>CM073135.1:36352107-37008982 GCA_037039145.1 Fundulus diaphanus
TTTTCTAACCTCTTTGCAGCAGTTTTGCATTTGGTTAGGGTCAGTGTCAGCACTGGTGTTATGAGGCGATAGCTGGACCCTACGGAGAATCAATACGTGCCGTTGCCAGAGGGCTTGCTGTGTCTCACAGCACAGTCTCAAGAGCATGGATGAGATTCTAGGAGACAGGCAGTTACACTAGGAAACAGAGACAGGGCCATTGGAGGTCCTTAACCCATCAGCAAGACTGTACCCAGAGAGAACCTGCAAACGCCATGCAGAAAGACCCCAGGCCAGGGTTTGAGCTCAGGACCTAATTGCTGCAACTGTGCAGACCTCACAAACCTAAGTTGCTCTGACATATTTTTTTGTGAGATGAGAGCCTCTCCTGTGAACTCTTCCAGTCAAGCTGTACTTGCTCTGTCAGTTTTTCTAATTGAACTGAACATTCAACATGCCAACTGTCTACGGAGTCTGAGGCGAAGCTCTTTGGGTTTTTGCTATTTTTCCCATCCAGGCAGAGTCTGGCCCAAGGGTTGTTTTTCTTGAGCTTGAGTGTTGTCTTCTTGTACATAACTTTTCTCCCTGCAGAATGACGGGTTTCATATTAACTGGAGATGTACCCTTAACTCCTCCCAGACTGATAGAAACCAACAGTTGCTTATTTAAGGTCGGTGCTGATGTCTTTCCGTCCCGGCATTGTTTTGACACACATGTGCATGCTGCAGACGAGTAAACTACCAAAATTCCTGTTTTTGTAGAGGTGGTCACACTTGCTGATGATCAATTAATCAAGTGCATTTGATTAGCAGAACCTAGCTGCTACTTTCCCTCTCTAACCTTATAAATGCAGCAAGGTTGTGCTTAGATTTTTTTTTTTTTACTCTCAGCTTTTACAATTTGCCTTCATTTTGTTTTATGAATGATGGCCACTTGGATTTTGCAGAGGGTTTCGTGATTTAAAGATTATCACATTATTAAAGTAAAGTTTAATTAAAATTTGGGTGAGATAATGTCTTGATAATTGATTCACTCTTTTGTCTAAATGTTTTATCTTACAGTGTGATTGGTAAATATAAGAAAAATCGAGCATCCTTTAGTGTGCATGTAAATAACATCTGCTACATTAAAACAATAATGTTCTATAAATTAGAATGGAAGTATTATTCAGCATGTATTTTCTTCTTTTGTTCTTTCCCTTCTTTTTCTCTTCCTGTCCCTTTTATCCATCTGTTGTTTCATTGTTCCCCTCCCCTCTTCGGCCTGCTGCCACTTCTTTTTGTCTTCCTCTCATTTCTCAGTCCGCTGATTTAAATATTGGAAAACCAAGACTATCAGGCCATGACATGATTATTATTTTTAAGTCCTTCCTTCTCTCTTTCTTTCGCTCCATCTCTCAGTCTGAATTTCTCATTACTATTCCTCCGCTTCCTCCATCTCTCCATTACTCCCTTTCATTCAGTCTTCTTTCCTTCTGCCAGTTTGAGAAATTTCAGCACCATGAAATTTAGGAAATCATTAACATTTGACCAACGTAGGTAAGTGTGTCTGATAGCAGTTTTTTTTTCCATCTTGCAGGAATGTATCAGTGTTTGAATATAGGCAGATTTTACTCACTTATGAATGTTTAAAGGTTCTATGTCACGTGTTTTTAGGCCTTCTAAAGTGAACTATAGGCATATATATGATGAAATATTGCCTTTGGCCTTACAAAGAATTCATTTGTCATGAAATTGTTTTCTGCTGTTGTTTTTCCAGCCTGGAACAAAGATGCCTGCCTTCACTGTGACGTGTGGATGCCGCCCATTTCATGACATCGCCCTAGAGCCCCTGCAGCACTGTATCACGCCACACTCACCAAACTTAATGCATCTCCAAATGTTTTCCTTTCTAAAGTTTTCAGTGCAATAATGCGTGCACATTGTAACAATTTAATCTAAAAACATGCAGATGGTGCTTGAAAACGTAACGCATGTTAATACAGATTTATAAGAGGTTTGATTTACTTTTGGCTCTGGCATCTCCATCAGGTGGTTTTATTGTAGGAATTGAGCCAGTTTTAAGAGTTAATTGTGATGGTCACAGAAAAACACAAGCTTGCAGGTTTGCAGCGGGCTCCTAAAAATAAAATCCAACCACTTCTTGGTAGTTAGGCTCTTCTTTAGGAAGGGCTGAACTAAGTCCAAGACCTCTCTCAGCCGAAAACACATTTTCACGACTCAGACATTATCTATAGCTAACAAAAGAGCAGTTTCTGTTGCTGTGTAGATTAGGTGCTAATAGAGCCACTTCGTCTACTTTGAGACAAAAGCCCTGTTACCACTGCAGGCAAATGTGGCCCAAATGAGATTTCTTACGGGTCAAGTATCCAGGTCAGACGTTTTAATAGCAGTTAGCATTAGCAAGATAGATGACAGCTGCCTGCCACAGCGCTGCTAAGTGGAGGGACTGCGAGACTTTAGATGTCATTTAGCAGCAAAACTTCTACTCAACATGATATAGGAACCGTTTGGATGAGGGACGTAATGCACGTAACGCATGGCCGTGCAAATTCGTGTACAATCCTCTACACAGAGGACTTATAGCTCCACACAGAGGACTGCATAGCGAGAAAAATGATTGGAACGAGTGTCCTGCCTTAGGGGTCGAGATGAGAGGCACTGATATTATTAAAAATTGCTCTCAACTTCCTAAAGTGTTTAATGAACTCGGTCTCTGTGAAGTTGTTAAACTCCCTGTCCCACCAGTCGCTGCAGCCAAACAGCCATCTGTGCAGCCAATGTTGTGTAAAATGGCAGAGTCTTACTCTCTTTTTATTTGTGCGCGTTTCCCCTCATCGTTGACACATTGAAAGGGTTCCATTGGAAATTTTAATCCATAAAACCTATTTCTTCTATGTTTGCTGGACCAAAGCAGCAAACATGAAGTCATTATTATTATTGTTCTTTTGCACATGCAGGTCAGTGTGGAGCAGCAAACAGTTCACAATGGAGTCTGACATAGGTAGCATTTTAAAAGCAATGGAAACAACCTCGCAAAAAAAATCTGATTTCAGAAAAAAATCGGAATTGAGCGTCAAGACCTCCAGTTGGAACAGAGCTAAAGTGGCCTCCACATCACATCACTGCTCGCTAATAGGAGAAAGTGGGCGTTTTGTTTAACTGGGCAGAAGCGATGACGTCAAGGTAGGCTACCTCCTGGAGGGGGCAGGTCATGACAGCTTTATGTAAAACTGTCATGGCCACTCATTTTCCAGGACAGGGAGAAACTGCTGTGCAGAGGGCAGAATTCATTTGGATTACTCAGACATGCATGAATCAAGTAAAACACCACTTTGGCCGTGATTTTGCTGAAGGAATAGCATTGTAGCATAGTTAAAAGTTCATAAACATTGATTTTTGCACAATATATGCCCTTTAAAGGAGAAGTCCGGTCAAAATCAGAATTCAAACTGCTGAAAGTACTTTAAATATAAAACTACTACATACTGTGCAAAAAATTATAAGTTTTTTTAATTAATAATAATTCTCATTTAATCATGTTTATGTGGAGGAATCCATCTTGGTCAAGAATAGTACTGTCACCTCCCATTTTTTGACGTCACTCGGCGGACCCGCTGTTGAGCAAGTTTCAACGCTCTGTTTGTCACGGCGCACTATTTTCCAAGATCAAACTCAGTCGGGTCCTACAGTATATATCTATACACGCGTGTGTGTGTGTGTGTGTGTGTGTGTGTGTGTGTGTGTGTGTGTGTGTGTGCGCTCCGCGCAGCACGGCTCTGCATCTAACAGACGGGGTTTCAGTTTCAGTTTGCAGCAGAGCGCGCGCACACACACAGACACACAGCGGAGGAGAGATCGCTGAAGTGACTTAAGTTAGCTGATTATTATAGTATAAGTATTAAAATATAAGAGCATTCCAGCACATGCTGGGCTGATCACGGATTTGCACCGGCGCTGCAGCTGAGCGCGCACACACACACACACACACACACACACACACACACACACACACACACACACACACACACACACACAGCGGAGGAGAGATCGCTGAAGTGACTGTGTTGAAATAAGCAATGTTTTTTCCTCTTTTACCAGTTGTGTTGGAACATCCGATGGCCATGCACGTGGGCATTGTTGCTTCAGCAATAGCTCTTGGGAATGTCAGCGGTGAAGTCCTCTGGAAATCCGAAATAATTATTGATGATCGCAGCTGTGTAGAACGGCTCCTATTGACTTTGCATGGAAAGCGGAGAGAAATGCTGTCGCCGCTTCCGCTCTTCCACGTCGCAGGATGTGATGTCAAACGCCCCTTACTGCCCATATTTGGGCAGTCATGTCAGCCCCCATACACAGTGATTCAGACGACAATTTATGTTTTTATTTTCTTATTGATTAAAGATAAGTTCATTAAATAACCACAAATGTATTAGTTTTAGTTATAGCTAATGATACCCTGATTTTTCCTTGTTGACCGGACTTCCCCTTTAAATTTTAACACTTCAACAAGTAGTGTGTTGATACAATTAACCCTGTAATTTAATTTTTAAAGTGCAGAGTTTTATGTTTAAAGTTGAAATCAGATGTTTGCATGCACTAGACTAGACTAAAAAAACCCTTTTCTCTCACTGTCCCGGAAGTCCAAACGATTATCCGAACGGTCGATCATCAATGTGTCAAATTAGCACATTTTTGGACTGAGTTGGAAATACCTGACTTAGTCACAGCAGTTCTGTCAGGAGGAATGGGCCAAAAGTCCAGCAAACTATTCTGAGAAGCTTGTTGACCGATACCCCAAACATTTTAGTCACACAGTTTGAAAAGGTTTTCTACCAAACACTATGGAAAGTAAGGACCCTCACTTCTCAACTTGGATCCCATTTGATGCCCGTTTTCGCCCTGTCCACTCATTTTCAGGACACTCACAATTATGTGGTGTAAGTAACGTTTTATTAGGCGAAGGAATAAATTGAGCCCTCATTAAGAACATAATTAACTCAATCGATGACCGTTAAAGACCACCGAAATACCAATTAAACTCCACATGCTCTGTGTGAAAAGAAGCATAATGGGCTATGCGTGAGTGTGGGTTTAGATGTCCAAAGGACAAGCATGCTGATGTGATAGGTAATTAATACATATTTGAGTAAGGACAGAATGAAACAAGCCATCAGTGATTGTAAAATTAACCAGAAGTGCACCTTATTTGATTTATATATTCAGTTTTGCCTAAACAGCTGCAGCTCTGAAACATTATCATACAGTTCCTTCACTTAGTAAGGAAAAGCTTAAAATCACCAAGGTTAAAAAAAATAGCACCAAACAAGTGTGGAAAAAAAAGCAATGAACTGTTTATAATAACAGCTAAAACACAAATTAATGTTATGAATCCTCAAGGTTAGCATAAACACCATTTTTTGTTATTCACACATTCACTTTAGCAAATACTCGGTTTTACTATTAAATTTGATCAATTTAGAATAAGTTTTAATGATGAGAAGTCTGAAATTTTAAGTTTGACAACTAACAAACCTAGTAAAGCCATCGTTCTTGAACACTTTTTCTCTTGCTTGCTTTTTAAATGTTTGTGTACAAACTTTGACTTTGCACTCTGTACAACCCAAGGACCTTTCTGCAGGGAATAAGCATGTTTTGCATTTTGAATAAAAGTATCCTGCCTGTAAAAACACAAGCACTAAAACACAACTCAACGAATCGGACTCACAGAGGCGGTCTGGAACAGAGCGGACACGTACAGGAGCGGAGGATGTGGAATTACGGTGTAACATGTGGGGTTCGAACCAACTCACGAAAAAGCTAGGCTGAGTTTGGGCTGCCCCCCAGTGAGGCCAGTTGTGGGCCGCCAGTTCTAATGGATTATAGGCTCATATTTGGAAATTGTCTCTCGAGCTTGGGATCTAAAAGGGTTCAACAGTATGGATTCTGCACACAGCACACATTTTATGGAGTTACTGAGCCTCCCAGAATCAGAGGCACACTTGGACCTATTGCTGAGTGGCCTACACATGGTCCACTTTTTACGCTGGTTGTCAGGCTCAAAGAAGAGGGTATTTCTCTATATCCCCATTTGGGTCCTTCTGGGAAAAAAATTGTTCAGATAGAGGGGCTTAAAATGTAATTTCTGGCACCAGAACTAATACAACATGCAGGAGAAGAGCATCATACCGACTTTGAAGCATGGAGATGGAAGTGTCATGTTCTGGGTAGGCGTTGCTGCGGCAGAACCCGGCCATCGCCATCACAGGACCCACCCTGAATCCTTCGGTAATTCAGACTGGTGTCAGAGATTCGCAAACAGCAGAAAGAATCATCGGGTAGTAATAGCTTTTAAGATGATCTAACGTTTAGCCTCAACTAGAAAACACAATCTTTGTTCATATGTTTTGTTTGCCGAGTAAAACAAGAGATGTTTTTCTGCCGTTTAAGTGAGAGTAAACCCCTTTGGAGGGATAAATACAGAAATGTCAAAACAAATTATAAATCTGTGTGTGAAGATTGCCCTTTGTATCATGACTGTTTCTGGGGTGTGACTAATCGTGATTGTGGCTGTTTTCATGACTGTGAGAAGTGTAGGCATCCCTTTGAGATTACATCACTTCAGCAACGACTAAGACGTCCACGACTCGCATCAAAAACAACCCAGGTTAATCAACATGGAGCAGAAAAAGTGGAGAATCTCACAAAACATTCTTACTGCTTTTACCTTGTTGCTTCCCATGTTGTCGCTCCATGGGAAGAATGTGCAGCGCCGAGGGAAGTCATCTTGGGAGATTACAGAGATGTGTGTGGATTGGTGTGTGTGGATTAGCTAATCTTGGTGTTTATTTCCAGGACTCCAGAACCGAGAGCTCTGTTAGACTTTTACACAACAGGGGGTCCTCCTTCAATCACCCCGCCCCTCCTTGTCTGTGTGTGTGTGTGTGTCTGTGTGTGTGAGTGTGAGCTTTCTCAGATTTGTCCACTTCTGACATGTGCATATGTAATAACTTGCCATGTTGTTTGCTTTCATAAGCAGGTTTGTGCGTCTGTTTGCGTTAGTATGCTTATGTGTGGGTGGCTGTGTGCTTGTGCTTTTGCAAGATCCACATACCAGTGTGTCTGCAGGTCCGTGTGTGGGTGTGTGTGTTGTCCAGGGAACGTGTAACTGGATTAGCCGTCATGCTTTTATTTCTGTAATGGAAACATCAGCATCACTGAGAACGGAGAGCTGAAAGCAGGGAGAGCGGTCGCCTGAAGAGGAAGGGGACAGGGGGGGATGTGGTGTAAGCTTAGAGGAAACATCTGAATGAAGCAAGCATGTGAGGTATTAGTTAAATGGGTTAAACACTTGTTTGTTGAGGTAAAGCTTAGTCTTCATGAAGTGTGTGAGACTTTTTAGACCCGTTCTGAAAAAGGTTTCTGATTAGTTCATCTTTTGTCATTTACATCAAACAAATATGCGCACACAAGACAATAATATCTGTTGCATGTTAACTCTTCACACCCTGGTTATCAGGCTGTATAATGAGTTGCAGTAAGGAAGTAAGACAGAAATCACATAAATGGAACCTGTTCAACAACGTGAAGTAGGCTCAAAGATAAAAAAAAGCAACACATCATGCCCCAACCAAAATAAATTCAAAAAGAGATGAGAAACAAAGTCACTGACATCTATCAATCTGGAAATGGTTAAAAAGACATTTCTAAGGATTTTGAGCTTCGATGGATCACAGTGAGAGCCATTGTCCACATGCAAACAACAAGGAACGATGGTGAACCTGCCATGAAATGGATTGAAAAAGATGAATCCAAGAAGGCAGCGACGACTCATCAAAGAGGTTACAGAAAAACAGAACAATGTCTAAAGAACTGCAGGCTACACCTGCCTCGGTCAAGGCCAGCGTTCAAGATGAAACTTTGGGAAAGCTCCAAGCTTTGAAAACCAGTTCTGACCAAAAAGAACACTAAGCCCAAAACACATCGTTTGGACCTACAAATCGAAAATATACCTTTTTTTGGAGATGTGTGTCCCATCACATTAGTGGTAAAACTAACACAGTATCTCAAAAATATGGTGGTAGTATATGTTAGTCTGGGGCCAATTTGCTTCTTCAGGCCTTGGATGACTTTCTGTAACTGATGGACCCATGAATTATTGTCTTTATCAGAAATGTATGAAGGAGAACATCCTACCATCATTTTGATTTTAAGCACATTTGGGCTCTGCATCTGGAAAATGATCCAACGCACATTGACACGTCCACCTCTGAATGATTAATAAAAAAATTAATTAATTAAGATTTTGGAGTGTCCTAGTCAAAGTCTGGACTCAAATTGAATTGAGATGTTGTGGTCAGAGCTTGAAATCCCTGATCAACTTTGAAGACCCTCCATTGAGGCTCAATTATAACCATTTTGTAAAGGGGAGTTGGATGAAATGTCTTCACAGTGTAAAAGACTCACTGCCAGTAATCAGAAAGTCTTGAAGGCACTTGTTCTCTCCAAAGATCCCACTGCCAGTTATTAGGTTCATTTGAATGCATTTTCCCTAACTAAATTAAATTAACATTTGAAAACTTAATTTTATGTTAACTCAAATTTCATCTGTGAGGTCAAAAATTTCTTATCTGAAACATGTCAGTGTGACAAGAATACATAAAGAAAGGACATCTGTAAGGGGTGAAAAGCCTCTTTATAACGCTGCATGTCTGCATTCTTCTGCTGATATGGTTTTCTGTACAATTCTCTGAAACGCAAGTAAGATATATAATACAAAGAGCAAAGGAATAAAGGAAATTTAGCATAAATTAATGTTCTTCACGTGTAGTTTGTGGAAGAAGTTGTGTTTAGAGAGAAACACCAATTTTTGTTTTGGAACATATTGTTTCTATGATCCAATGAATATAATTAAGTAAGAGATTAAGTCAAATGGGAATTTTTTGCAGAAGTAAAAGATGGTCGTGTTGAGGCAGAAAGCACGCCAGAATGGAACACAAAAAAAATCTACCCATAGTTTTGTTTAATGAACTGCCCCCTACAGCCTGGTAGAAAGGTAGATATTTATAAACTGATGAGTTATTCAAACAATTCTTTTTCAAGTTTAGCAATAATTATATAAGAATTAATCATATGATTATACAATTTTGTAATCCAACTGCAGCAAGTGCACCTCACCTAAATCAGAATTAACGCTCTCAAGTATTTATATTCAGTGGCAGTTCTGACACAAATTGCGCTCTAAGTAAACCCCTCGTTCTGCGCCCTTGGAGGGGCCTAGTCACATATGACTATTAAAAAAAACACAATAAATAATATAGCCATCTTCAAATAATATAAAATATAGCAAAAGTTGGTCCTGATGATATTTACTAAGTCCTTTTTGAGCCTGAAAAGAATTTTGTGGCAGGTGCGATCAGCAGACATAAACATTGTTGTACCATCTGCTGGCTGTACCCCGGAGCTATCAGAAAGCAAGATAGCTACAATTGATGCCGTTACTGTAAGAGCCAGTAGACCGTCCTGCAATACTTTGTAGTAAACTCACAGCTCAGCATTGTTGAAGACCAACCCGATCTATAGTGGCTCCAAGTTTGACTGAATTCTCCCCAGAGCTGTTGGGTGTTGTTGAGTCACAGCGCCATTCCTTGTTTATTCATTGCAAGCAATGTTGTACCTTCGGTCATGTGATCTTGTTATGGTAAATTTACACAAAAGGGCTTTGTTTACAAAGAAATATAGCAAAAACAAAGAATCAGAAAACCTTTGAATGCAACAGAGTTGCGTTGAAATTTTTAAAATCATAGTCTATGACTCGGCCCCTTTTAAGGATTAGAAAAGTACTTCTCGATGGTGGGGCATGGTGCGATACCAGATGGGGTGTGTCTGACCCCTGGTAATATGCTTTTCTTGCCGTACTAGAATAAAGTGTAATTGCACATCCACTACATTAGGTGGCACTGTGGTGCTCTCAGTGTCAGAGTGCGCGCAGGGATTATTCACTCTTTGCCGTTAAGGTGCGATCACATTGGCACAACAAAGTCACCCCTTTTGCGTGCTGTCGCTCGCCTGACCTTATCGCCGGCCATTTGCACAGTATGCGACAATAATTGCACCTTACACCGAGCGACAAGCCAGAAATACAGCAGTACAATGGCGCTAGTGATGCTTTCACTTAACTGCCACTCCAGCCTCGCCACTCACTTTTCTTCAGGCTTGCTCGTTTCTGGACTTGTCTCGGTAGTAATAATTGGTTGAGTCATACTACTCAACCACTGTCAACATTTCGCAATATAATTCAACATGTTGAGCCGCGGTCGAGCTGAGACTATGGTGAATGATTCTTTTTAGAACTGAAGAAAGCGCACTAGTAAACGAACGCTCCATAGAGGAGGCCATCTTGTTTGTTTTGGCTGAGGGATTCTCAGGCGCTGCACGTCACTCAACATATAAAGCCCGCCCACACCTGTGATTGGTCGGTATCAGAAAAGAGGGCTCTATGGGAGCAGTTCCAGACTCAGTTCGCTGTATAGCAAAGCAAAAGTGAAATTGAGTCTGGCTGACCAGGCTACAAAAGTTCAGCTTTTTCACCTCCAACAACTGTCGCTTCGCATCCCTCGCAGGTGTCGTGGCCCTCTGGCATTGCTTTAATCGGCAAAATCGGCCGTTTTGCGTGCCTAGAATAGGGGGTTTTCAGCTGACGTCACGCTCACGTGACTACTCTGCGCGTCCGCCGTATTGGGTGGCAGTCGTTTCGCACCGTTGACCCGCATTGTATTACGCCTTAGGCAGTATTGGAAGTGAACAATGGTGAAAACGTGTTTAATGGTTGGTTGCACGGCCCGTGGAGGTGGAGATCAACGCTCTTTCTTTCGCCTACCAGCCGTGATAGTGAATCAGTGTGAAAAAACAAAACAACTCTCTGAACAACGCCGTCACCTATGGGTGACACGGATATCCAGGTCCGATTTGGACGGTGTTAAGCTGGAATACGCCAGAGTCTGCGGTGCTCACTTTGTCACAGGTAATTAACTGTTAAGTATTTAAAACATGTAAACCGTTGCTGTATTGTGGGCTGTAACAGCGCAACACATGGTCGCCATGGGAAAAACATAGAAACGGGTTAATTTTCCACCGCTTTCCTGCCTGGAGGCGCAACCACGGAGAACAACTGTTATAGATAACAAAGAGTCGTCGGCTCGCTTGGATCGCGGCTGTAAGACGACCTAACATAACTTTCCACAGTATCCCGATGTCAATGAGAGTGTGTTCTAAACGTTTGAAACACATAGCAGTTAGTTAAAAGTACATTACATGCGTGAGTGGTTGTTAGCACTAACGGTTAGCAGCTACTAACTTAGCATGTGCCAGAGCCCATCTGAGCGCAGCTTACCTTTGAACGAGTTACTGTGTTCCCACTGTTTGCTGGCTTTATGATCTGCCGCTCCTGAACCCATCCATTCGTAAACTGCACATGAGACTCCAAGGACTTGTAGCTTCAGAACTGTTCTGAAGTATAGGTGCTCACACCACAAACAAGGTAGCCGAACACGTCCGATATGGAAAGTGACGTCCGCGCTACTTCCGGGTTACGCCGGTAGGCTTTTGCCGGCGTAAATACGGTAAATACAACTTAATTTTGCACTGGTCATTGTTCTGATTAAATAATTAAAGCCGCGAGCGGCGTCGATCAGCCCTGCAGCCAAGCGCCTTCGCGCACCGCCGGCAGTCAGCCACCGCAGAAGCATGCGCCGCATTTGCGTCGGATTGTTTACATTTTTACCATCTTATTAAAACTCACCCGTCCACGTATGATGGCGATTTCCTTGATGTACATAACTTCGACATCTCGTACCCAACCAGATGTGAACTGGTTGTGAGCCTCTAGACCCTTGTAAGCTCTCATTTCCTCAAGAGTGTGCAGAGGGTTTTCACTGAACACCAGGTAATGCACTATGTCGCCGTGCTCTACATTTGGCCAATCATCAGGATTACGGCTAAACAAGGCACCGTGGAAGGCATAGGGGTCCATATGGTCGATCACGGAACATTTCCTCAGATAGACGTCCTTATCTGGTCGCTCTAGCGTGCTGGCGTACTTATCCATTCTCGATACGAAAATACGTGTAGGACAACTAGAGATAAGGAAGTGTACCACCCAATATGGCGGACCGGAAGTTGGCCAGTGACGTCAGTGAAAACCCCCTATTGCCTCTGAGGCCTCGCTTAGTGTTGCTTTGCGACATGTCGTGCAGAAGGATAACATGTAAATCTGTCGCTCGGCCTGCCACATTCGCATTCAATGTGAACACACCTGTAGTGTGTGTGTGTTTTTTGTGTTTGTTTTTTGCATACGTGCATGCATGCATGCACAGAACAGTAGATATAAACCCTGGGCAGTGAGCCATGCTGTCCATATCAAATACCCGAGACCCGTTTTCACTGTGTTATAACTTTTTTGTTAGTTTAGCATACTCTCAGCTCTTACTGAATGTTTTTGGAGGTCTGAGTTTTAGGTAAATATCATCAGTGTTCGTCTTTACCACAAGTCCCTCTCAAATGGTATCCATTTGAGACCATCGTCAACCACCATTCATGACCACAATCTTTGTTTTCATCCAACTTTACCAGACATTGAACTGAAGAAAATATGGTGTAATAAGAGCCTGTGCAATGATAGATCCTCAAAGCACAGCAACAATAGCTTGAAAAGGCATAGAAAATCACAAAATGTGGTGACTAACAAAAGACAGAACATACTGAATCGCTTAAAATATTAAACTCTTATGAATAATTCAAAACAAATATCTCAAAAAGTATTAAAATACAAATCACATATTTCCATTTTCAAAAGCTGTAATTGCTGAGAAACAAAAAACATGTGCCTTTGGTCCAGAAAGTGTTTCTGAAAAAAAGTCTTATTGCCAATTAAATAAAAGTTTAAATGCTGTCAACCTGCCGGGGATTAGAGAACAAAATGAGCCCTCATGGCTCAGTCTGCCACAATTACAGGATGGACTGAAGCAATAATGGTAATTCATGTACATTGTCCCTTTTGGACATCTAAATGAAAATGAATAAATCATTGTGTTTAACATCTTACTGCCTGTAGTTATTTGCAATTTTATAAAAAATAAATGAATAGTGTTTCTGCTACGTAGCAGATGCTAATGTGATCATTTAAAATAACACAAAATATATACTGATATTAGGTTTGGTTTTGATATGATGCAAATTATAGACAATTTAATTAGCCTATACCAATTAAATACATTTCCCAATTTTAGGTGTCCAAGCTGGTGTTATAAAACCTCCATTTCTGGTAATTATGATTTTCCACTTAAACCCAATGAAGTCACAACATTTAATTTCAACCAGAATAAAAAAAAATCACATCACCCCAATAAAGAAAGATACAGGCCCGTCATAGGGACGCACAAATACACAGGACAAACAACCATGCAAGAATCCGCTCACTCCTGAGGACCATTTAGTGAGACCAATTAACCTAAGAGTCATGATTTTGGGCTGTGGGAAGAAAGCTGGGTACCCAGAGAGAACTCACACATGCACAGGGAGAACATGCAAACTTCATCCAGGAAGGGATTTGACCCTGGGATCTTCTTGCTGAAAGTCAACATTGCTAAATACTGCCGAGTGTCTCTGTCAAATACCGCTTGAGACAATAAAATCCCACTTAGATGTTGTTTCACGCTGACCGCTAGATGGTAGCACAATGCTCACAAATACAAGCCATGGTACGTGTCAAATATGCATCAACAGTCATCTAAGCTGCATTACCATGGAAGACGTTTGAGGTTATTTCACAATAGACTAAATTAATTAGTTTTTTCATCATTATTTTAATTAAAATCTTGTTTTTTCTTTTACTTTTTAAATTTAACTAATTAATATTGTACAATCCCTTTAAAACACACCCAAAAATTATTCATTACTGTCAAAGTTATGATGTGTGTGTGTGTATGTGTGTGTGTGTGTGTGTGTGTGTGTGTGTGTGTGTGTGTGTGTGTGTGTGTGTGTGTGTGTGTGTGTGTGTGTGTGTGTGTGTGTGTGTGTGTGTGTGTGTGTTTTATCACAACGAAGAAACAAAAAGAGCTGGTAGTATTTGACAGATATTCTCTAGCAGGTATTTTAGTTAGTAAATAAGTTCCTACCACTGCTTATGTGTGTGTCCTGTCTGGCAATGTGGCAATAAGAATTGTTGTCTTAATGCCAAAAAGAGCTCATCAGATTTGACTTTCACAAGTGGAGCAGTACTGCTTTTGCCATAGTGCTCCGCTTGATTTATGAATGTGAATAGTTTTATTATGATTCATGCGGGGATTATCTCAAATGATATGGACACTACAATGGGAAAGTAGGAGATGAAAGGATGAACAAGAAGAAAAAAAGAAAAAGTGAAAGAAAGAGGAGATAAAAGGAAGAGAATGGTAAATGACTTGTACTTGTATAGCGCTTTAACTAGTCTTGACGACCTCCAAAGCGCTTTACACTACAGTTCAGTCATTCACCCATTCACACACAGATTCGGCGTGTGACGGTGCTGACGGTGGTGAGCTATGTTAGTAGCTACAGCTGCCCTGGGGCAGGCTGACAGAGGCGAGGCTGCCATGCACCGGCGCCACCGGGCCCTCTGACCACCGCCAGCAGGCAATGTGGGTGAAGTGTCTTGCCCAAGGACACAACGACAGAGACAGTCAATTGCAAGATGAACTCCCTAACCTCTGTGCCACGTCGCCCCATGTAAAACAATTATTGAAAAAAACATGTACTTCGTTTAATTGAAAATCTGCAGTTCCTATATTGTCCACGAGGGGCGCTGTGTTTTAATCAGCAGATGGTAGCACTGAGCTTCAGATGTGGAAAATTGATTTTAAATAATTTCTTAATTTTTATCTGTTTGATGTATTTTGTCATGCAGGACGGTGTTTTTAAGTTCCAAAAAATGTGAATAAATGTTTTTCAACATTGTACAATCACCGTGATTAGTTCTTTTGCATAATGCACTTAAATAAATGTTTAACTGAGTAAAAGTATTGTTCAAATTGCACATACTTTTCGTAAAAACGCTGAGGTTATTCATAATATATTGTGTAAAAGTGAAATTCATTTAATATAAAAATCAACAACAAGTCCACTTTTATTAGTTCTATTTAATCTTGCAATGAGTTTACTCGTGTGGCCCTCTTGAGATCAGATTAAGCTGTATGCGGCCCCTAAACCAAAATGAGTTTGACACCCCTGATCTACAGGTTTGTTTGACAGAGAACACAACATGGCGTGACATGGCAACAGAAGTGTGAAAGCAGGTCACTGGACAATGTGTTTTGTCTCCAGTAGAGAGTGGGTGTGAACAAGGGGCAGATGTCCAGGATCCCACACTGTAAGAGAGCTTTGGTTACATGTGTGTTGCTGTCCACTCATGGATTTAATTTCTTTTAAAATGGCGTGCGGCCAATCAACTCAATTACTCTTCCTGAAGTGATCCACAAGGCAGAGCGGTAGCGACTGATGCGATTTCAGCCTCTGTGTCGGACATAAAAAGCCAGAATGTGAGTCACATTCAGTCTAAAGTAAACAATAACTGGATTAATCTGCGCTTTTTCACATTCAATATTGTTGCTCTTTTAGACAGTCCCCAGCCTTGTGCCTCACTGCCACTGTGCATTAATTTTTTTTTTCTGTGAAAGTGTGAAAAAATAGGATTTCAAGATACAGTTAAGCCCAAAAAATGACAGATTTACATCAAAACCAAATTGATTTCAACCAAGAAGTTTGCCTCTGAAATTAAGACATGCATCTCTCAAAAGATAATAGAATAATGTAAGTTTATCAATGTTGATTCAAAAATGATTATTCATATTTTATTACATTTCATTGTGACAATGGCAAAGACCAGCATCAAACCCCTGTTAAAGGTGTTTTTCCTACTTTTTTCATGTATCTCCTGGTATTTTTTTAATTTAAATGGATATACAAAATGAATTACGATTATCTGCCATAACCTGATGACCAATGACAAGTCAAGCAAGAATTGTTTTGATTAGCTTTTTTGCTAGAATTCGTTGACTGTGGAAAGAATCTTGTCACGCTTGTGCATTTTTATAGAGCTGTGGCATCCAATTAAGCAATTAAGCCCATCAATGCAAGTTGATGGGCAACCATTAAAATAAATTCTCAGTCATTTGGAGTTTAAATCTTGAAAGTCTTCTGTATTGTTTGGCATGGTGGGCTAAATAATTCTTTCCCTTTGCCTCATGGTGGCTCTTCCTATAGCACAGCCTCAGTAACCATGGTGGTTCCTTGCACACAAATGGGAAAGAAACGATCAGGAATAAAACACATTTATAGGGTGAACATGGGATGCCTTCGATTTCCTGCTTCATTCGGCATGTCAAGTCTTTTGCTAAAGCACCATTTTAGCATAGAATTGACTAAAAGAAAGTAAAGCAAACACATTTTAGAAAAAGGAAAGCATAGAGCAGGAGCGTAGTCTTGGGTTTGGCCAATCTCAGGGGGCCATTTGTTGCCTTTTGGACAGCGTCTGCCTCCTGACTGCTACTCACTTGCCTGCTCTGGGGGTTGGCTGGCTTCCCTTACCAGACTTATGAGATGGTAAAGAATTTAGCCATTTGGATCTCCCCAGGGTGTTCACTCTCACGTCAACAGAAAGAGGTGCACCAGATTAAATGTTTGAAGTTTAACTCGGGCAAACAGCATCCTCCAAAAAGAAAAAGGTACTTCTAATCTGGCAAAACAAGCTTCATCGGAGCACATATTATAATTTACTGAACATGACTTTAGATTCATAGAACTTTTAAGCGTTGGTAAAATTTAGATAATCCACATGTCCAAAATATGTTTAAAAAATACATAGGTTGTCATATAGTGTCCTAGTTTTTACTTTTCACAGCTTTTTAGCTTACTAAAACAGTTTTTAATAAGGCCCTTTAGTAGTGTGGTGTTACTAATTGGTATGGTGCCAGTAACCATTCCATGGGTTTAAAAGCTCTATAACATCTGATCATTGCAGTACATCCTCCCTACAGTCGCCACATGCTTGCCCAGATGGAGGGATTGTTGATAACTTAATGCAATTGTCTGAGTTTCCATAGAAAGGCACCTTTTTAAACCGACTGGCATTAATGATCAACTGAACTAGATTCCACTTTACTGTAATTAGGATTGAAAAGGATTGTATGTATTTAGATCTGAATCTGCCCCTTTAGTTGGATCCAGTGGCGGTTCTACATTGAATTACTCCCCCAAGCACCCCCTCCCCAACATGTGCAAAACAACAAAAACAAACACTACAGTTTATAAAAGTTTACTAAACAAGCAGCTTATCATATACATCAAAGCCAATATTAACTACAGGTATACCTTTAAATACAAGCTAGACCTGAAATCAATCAACCTTTTCAGCCTATTAGCTAGAACGTGTCAAAAAGCCTTGGTTTGGACTACAATACTTAAAGGTTTTATATGACTCAATGCAAACACCTACTACCAACCCAGCCCTGCAACTGTACCTGGCACTGTTTTTAGGTGGCTCCTGCTCCTGCTCCACCGTCACCTTCTCTTTCTCCTGTCCCTCCTCATCTATCTCCTCCTCACTCCTATGACTGGCATTATTTTGTTCCTCTGCATCAATTCCACAGCTGAAGCTGGCTTCCTCAGCTACAACTTATAATAACAGCAACAATAATACACATTAGAAAATGTACAGTGTTAGAACACAAATGCAATAAAAAAATAAGCAAAGAGCTAAATACACAAACACAGTGAGGTAATTACTCAACTTGTTTCTATTTTTCGTGGGCTTGTAAAATATAGTTAATGTAGAAACACAACAGGAAAACAGGATGTGGCCTATAGTTATTAAAATGTTCTCCTTTGAACACAGACTCTCCCCTGTAATGTCTTTCTTTTCCTGGTCAGACAGTATAAATCGACATTCATTTTAATTGATAAAACAGTCATTATTTATACACATATAGTGTAACCTTTAATGCCCTGTGTGCCCTGAACACATCCTTAACACACTGCCAAGTCTGGGATAGGATGGTACCATGTAGGGAGTGTTTGCTACCCAGTACTCATGCTGCTCGGTCCATTACTGGCCCGGCTGACCGGAATCACGCTGACCTCAGCTCCTCCAGTAAAGGATGCAGTCCCACAGTTAAAAAACAGCGGTAAAAAAACTTAACTGGTTAATTTTGTGCACAGGCTGCATCCAGCAGACATTTTCTCTACTCCACTCATTTCTTTCTCCTTTCTTTCCAGCATCCTTTGCCACTTCAACTCGCTCCAACTACTTTTCTTGCTTTTTTCATAACGGGCCTGTTTGCATCTCGCATAACATCAGATATTAGATCTCAGCGGATTAGAATGGAGTGAACTAAATGGGTTTGAATTGAGTACGTCGCAATTACAACTGTTGCTGTTTCGATCTATATAAATAAATAAACTGATGTGAAGCAAATTCTTGAATTTTTCAATGATTTTGTTTTTTTCTTTTCTGGTTTTGTTTTATTTTTAAAAGGCGTGCGGTTATATGATGTTTTGTATGACAATTTCAACAAAAAACATCTATTCATGCATTTCCTATGCAATGATGTTCCTGCAAAATATGCATGTCCGGTAAATAAAGGTGTGCTCTAAGATCCTAAGAGCAGCTGCGCCATCTTGTGGTCAAGACACTAACACGCACAAAGCGAGCGTTGTATCTTGATCCACTGTCTCCTTTACTCTGGTCGCGGTTTAGTCAGTGAGATCGGCTTGTGTGCTCGTTGTTACACAGTCATCGCTCAATTCTGATTGTTTTTGACTCATTAGATAAGACGCGAAGGACATTTTCAGCAGATATTGTGGAATTCAGGGGACAAACAGCGAGCCATGTTTATTTTCTTGAGGTCACATATGAAAGCATTGAGTACGGCACAGGCAACGTGATGAGATGTCCTGCAGCTGCAATCATCTCTGAGGACAGAAAGAAAAGACTGTCTGCTTTAAAGATAAAAAATAAGAATTGATACACTGGTAGAGCCCTGTTGTGGGTCTTTCCTGAAAGTTGTTGAGAACAAAACAAGTCCATGAGTCAATAATAGAATATGTGTTAAGTAAGAAATGCTGGGAAAATGAACATTATCTCAAAAAGTCATGTTGTAGTCCTTTATGTTTGGCTAGGATTAATAAATCACCACAATGTGAGGAAATAAAAGTAATTATTCATGTACAGTATTGGTCATAAGCCAATTTACACTAATCATAAGCGTGAATATTATTAGCTTAGAGCTATTAGTAATTTATCTGAATCTTTCTTTTTCCGAGGTGGCAGTTGTTCTTTTTGTTTTTTTAATGAATAGTGCGTGTACAAGTTTGAATTAGTTTTGGATTATTTTGTCTGTTCCACATATAGTCACACAGAGACATAAATATAATTTGAAGTCAATCTGAGCACATTCAAAACAACTACTGACCAAAATAACTTCAGTTGCTATGCTTAAATGGTTACAAATAAAACAACCAGGTAAAATAAATAATAAATATGTAAATAAAGAGTTTAAAAAGTACAATGTTCTGCTCAGATGGCATTAAAAGCCATGGAATTAATGTTTTTTTAAACACTTATTGTCATTATTATAAAAGAAAAATAATAATACATATATCCACCTTTTGGATTGAATGTCCTTTTGTAGATGTGAACTCAACCACACGCTTTTGTAACCATCAACAAGCTTTTGGCCTGATTCCAGCTGCAGATTTGACCATTAGTATTGGACAAACTGGTAAGTTTTCTGGCACAGACTCAGCCAAGCACAGCCGACAAATTGTCAAAATGGTTTAGGTCTGGGCTCTATCCATTTCAAAATTATACCAAACATGTATTTGCATCAATTGTTCTACTGGTAAACCCCAACTCTGTCCATGTTTTACCCGTCAAGCTGTTGGTTTGAGGTGAAGTTGAAGAATTTGACGTTAGTCCTCTGGGTTCACTACCCCATCCCTTTTGTGCAAGACATCACACTAGCTGTGAAACAGCCCAAAGGCATGATTCTACCACTACCGTGCTTGACAGTTAGTACTCTGGGAGCTTCATTTTGATTTTATCAACCATTCCTCATCATGGTAGCCAAACAGCTCAATCTTTGCCTCATTATACCATAAATGGAAGGTGACACATCAAATAATTGTTCAAATAATTGTGCTAAAGTACAATTATTTCAACTGTTTGTGGAACTTGGAGCTACTTCGAAATGTCACCAAAAGACATAAAATGCTCTGTAATCTATTGGTCTCCTTAGATCTTTAATGGACTCTCACGTTCTGAGTAGCCAATCCATTCATTGACAGATAAAGCACCTTCTTTTTAATGCTAGCAAAGAGAAACTACCATTTGCAATTTATCATGATCAGCAACTAGAAGTTAAAATACATTTAACTTCACTTATTGAAACATACAGTATATGTCACATTTAGCCAAGTTTTTGTTTTGAAAATCATTGCAGTTGTATGCCTTTTGACAGTGAGACAGACCTTTGATGACGCTACCATCACAGAGTTTGAGAATTGGGTTGAAAAAAAACTTGAACAAAACAAGTTATTATCCACGCTGACTTATCAGTATAACTGTATTTGTGACATGCCAGATACGTTGCACTTGGCGTTCATGTCTTTAAAACAAATGCCACTCTGAGGTTGTGAGTCAGTGTTTTGTGGCATCTTTCAGCCTTGGATGGACTGTCAAGCTTCTGATAAAACGTCTAATCAAATAGAAAATAGAAAACAAGTTGCACAGAAACAAAGCTGAGAGTTTGAGGTGTCTGTTATGTTTTGTTTGTTTGGCGTTTTTTTTACAATGAGAGATATTAGCATACGGATATTCAGTAAATTAGAATATGAGTTCTAATGAGGCTTGTTTGTCAGATTAAAACACCCTTTTAAAATAATTAAACATGCTTTTCATTAAGCCCACATTTCGGAATTAAAGTTCTTTTTAATTGCTGGTTTGATGTTATATTCTTGAACATCATGTTTTCATTACCCATAGAGGAAAAATCATTATTAACAAAAATAAATACCTGAAACTAAAGAAAAAATATCTATTTATATAATATTTCACTTAGTTAATTGAGTTACTGAATTCAATAGTATATAATGCTAACCGTGTAAAGCTATTTTAAATAAACATAAACATACCCAGTGTGTATGAAGAACTTGAATCAAGTTATTTCATGTTATCAAGCAAATAGGAAACCATCAATCTGTATTATCAGTCTTGCTAATGAAGTCCTGGATCCCATATAATCCGATCCAACCCAGATTTAACTCAACAATCGAGGTTGGGGTCTGACGCAGATTACTGGTTTTCAACCCCAAAAAATGGGTGGAAATAAACTAATGTCAAACCTCACAGATACCAAGCACTGGGTTAAGAAGAATAACCTAATATTTGGTTTAATTTTTTTTTTTCTGTGTGCGAACACCCACACCCAATTGGTCAATTAGAATAGCAAATTAACTGCTTTCCAAACCTTTGTAAAATCTGACAACAGGAAGTAGACTGAAAGACTCAAACTAAAACTTCATACGTTGATCTCAAGTGTAGATCAGAAGAAAATCGTCATTAACGGTTCAGTCTGGTAAGGGATACAAAAGGGTTCTAGAGCGTTTTCTTCTTATCCTCTACATTGTTTTTTTGTGTGCCTTTCAGGATCCAAAACCTGGGTTGTTTATGTAAAAAAAGATCTCCGGCTAATGTAAAAGCAGGTTCCGCGATGCAATTTTCCAGTCCCATAAGAGGTTCCTGTAGTGAAACCGCACCTGAAGTTGTCTCACAGGCTTTGAGACTGCAGTAAACCACAGTGAAGATGACACGAAACAAGAGCGAATCGACGACTCATCCAGGAGGTCACAAAAGTGTTTGTGATGCAACAAAAAGAGGAAAATTGGCTAAATGTGCCTAAGTTAGTGAGTTCCAAGGGCTAATGAACTAAAAAGAACGTTTCCCCAAAAACACATCCTGATGATCCCCCAAGTAACTTTTCTGTAGACTGACCAGACAATAGTAAAAACATCGGTGCGTATCCCTTTACGGTGGTGTAAAATTGGCACAAATTGTTAGAATAGGAGCCTCAAATCTACAATGAAAAATGGCGGAGGTGTTGTCGTGATCTGAGGCTGCTTTGGCGCTTCAGGACCCGGATAGCATGCTGCAATTCATGGAAACGTACATTCTGCTCTCCACCAGCAAAATGTCCCAGCATCAATTTTTGACCTTAAGTTGCAGGAAGCTTGAGTTTATGCAGCAGGGCAATGATCCAAAGCATACCATCAGGCCCACCTTTGAATGCCTCAAAAGCAGTAAGTTAATCAGAAAAACTGCAAATTTCAGGGTGATTGGGACCCTGTAGACGTCAACACCACCATGCTTCCTGGGAAGAAAGAAAAAAAAAAAACCATAATCCAGGAAATCCTCTTGAAGGAACGTTTTGCAGCCCGAACAAGGTTTGATGCACCTATAAAATCACAGGCAGGCGCCAAACTCCTCTGGACTCCACATTTAAACAAGCGATGCCAAACTCATTCGAGGCCCAACTGAGATTTCTTCTAGTGCACGGTGCACCCTCCAAAGCAATGTTGCACAAATCAAATCCAACTGAGAACAACTAGATGGCAGCAGCTGCCTCCACACAACCACTCTTTCAGGTTCAGGCAGCAAATACGTTTTCGCAGTGGTAAAAGTCACCATTTGAAAACTCCCCTTCGTATTATTCGCAGAGTTTCATCCCTGTGGCCGTGTGGTCAAATCATTATCACTCCATTTGTTCCATTAAAATTATTAAAATAAATAAAGTAATAGTTTTTATTCCCTAAAGTCGGAGCACAGCTGTACCAAGCAGTTGCTGTGACAGTCTCTGGCCGCCAGCCCGCAGGTGTTGGAAGCAGCAGGTACAGTAAAACCCGCGCCACTTCTCAGCCAATCACAATCCAGAGTCCGGATCCGCCGAGACCATGGAGGATTTTCAGGAGTATATCAGCGAGCGGAGGCTCCACACACGGCTCAATGTGTCCCTGCTCCAGCCAGCAGCCTTCACCTTGTATCCACCTGAAGAAAGTTTTAAGATGAAGTCCTTCGTCCCGTTGCTGCTCCTTTCCCTCTCCTGCAGTCCGGGTTCGGTTGGCTCCGTTTCGGCTGTGGAGGACGCGTACAGCGCGGTGGTCGGCGTCGTGTCTCCGGGACAGCGCTTTCTGACCGGGGAGTCCCTTCGCCTCCTCTTTAATACCCTGCAGAAGCGTGTGCAGTGCGGCGAGGTGCCGTGTGAAAAGGTGAGTTTTATTAGGCCATACCTGGCTGCCAGGTGAGACCGTCCAAGAGTCCAAGAGTTGTTCAAGCAGCTGCCCAAAGCGGATTTTTCTAATTATATGCAAGAATATTCACCGTAATATGTCAATTTAGTAAGAAACAAAGTGCGTCTTAATGATTAAATGCTTTAAAAAGGAATTTGAAGTGGACTTAACCTGACTAAAACCAAAGCAAGGCTTAAAACTGGTATTTGATTTGGTTTTTGTATTGATTTTGTCTTTTAAAAAAACGCAAAACACTAATATTGAATAACTGCATCATACTTGTCTTGAGAAAATTGACAAGAGCACTTAATCCTTGCGCTCTTTTTTCTCATGGGACTTTATATATCCAAGGCTTATAAAAGGGTTAAACGTATTTGCATGTTTAAATTCATATATAGAATATATATCTGTATATGTAAACCTAATTTCCTATAGTGTGACATTGCTAAAAGTCCATTTTATGACCATAGCTTCTATTACAGCTTTACAAAGCATACAATATAATATAATTATAATGACAAAAAAAGAACACATTTCATGAAACAGATAGTTTAAAAACACATTTATGCAATAATTTCTAAAAAGAAAATAAGAAAGACTGAGTTTGACTTACAGTGTCTTGTTTTAAATGACAACAAAACAAAATCCTTTTATTTAACTCAAACCAGAGCTGACATGCGGGAGGGAAAATAATAAAATAAATGTACTCCTTTATTGTTTAAGAGAAAAAGCAGGGGCTTCCAAAATAATAAGTGGTTTTCAGCTTCAGACACATTAAATGACGGCGTCTGTAACCTGCAGCTCGGGTGCCAGGTGTGGCTCCTAAGGCTCTCCACAGTGGATAAAGAACCTTTCAGCATTATTAAATATGAAGGGGAAAAAAAGCTTGATTTGGTTTCTTTTCTATGTGTTTTCAATTCTCATACAACCATCTGCATATAATTCCCACAACAGAATAACAGTTATGCGGTACATTTTGTTTGTTTTGTAATTCTTTTTTTAGTCTCATGTTATTTTCAATAAATATGGAAAAAACTAATTTTGTTTAGTACAAATGCGAGCAAGAAAGCCTCTTTGGTTTGTGAAGGTCGCTGACAGCTGTAGTAAGCCAAATATAAAAATGGGTTTAATGACATTAAAAACAGCATTAACAGCAAATATATTAATTTTATTTTGCTCTTCTTATATTTATGTCATAAAAACTCTTTACCATTATTATTTTTATTATTTAGCATGAATTCTAGGGAGCATCTCAAGACCCCATTGTTGTGGATTTGTGATCACCAGTGGGGTCCCAAACCCAGCTTTCGGAACCATAGTTTTAAATAGATGATTGGTGAAATAATCCTCTGTCTGAAAGGAGGAAATTCACAGTGTATCAGGAGAAAGATTATGAGCAAATAGAAAGCACAGTAAAAAAAAAAAAGCACAATAATAACAAAAAGGATGAATAAAAAAGTGCCAAATATATGCAGTTCCACAACAAATGCCTTTTACAATAATTGTAATCACATTCATAGAACTTGTACACCAGTTGATGTGCAACACTGCTCAGATCTCGGACTAAATCAGCAGTCCCTTCAGTTTGTGGACCCAAATCATCCTGTTGTTAGAAAAAGACTGAACAAGTATTGGTTGTTAAAAAGGATCAAAAGAACCAAACCTGTCTTGAAATTAGTTGAGAGATGATGGGCCACATTTCACTGCTTCACGTTACAATTGACACCACCTGCTGCCCTGTTATAATATAATATAATATAATATAATATAATATATTTTACACCAGCCAGAGATTAGTTAGGTTACATCACTACTTTATCATCTGATCGTGACAACACTTCAAAAACTGCTGTTTTTTACTCCATCAATTTATGATAAACTAAATACAAACCACTCTATTCAGATTTGTCCCTCTTTATCATAGTGATCGTGTAAACTTTGTTCGACATTGTTTTGAGCAGAAATTCTAAATGCTCTTATCTCAAAGCCAGTATACCACTGCTTATGTTAACTGTCAAGCATGGAGATGAAGGGGAGGATTTGGGGCTTGCTTTGCAAAAACAGTGCATGGATATGCTAAAGTCATTGAATGAACAATTAACTCTTTTGCTGTTTATACTTTGTTAGACCGTTTTTGAGCAGAAATTATGAGTGGTCCTATTTCTCAAAGCCAATACACCACATTTTAAATCAATTTTCAAGCATGGTAGTGGAGAGGTCATGATTTGGGCTTGTTTTACAGCCACAAGACTCAAGATATCTTAAAGTTCTGAGCCCGCTTGCAAATACGAGACAGAATGACGTAAACAAATTAAAAGATTGAAGGTGTTGTAAAATCCCAGTCAAAGTCCAGATGTCAAACTGACTGAAAAGCTGGGGCCTGACCTTTGGAGAGCGGTGCAGAAAGGAGAGCCGTTAAGCCTCAATGAACTGAAGTCATGTTGTAACAAGTAGGTCAGAATCTCTTCACAAAGATAGGAGATACTGATAAGCTCACCCAGAAGGCTGTAATTTCAAGTTATTGCTCCTAAAGTTGGAATTTCGAGCTGCTGAAACAAAGGTGGTTAGTTTTTTCCACTCTGCAAGCTTTCACATTTTGCTTTAGTTTCATTAATATAAATAACTACATGGTGTAACAGCATGGCATGTCTTAAATCTAATGTATACACCCAGAAGAAGCTTTGTTATTCTTAAAGCACTAATATCACCCTGAATGTTCATATTTTTTTAGGTTTTTAATGTATCTATTTAAGCATTTAATCAAGATCTAGGTGCCTCAAAATTGTTTACAACAATCTAATAAAAGAATGAACATGTCTGTCCAATATAATAAAGGCATGTAATGTAGAAAGAATTGAAAATGTCAGTGTATTGGCCACACAGTGCTATAAGCCCTCATGTCTGGACTTTCTTGAGACTAAATAATGAAAATGAACTGCATCACATTTGTGTTTTGAAATTTGCTTAGTTTTGCTAAAGCCTTTAGAGCTTACTGACTCATGCTAACAGCTTTATGCAAATATGTTACTGTTACTAAAACTCGCATTTTATCTCAGTGCTTATAAAGAAATTACTCAAACACAAAGTTTTTAATCTATTTATAGGAATTCGTTGATGAAGTTAAGACAAAAATACTGAACTTTTTTATTTATTTGTCCTTTTTTAGAGGCTGAAAACTTCCTTATTTCCATATTTAGCAAGACTATCTCCCCCCGATATCATTTTTAACCTGCTGTAATATCTGATTAAGATAAAACTATAGTAGGAATAAGGTCCTTGAACTTCTTCGATGACAGCTGTAAAGTGCATCAATGCACAGCATGGAATAGTGAAATATGTCCTAGGGAAGGCTGCAAGGAGAGCAATTATTTACACAGAACTGTGGCTTTGATTATAACGAAATCAAAATCAAATATTTTGCTGTCTTTGTGGAAGGTTTCTGTTCAGATCCCACCTCATGCAGCCCCCACCTGCTGATGTTTTTTAGTAACAGTGAAAAAATGCATAGTGGATTAATAATCATCCAAAATGCAAGTTATGTACGATCCAACTTACAGCATTCGATATTTAAGCGTTATTGTCAGTTTAAAGGCTCATGGCCCCTAAATTGTAGGTCGTAATGAATGTCGCCCGTCTCGTCGTTTAGTGCTGTTGTTACATAACAGAGTTGGGTGAAATTCAGTTTCTGCAGCTTGAACTTTGCTTCTTTTGTCTTAAAATAGATCCATGGTCTTTAACAGTGACCTTAGATATAAAGGGAATGTTACCACAATTAAAAGCAACACTGCTAAAGAGACATAGAGAAAAAGCTTTACAAAACATGTCAGGGTGAACCAAGTTTCAAAGCATCCTCAGAAAGATGTACAGCTAACTGTTGTATATATTCATCTAACAAAATTAACTTTGATTTAATTTGTTTCAAGATGTATATATATATATATTTAAAAAAAACACACACTTAGCACATTGTACCCCATATTGGGTAAAAGGAATCAACACAGGGAAATAGAAATCTATGCAAAAGAAATTTACACGCAGTACAGACAAAAAATGATCTAGTCATACGAATCATACTTATGAATTACTGTATTGAAACATACACAAAAAGTCAAATTAGCCCGAAAAGGAGTGAGAAGAAGATGAAACTATTTACTCCCACATACTGTATATGTTTGCTGTTTTAACTTAAGAATTAATAATCTGTGTCTTTTTCTATAGTATATAGGACTAAACTTATTTTCCCCTCCAGAATAGAGAAAAGAGGGTTGTCAGCAAAATTGCAACGTCAAAGGCAAAAATGGTGCTTATAATAATGAGATTATACGGTGCCTTGCAAAATCATTCACAAAACTTTTCACATTGTGTCACGATCCGGCCACAAAGCTCAATATGTTTCGATGTGATTTTATGAGATTTGCCAATATAGATTAGTGCATAATTGTAAAGTAGTAGGAAAATGGCAAATGGTACATCTTGTTCTTACAACTAAGATCAGGTAAGTGCCATGTGTTTGTATTCAGTGCCTTTAATCTGTCATTTTAATTGTGTTAAACTGGGACCAGCTGTGTTTGCATTGATCTTGGTATAGATGCAACTGTTCTGTGAAAGCCTCAGAGGTTAGTTCAAGAACATTAGTGAGCAGACGGCATCGAAAAAAAGAACTAACACATAAGACAAGTTGTGGAGAAGCTCAAAGCAAGATGAAGAACATCTCACAGAGCTCTTTTTGATCCATCATATGAAAATGAAAAGAGGATGGCTCAATTGCACACCTGCAATCATGCCTAGTTTAACAAGCCGAGCAAGGAGAGCCTTAATCAGAGAAGCATCCAAGAGGTTCATTTTAACTTTGGAGGAGCTGCAGAGATATTTTCCTCAAGTGGGAGAGTCTGTCGACTGGACAGCGATTAGTCGGGCACAAATTGGGCATTTATGAAAGAATGAAGATCCTGGGAAGTCACAAGCCATGTAGGAGACACAACAAACGTGGAAGAAGGGGCTCTGGTCAGATGAAACTAAAGTTGCAGAACTCTGTGTGTGGTGGAAAACTCTCACACACACTGCACATCACCCTGAACACACCATCCCTGTGTAAAACACGGTGTTGGCAGCATCATGCTATGGAGGTGTTTTTCCTACAGTGGTAATAGCTGGTCAGAGTTGATGATGGATGGAGTTAAACACAGGGGAGTCCTGAAGGAAAAACTGTTATAGGCTTCAAAAGAAATTGAGACGGGAGCAGAGGTCCACCTCCCAGAAGCACACTGATCCCAATCACTCAGCCAGAGCTAAAATGAAATGGTTTAGATCAAAGCATATTCAAGTTTTCTCTAAAAAGTCCAAGTCTAAATCCAGCGGAAAATTGATATTCACAAAGGCTGCCCAACTAACAAAGAAGGCGGTGGAGCAATTTCAGCCTCTAGGTGTGCAAAGCTGACAGAGACCTAGTCCAAATTGCTCGGCACTGTAAGTGGGTCTATGAGAATTAACTCAGAGTGGCTGAATATTTGCACAGCACACTTTTCGGATTTTTATTTTAAAAGAATTTCAAGCATCATACACGTTTTTCCTTCCACTTCACAACTATGCACCACCGTGAGTCACATAAATCACATAAAATCCCAATTAACATAGATAATATATTGATGTATTTGGTGACAACGTCTTAAAATGTTTCGGGCAATTGATTAAGTCTGCATAGCACCGTAGGTTGCGTTGCAAACATTCAGGAAGAATTTGCATAACTCTATGCAACAAAGTAGTTAAACTGACCTGTCTCTTTTATGTGTCCTTTCTGTCTGCTTGAATGTTTGCTGTGTGTGAACCCTCAGTGTGACCTGGCAGGTGCTGTTCATCAGCTCATCGGAAATCACTCCATCTATGAGACGCAAGAAAGTGGAAACACAACCGTCAGCGTGTCTCAGTTCCCGGCGCTCGCTGCAGGCAGCGTCCTGTACCTCTCCTCGCCTGGCTTGGTCTGTGCTGCGATAGGTCAGGGGAGGTGGGCAGACGAGACGGACCTCTTCCTACACAAATACACCCATTCTGACCACCACGAACACTCACATAATCACATGAACGTTCTTGGATTAGAGGGCGTGATTCAAGAGCTGTACAAGCACTATGTGCCCTCGGATAATAAGGTAAGACTGGTAGATCCCCTTTTTTGCTGCTTAAAAATCCAAGAAAATATTTATGTTGCTTGGATATTGGTACCAAAAGTTTGTTTTCAGGAGCCCATTATTGATGGCATGGTCTTAAAGGTATACGTTTTGGCCTGAAGAATATTTTTGCTTCAGATTTCAAGAGTTTAAAGAGAAGATATTTACTTTAATCAGCAATATTTGGGGATGCTACAGTTATTTCTGAGTTTGATGCTTATAAGTTTTGAAACTATTGCCCTAAATGATTAAAAAAAGTAATCTTGAAACAATTTAATCAGCTTGTATAACAGCCTTTATCACTAGGTAGTTAACGTTTTTTTCCTCATGAGGAGTTCCGCTAACTCATCAATAAAACAACATAAATTACGAGTTATTTTATTGGCTAAGAGCATGAGCTGACGAGTCAAAGTTTCACACAGCACAATCACATCATCTACAGCCCACAAGGTCTGCACAGCAGCCTGGACCTAGGCCAGATCACAGCTTAGATCTGGTTATGAGAACCACACATGACATGACACCCACGGCAGTCATGCCAGTGTCACGGGGGTTGCTTTGAACCCAGTTTATTATGGAATAAGTAAAGGCGATACAAGTAAAGCTTCACAAAAATGATCATCAAAAACGTTTTTTGCCACTCATTTCAGAAAGTGAATAGCTTTTTCACGGCACCGCATATTTTTTTCGGTGCCTTTTTGCCAAAGTCTATCACTTTAAACACCACTAACTCTCCCACATGCTCCCTACAGCTTTCCGGGCATTTTTAGATGGTGCAGAAATAGAAAGATTTGATTTCATTGATTTATTTAAAACTAATTTGATGTCTCGGGTTCTTCAATTGGCTTTCGGCGTTTTTTCAAGCCGGAAAAGGTGTTCAAAGCTCATCTGTTCGATATTAGTCCTAAAGTTGCTTTGATATGAAGCAAAACGGAAGCCAGGGGAATCAGGTTTCCCAGCATCAACACTGATTACAGTCAACTTAATAGCATACTCCCAAGCTAACATGGTCAGAACCATAAAGTAAAAACATGAAGTTTTTGATAGTATGCTGATTTAATGTTGTGCGTGTATTTTCTATCACTGTTTTATTATTTTTTGCATTGACCTCATGTCAGATAAGTTTGCACTTGATGCAAAGATTTATAAACTTTTTGTGAGTCATGCGTGATTGTTTTCCTAATCATCTAAATTTGACAGGGAGCTTGCAGAAAAACCTTTTAGTTATCGAGGTTACTTACCTTTCTCACCCCAGAGCTGTCTAACGGCTGGTGACATCATGATGGAGGTCGAGCCATTGTTGACAAATCTGGACCAGGAAGTGGGTGCGGTTTTGGGGCGTGTCCTGTACCACGCCCTGCTTGGTCACCGCTTCGGTGCTCAATCCCTGCCTGACGAGAGCTTCTTCCTGGATTACATTATGGCTGAAGTTGGTTCCAAAAATTTCACAGTTCATGGTAAATATTGGCAGCCTCCTCAATCAAAGTCCCGTCCATTCAGAAAACGTCTAAAAAGAAATCATCCACTTCTACACCTTACAGCTAGTTTGTGCTCAGATGTGCTTTGTCGTCTGCAGATTTAAAGGTTCTCATGAGAAACCTGAATATTGGACCAGAGGAAGACCATGACCATGACCATGACCATGACCATGGAGATGGCCATAATGAGGATGTAGATCATCATCAGAGGAAGCGGAGTAGAAATCAGCGTCATGTAGGGCATAAAAGCAACCCCTGGGAGTATGTACGTATCGCCCGAAAATACATGTTAAAAGTCAAAATTAAGATTATACCATGCTGATGTAGCCTTAACCGCTGTAAAAAGTATTTACCCTGTATAGATACTGTATATTCTGTTTTTTTTTTTTTATTTTGTCACAATAAAATGTTTCAAATCATCCAAAGAATGTTGGTATTATACAAAGTTAACATGTTTATTAAGGGGAAAAAAGCTTTCCAAGCCAGCAGGCACAGCCTGTTCTGAGGCCATTCCACAATAGCCGAATCCATTTAAAATCCGGACTTTGACTATGAAACTTCTAGCCTGCTTCATGTTGTCACACAGTTTCTATTTAAGTGATTTCTTTTTCTGATATTAAAACTTTGTTGGTGACCTTAAACATTTCAATGTGACAAAAAAAAAAGCAAAAAACAGAAGAAATGTGTTAGCGGGCAAAGACTTTCAGCACTAATTATAAATCCAGTGTCAAATCATTTTCAGAAGAATGTTATTTTTGCCATTTAACACAGATCACTTCTCTGATTTTTAAGCTCACACTGCAGATAATAATCTATCATGGTCAGATGAAAAACTGTACTGTGAAGAATATAAACACCACCATGTAAATAACTTTTTTTTTTTTGTTTTTCCATTTGTTTCAGCACTGTTTCACAGCTGAAGATCTGGTCCGAATCTATGGTCTCTCTGAGGAAAGTTCTGGCATGGGTCTATCTGGCATTGCAAAGGTCAGCCCTGCACTGGTTCAACAGATCCTGAGTGGATCATGCTCCAACCAAACAGGACCAGTCACCCCAGATGGGCTCTCCAGAAGTGACAGTGAGTGTGATATTGGATTAAACATTAAATAACTAGCATTATACGTGAGCGCTGCAATGGCTGCTGCTTTGATTGTGTTAATTTAGCGTTGCACGTCCAGCAGCTTTCAGCATGTAATCACAAGAGAATTACAATATCTTCGGGAAATTTAGATATTTAATTTAGATTTTATGCAAACTTAACCTCTTCTATCACATTGTTCCACCTGCAGAATACCTCTATGCAACCCTCGCCAATGTAATCATTACCCTCACAGCCATGTTTGGCATCGTGGTGCTGCTGTGCACCTCGTGCACCAATGTTTTCCAGTTGTGTATCCAGTTCTGCATCAGCATGGCTGTAGGTTCGCTGTCTGGAGACGCTCTGCTGCACCTCATACCAATGGTGGGTGCTTTTAACACTTGAAATGTTTAATTTTTCCATGAACGTTTGTGAAAATATAGCATGAAAATACTCTTTTAAATGATATGGGTCACAATAATATGTTTATATTCTACCTTTTTCTTGTGGTCTTCTAGATTCTGGGTCTACATGTTCACTCAGAGGACCAGGATCATGAACACAAAGAAACTCCAGACTATACACTCAAAATGCTGGCCGTGATTGGTGGGATCTACATATTTTATCTCATGGAAACTATCTTCACAATGATCACACATGAAAGCAATCATCATCATCATCATCATCATCATGGGGTAGGAGTCACTGAACCTGAAAAACAGTGAAGAAAAAATATATGATAATATATATTATTATTGAAGGTTTTTTGTGTCTTCAGATCTGTTACCTTTCAGTAGGTAAATCTGTAACATTAAAATAGATTAATTTAGATTAGTTTAAACCATATATTTACATACACAGGATAAAAACACAATCTGTTTTTCTCACTAACATTGAATCAGAAAAAACTTTTCCTGTTTTAGCTCTGTTGGGATTAAGAATATTTTCTTTCTATCTGTTATGTTCCAGAATAATATTGTCATTTTCAGTTTTATTACTTTTTTTTACGTTGAGAAGTTTAAGACCACTTAGCCTTTTAAAAATGCGGGAAAGCCCAAGTTGTAAGCTTGATACAAGTTTCTTTTAAAACTTGTAAGCCTGAGAACAGCATCTCAACCGTAAAAGTACGGGAGCGGCAGCATCATGGGGGGTGGGGGTGGGGGTGGGATTGCAGCAGGAAGGACTGGTGCACTTCACAAAATAGATTGCATCATGCACCAAGAACATTTTTAGGGACAAATGCAAGAAACATCTTAAGTCATTAGCCAGGACAATAAAGTCTGAGCACAATGGGTGGTCTAATTGGACAATGCCTCCAATTATACCACCAAAATAAGTTAATAAATGGCTTTAAGACAACAAAGTAAAATGTTGACTGATCTCAGTCTGTTAGAAGATTTGTGTTCAGACCTTAAAAAGTATGTGCGACTGAGGCAGTCCACAAACTGGACTCAGTTATACTGGTTCTGTTCTGGGAATTGGACCAACATTCATATAGCAGGCTATTGTCAGAAGCTTGTGGAAAGATAGCCAAAATGTTTGAGCCAAGTCACACAGCTTGAAGAGTGAATCTATCAGATACCACAGAGAAGTGTGTAAACTTCTGAAAATAAAAAAAGTTAAAAGATATGTTTAAATTTGTGTGTATTAACGAATAGACATTATTTTTTGCAAACAGAAATAGTTTGGTTAAATGTAACTGACCTAAAATAGAAAAGGTTTAGTCTGATTTAATGCAGAAAAGTGAAGAAAAAAATAAACTCAACTGGAATTAAATTGTTGTATTTCTTTTGGGCTTTTGGAAACTCTGTCCTTTCTGTAGATTTGCCATCGAATTGATATTTGTCTCGGTCTTAATTTTTGACATGCGTCGCACCTCTTGCAGGAGGAATCGAACCCTCACCACTGTGACCATGTTGGAGTTCTAGAGATGTATCAACAGGAAAGGAAACAGAAAGAAAAGTCTCAATCATCTTCAAAGTCAGATCTGGTGAGAAGTCCACACTGAAATTAATAACATTTAAAAAGTTTAAAGACATTTACCTGATTGAAATCAAAGATATGGAAATTTAACTAACCTGCTAAAAAACAAATCGTACATCTCAGTGAAGTATTCTTTTGTAAACAAAACACTGGCAAAGAAGCACAGGAGCGATCATTTTCAAATCGCAGACATGATTCAGGATTTGATCACCTTCAAAAATTTAAGCAAACCTCTTGTAATGAATGTCTTGCTTTCCAGATAAAGTAGATACAAATGAAGGAACCATGTAGTTGTACTTCTAAAATAAGCTGTTATTTAAAGGTAATTCATACATTTCAGGTTGATAACGAAGACAGTGACGAAAAAATGAATTCAGGCCTGAAAAAGCAGAGAAGAGGTGAGTGGAATAACTCCTAATTTAAAAAAGTATGACTTCATTGAATTTGGATGATCACTGTGTTTATAGCACAAACTATAATCTTCCCGCTTACAGAAAGGCGCCTGCTGCCTTACATGATAACTATTGGTGACGGGATACACAACTTTGCGGATGGATTAGCAATAGGTGCAGCTTTCTCTATGTCATGGAAGTCCGGTCTGGCCACATCCCTGGCTGTGCTCTGCCATGAACTCCCTCATGAACTCGGTGAGCTATTTTTCACTGATTGTATTTGTTGATTCATTGTTGTTTTTTAGGCAAAGACTTCACTGTGTTGGTTTTATTTCTGCAGGGGATTTTGCCATCCTGCTCCACAGCGGCTTGTCTGTTCGAAAGGCGTTGCTTTTTAACCTGGGCAGCGCCCTGACCTCATTTATTGGACTGTATATCTCTCTGTCTGTAGCCACTGACCTTGCAACCCAACAGTGGATAGGTGCAGTGGCTACAGGACTCTTTCTGTATGTTGGACTTGCTGATATGGTGAGTGCTGATGTTACCTATGTACCACACAAGCCCTGCAAAAACAGATTAAAAACCACATTTCTACTTTACTTTCAGCTCCCCACGTTGGTCCATGTCAGCAGCAAGAGGCCGTGGCAGACGTTTTTGCTTCAGAATGCCGGCGTACTAACGGGCTGGACTATCCTGCTGTTACTGTCGCTGTATGAGGACAAGATCAGCTTTTAATAGATTTAATTTTAAGAAATTAGCCTTTCCTAATGTTTCACCTTGTTTCGGAAAAACAGTGTAAAGAATTTGGACAGAAAAACAAATTTACATTTTAGGGATCTGAATATTTTCTCAAAGTGATCACAAGGGGACAAGAACAGATACTGACTGATGTAAACAAAGAATAGCCACAGGCTCCACACATCTTATCCACTGGTCCATTAATTTATTCATATTGAAGACCCAGAGGGTGGGGTTTCTTCCTGGATAGGTTGACAATCCATCAGTGGCCCCCCTTGTGTCCACTGTCATCTTATTTTGGTCCCCTTCTTACCGGATTAAGACCACAGCACATAATTAATAAATCATCTAGGTTGTGGGTGGTCTGCAGGATCTTGGAGAGGTCTGCTATAATGCTTAACAAAGCATGAGATTTCTCAGGCTGTTTTAAGCATGTGCAAAAAGTTCATGGTGGCTCATGAGTGACAGCATGTCTGTTCTACGGTGCTACATTGAGGCTTGATAGCAGCAGTGGTAGATCTTCCATGATCCATGGCCTGCATACCCGTGTAGCCACTTAGCAGTTTAATCATTTCCTTTTACAGCCCTCAGTGTAGCTCATTGTAATGCTTTTGGTACCATGGATGCTGTGCATATCTTGCCCCGCCACTCCAATGGCTGCAACAAAAGGGATCTCACTTAACAGCTGAAACAAACAATAAACAAAAACACAAACATCAACACCCTGCTACTTACGTTTTTTGCAATTAATCAGTACATTCTGTAAAAGGTCGCCCAGCTAGAGAGAAGCACGTGCGTCTCCAAATTGTGCATATAGGCTGAATGTTGAAAGATCTAGGAAGACTTCCTAGTTTTTCAGGGTGTAGTTACAATTCAAAATGCATTTGGCACCTATTAAAGAGAAGCCAAGGTATTGTGTTTAGCAATGATCCGTGTGGAGGAAAAAGTGTGCGCAGCTTATAGGATTTATGATATAACTTTGCAATAGCTTAAACAAAACTCATTAAAAAAACAACTCCAGGCTTTGGACCCTCTGTGTGATAAGCCTGGAGTAATTTTCCTTCTGGCTGCACCTATCAAGCTATGCGCACAGAACGCTACGAGGTAAAGTTACTGTGTAACATGGCAGGCTCAGCAGTGCACGGTAATCTGTACAGAAATCTCTCTCATATGCATCATCATGCTTCGAGCAATCTGATGAAAATACTGATCGAGTTTTTTTCCCAACTATAAGACTGAAACTGATGGTGGAGGTGCAGAAACCTCCCATATTTACAAAGAAACTCAACAGATTGTAAGAAACTGGGAGATTAGCCTGGAAAGTAGCAGGGGAAGCCTGTGTATCGAGTATAAAGGGCTCACGAGCATTCTGCTGGAACTTAAAATGAAGTTTTCCAAATTTGCCACAATCCTGCAGGATTCAAGTAGCTATGGAAAGCCTGGAGACCATAGGGAAGTTCCAATCTGGTGTAAAAACAGCCTTAATTATCTTGGGTCATGCAAATACCCGAAACCTAAATCTGCCAAATGAAAGGTTTACCAGCTGTTTGAATGAGCTGTATCAAATGTAGCAGAATATATTTAGAACTTAAATTTTAAACCATGTTGATATGAAAATAAATGTATGTTTTGATGCTGCTTTTGTTGGTCTTTGCTCCTCAGAGGACGTTTTCCTAACATTTTAATGAAATGTTTTTAAGCCCTTTTCTTTGCCGAATGCCTTTTTGATGATCTGTTTTGGTTTATCTGTTGTGAACCAGTTCCACGTTTTTGTACTAATATTTTTTTTACATGAATAAAACTGTTTTTATTAATGAATGATGAATATACATATATACACACTGTTTGTTAAATGTGTTCACAGGAAATGTATTATTGAGAGCAACTGTTTACTTTCTCTATGACGGGCCGTCAGATCATCAGTACCACTGGTGCGATATGAATAAACTGACTTGGGCCTTTACCACTGAAGCAGTGTATCAGACTGCAGTTCTCTGTGACATGCAGAGGATGTAGAACAATTTCATCTTAAATGATCAGAACTCAACCATTAAACAAGTTTGAAAAGAGGAAACTCAATCCAAGCACGTGTCTTTGATACTGAGCGCTGTGCTTAATAAAGCTTAGGTTTCCATGCTCTTATCAGAGCATATTAGACAAACAGCGAAGTGATAGCGACATGTTGGTGATAAGCAGATATATCAGGCGACAGATATTCATGGTCATCTTCTTATCAGAAAACACCCTGTTGGAGTCGCTCAGTTTAGAGCAAAGTATTTCCTTTTGGTCATGGTGAGAAATCAGTCAGCCCTAATCACAGTTTCTTTAACATTTGTCATGAAAGCAGAAAGAGTGTATTAGGTAACACAAACCTAAAATGTTGCCTTTTGGATAAAAAGTAAATGGACACGATAAAATGTATTTATTTTAAGACAACTACTTTAGCAGCAATTGATTTTTTCCCCTCTGCATAGGCTTGAGCCCCTAAGACAAGGTTAATGGATTTTAAATAAATCAGAATTTTTTTTCTCACAAAATCTAAGTCAGCTCTTGATTCTGTTTGTTTCAATTCAATTCAATTTTATTTATATAGCGCCAATTCATGAAACATGTCATCTCAAGGCACTTTACAAAGTCAAATTCAATCATATTATACAGATTGGGTCAGATTATACAGATTGGTCAAAAATTTCCTATACAAGGGAACCCAGTTGATTGCATCAAAGTCCTGACAAGCAGCATTCACTCCTGGGGAAGCGTAGAGCCACAGGGAGAGTCGTCTGCATTGTCCATGGCTTTGCAGCAATCCCTCATACTGAGCAAGCATGAAGCGACAGTAGAAATAAAAACTCCCCAAAGTTCCACTTTGCTCATGATACCCTCTACTTCATAGTTAACACCTACAATCTATTATGGTGAAAAAATATTTGTCCCCTCCAAGATTCGTTCAGTTATTGCATTTTTGTCCCACTTACATGTCTCGTATCGACAAGCAAATTTTAAGATTAGACAAAAGTAACATGTAAATACAAAAAATAATTTTCAAATTAAAAATTCATTTATTAGGGGGAAAAACGAAAAGCAGCCTGACATCTGTGTGAAAAATGTCAGGCTGTAATTGCCACCCTTTTTTTTTATTTCTTAAGCTCCAGTCAATACTTGTTTTTTCTGAATTTGCATTCAAAGTAACATGCTTAAATCTAATTACATTTAATTCCGCAGTTACAAACTCCAAGATATTTTGGAGTTATTTTATCAATAACTCACTTCAACAGAGTCTGTCTGACAACATGGAGTAAGCTAAAAAATCTCAGAAAGCAACACATCATGCCATGATCTAAAAAATTTTTACTAAATTCAGAAATATTGGCAACTTCATTGAGGAAATAGTTACAAAGCCATTTTTAACCCCTGTGAGAGCCATTATCCATGGCACCGTTCCATTAAGAGATTGCCATTTCTCTTTTTTGACTTGAACATCTAAATCTTATCAGACAGTTTAGGATTACTTGCACGCTTTTAGTTTCTCAAAAAGATTCAACCATTTGAACATTATGTCTTGTTCCTGTTATATGTGCATTCTGAGCTGGGATCTCACAAAAATTTCATTCTGGTTACATAATGAAAATAAGGATTCTTGATCCTTGATGATCCACAAATAGAGAACCTTCCTATGTGTGGATAGCTTACCAAAAATACTCCAAGAGCGGATCAATTACTCTTCCAGGAGGTCTAACAAGATTCGGGGATAACATCTAAACTGACTTGCAGGGCTTGCTTGCCTCAATTTAGCTCAATGTTCATAAGTCAACAATAAGAAAAAGACTGGGCAAAAATTGACTCCATGAGAAAAATCCACAGCCAAAACTGCTTCTGAAAAAAATAACTCAAAGATTCATCTTTCCAAAAAATCTCCTGATGATCCTGAGGACTTTTGGCATAACATTTTGTGACTCACAAGACAAAACTTGAATATCTGGCGCAAGACGAACAGCATAACAGGAAAAAGAAAGCATTCGAACATGGTGGGGTGGAGTGTGGTCTGGAATGGCTTTGCTGTCTGAGGAACTGGACAACTTGCCATAACCGATGGAAGCATGAATTCTGCTCTCCACCATAAAATCCTGAATAAAGAACGTCCAGCAGTCAGTTTGTAACCTTAAACTCAGCCACTCAGCAGTCAGCTCAGTGGTGCAAGAAAGTTATCGAAAGCAAATCAACAAGTCAAACAAAAAGAATCTTTGGAAGTGGCCAAGTCAAGGGTTTGTAATTTAATCCATGACCTGAAACAGGTGATTCATGCTTATATAAATCAGGGTTTTCCTGTGATGGACTGTTGATGTCCAGGGTCTCCCCTGGCGACCTTGCATGACAAGCGAGCGTAGACAATAGAGGGCTGTGTCGAGTTGTGTGTAAACAAAACAAGCAACCATGGGCATACTTCTGACATCATTTAGCCCAGCATGCTTCGGACTGCTGTGGGACGGTTAACGTAAACCAGACGACATCTGAAATGCCCGTTTTAAGAAAGAAATTGTCTTTGTCCTGCCCTTTGGACATTATTTGTGATTTCCGTCTTTAATGTGAGGAGTGGTAACGACATCAAGTTTTTAGGTGAATGATTGTTGTGTGACTTGATCCAGACGTGCTGTGCAAAGTAAATCTTATCTCAACTAATCTGCCACATTTGCAAGTTACATGGACATCTTTGTCTTGGGACAGAGTCCGGGGACAACTCACTGCATTCTCACAGGCAGGAGGATGTTTATCGCCCAGGGCGAGATTATGTGTTCATATAACGAGTATGTGCGGCACGCATGACATCAAGGATTACCACTGTCTGAGTTTAACTGAGGCAAAATAGCCCATTAAGTCTGAACAACCAGACAGTGCACCAGACAAATTATACAAATTAAAGCATGTAGCTGCTGACTGAGGCAAACCAAATCTTCCTGAAGACAGCTTTTAAATCTGGTATACATCCTCTTTATGACGTTTTTATGGTTTAAGGGAGCCTTTTGACCTATTGTGGCAATAAAACAAAAAAGGAATACCCTCCAGAGCTAGACCTTTGAGCTTCTCAAACATTACATGCATGTTGCACATCTTTTCAGACATTTCAGACAGAGTAAGTGTTGTACTGTAACTGTGATATAGAAATTACCACAACTGATGACAGAAGCCTATGAAAAGTAAGACATTATAGTCAAATTCTAAAATGGCATAATACAGGAGAAGTAAAAAGCCAGTGCGGGATAAAAGTCATATTTCTCCTTTCACAATAAGCGAGACTTGACATTTTTTAAGTGGTCTTGATCAACGGTTTGGTGTTTTTTTTCCATTTGGACTTTGGCTGCTTATCTGCAAAGCAGTTTCTTTTTTTTTTTTTTCATTGTTCTTCGTTTTGTTTTATAAACCCTAATCCGTGACTTATGAATCATTCCAGCATAAAAGACTCCTAAAGTCAAGGGAGGTAGTTTTAAGTCAAAATGTAAAAGACAACTTAGGCTAAATTCACAAAGCAGGAAAATGCGACCCAAATGTTTTTGACTTCGGTAAAGTTAGAAAGATATTCACAGATTCGGCTTTTCCGGTTAACTCGTCGGCGGATAATTTATTCTACAAAACCGACACCTCTTTGCAACCACAGCAAGGCAGACAGTGAGCTACAACCGTAGTTTCCTCAAAACGTGTTTCCCACCGCCCTGGGAGAAGTACATTGGACTCTATGCAGAGCTCGCTGGTCCGCAAATGCTTAGGGACCGTCTGCAAGTTGCAACACCAGAAGAATAATCATGCAGAAATATTCAACAGCGTCACCAAAAAATAGCTTTGAATAAAGCGCTTTCATTTTAATCAGATTTTATCATTTAGATAAGTAAGACCTACACTTTCACCTATTTTATTATTATAATAAGTATAAAATAATCAATAACAACAATATAGATCATTGTAGTGCCACCAAACTCATCATACACATAGATAACCTCATCTAGTTCATACTACAAGTCTTACTTTGGGAAAATATGCATAAGTCTATTTTTTTTCATTGTTATTATAAGCATATAATCATTAATAACTATGCTATAGATCATTGTGGTGCCACCAAACTAATAGCACACATAGATAACCTTATCTAGTTCATACTACAACTCTTACTTTGGGAAGATGGGCCACAGATATTTCTAATAGTCTCCATGTAACATTAAGGGCATAAAGTATTATCATCATCCACAAAGTAACTTTTATAAATTGTAGGGTGACAAAAATCACATCTACACCATATCAGATTTATTTACACAGCAACAATTGGCTTGTGAATTTTGACTCTCAATTCTGAGGAAGTATTTTACATAAAAAATAATAAAAATAAAAACAAATCTTTCTCCACTGTTTTTATTAGCAGTACTCAGTTTGAACTGCAGGGATCTCTAAGCCAACACTCCAAACCATTTTCAACAATTATTTTTATAATAACATTAATTAAAAGTCAACATGGAGTCTAAAAACATGACATTTTTATGTGTTGTCATTGATTTTTACTTTATTTCAAAGATGTTTGAGCTTTGGTTAGTTCTTTAACCTGATTAAATGTGCTGGTATTGAGTTTTTACCTCATGGCTACCTCATGGCCACTGCCTTGCAACCACACCACCAGACACAATCACACCAATCAGATGCTTAGTGTAATGAATTCCCAGCCAATCATGATCAGCCATCAATTAAGGTCAAGTAGAGCAATAATCTTTTAGAGCTCAGTGTGAAAAATAGATTATGAGGAAGTTGAAATATGAACAGATTTTTCATGGTAAGTCAAACCATTTTTCTTTTCCTTGTCATTTTGATAGTTGTAATGAATGAGCAATGTTTACATGCCAGATTAAATTCAGTTATGATTGTGAGCTGAAGCTTGTGACTTGATTCGATGCTACTTTAATTTTACCTCTCTTTAGCTACATATGTAATTGTTGGCCATATTAGACATTTTAGATTTAGACTTCAACAAGCTCTTTTTCATTTCACTTGTATTAGGTGTCATGGTTTTTAAGTGTTTGGCCCACATGCAGACACAGACGGAAGCAGGAACAGTTTTAAGATGTTTATTCTTAGGCTCAACAAAGGAAAAGCACACGATGTGTGCAACAGACGAGGTCGGAACGTCAGAGCCGTAACGACTGCGGGAAGAAAGAGGATATTACTGAGGATCGAACCAGGGGGAATCTTCCAGAGGTTGCGCCGCTTACCGTTTGGATGGGAAGACCTGTCCGGGGGGGATGAGTGAAAAAGGAACTCTGTGACCGAAACTCTCTAATGGGAGGTGGTGGTTGAGTGACAGGAGGGCTGGCAGATGTAATACAGGCGGAGGCCCGAACAGCACCACTGCGGCGGCAGGCAGGAGGAGCAGCTGGAACCAGGTGAATCCAGGAAGGGGGTTCTCTCGCCTGGCTTGGTAAAACCAAGGGAGTAAGAGTGGAGATGCCAGAGCAAAATCTGAGCTGGCTGGGATTCAGATGACTGGTCCTCAGTGCACGGAGCCAACACAGGTGAGTAAATCCAAAACACGACGAACACGACGGGGTTACACTCTGGCATCTTCCAGCTGTCTGTGCACTCCTTTTAAGCCAGAGACGAGGGTTCCCAAATTAGCCGCAGGTGCGGGCCACGCCCACCCGTCAACTGCAGCCACCTGTGGAGCAGAATTAGAGTGCACGGAAAAAGAGAACCCTGACATTAGGTAAGATTTTGATAATATGTCTAGTAATGTAGTTTTAAGTACTTTATAATATTTGAAATCGTACAACATTCTTGTAGGGCCTCAGCTTTGCATTTTCTTTTCCTTAGGTTACAAGCTTTTAAGACAATGGGGAGAGTAAAAAAAGGAAAAATTTATGGGCATATTTTATTCTCTACAAATTTCTTTGTGTCCAAAGTTTTAAAATGACACACATGTTTATCCCGATGCTGTAGATACAGTGTGAAACTTGTGGATGAGGGTTCCACACTGAATGCACTGAAATAATACCAGCACAGATTCCAAACCAAGACACCCCTTGGTACTTTGTGTTGTGCACCAACAAGAGAATCTCAGAGTAACTATTGCTGACTGTCACTGAGCATGTTTTAGTGATGTGGACCTTGTAGCTCTGTTGACCTCATAGCAGGCTATTCCCACGGAAGTCTCCCTCATTATCATGCAGGAAACAAGACAAAAAGCGATACTCAGGTTAATAGGAATTTTTGTGGAGTTTTATAGGAATCTTTAACATTGTGATTTTTATTATTCAGTGTGATTTTATTTTGTGTAAGTTTGCAGCAACCAGCTGTATGCTCATGTTACATTGTTTGATGATAATGCAAACAGTAAAGGAAAAGTTAAATAGTCTTTGGTTGTAATATAGTTGATAGCGGTATAAGCCTTTCTGCATCAATAAAGCCAATGTTATGTTTATTCAACATGTTCAAGTCATCTATGTGTGCTGTAAATTTGGTGGCACTACACTGATCTATAGTTATTGGTGATTGTATGCTTGTAAAATAGACTTATGCACATTTTCCTAAAGTAAGACTTGTAGTATGAACAAGATGAGGTTATCTGTGTGTTCTATTAGTTTGGTGGCACCACAATGATCTATAGCATAGTTATTGGTGATTATATGTTTATAATAATGAAAAAAATCTAAAGAAAATACACTTATGCACATTTTCCTAAAGTAAGAGTTGTAGTATGAACTAGATGAGGTTATCTATGTGTAGGATGAGTTTGGTGGCACTACAATGATCTATAGTGTAGTTATTGCTCATTTTATACTTATTCTAATAATAAAAACATGAGATTAAAATGAAAGCCCTTTATCCAAAGCTATTTGATTTATAGTGCAAACCGTTATGTTTAAAGGATTTCTTTTGTATCCTACATCTAGCAAATGTAATGTAATGTAATTCTCCCAGCGCGGTGGGAGACCCGTTTTGAGGAAACTATTGTAGCTCACTGTCTGCCTTGCTGTGGTTGCAGAGAGGTGTCGGTTTTGTAGAAGAAATTATCCGCCGACGAGTTATTGATCCGGAAAAGTCGAATCTGTGAATATCTTTCTAACTTTACCGAAGTATCTTTTTGCCCATATGCGACCCATACCCGTCTTTTTCACGGCGGTGTGAACAGCCCGATTCCAATCTTTTCACCCCCCCCCCCCCCCCCCAAAACATCCGATCTGTGCCACTTCCATATATGGCACTAATTTGGATACGTATCTGATTTTTTTCAAAGCGTCCGCTGTCTGAATGGTCATGTCGCATTTTATCCGTCTTTCACGTCACTCTCCTGTCTGTCACTAAACATCCACACAGCAGTAGTGCTCCATAAAAGATAGTTATTGATAGCTGTGCTGCTTTCTTTGTACCTTATTTCGTCGTGCTATGATGTGGTCTTAATATTATCGTCTCCCATTGCTCAACAGCTTTCTAATAATAACAAGAAGAGATGTCAGCATTATTTTTTCCTGTCAAGGTTTCTTTTTAACAAAACTTTATTGAACACATCGAGAAACAATTACATTCATTACTTCCATAAATAGAGCGCTGCTCTGTAACGTCCTTCTGTTAACTGCGCACATGGGTCGCTTTGCGGTCTTAAAACGGTTCAGACAGCAGTATGATGGCGGCCGCATTTAACAGTAATATGAACGGACACCTCCAAAAAAAAATTGGAATTAAGCATCAAGACCTGCAGTGTTAACGTAGCCTTAGAGTCCCTCGCCAACAAAAAGCTTTTGATGTTCAACAGCAGGATGGTCCCAAATCTAATACTAATTCTTAAGGCCCCATTCAACCTTGGGCCAGCTCTGTCCATTTTATTCCTTCAGATCTGAGATTTTTTACTTTTGTAATCTTTTTGTCAACTTTGCCCTTTTTTTGAATAACACAAGTTATGTTATAGGTAGACAGAATGGTCAGAAAAACAGAGCACAAGTAGCCAAAGTCCAAAGAAAACTTGAAAAAGAACCAGAAAGTGTGGAGAACAATGAATCAAGATCACTTGATTCATTGAGCACTGATAAAATATTATATCCTTTCTGCGTTCATTTGTAAAAAATCTTTTAATTTTAAATAAAGTGTCTGTATTATTCAGCCGCTGCACTAAAACTAGAACAGTAAGAATAATCCACCTACACTTGATATTAGCCCCGCAATTTTCTCTTAATCTGCACTGAATTCACAAACCAAATAGCACTAATTACAGAAGTTACAGAAGAATACATTAATCAAATTAACCATTTGTGACTAGTTTACACTTTTTTATTTTATTTCTAGTTAGCTTCTGCCACAAACACAAGGCAAGTCTGATTGTACAGCAAAATCCATACACAAGATAAGTCAGAGTGCCATATAGAATGGTAATGAGAATTACACAGAAAACAAGAAATGCATTAAAGAATAACTATAATATGTAAGGTTTAAATACAAAGAGGAGGCCATTCAGGCACTTTTAGTCACTTATATTACAAACACCCTCAACCAATGACTGCAATAGACTGTGATCATGATGTGTGAATCATGTATGAAAGTTGTTTGTCATCAGCTTACATGCGGTAAGTGATGTTTTAGTAATCATTGATGTGAACAAAGGGGAGTGTACTGATATTGAAGAAAAAAAACTTGCCCGACAATGAATCCTTGAGGAACCCCAGGTTTGATAGCACCAACTCAAAAGTTAGAACACAACAAACACAAAGCTTTTTATACATAAAAGATAGTAAAAGATTAGTTTTAATGAAAAACAATATAGGAATTATGAACTGGGAAAACAGAAATGCTTTGTATCCTAAAGGATGGACAAAAAATATCCAGTTCAGTAACCTTTACCCAAAAGCATCTCTATTTTTGTAATGGGAAACATATTTAGATGGCAAACAAGGACAACTACACTTTGCAAAAAAGTGCTCATGCTGTATTCTACTTAATGAGCAGGTTTTTACTGACAAATAAAGGAGCTACTGTCACATAACAGAGACATTAACTACTCCTTATTCATTTACTGTTTTGGTGTAACCATTTGGCAATGAACCTTACTTATAACATCAATTCAAACAGTCACTACACACCCTAAAACAGAATATTAGCTATACAGGAATAGTCATTCGGTAATTAGCGCATTTATCAGTTTTAAGCCTCCGTACGTGACTGTTTCATCTCTTAGGACCTTTAGCAATTTTATTGAAGCATTATATTACATAAAGTCTCATTATAAAAAATTAATTAAACATTAGGTAGCAATGTAATAATGAGCCAAGACTGCTTGGCTTTAGAGAGAAAGCATCTTGATACATTGTCAAACCAGATCTGGCAAAGGTAAGCTTGATTTGCGAATGTGATAAACTTTTACACAATGGTTTCCTGAAATAGATGCAATCTCAACCCTTATTTCATTTTCCTTTAAATCATAAAAAGATCTGATGCCAACTAATCGCTGTCCTTAAAAGTCTTTTACAGTTGAGCATGACTGCCTCGTGTGTGTGTGTGATAAATGGGGCAATGATGGCCTGATTTTAACGTGATGAGCCTTAACAATTAATCATCAACCTTAGAAATAGCAGCAGTAAAACAAAAACTAGGACCATATGTTATGGGGAAGTCCAAATTTTATGCATTGGCCTTGATGAAGAGAATGGCCTTCTTTGTCATTTCTAAAATTATGATATGTAGAGTTCTGTAATAGTTGTCTTATAAACTTCAGTGTCCTTCGACCCGGCAATTCACAAGAGTGAATGTGAAGGGAAATCAATTATAGTCTAACTCAGCAGTGTCCAAACCATTACAGCTAAAATCATCAAGTTGAAAGTACTCACAGGTCACAATTTGGTTTTAATAAAATCGCAAAAATAATTGTGTAAAATTTTGTAAGTCTCTTCTTGACAATAAACTAAATATGCAATATTTATTAAAAGCAACAAAGTAGTCTTGTAGGTCTGACACATAAAATGGATCTCGCATGTTTACCTTAAGAAAAAAAAAACACTCCAACTTTCTTGGGTCGACAATTTTCTGTTTCAGAGAAGAAAAGCGTTTTCCTCCAAGCTCATCCACAAGAATGAGACAGAGTCCCTCTTTCTTTTAAAGCACTTCCAATTGGCCAAGTTTAGAAATGGATGCACCCAAGTCTGTATCTGAGTAAAAGTTACTGGGTGCTTATAAAAATTAAAGCAGGGAAGAAGAAAAAAACACAGCTAAAAAAAAGACACAAATTTAGAATGTTGTACCAAACAATTTACATTTAAATGTTAATGAAAACCTTAAAACCCTATAAATAAATAAATGACTCTCTGCCTTTACTGGTAGGCCAAATTTATACCATTCTTGAATTGACGTAACACCAATTGTAAGATCGCTCCGCTTAAGTGAAGTATACCCCTGGCCGAAATAACCCCCAACAACAAAGACGCTCACAGCGTTAACCAGAGGCAATTTTACCTTTTTTGCCAATTTTAAGGCAAAAAAGATGGGGATAAAAATGTTCAAACAAGTTTTAAATCATGTTGGTGAAGTTATTTCAAGGTAATCAAGGACAAATCAACATTAAAGCTTAAGTTTAAATACCCAACTTATACCAAACTTAAAATATATATTAGTAACTTAAAACAGTTACTGCAGAATGCATTAGATGTTTTCATGCTGCCATCAAGCTATCAATAGGAAGGATTTATGGTGAAATCTGGAAAGAAAATTTTACTTTACACAACCTATTAAACGCTTTATACAAAATAGGAGTCCTGTAAACTGATCATAGCTGACAAAGACTCAGCTTATGCAACCAGACGTTGCAACATAGATATATCCAGAACGCAAAATACACAGCAGAACTAGTGATACGCATTAACCTTTAATTTAACCATTCCGCATATAATTTAATTATGAACAAAAATAAAGTTACCTTTGAACAGATGAACTTGTGGTAGTTCCCTGTTGATCACCGTTGTGTTCAGCTGCTCAAGAGGTTACCCGCATGATTTTATCAATCTTTAACATTTTGACTTTTTTTTAGGGATCGGGAAAGGAATAAACTGTATTCCACCCTCTAAACATTCGGGATATCTCTCGTCTGCATTGTACTTTACCCACTGACAACGTTTTTACCGATGTTTTTAACAAAATTCCTCTGACCGCAATGCATTCGTAATGTAAAACCCCAACAATGTTGTCAAAGCTAAAAGGTCTGGAGATCCTGCAGGTAAGAGGCATTTCACTTTGGGACAAATTGCTATCACTGATTGGTCAGTTACTGATTGATTGATTGATGTCAATCACGTCAATAGCAGTTGGTGGCCAAACAAATTCATCCAGAGGGCTGCAAATGGCCCATGTGCCGCAGATTGGACATACCTAGTCTACCTTGACACTGTAAAAAATTACTTGAATTTATACATATATATATAGTGTAACTGGCAGGTTGCCGGTTCAATCCCCCACGCTGACCATCTGAGTCGTTTTGTCCTTGGGCAAGACACTTCACCCCCATTCCCTGCTGGCGGGGTGGTCAGAGGGTCCGGTGGTGGCGATGTATGGCAGCCTTGCTTCTGTCAGTTTGGCTCAGGGCAGCTGTGGCTACGAACATAGCTCACCACCGTCAGGGTGTGAACGGGTGAATGACTGACTGTAGTGTAAAGCACTCTGGGGTTGTCGGACTTGATAAAGCGCTATACGAGCAATTTACATTTACCATTCTACAGACTTGGTCCTTTCCAGACTCGTCTTGGTAGGAATATTTGGTTGAGTCATACAACTCAGGCCGACCGCAGACCGCCACCATCAACTTTCTGCCATGTTGAATGAAAACATCTTGGTCTCTGCTGCAGTCCTTCACCCCACGCCACAACCACATCCAGTACCTGATAGGTTGTTGCAACGTGACAAGACACAAAAGTTCAGATTTTTCAAGTCGGTTTAAGTCCATCGCAGGTGGACTTTGCTGTAATTGCCAAAATCACGCCATTTTGCGCCACTGGCGTAGACTGGCGACCTGTCCAGGGTGTACCCCGCCTCTCGCCCAGTGAACGCTGGAGATAGGCACCAGCACCCCCCGCGACCCCATGAGGAATTAAGCGGTTTGGAAAATGGATGGATGGATGGATTTGCGCCACTAGAAACGCGTCTGTTGCCTCACTTTGCATTGCACCTTTACATTAACCTGACTCAAGCCAGACGCATGTCGCTCCGCCTAGCTCCACTCACATACATCTGGGACATCGCCCATAGAGAGTGATTTCTCCAACCAATTTTATGGTCTGGCCAATCAGGACGCAGGGCTGGAATTTCATAGATGTGACGTAGTGGAGACGCAATCCATGACGTGAGACTGTTTTGATAGCAATGGCGGCTCATCGAGGAAGCAAGCGTTAACATTGATGCTGCTATTTCTTCCGTGTTGTCCAATCTACCTAATATTGTTTCATTAAAAGAACATCAGAGAACGGCTCTGAAGGCTTTTGTTGGTGGAAACCATGTTTTCGCCTTTCTCCCGACCGGATTTGGCAAGTTTTGTTTTCCGGGGCGCGTCCACGTCTGCAGCGGACGCTAACCGGAGCGGTTAGCGCAAACCATATTAGGAAGCCTTTAGTCCTCAACGCGGTCGGCCCGGAATCGACTCCGACCCGCGGCGCTTTGCCGCCTGTCTTTCCCCCTCTTCCTGTCAGCTCACTGTCAATAAAACGCGTGCCACTAGCGCCGCAAACACATAAAACACATTTTTTTTCCTGCGTCGCTCTCATCAGCGTCACGGGTTAGCTTCGGTGTGAGTGGTTGAAATAGCACATCGATAAAGATGACAGACAAGTGGCTTATCCAATCATATGCAAGAATTTTTGATAAGGCCCAGCCTTCAATAAAGGTTATTCCTAAGGCGGTGTCCCAGATGTATGTGAGTGGAGCTAGGCGGAGCGACATGCGTCTGGCTTGAGTCAGGTTACCTTTACATAGGGATAATCTGTAAATCGGTCGCTTGGGCTGCCACAATCGCATTCCTAACAAAATATTCTTCAATGTAGTGCTATTTTGAAGGAGGAAATAAGGAAATAAAGATAAAGCTAAATTCCAGTCCACTCTTGCTCCTGTTAAAAATACAAAATGGTGTTAGTAATGTAGCATAGCTGGGTGGCAAGCAATTTGAAAACTAGAGAATCAACTACTTCAGAGATCAGATCCTAAAATTTTATTCTTGATTAAAAAACACTTACAGAACTCCATCAGATTTTAATCAACCAAAAACAAATTTGTATACATATTTATCTTAATTCTATATAATTGTTGCATGTTGTACAGATGACTGATATTTTACTCAATCACTTTAAGTGATAATTTGGGTATATGATCTTAAAACCTTTGTTTTATATTTGTATCAAAACTTTAGACAGGAAACCGCTGCTGTTCTTCTCTACTTTTAGTCTGGCTATGAATTAAGCTAAATTTTTCTATGGAAAAAAAAAAAGCTAAAATGTAACCCATTTTGTCTGTAGCTCACAAGGCATATTTGTATTTAAGTTAAATTTGAAACTGACAGGGAAGTAAAGGATGAAACAAATGAAAACTGAATATCTATGAACCAAAATTCAAAAAGTGACTCATTGTTTGTAGTGTTTTGAGACACCAACTATAGTCAGAAAGTTTGACTGGTGCACATTTGATATATTATCAATATTTGATTATCATCCACAATCAAAATCTTTCTGAGTCAGCTGTTGAATTCATAGTTAGATGAGAGGATACAAGTTAGATGCCTGTTGTTATTCTATCATAATTTCTGTGAATAAATCCTTAAGTGAGTCACAGCCGTTCTGTGGGAGCTGAAGGACTTGAGTTACTCTAAATATAGGGACTGTTTGTTTTTGTCCATGTGGCTCTTAAGATTATCTTGGAGAGGTTTATCATGTTTTGAACATACAATTAGACACACTGAAGGAATTAACTAGAAAAATAGAAAATTTTATTGATATTTAACACAAGTAAACAGATTCTTTTTTATATTTTACATGATAGTGACACCCTTAAAATTATTTATCAAATGCACATCAGTAATGCAAAGAGATCTGATAAAAACTCCAGGTTCAGACGAGAAGAGTCACTTGTAGTTGAGAATCTCCTGGGTAGCCAGCCTGATGAGTTGGTTGAAGTCAAACTGGAGGTATTTCCTCCAATAACGTCGATCTTTGCCATATACTTGAGCCGGATAACAAGGACTGCCTGCAACACAAGTCGTCTTTAATTGAATGACTACAGATTAATAAAACAAAAATTCACTCACTGTATGATCTACCTGGATCTAATTAGATCTTTTCAAGTGTTTGGAAAGTGTCAACAATGAGATATTATTGATCAGGTTACAAAACCTGTTTGAGCTTTCTTGCAAAAAAGTAGTAAAACTTTAAATTCTGCAACTACTATCAGCAGTTTATTGCATTTGATACCTAAATCCTAAAGGATTTTTTCCCCATTACGGTGTTCCCCAAGGCTTGCTACTTGGTTCTTTTCTATTTAACTTGTTTGATAAAGACTTTCTTTAGTATGCAGATGATGAGTGAATATAATTATTTCCAGATGTTTCTGGATCTGTCAGATTTTTGTTTAATAACACAGATAATATAAATACATGGTATGTCAAAATGTATTACCTTTAAACAGATAGAAAACCGATTTTTTTGCTATTGAAAATTAAATGAAAAACAATGATTGCATACTTATAGGCACGTTAAAAAAATAAATCTATCCAAAACATAAACAAATAAAAAAAATAAGAATACTCCTAGATGAATATCTAACCTGCATAAAAAGAAAAGAGCACATTTCTCAGAAACTCAAATCCCCACACTGGCTACCTGTAGCTTTTAGGAGATTTTAGTTAATTTCTTGGCAACATGATTACGAGGTTCCTTCCACCCAGATCTCTACAGTCATCTAATCGTAATCTACTGGTGATACATAAGACTGAACTGAGGAGAGAAGAGGCTTCTTCAAGTTATTATAGCCTGAAGTTCTGGGACCCCCACCTATAAACTTTATTAAACTTTTACAGCTGAGGTTAATTTGAGTTTACTTTTCACATTTATTATTATTATTATTGTGTGTAATAATAATTAGTTTTATACTTAAATTTAATAATAACTATTATTGCAAATTATTCTAAAATTAAGTTAAAAGTGTAAAAAAAAAAAAACACACTTATTTATTTTTTGTTTACCAATTACAGGATGATACTGAGAGGAAAACATAGAAAAATGACCTTAAAAATAAAAATACCTTAAAGGCATATGTATTTTTCCAGGCGAAAAAATCCGTTTGAACAGAATTAATTAATGACACGGTGGTGATGCCATGAAAAACTAAAACTATACAGAAAGGATAAAGAGTTCCAGAGAATAATTATTCAGTGGATTAGCTAAACATGGCGTTAAATAATGTTGATATAGCAGGTAGGAGACAGAAATGAAAAAAGAAAATACAATTTAAAGGCTATAGAAAATTATTTTCTACTGTGTTGATTGTGGCTGTTTGTTGGTTTCTGCCTCTTTCATGGCAGAAACCAACTTTAGCAAAAAAAAAAAACAAAAAAAAAAAACTCAGAAGCAAGAAAATGAAATAAAAATATATATATACGGTGCATCTCTATTGACCTCTAGTGGTCCAAAGGTTTAGAGTTGGTATGAAGTTAGTGGATGAAAATACAAACACAAAATAGAAGAATAATGTAACAGCTTGCTCAGTATTGGTCCAATTAAAATGTTGGTTTATTCTAAGATGCGCGTGTTCATCCTCACCTATGCCGTGCAGGATTCTGGCTACAGCTCTGCCAGAAAACCTTTCATCACTTCTGTTGCTAAGAAAACTTCGGATGTCCGCTCTGATCTGACTCTCCCAGTCCAACAGCTACAAAACACACACACACACATACACCTTTAAGCAGGGAAATTCTCACCTTAAAGCTACATATAATTTTCTGGGAAGATTGCCCAACCTTGTATTTATCGAGCTCTTCCAGGTCCACTGGTTGCAGCGTGTGCTCCCCGTCTCGCCGCTTGTCAAAGTACTCGGAGAGAAGGTTTTTCAGCTGCAAACTGCGACTTCCATCCAGGTCGTCCACACAGGACATCACACTTTGGAAGGCAACGCTGGAGCAAACAATATCCGGACAAGTGAGAAACAATAAGCAGAAGGAGACATGCACACCAACCGGTGCTAAAAGGAAAATGTTTAGAGGTAACAGCGCTTTGTTTCTTTATCGTCCAGCCCTAAAACAACATACATTTCCCGTGTTATGCTACACACCTACCTTTATTTATCCATCTTCTTCATTTCAAGCCTATTCCAGGTTTTACACTTCAAATATTTTCACCTACTCGTCTGATTACCAAGGGTCTCAGAGGTTATAGTTGAGAAATGTCTTCTGCACCACACTGGCAACCTACATTTATAGAGCTCTGAAGATAATCATTTTTTTTTCATTTATCCTTTATTTTTGCAGGTTATTGACTTTTCAGTGTGGTTAAATATTTGAATTCTTGTGTGACGCTCCTGTAAATAAAACGCGTAATTACAATGACCGCCGCACCTCTTGAAGGCCTTAAAGCAGGCTGTGAGCTGGTAGAGTAGCATTCTCTCTTGGTCCTGCACTCGTTTATGAAGGAACTGACAAACTCGGTCCATCTCCTCGTCGCTCAGGTCGCCGTAAGATCGGAAGTAGAAGGACAGGGACGAGAACTCGACAAGGATGCCGCTTCGTCCACCACCTGAAAGAGGAACGAAATCCGACGTCAAGCCTTTATAGGGAGCACAAGAAATTACCGGAGGAGGAGCAACAAGACACCAAGAGATGAAACGGCGCCAAGACACAAAATCCTAAACAAAAGAGGCAAACTATATCAACGTACACACAAAAGCAGTCAAACCAACCTCTCTCGGTGCTCCACTGCAGCTGTCTGAGTCCTCTCTTCACCACGGGAAGCTCCCATCCCATAGCGTCCGCCACCTCCACAACGTCAAACTCCACTTGATCGAGGCGCTCCACCCGCTCGCCCGCCATTCTCCTCCTGGCCAACGCCACGGCCACCGGCGGGCAACTGCGGGTTCGTGATGAAAAACAGTTCATGGCCTTTCGCCTCTTCAGCCTTGTGTATTCTGGCAGAGTTCAAATGCTGGAATGAAACCTGCGAGTTAACGTTACTGCTTCGACGAAGCAGACCGTCGGACCCATGCGTCGCTTACATTTTGGTGATTTTCTGGAGCTGTCTGGGCCCGTCGTAGCACCCGACTTTACAGGCGGACAGAGTCGGGTGGAGAAGCTGAACAAATCGCTGTGGGTGCAGCTCCAGGTAGCAGAGCAGCGTTTCAACACCTGAAGCGGGAAACCATTCAGGGTTTTCATCTTCTTACGGGGATATTAGTCTGCGTCCAAAACCTACACACGTGCGCCTTGCTTCATTTTCTCGGGGGCCACAGCCTGAGCTTGTGTTTCCACTGACCTTCCTCTGTGATGTCCAGAGCCTGGACGGTTTCCTGGATGGGAATCGCTCTTTCGTGGGTGTGACACACCCGCTCCTCAGGCCAATCACAGCTCTCCCCCTTCTGCTCACTCTGCCAATCGGCTGCCTCACTGGGCTCTTTGGTTCCTTCCCCCAGGTCAGACACCTTAACGCAAAAACAAGCAAATGTTCTATCCAGCGTGGCTTAAATTACAGAGCGTCTTCAACTGTGACGGTTTCTACGCTGCTGTTCCTAAACGAAACCTCTTTTTAGGGTTCTCCGTTGTTTTGAGACTCCTTTTACTAAAGATTCGAGGCAGATCTTTCAATCCAGTAAATTTGAATATTATTGAAAAGTTCATTTGTTTCAGCAACTCAATTCACTAAGGGAAACACATTATATAGATTAACACTGACTGATGATGCTTCAAAACCTTTATTTCAGTTAATTATGATTTTTCTTTCACCTCCAGCTAATAAACAGAGCATTTAAGTTTAGAATATTGCTTCAGATTAATAAAAAAAGTAAAAATTTTCATGCCGAAATGGTGGGGTTAATGAAAAGTATGCTTAATACCTGCTTAGAGATTGTTTCTTTCAAAAGGTACTTTTATTCTGGTAATCAAGGCTCTTAGAAATGCATTTTCTAATTTATTGAAAATGACTGTACATGCATTGATGGAGGGAGCATATAAACAGGAAACTGTCTGGATATTCAAATGTTCTCCATACTCAATGATCTTTTTCCAATACCCAGACCTGTAAAATAATTTAATACAATATCAAACTTTTCTAGTCTGTTCTGAGTTAAATGTCACCAGCCTTTGGCAAACCGAAGGTTTGCATTGGAAATATGACTTTAAAAAGGAAAATGAAGACAATTTTCCCTTAAATCACCTGTAAAGCCGTGGATTCTTGCTTTTCTCCTCGTTTATTTTCACCGACGGCAGGGTTGGTTACCCCATCACAGTCGTCCATCCCTTCCAGCAGATCAGCGTCTTCAATATCCTGCTCACACAAGCAGATTCTTTGTGTCATCTGCAGCTCTGACAGCGCGTGGACTGCAGATGCAACCAGAAAGAAGGTCACCTTCCAGAGCTCCTGCCGTTTCTCTTGTATCTTCTTACATTTGCACGCGGGAAACACTTTCTGCACCAGCTTTTTGATTGTGTGGTAGTCCACGGTGTCGGCGTAGATGTGGCGACGGAGCTCGTTGAGGTCCCCGCCCTGAAATCCCACCCAAATTCAGACGGTAAATAAAATTATTACTGTAGCATTTAATATAAATGAAGAGAAACGTGTGCATTAACAGCTTAGACGTTTTTACACCGCTAGAATAACATCACCGACTGACTTTGCTAAAGCATCAGTCCAGGAAGTAAACAATCATTTTCTTTTAGCCATTTGTTTTAGAAAAATATATGAATTATAACACAACTTTTGCTGCGTTATAAGCTGAACTTTCAGAGCTGGACGGAAGAACCAAAAACAGAAATCCCCGTGGCAAAATGTCCCCCTTGGTATTTTTAAAAATCACTATTACATTTGGAGAAATAAAAATTTTTTTTTAAAAATGGGCATAAAAACAGAAATACATGAGGCTTGAGGAAGGAAAAAAATGCAAAAAAAGCTAAACAAAGAGAAGAAAGGGTGCACTTGTCTATATTTTCTTGTTTTCTAATTAGAGATTTCCTCCAAAAAAGTAAGGATGAGGTGGCATGGAAAGGCGTTCTTTAGCAACACTTTTTCTGCAACGGTCATAGCCGCTGCAGCAGTTATATTTCTTGCAATATATATATATAAAAAGTATGTGTGCATCACAAACTAGGCACAAATCAGATATATTATCAAGGGTTTTAAGCAGTTATGGTTTCAAAAAAGGCAAAAACAAAATAGTCCATCCATCTTTTCTTTAAGATTCGGTTGAAAATGTTTTCAATGGGAAGCCAGAGAACAGCGGCTTCATTTAACTGTACGCAGCATAAAGTAACGCAGCGCTCCCCCGTCCTTACCTGCTAAGAGTGCACTGCTGGTCAGCTGGCTGAAAGGGGGCTCCTACACTTCTCCCCTCGCTTACGACAAAGACTAAATTAACAGTTTGTAGCCATTTGGGGTCCTGAAACCTCAGATACCCATGCCATGGCAACGAATGTTGCGTCATCAATTAAAAAACAGCCACTGGAGCAGATAGTCTGACAAAATAACCAACTAGTATCATCTTCTGTATATATTACAGCTAATATTTACGGGGTTTTTTTCCATTATTATTATTATTTCATCAGCAGCAATAATGTTGCCATTCATTTTTAATTTTTGCATTAACACCGTGAAGCTGTGCTATTTTAAACCAAAGTTATACTATGAGAGGCTCATGCAGCTCGTTTTAAAGGTTCAAGGAGCATGATTACTTTTGCAAGCAACTTTAGATATTAAAGCAAGTTTCAACCGTGAGCTAACAATATTTAAACAGTCAAACTATAGGAATATGTACATGGTATAAGACATGTACATATTCCTATAGCGCCTGATCATGACATATTTTGTGAGACTGTCACAAAATTATTAGCTGTAAATTAGCTCCTTATTTGTAGAATTTGTAACAAGTAGCTTAGATTTGTGGCTTCACGTTTAGACAGTTAAGCTTTTACCTCTGGGTCCAGGAAGAGGTGGCAGTGAGCCGGTTCTCCATCTCTCCCTGCCCTCCCGATCTCCTGCACGTAGCTCTCAAAGCTCTGATAAATCATGTGAAAGAATGAAAACGACCAATGAATATACGTAGAACCTTTTAAAGGGTGACGTAAAAATCTTTACCGCTCAACACATGAGACGAGTCAGGTAACCCCCCCCACCTTTGGCATGTTGTAGTGGATGATCCCGCGAACGTCAGACTTGTCCAGCCCCATGCCAAACGCCACCGTGGCCACCACTATCCTGAGCTGCCCACACATGAAGTTGTTCTGGATGGAGCGGCGCACCGAGGCCGACAGGCCGGCATGGTACGCCTCGGCCTGCCACTTCAGCGGCTTACGGATCTTCTTCCGAGCTGCATGTTAAAAGAAAAGCAATGAAAACAAAAAAAAAAAAGAGAAAAAGTGACTCTCATTAGGTGAAGATCAGAAATCAAGGTTTTGTGTCTGGACACGATTGCGGCAGCTCTTCTAAAATATGTGAAACCCTGACCCAGTTCCTTCTTTTTCTGTCCCATTGGGTTGCTCTGGGTCTGGCTGTTGCTTCTTATTTGGGTATTTTCTTTCAACAGCACCCCCTGCAGGCAGGTCCTCAGCAGCGCAGCCACTCGAGCCGTCTCCTCTCGTCTGGTGCAGTAGACGATGATGGAGTCCAAACAGCCAAAACGATCTCCTTTCAGCAAAGCAACCAAAGCCTGAAAAATGTGTTTTTAAAAAGGGGGAAACAAAGAACGATAGTAAAACAACTTCATGTTTTTTTTTCAAACTAATGCTTGCAATAAGCCCCAGCACCATCATCTGACCTGGTCCTTTTCCCCATCCGTGGACACCGACAGGTTCAGGTTCGGGGGCACAGCTGCAGATCTGACGGCTATTCCGTCTTTATCTCTGATGTCCAAGTGCTGAGCGATGTCCAGCGCGGTGGACAAAGTGGCCGTCGCCGTGAGTCCCAGCAAACACTTCACTCCGAGACGCTCCCGGAGTACCTGCAAACAAAAGGTTTGGTCACATTACCACTTTGGGGTTTTTTTGGCCACACAATATATTGAACATTTATCATCTTCGCAATATGAACTTCATTCAAAGCTTTTAGGTCGCGAACTTTGGACGTGAATCCGTTCAACTTAACCGAATTAAAAACCAGCACAAATATGCCGGTATCTTTGAACTATTCTGCATACATTAATTTGACAGACAGCTACTCTGGAGCCAGTAACATAAAACACATTCTGCTGTAGAGTACAACTGACATCTAACAGCACTGGGAAGAGATCATGACCTGCCAACGTCTCCCTTTTAAAAATAAAAAGCTGTGTAGGTGAGCATCCAACGGCAAGAGGGACTCCATTTTAAAGAATATTAAATTACAGTTTGGCCTGAACTATTATAAAATCATACAAATTAGTGTTAATGTAACTATTTGGCAGAATTATGAGATCCAGAATCGACCAGCAACTAATGATATTAGGCTCCACTAATCTATCAACATTTTTATCCTGTACTCAACCAGTTATTTTTAAACACACCTCTGCTTTTTAAATGAGAAAAAAAAATTTGTCCTGCTACACGATCTCCGACAGCTCTTTTATATACACATTCTCAGTGAATTTAAATTTCGGCGTGAGACACGAGACCTGGACAGTGATTTTATTTCCTTAATCAGCTCAAACTCAAAATCTAAAACCTGAACTGGACTTTGGTCCTTAAAGCCGCAGTTCGTGATCTGTGGAAAACTTGTTCTATTTGTGAACAAAACAAGACAATCGCGTTGCCTTATTTAGAAAACCGAAAATATCAGATCAAGTCTAGTAGGGCTGGACGATATTGGGAAAAAAAAGCATATCGACAAAATATAAATCATATTGATTGATATTGATAATTATATTTTAAGTGCAGCCCTGGCCGTTTAATACTGTTGCTTAGCAACCTATTTTTAGATACAGAACTCACAAACACTGAATTCAAACTCAACCCTTTATTCAATCAACATTTTACCAAAACTGAGAGTTTTTTTTAAAAAAAGAAAAAGGAACGCGTGACCTCTGAACCCTTTGAAGGGGGCGGAGCTTGGTGACGGAGCGTTCCTGGGTCTGCGCTTGTGATTGGTTGGGAGGATGTAATGACTATAATCTTAACCTACATGGCTAGAATGCAAAAGTAAGGAAGCTGTTATTCTATTGAAATTTTTACTGATCTTTTTTTTTTTTACCTATCATTGATATACATTGTTACTGAATTATCGTCCAGCCCTAAAGTCTAGCATTGAGGCTCCAAAAAGACTCAAGCTCACTTTGCGCTGCACAGACAACCTTTGGGTGTTCCCCATCTTACAAGTTTGATTTACGAAATATCTGTTTTGTCTGGAATAATAATTCAGTCCAGTTTTTACCCGCTGAAGTGTTTTTGCTTATGAGCTAAAGCCAACTAAAAGTAGCAGTAAACTCAAGTGGCAAGCCGGACGGAAACCCAGACTCTGTTTAATTAATCCAACGGCTCCTCCTTACATGTTGGCGGCCAAGAGACTAACATGTCAAAACGTGACTTCATTATATTTAGAACAACCCACCTTGCAAAGCCTCAAGTAGCAGGGTCTGAAGTTGTGTGACCACTCAGACACACAGTGAGCCTCGTCGACGCAGGCGAAAGCCACCGGGGGGAGCTCCTGAGCAGAGGGCAGACATCCTGAGCCTGAACCTCCACCGACCAAAGCCTCCGGAGAGAGAAGCAGCAGACAAACCTGGCCGGACTTCACCTGCAGAGGACAAACGAAAACAGATTGGCAGAGTTTGAACGTCCCCAAACCGCCGCTTTAGCTCATTTATTTCCGTAATAGACCTATCAAAAAGTTTTTAATGACGTGAAGTAGGGCTGGACGACATATAAAAAAAAAAAAAAGCATATCAATAAAATAAAAATCATATTGATCGATTTCGATGATTATCAACAAATTCAAAACATATATTTTAAGTGCAGCCCTGGCCATTTCATGCTGTTGCTTAGCGACCTATTTTTAGATACAGAACACACAAACACTGGATTCAAACTCAAACCTTTATCCAACTTTTTTTTTTTTAAAAATCTGCAAGTTGGAAAAAAAGAATGAGTGCTCTCTGAACTCCTTTAAGGGGGCGGAGCTTGGTTCCTGGGTCTGTGTTTGTGATTGGTTGAGAGGATGTAATGACTATAATATTAATCTAAATGGCTAGAATGCAAAAGAAAGGAAAGCCGTTACTCTACTGAACTTCTTATTGATCTTTTTTTCCTATCATCGACATATATTGTTATTGAATTATCGCCCAGCCCTAGCGTGAAGACAGCCTGTTTTTCACGTTACCTTTTCTACAGCAGCTTCTCTCTGTTTCGTCGTCATGTTGGAGTGGATGCAGGCAGCCTTCAGCTTGGCGGGGAGGCCCGACAGCTAAACGCACGCACAAACAGCCGCGTTAGCGTCTGAAACAGCGTGTTTATTTATTTATTTATTTATTACCCACAGAGATGAAGCGTTTACCTGATCATCCATTAGAGAAACTAGAGGTGAAATGACCAGAGTGATGCAGTTGGATCGCTGTGCGTACAGGTAAGCGGGCAGCTGATAGCACAGCGATTTACCCATTCCGGTGGACAGAACCACGAGGGTGGAGAGTCCTGGGGGGGGGGGGGGGGGGAGAAAAAGACGCAAACATGTAAAAAAAGTTGGTAGAGGAGATGAAGGCGGGAGTTTATGGGCTGTGGCTACCTGTCAGGATCCTCATGATGGCCTTCTCCTGCCCCGGTCTAAACGACTGATAGCCAAGTTCTCTCAGAGCTGCGTAGACTTCAGCGGGAGTTTCTAAACACAAACATTAACAAAAGCCAACCTTAACGCAGAGGCACTTGCATTTCTGCTGCCTGGATGCCATTTGCAGTGTTTACCCTGAACCAGCCCGTCCTCCGTGGGAGGATAAAGCGGTTCCACTGGTGGCGGGGGGGCTGGCCGCTCATAGTCCGGACGGATGATGTTTAGCAGCACCTCGTCAGCCTGCCTGCTGTCCGCTCCACTTTCCTGTTGGTGCTGTTCCGCGTTGACAGAAGGAGATCCTGCTGGAACATGTGCAGCAATGGTTTCCATAGTACTACAGGTACAATAATAATACTGTAGGTCCATGAAACAAAGAAAGATAACATAGGAGCTAAGGGACGGCTCAACGATATGGATATGTGTGATGGAGAGAACAAGGGAAGCACCATATATCAGCATTAACGCCGGTATTGGCTGATATTAGTCATTATTTTAACGTATCGGCATCGGTCCGATAAACAAAACTGGGTCAATATTGAATTCTATCCAGTTGCCGTTTGTGTTTTGGGAGGGGGAAGACGCAGCACAGGGTTGTGGTGTTTAATTGAAGCAGAGAAACAATATCAGCGGTGTGGTTGTTTTTTTTCCCCCACACTGTCGAAAGGTAGGAAAATATATAATGATAATAACAATACTGGTAAATATCGGTTATCGGCAACAACAGCAATATTGATATCGGATATCGTCCCAAATTTGAACATCAAAGAAGCGCTTAGAAATGAACACCATTTCGTACTCTTTTGTTTTTTTCTCCACCAGAAACGACAAAAACGCGTACTTTTCAAACGAGCCAGACCCCTGTTCCAAACGGAAAGACAGTTTAACGAACCTAACGTCTGAGGTCGCAGCGTCCCCGTTGCCCTGGCAACATCTTCCAGGGTGGGCAGTTCAAACGCTTCCTCTTCTGCGGGCGGATCCTCAGAAACAGGTGGCGGAGGGGCTACAAAAACAAAGAGATTGATGCTGAACTGCGCTTAGATCTAAAGCAGCAGCAGAAGACACCGACATCAACCACCATAGATGTAGGGAAAGAGATTTAAATGTAATCTCAAAGCTCTGACCTCCTCAGGCAGCTGGGATTGCATCATGACCAATCTGTTGTTTGGTACTGGTTTCCATGTCTCACTATGGGATGCACCCCATCTGCCCGTCTCATACCGAGACATCTCACTCTTAGAACCTAAAGTTTCTACACTTTTTCATGTAGAAATACCCAGTTTCTCCAGATTCAACTTTCCAAAGTTCTCAGTCCTGAGTTCATTTTAAAATATAAAAGTTATCCTTGAGCTTATGGTGGGGAGACTTTAAGTACAGAATCCAGAAACAAAAAAAACAGGAAGGAAGCAAGCGTGCAAGGAAGGAAGGAAAGAAACCGAGAAAGAGGAAACAAAGAACACATTGGGGTAAAGAAGGAGGGACACACAAGTAGGGAAGAAGAAAGTACAAACAGGATGGAAGAAAGAATGACATGATGGAGGGGAAAAGGAGATACACAAGGAAAGAAGGACAGAATGAAGGTAACACACAAGGAGGGATAGAGAAACGGAAGAAGGGAGAAGATGGACTGAAAGGAAGGACAACTGAAAAAAACAGGACATAAGGTTAGGAAGAAAGGAGGTAGGGCACACAGATGAAGAAGGACAGAAGGAAGAAAAGACAAGGACCAAAAGTAGTCGGAGCAGAAGGAAGAAGGGAAAGAAGAAGAAAAGGAAATTAAGGAAGGAAGCAAGGACACAAAGAACAAAGGATGCAAGGAAGGATTCTGGATGAAATCTGGAAATGTATTTTTTTTAAAAAGGTTAAATCCTGAAATCCAACTCAATCTTTTTCCAGACTGTGATCTATAATATTTATGTTGTTAATAGAGAGAAGTAATAATTATTTAATGGAAAAACAACCATGTAGATTCAGAGGTCTTTAGAACCCTAGCTAGTCTGAGCTTTAACCCAAAATAGAGAAGGATGAAGGAGGGGGTTTAGTTAAAATCCAAAAACACATTGCAACTCTCTAACATCTGTATTGTGGATGAGTTGAAGTAGTGATTAGAAACACAGCAGCTATGTTACTTGTAGTGCAGGACACGTCATCCTTCCCTACTAAGCAGCTAAATAAACGTGTGCATGGTCTCCTGGGTCACCTTGTCCTTTGCAGTCCAGAGCCCAGTGCCCGGTCCCTCCACACCTGTAGCAGGTGTCCCCCTGCCGACTCAGAGCCCCTCTGAAACCGCCTCTCCATCCTCTGCCGAAACATCCGCCTCTTCCACCGAAACGCTCCCCTTTCAGCTGAAACTTCTGCATGTACAGCTGGAACGTTCACAGGAAACGGTAAATCGTGTTAAAACAGGGAGGGGGGTCTTAATTTCTGTAACAAAGCTGCGTTCAGTAAAGCAACACTTGGGCAACGACAGTTTAAAAGCATTAAAATGTGTTGCCTGTGGGTTTTTTTTTTGTTTTTACACTTGTGCCCAACACAAATCTAAAGTGTCCTGCACAATTATCAGTACTCCTGGTAAAAAATGTGCATCATCATGGTCGTGTTTTTTTTTTTTAACCATTTCTACGTTCACGTGTTTTACATCTTTACCCTCTTAAATAACCCACACTACAATAAGGAAACTAAACGTAAGTCAAATTTTCTTGAAATGTGTATTTTTCCTTGATTTGAGCAGGTAAATAAGACTAGATTTCTAGCACTTAAAATAAGAACAATTCATCATCATTTTATTTCAAATGCAGGATATCTAATTATCTTATTTTAGGGGTAGAAATACTCAGTCCATTGGCAAATAGTATTATTTAGCTGCTCAAATCAAGGAAAAATAAACTAATTTCAAAAATGCTTTACCTACTTTTAGTTCCCTTTTTGCAGTGTAGTGATGACCTATTTTCTCTTTCTATCCAACACATTTGATTTAAAACTTGTTTTTTTTGTTTTTGTTTTTTAGATTCATGATATAATGTTTAGATCATAAACTGGTCAGTATGCATTATAATGTTCTGCATCCTGACAAGAGAAACCGGCCCACGGCATCACAGATCCTCAACCAAACCTAACTAGAGTGTCTGGTGAGGAAAAACTGAAGCTTAATCTCGTCAGACTAGAATTTAGAAAACCCAAACGTTTACTTTAGCGATGGTGAGAGAGAAAATAGTATTATATATTTTAGCCATGCCTCCCTAATCACAGTCTTGTGTTTGCTATGGAGACGTTGCGACCCCAAGATGCCATTCTTTGCTGCAACTTAAATTTGATGTTCAAATTTAAGCAAGTAGCTTTTTTTTTTTTTTTTTGACTTAAGCTAAATACACACCTGCCTCTCCAGAATGGATATTTACCCTCTCGGGGAAACAAAAACCTGCAAATGAAATATTATAATGCTCTATACACTGATCAATTTAAAAAATTTCAAGTATGAAATGAAAGAAAATGCTTCAGCTAGCTTTATTTTAAGTGATTGTTGGTCTGTAGTTTGACTTTTCTTTCTTTAACACTGGACTTTTTTCTCAATTTATACATTTAAAAAAAAAAACATTAGAGACAGTCTGGAGCTCCATGTGTGGATAATTGTTTCAGTTTCTGTCGAACCAACAGTGAGAAAGACCAGCGTGTAAAAACGTGTCTCAACACACGTGACGACAAACGTTCACCAAGAGAGAAAGCCCACCTGTTTGCGCAAACCAAGTCCCCTTAAAGCGTATCCTTTAACGTGCGATTTCTTCTTCAGGTTTATCTTCACAAAGTTCCCCTCGACATGTTTTGCCCCTCTGTGAAAACAGTAAAGACGATTAAAGAAGGGTATAATCAATGAGCCGAAGCTTTGAGAAAAAAAAAAAAAAAAAAAAAAAAAAAAAAAAAGGTCCATGTGTCCCATTAGGTCGTCGACATTTTGTCTCATTTACAACCACAGACTTTAAAAGTTTTTTGTTTTGAAGTATTAATGCCAAAGACCAACCCAAAGTGGTGTATAACTGAGAGGTGGAAGAATATCTTCGTCCGCTGATAAAAATCTGAAAAGTGTGGTGTGTACTTCTGCACAGCACCTCCCTTTACTCTGACACCCCTAAATAAAATCTGCTGCAGATATCCTGCAGCTGTTTTATGCACTAGTTGCTTTTTATTGACAGTAGGCTGACATACCACTGCTTTTCCCCAGATTTATTATCATTATTGAACCTTTATTCAACCAGATAAAACACCCACTCAGAGCATGACCTGCCCAGGAATCATTAAAATATATCAAAAGGGAGCAATCTGTTGAATAAAACACAGGAGTTATCGTTTTGGTCTCCAACATTAGTCAAGCACGCCACAAATCTGACCTTTCTGGGAAAGTAAGAAGAAGAAAACTGTTGTTAAATGAAGGACTGATGGGGATAAATGTCGAGCTGACCGACAAGGGAATGGTTTTAGACCAGGAATCGGGAAGCTTTTCATTTTAAAAGAGCCTTTTTAACCCCAACTGCAAAATAAAATACGTCGACAGCTGCAGGAAAAAAGATGACACCTATAGAAATATGCAGTAGACAAAATGAGGAGTGGAGCTCGGTGGAACTACATCCATCTGGCCAGAGTCGGGTTAGTGTTGCAGACGATCGGCTCAAATTTCAGTCGTGCCGCACATTTCAGAGTTTCTATTAAAAACACTTGGGACAACCATGGGTCCTTTTCCTCGCACTTCACAATTATTAATGTAATCTATCACATTAATCACAATTAAATGTTGAGGCCGGAAGGGGGAACCCTGCTAGATGGGTGTAAATACTTTTGCAGGACTCAATATCTAGGCGGGGCTTGGTCTGTGCACCCACCTGGCTCTGACAGGCTGATACACTCGACTGGTTCTGAATTCCTCCTGAATTTCCCCTAAAATGTTTTCCTGGGGAGCCTAAAAAGAGATTAAAACACATTAAATCATGAGCATTTAGTCCAGAGAGGTAATAAATGAACGAAGTTACACTCTACCCTTTTTGCTTCCTTGGTTGCCGCCTCCTCAGACCCCTCTGCAGAATCTTTTCTTTTGGTTTTCTTCTTCTTCCCTTCTGCTCCATCAGCTAAAGTAGGGCTTAAAGCCCAACTCTCCTCCTTCTTTTTGCTTTTCCTTGGCCTCTTTTTTGATCCGCCGTCTTCTGCGTCACATCCCAGCGCGTCTCCCCCCTCCCGCTGCCTCTTCCGCCCCTTCTTCTTTGTATTTTCTGATTTCGGACCACCTCCGTCGTTATCGTCTGGTGGACGGAGCGATGCTATTTCCCCAGCGTCCTTTCTTTTGCTCTTCCCGGCATCTCGTCGAGCACGTTCTGTTGCAGCATCTATGTCGTCCCTCGCGAGATTTGCCAACTTCTCTTCTTGTCCAGAGTCTACCGACTGTCTCCTATCGCCCCCCGAGTCTCTCTCAGCTTTTCCTCCCGTCACTTCCTTCTCCTGTATTTCCTTCACTCTTACTTCCTGGTTCCCTCCTCCGGGGATCTCCTCAGCCTCCATCTCCCCGAACACCTGACACCTCTCCAACCAGTTCCTGTCAACGGAGCTCAGTCTGCTGGCCAGAGAGGGCCGCTTGGCTAAACTCCCTCGTGACCCGGCAAGAAGAGTCGGGCTCCGTTTGATAGCAACAGAAGCGCCGGGGCCAACACTGCTAACTGGACTTTCTGAGTGAGAGTTTTCTTCTTTGTCTTCCTTCCCTGTGGTTTCAGCAACGCATCGACGGGATAAAGACGACAACGGAGGCGAGGATCTGGCGGCAAAGGGAGTTTCAACGATCTGAAGCTGAGAAGCGATACCCTCGTTCTGACTATCGTTAACAGAATTACCATTGTGGCAACTATTGACTGCATCTCCCGGGTCAGGTTTAAATGGCTTAAAGGGCTCTTCAGGCTCCGCTGCACGGAGAGTTTTAGAGGCGAATGACCCGAAGGGAGGCTTCATCCCCCTAGAGGGAATAAAAAGACGGTTAAAATCTGCCAAAGAGATTTTAGATGTGTATCTGAGAAAGGGTTTACAGTTTGAAAACTTTTTAAAAAGGTATAAGCGCAAAGGTTGTAATGATTTTATGACATCTTCACTGGATCTGGGCAATATGGACCACAAAATAATAGCTTGATATTTTTAGACTGATTGCCAATATATGATATTTACCTCGATATGTTTTTCTTTTCATAAAGTCGTTATAAAAAGTCATCTCTGATTCAAAGCTTTATCTAAAATGTCTCACAGGCACAGTTGTAGATAAATCCAGTTAATATAACTATAAAAATAGATGGGATGGAAATACTATGGGTGAAAGAAACAACCTTTCTAGGAGTTATCATTGATGAGGACCTAAGCTGGAAATCACACCCAAATCATACAAAAAGAAAAATGGAAAAATCCTTAGCTGTGTTACTTAAAGTAAAATTCTTTCTAATTCTTTTCTGGTCGATATAGAAAAAACGCATAATAGATAAAAGCATCGATAAAATAGAAATCATATTGATCATTATCAACAAATTCAAAACATATATTTTAAATGCAGCCCTGGCCATTTCATGCTGTTGCTTAGCAACCTATTTTTAGATACAGAACACACAAACACTGAACTTAAACTCAGCCCTCTATTCAACCAACTTTTTACCAAAACTGCAAGTTTTTAAAAATGAAGAACGTGTGCTCTCTGAACTCTTTGAAGGAGGCGGAGCTTCGTGACAGAGAATTCCTGGGTCTGCATTTGTGATTGGTTGGGAGGATGTAATGACTGTAATATTAACCTATATGGCTAGAATGCAAAAGGAAGAAAAACTTCGATTTACAACTATCGATCGATATATATTGTTATTGAATTATCGTTCAGCCTTAACTTAACCTACTGTGTGGAGGTTTGGGGATCAAAGTGCAAAACCTATACACAGTCTTTATTCAGATTACAAAAAAGAGCTCTGAAAACTATTAATAGCGCAAGACACAGAGATCCTTCAAACCAACTTTTTCTTAAGTGTAAATCATTCAAATTTCAGGTTTTGTATAAAGCCAATAAGAAAATATTGCCGGTGAACATCCAAGACAGGTTTGAAAAAAGAGAAAGTCTCGATAATCTGAAAGGAATATCTTTTTTTTTTTTTTTTTTTTTTTTTTTTTAACCCAGGTTCAAAACTAAAATCGTGGAACGGACCGTCACAGTAAAAGGAATGAATTTGTTGAAAGGACTTCATGAAGAAATTAAAGAGCCAAGAACGATGATGACATTAAAATAAATAAATAAAATGTTAGGGATGAATGAAAGGTAGAGTTGACAGAAATTATGAGAAAATATGTATGATGGCATTACATTTTGAATATTTTTGAACACTGTAAAATGTAGTTGCAGCACATGTGGATAACTGAGAAAAGATGGACGTAAATACTGTAAAAAAAGATGAACATAACTGATTTAGAGTTATTCTAAGTTAATATTAACAGGAAAATAAAAGTACATTTGGTTCAAAGCATTTAATGTATCACAGAAACCAAAAATGTGCCCAAATGTCTGATTTTTAGGGACGAAGGCGCTTCTAAAATCCTGTCAGCGGTTCTGCAAATTCATCTCACTTGCACTTCCTCGCTGTGAACAGTAATGGTGCGCTGTAATAACGCCCCCTAGGGGTTGGGAGGTATATCAATATTGAAATCCAGAATATCGATATTAAATCGTTTTTAAAAAACATCAATATTAATCTTTGTATCGATTTTTATGCACAACCCTAATCTTTACAGTGGCCAACGTTTCAATATGCAGGCGGGTAGGCTGGCAAATTATTTAGGGGTACCGATTAATTACCTTGGAGAGAGGAGCTCCTGTTTTGGATCCTCGGCTGAGGTCTTGGCAGCAACACTGCGTAAACTGAGGCTGTTTTGCGCCGCTTGATCATCTTTTAAAGAATTCAGAGGAACTCGACCAGTACGTTGGGATTTCCTCAGTGAAACCGGCTTTTCCTATAGAGAGACAGAAAATGACCACAGGAATAACAAATCTTACTTTTAAACAACAGAACTTTTGCCCCTTTTTGCGATCCATACCTTACTGATTGTAGAAAGGTTGTTTTTAAGCTTCAGACCGTAATACTGTGATGAAGTCATGAGACTGGCTTTCTCCTGGGACGTCAGTCGTGGAGCAGACACCGGCATTGCTTTGCGATTGAGATGGGCTCCCCAGCAATCCGACTCCTGGATCTAAACAAAGACAAAGACTTTCAAAGTTAATCCTCAAACTGATTTAGAAGAAGCGAATGATAGAAAACTATTTATAGAACAGAGAAGGACTAAAAATAAGAAAGAAGCCATGCTGAATGGTCTACAGAGTGTTGCAAAAGCATTCCTACTCGTTGGAAGAGGACAAATGTTAGTTCTGCAGATCCTAAATCTGGCCTTTATGGCAGAATGGCACGATCAGAAAATGTCGAAAGCCAAAGCTCGCCTTAAGGCATGCAGAGGACACAGCAAGCATTACGAAGGCTGTGGCCAGATCAGAGTAAAACTGATCCCTTTGGCCAAAATGCTGAAGACTTTTAATGAAAAACTAACACTGAACATCGCCCTCAAGGCTCCACCTCCACAGTGAAACACGGTGGTGGCAGCATTATGCTGCGGGCATGCTTTTTTTTTTTTTACACTCATGTGCAATTATGCACCGCTTGGAGTTGGTTTTTCGTATCAAATCCGAATAAAACACCTCAGAGTTAGTGGTTGCATGATGCAAAATTTTGGGGGAAAAAATACTTCTTCCTAGGCACTGCCAGTATCAGCTGGCAGGACCCTTTGATAATAACATTTAAGCTCTAGAGGTAAATATGCATTCACACATCCACAGTGAGATCATCTCTTCAGCACCTTAGGAGTTGGGTTGATCTCTGCTCCATGGGCGACGGATGCATCGTTGTTGCAGTTTCCTTTAGCTTGTTTTAAACTCCTGTACTCCTTGTACAGCCCTGCAAAGACACACACACTGATTTTCTTGTGTACCTAAAGGAAAAATAAATGTTTCTATGCTGCAGTGAGATGTGTCACACCCACTCCTAGTGTCTTCTGGAGCCTGATCAATGTCCTCCTAGAAAACGACAAAGATATACTCAGCTGTTATGAAAAATAGCAAACTGATTCTGGGGGGGGGGGGAGAGAAACAGTCGTTATTGTGAAAGAAAACATGGCGAGAATCTAGTCTTTATGCGGTTGTGTTCGTTTTAAAATCACCTTGCCGGGTTTCCTCTGGTGCTGCTGGAGAAACTCCTGTTCCCAGCTTTTCAGCAGCAGTTTCACCTCGTTGTAGCGATCCATGGCGACCATTCAGGCTGTCAGTTCAGCCTCATGATCGTTTCACTTAAGAGGTTGATTTCAGGCTAAAGCTAGCAACCGGCGCGATAACTGGTCTCGTCTTTAAATGTTCACCATATGAGAAGGTCTTGATACTTGCTACCGGTTTCAGGCAATGCCATCTTCCGTCAGGCTACGATTGTTTTTATCCAGTCTTTGTAGCTCGGAGGTCTGTTCTGGCCAAACCGTAAGCGGTATTTGTTGTTTAAGATTTTCCCGCGCTTGTGTTGCCAGGTTTGTTCCTAAAACCCCCAATGCCGTCAGAGTTGAAACTGACTTCATATTCTTGCGGATTACTTTTAAAATAAAAAAATGCTGTCAGTGAAGATAGGGGTGTATGTATATAATTGTGAGGGGGGGATACTGTGATTTTGAATGGTATTCAACAGATGTTAAATGCTTTAAAAGGGTGAGAATTAATATACTTCTGGTACTAAAGGACAGCCCTCTGATCATAGACGTGAAATAGGTAGACGCCCCATGGACTGACGCTGCCGTTTCAGCGCGGCCGCCATCTTGGATGGGTCTCTCACGCGCCCCGAGTTATTTCTACCGAGGAAGCTCTTTGCTCGAATAAAATAAATCATAACTCCCTGACTTTTTCACACGGTTTAGTTTTTTACAAACGGCAGAGATGTGGTTATGATACAGGACGCTGTCACACATGAAAAGACATGTTTTCATGCTTAAATACATTGTTTAAATAATGTATTTCATAAACGTATGGTCTTTAACAGACATACATATGGCATATTAATGTATAAATATGTGATTTCATACTGAAATACTTTTTAAATGCTATTTAACAAAGACAGACGTGTTTTGGCATATGATTAAATATGTAGATACATCTGTGCGTTCGTGATGAAATGCTTTTTTTTATGCTCTTAAACAAAGATACATATGGTATTACAAATTAATAAATATATAAATGAATAAATTTTAATGTTATTTGAATAAAGAAACAAGCTGGATTGTTCATTTCAATTCATTTTACATTATCACATGTACAACCCTGATCTTTCTCTACAGACCAACAATAATTCCTTCATATTTTTGCATGCTGTGCATGCACATAGTTTTTTTAAAGACATGGAAAAGTGTTCTTTAGCATTCTTTAGCATTCCAGTGTGCTTGGGACTACGACTGAAGGTTTAGACTCTTGAAAAAGAACTGTTTTACACAGCTTCTTGCATGTGTTGGCACTCTGCAACTCCAGGGTACTTAATTTGGCAATGTAACTAAGCCTTGGTTTGTGAAATATAGAGATAACAGATTAATGAGCATAAGATTATGGTCCATCTGTTGGGTTTCTGCAATGTTCTCACCAAGTAAAAACGTCTTCAGAACCAATCTCAGACCAAAAAATGGTGATCTCCACCACGTGATCTACTTTCAGTGGTTATTCCAGGTTATTACAACCATAAACTGCAGAAAATACGGGCAAAGTTGCTCCCTCTGCGTTTACTCCCGTTGGCTCCTCCTCCTAGTGGGGGAGACCCATCCAATATGGCGGCGCCGCAGGATGCGCGCCAGCACGCAATGAGGCGTCTACGTACATAATGTCTACGCCTCTAACTTTGGCTGGCGATGCTGTACCAGTGTGATCATCATTGTTAATAAACTCTCTTACAAAATTACGCTACACTATATTCAATACATGATAGCTATATGACCTAAACAAAAACCCTGAATACATATTTAAGGAATAACGTTAAAAAAAGATTAAAGTAACCATGTAAACCTTTTAATTTTAGCTAACATTTTTTAAGATTTAAAAAAAGTGTATGGTCTATAGCTAGAAGGTCCGTGTTATTATACATTATCCCCAAAAAATTTCTATGTCTGTTGAGTCTGCCTGTATATATTGTTTGTGTGCATTCTGAGCCGGTTTCTGTCTCAAAAAATGTTCACCACAATAACACACAATAACAATAAAAGCTTCTTGATACATATCAAATTAACCATGTTTCACAGCACTGCGTTAGGCTAAATGAAACACCCCATACCAGTTGATTTGGGCTTGTTTCATACCCACAGGACTTGGGCACTTTGCAGTCATCAAGTGGCAAATAAACTTGTGTTACTTTAAATTATAGAGCCAAATGTAAAATGGAAATCTAAAGGATGGCCCCAGTAGGACTTATGTAAACAACCAAGTGGGGCTGTATAAAGAAACAATGTGGGAGGGTTGAATGATGAAATGTGCTTATTGTTTTCCCAAACAGTGTTTCCATATTAGCATTTTTGTCAAATAAAATGAAGAATCTGCTGAGTTTGTAGATGAGAGGGTGTATTTTCTTTTTTCCACACAGATTCAAAGGGCTTTTATTTACATATTGTAGGGACTTTTTTTTATAGTAAAAGGCATTTTTATTTTGTTTTAAAGCATTTACCTTTAAAAGCCATAAAGCAAACAGAGCAGATGCACAAGTTAGCAAGATTGATTTTGGATCAGCTCTATCTTGCTGCCTGAACTGATCTGCTTACATGTTTTTGCAGATATGAGGTGTACAGTCTTACAAGTAATAGGAAAAAATAGCTATTAGGCTCCCATATACTAAAACAATGTAGGTTATAGACAACAACTCTGAGTCCCACATAAGATGGCTAAATTAAGTCCACAGCATTTCCATTTATTTTATAATCCCACATAAAACTACAACATTTTCATAACAAAGTAAGAAAATCAATCCAAGTTAAGTAAGCTCATTGTTGATGCCTCAAATGCATCTAAAAGACCCATCCTCCAGCTATTAAACATGAGAACAACGAGCATGAAAGAAAAAAACAGTTTATTGAAAGAATACAGAAAGCCCTTTTATCTGAAAAGTAAAAACTGTACTAAAATGATAGTGGGTTTGAGAGTATGGATGTCATTTATAATAAGACTTGATCAGTTCATTCCAGCTGTGAAACTTCATGGAAGTAGGCACCCAGCATCTTGATTCCTTGGATGTAGTTTGATCTGAAATTAAAAAAAATTAAAAAAAGAACAAGATGGTTCAAATTATGCATTGTAATGGAAAAGTTATTTTTCTTTTTTTAAATTGCTTTTTACTCATTAATTTCCCCGCAAATATATTTATTTCTTTAAAGATTCTTCAGAAAGAAGGGACAAACCTGTTGATTTTTTCATTTTGGGAGTGAGCTCCATCATCAGAGGATCCAACAGGGAGCAGCATGACGTTCCGGCCTGTCGCCTCCTGGAAGGTCAGCGTGACCGGAATGCTGCCGCCCTCACGGGTCAGGTCCGGTTCAACCCCGAAGACTAGACCACATCGAGGAGGGGGAGAAAGGTAACAGTCCATATGACCAACAAAGTTAAATATTCCACTACCTACATTATAGTTTTGTTTTTTTAAACATACTGTGTGAACACCAGATCAAAATTTCACACAAAATACCCACACTGAATAAAGCTGCAGTCACTTTTATGGCTAGATCTGTTTAGGAATATGAGTGGATATGAAATTTTGAACAAACCTGTCTTCATGGCCTTTCGACCAGCCATGTAGTGAGGGTGGTTGAAGTCAGACACCCAGGCTTTAGCCCCGTGGCCCATCGTTACTTTTAGTTTGTTGGGACTTCCTAGATCAGCAAACTTCTTCTGCACGTAGTCAACCACCTTAATAATAATAAACAACAGAAACTCTTACTAAAGAATAAACATGCCGTCTTTAAAACCAAGACTAAATGACGACGGACTGAAACTGTTTTTTTGTCATGTATAAATGACGAAAAATATATTATTTAATAAATATATATTAACTTTTTTCAAAAGAACCTAAATAAATTTTGCTGTACGTCTCACAGAACCAAAGCTTGTCTGCAATATAACTACACATCGAATACTTGTTTTTCAAACGAAAAACAAGAGGTACAAAAGGAAGGAAAGGAAAAGAAGATCAGAATATAGGCAGGTGGGAAGTGTCAAAGAAAATAAATAGGAAAGCAGGAAAGTAGAAAAAGGAAAATGGGAGGAAGGAAAGGTGAAGGAAGGTAGACAAAAATGATGGGAAAGATGGAAAGAGAACAAATGTAGATGAAAGAATGAAAAAGGGAAAAAGGAGTGAAGATGTAAAGAAAATGAGGAAAAAGGATAAAATGAAAAAATATTGGAGGAAGAAATGAAATAATTGTGAAAAATAAGGAAAGATAGAAGGACAGAGGAAATTATGCAGGAAGAATAAGTGATGAAAATAATACAATGACAAAAAAGTAAAGTCAAGCAAAGAAGTAAATCAGAAAGGAAATAAGAAAAGTTGGAAAGTAAGCAGAAGGAAGGAAGGAAGGAAGGAAGGAAGGAAGGAAGGAAGGAAGGAAGGAAGGAAGGAAGGAAGGAAGGAAGGAAGGACTATGAGATATTAAAGACACCAAATCTATTAAATGTTTCGCTAATCTACGTCAATCTGCTATCAAACACATACGCCATGGTCACCATATTCTGGTAGTGAACGTTTCAAAATAAAGCTTCCACCGTGTTTTAGCAATTACCTGCTTCTCCACAACTTTGGGGTCCATGTCAGGGACGAGGCGGATGGAGAACTTGCCAATGACCTTGCGGGGGATGACAGTCTTGGCCCCGGCTTCAGAGAAAGCTCCCTCAATGCCATGCAGAGAAAGAGATGGATACCTCCAGCGATGCATCAGGATTTGCTCCTATAATGAAGGAAAATAGACCCAAGTGGTTCTGAATGATGCAACGCATTTTCAGCACCAAAAGAAAGTAAAGGTTAAACTCTTTGCTTGCCTTGGTATCATGCAGCAGCTTTCCAACTCCCACATCTTTGCAGTACTCGCACAAGTCAAAATCGATCTTCTCGTACAGCTTCCTCTCCTCTTCTGTCAGAGGAGCCACACTGTCGTACATCCCAGGAATCATAATCTTTCCCTTCCTGTCGACCAGAGAGCCTGCGGAGGAAGGAAGGACATCAACGTTAACACACCAAACCAGAAAAATAATAAAAAATAAAAAAAACGTATGATCTGTCAGTTCTGCAATAACACTCATTTACCCATGAGTGCAACGAGATCAGTCATGGCCTCATGAACCGAACCGCCAAAGACGCCTGAGTGGAGGTCCTTGTCGCCGCACTCGACCTGTAATTCAAATCTAAATGTATTAAATCTGTGAAACTGCCACCACCTGAGATAAAAAGCAGTTTGTTTCGCCTCTCATCGTGATAATGTACCTCTAGGTAGAAGTAGCAGATCCCTCTCAGCCCGTAGGTGATGCACGGTTTGGTCTTGCCCAGCCAGTAGTTGTCAGAGATGCAGACATAATCCACGTCTTTGAAAAACGAATCCTTTCGGGAGAACACCAGATCGTCCAGGCCCTCGGACCCAGATTCCTCCATCCCTTCGAAGCAGAACTTGATGTTGATGGGAAGATCCTGAAGGAAGGGTAAAGACGTACGGTACTTAGAGGAAGTGTTTGCCACCTTCTAGATCTCTTCTTTAAGTCACAAACTGAACAGCCACACGCAGCAGGCACACACCATCCAAACACTTCCACTTTTGTCTCGATGGTCCCCAGAATATTTCCCCAAAAACTTTGGAGATCATCAGGATGTTTGCGAGACTGGTTTTTGGGCTCTTTATGGGTCAGCAGTGGCCTTCACCTTGGATCTCTTTCCTGTGGCTGAATCTTTGACCTTAACTGAGACCAGTGAAGCCTGCAGTGTAAGAACAGCACAGGAAGCTCTTTCAGCCCAGTGGGAACCACTCCAGTCTACTTACTAGCATGTTCCACACAAGATATTGAAATATTGCTTTCACTGCATTATGACTGCCAAGTCATAAACAGCTTTTGAATAGCAGTCCAGACTTGTGACCATTTTGCATTAAAAGGCTATAAAGTTATCCGAGGTCCCTCCTCCCAGCAGCTGTTAGACTTAATTACTAAGTTATATCTACTGTTTTTGTGCAGCTTTTTTAATTCTCGTAACTAGTCTGTAAATACTCAGTTGTACACTTTTTTTTTATTTTATAGGCATGCTAGTTATACAAACTGTACTGTATTTTTTTTCTTACATCACAAATTTTCTCTTTGCTGACAGTATTCCTGAGTTTTCCTGCTGTGGGAAAATGAAGCATCTTCCTATTCTATTCCAGTAAATTGACTTAGGTAGGAACCCATGTTTTTCTCCACTTTTAAGAGCGGCCAAATAATTAAACAGTCTGCTTTGTTTCCAATTTTAAGTGTTTCAGATCATGTTCAGCTTCTTTCTATTTATAAACTGAAATGCTGATGGTTTCTCTAGATATCTTTAAACCATGTCAACCTAGAGGAAAGAGCACAGATCAAAAACTGACAGCTGCAGTCTAGAACAACCAGCTGGATTCAAGTTGTAACGTTTGAAATATGAAAAGAAGCATCTTGTGAAATCCATAATTAAAGGAACCCTAGTGAACATTGGGAGTTAGGATGGGAGCACCAGTAAACATGAAGCACACCTAGAGTTTTCGTTTACATAACTTTCTGCATGGCACATAAACTACAGGAATAAAGTTTGCTCCAACAAGAATATCTAGACGTGTTAAAACATGTTTGTCCACATATCTAAAGAAATGCCATACAGCCGACGTTCACTCAACGTTTATGTCTTTGAATTACTGCTCGCCGCATGGAGGATCTTTTTTCTTTCACCGCCTTGTCATTCAAACAGCATTACAGTCGGTAAATTCTGGTCATAGCGGATACTTTCAGCCACCTCAGTGTCACACCCAACTCACAGTGTGACATTCAGGGGAAAACAACGTAAGAAAGGGAAACCAACGTTGTCTGATAATATCTTTAGCAACACAAAACAGATCAGCAACGGAATTCAACTGAACTGAACGTCTTTATCGTCACACGGCTCTCCAGCTGGTGCATTGCTTCAGTTTTTATACCACTATAGCTTTATTCAAACTCTAGAACATTACAACGACAAATTGCATAGTGCTGCACAATAAAAAAAGTGCATGGTGTTGTACACTTTTTACCAGATAAAAATCTGAATAGTGCGACAAGAATTAGGATCCTACCCCCTCACTCCGATACCCCCAAAAAAAAAATCCTAAGTATTTTAATCCAAGTACTATGCAGCCGTTCTGTGAAGGACTCAGGGGTTTATTACAAACAATTAGTAAACGTTCAAAGAACAGGATCATCAGAGTTTCCACTTAACAATTGTGCACCACTTTATTTGGATCCATCAATGGAAATCCAAATAAAATAAGTTGGAGTCTGTGGCTGTAACGTGACAGGTTTTGATAAAGAAAGTCTAAATCTCTGTTAGAAGCAATCTTAAAATGATATTTTTGTCCACCTTAAAAAGACAAGCTCACACAAATCTGATGTACATTAAAGTAAAAACTGCACCTGCTTAATCTTCTGATAGGCCTCGATGCAGTTGAACCAGGCCAACACGGGCCCCTTGTCATCAGTGGATCCTCTTCCATAGAGTTTACCTGTAAGGGAAAGAGTTCACCATTTATTTTCAATTCTTACTTTTTTCAACTGCCTACTGAAATGTGACAAAACATTGATTACTGTCACAAAATATAAAGCCTATTGCAAAAAAAAAAATAGAAATGCATTTCATTGCTCCTGACAGAATCATTGCGTAGCAAGCAGGGCAACAGGTTTTCTTACTGCTCAAAACTCAATGACGCGTGATAAGACAGGAGGCTGATTGTTACACAGAAGCTAAAAGCTAAACCGAACAGAGCTGAGAGTGCAGGAATAAGACAGGAGGAAGTGAAGTTGGTACTTTCAGTCAGCTGATTATTACCAAACAACACACTTAAGAATGTCAGTTTCAGAATTAGTTGAAATACTAAAACCATTCTAGATACGGATGGAGAAACTTTAAGCAGGGTTTAATTCTCTAAAACCCAAGAGATGTATTAATGCCCCAGCTCTCAGGGATTTATTATGTTTATCCTTTTTTCGTCCCACTCATGTCTCTAAGACGACTGAGTACATTTTAATATCAGGCAAAAAAACAGGTCGGACAAATCCAAAAAGTCAGTTTTTCAAATCCCAATTTCATTTATTGGTGTAACTCAAAGGGAAGCGTTTAGTTACATTTTCATTTAATAAAAACGCTTCGCCAGCTCAAACTGACCTCCGACGTTTCCAGATAAGAAAATGCAGATCTAGTAAGAAAATAAAGTTAACTGAAATGGACTTTGAATATGTGCTGCACACCTACGATATGATTACATGGGAAAGGGATGATAAAAGCACAAAGATCATCAAATGCAAAGTTGGGCTTGATTAACTGGATGAAGGCAACAGCCACCTGGAGCCTAGCAGACGCAATAGAAAGGAGCATTTATTACCTTAAGAAGTGAAAAACGGTTAAGGTTTTATAAACCTTATGTTCCAATCACAGTTTAATTGGGAAATTCTAACAATCCTGCAGTCTGATCACATCATTAGGACATTAAGATACTTCATATCAGTCAGATAAGATATCACACGTCTGCAAAACGTAGCAAACGTTGTAGTAAAAGCAACACAGACTGAAAAAAGAAACCTTACAATTCAGCTTTTTAGGTGTATTCTTACACTTTTAGACTTGATTGCAGAGTAACTCGCTGACTTCCAGGTAAACGGTTTCATTTTCAGCCCTCCGACTTTCCGTATCACGTTTCAAAACACTGCCAAACCCCGAAGAGAAGCCGAGCAGCTCTTACCGTCTTTCTCCACCAGAGTGAAAGGCTCCGTGTCCCAGCCGTCCTCGATCAGGGCGGGCTGGACGTCAAGGTGGCCGTAGATGCACACGGTCTTCTTGGCCGGGTCCGAGCCCAGATGGCCCAGGATGATGGGGGGGAGAGGGATCTCCTCACCAGAGGGAAGCTGCAGGGCAGAATAGTGAAAACGAATCGATAAAAGTTGTACAGCAAAGAGGGGAAAGTTTCTTTTTTTTGTTATCATATTAGACAGTGAATGCATTATAGAGAATGTGTAAAGTATATTTAGCCACATATCTACTCCATTCAGCCTGTGCTAAATCTGTGAAAGGTCTAGAGGTCTCGCAAATACCAATGTAGAGTCACCAGACATAAATTACTGATATTAACCAACAGCACATGAAATGATCACCTTTTGCTTGCCGATGTCCACCAGCTCCACTGTCCCCCCCAGCTTCTCGATATCTTTGGCTGCCATCTCCATCATCTTCTTAATCTCCCCTCGCTTCTCGGACCAAGCAGACACACTCTGAACCCCGACCCATTCTCCCAGGCGCTGGGCGGTAGGAAAAAAATTATATATATATTAACACGGCTATACTCAAAGGCGTTTCAATCATTCTCTACTGTGAGAAGAAGATAAAAAAAATCCCTGCGCTTCATCTAATTTAAAGCCAAAGAGTTGCAGTGACAATAAATGGCAGTTCATACAGCAACCTGTATGAACTTTGGATGACAAAAATCAGCCTCATATCAACGTGGCCTTGTCATACCTTCACGTAGAGGTCCTGGTTTTCGTCCACGTACTTGAAAAGTGCTGGGAGGTGAGCCATTTTTCCCCAACGACAGGAGCTGAGGGCTGAAGGCAGAAAGGTATGTGCATGTAACTCTGACCCAGAGCAGTTATATGGGAGGACAAAGAACACGCCCCCCTTCAAAGCTGCTGGAGCTGCACAAACTGCCTGAGTCATGAGAAAGTCAGTGACAAGAAGAAAAACGCTCATGTGAGAAGGTTGCGTCAGAAAATTGTCACGGTGGAAACTTCCCTTTCCAGCTTTTAATGTGCAGCATAAATTTACTGTATAGCGCCTTGCAAAAAAAATATTGACAACTTCTTCTGAATATATTGAACTCTCTGAACAACGAGCTGAGAAGTTAGTGCAGAGCTATAATTACCTATCTGAAATTATGACTAGTATTTGGGCTCCAAAGCCTTCGTTGAAACACAGAAGTTAAACTCAGCTGTGTAAAATAAAAAAATTAAAAAATCAAGCAGGAAATGAAACTGAACCGTTAACTTCTAATTTCCTAGTCATGACAGAGTCAGGCTACGTCTATGCTAACAGATGTTAGCAGGCTTGGTGCTCTTATATTTCCTAACTGGCTCAAGATTTTTTGCAAAAGTTAAACAGCTTGGATTGACGCACAGTGGGGCGGTGTAATTCCTGACGACACGTCGGTTTTAATCAATATTACCTGTGCAGGCTAAACGGTCTTCTGATGTGACTGGAGCAGAGAAGGCGCAGCAACGCAACCGCAGGCTTCGGTGTCACGTGGGACCTATACGTAAGCGCGGCCGCCATATTGCGAGTGGCGATTTCCCCCTGTAAAGCGATATGCGCCTGCTTGCAAACTCTTTTGTTTTTGTTTAGTTATTTTCTGGATAAGTTAAACGCCTAGAAGCAAATCAAAGTATTATCTTGTCTTGAATTAAAGTGTGACAGATCCCATCAAATAATTAAATGTCCCCATGAAATTAAATATATATACATGTTATTTAGTAATTTATTCAAAATATTTTATTTCAAGATGTATTTTTATTTATTTCAAGATTTATTTATTTCAAGATTTTTACATAATAATGGAATGTTATTTTGTGACACTTAAAGTAAAACCACTTCACATATTTCAGGGACTTTTATTTTTAAGTCCGTTTTTATTTCAGGGTCCATAATAAACAGTGTCCAGTAAAGGAATATGCTGAAGAGAAGCATCCATGTATAAAATTTCACCCTATTTCAAAACAGAAACATAGCATTAACCAGTTGCTTTTTTGCTTCAAAAGAGAGACATGTTCTGATCCTAAATTTAAAAACCCACATTTTGATTTCAAGCTTATGTTGAATATGAGGTGCAAAAGACAAGGAATCAATAAAAAAAAAATTATATATATTGGCACACTTTTTCAATTTTCAAAACATTGAAAACATTGTAGTTATGACCGACATGTCGAATTTTGCATCAGAATATTGCATCAACGTAGATTTATATGCATTTAAAACAAAAAGATGTGGCACAGTGTGGTTAAAATGACCTTACATTTGTTAAACGGCTGAAAAAATTTAATCTTGTATAATTGAATGAAGAATAAACTGTTGCCCTGTGATGGACACACAACCTGTCCAGGGTTTTCTCAGCCTGTTGCTCAAGACACGGATGGATAAAATACAGGCCAGATTAAAATAAGGGCTTGATGTCAAACCCTTAAGTGTTGTTTGTCAATGTCAATATTGTTAATTGCTGTTTTTAATCTGATATATAGTAAACAACTCGTAACTGTCTTATAATCACAATTATAAACAACATCTTGGTTTATTGTTATGCTGACAGCTTATCTTTACTAGAAATCCAATTTGTCCTGACAAAACTGAATGAAATGCTGCCAAAAAAGGGATTTCAGATTTGTTTTAAATGCAAACTATATTGCAGCAAAGAATACAGGTGCCTGCAGCCGCTCCTTTAACAAAGAGCAAAGTTATGATTGTACAGATTGTGATTGGTTGAAACAAATAAGACAGCTGCTGGGCACTTATGCTTTATGTCATAGCTGAAGTTAGCAATTTAAAGCAATATCTTTTCATTTATAAATCAACATTATTGTATGTACAATCATCTCCCCCCCCTCCCAAAAAAAACAAACAAATAATGATGCAGTGACTGTACTGCCAAGATGGAAGTCTTTTGCCAGAAAGGTTGCACAGAAGGATTGCTGATAGATTGCTGACCAACGCTTAAAAAAAGTCCATTTGAATCGTTTGTCGGCAACAAGTGCCTTCAGGCTTTTGCAAGAACAATGGTTTGCACATCGATGTTTGCTTTAATTCACCCATGTAGGAGTGTTTTATGGGGGTGAGCAATTAAACACCATTCCACAGGTTTGGATTCAAGTTTGAATTTTGATGAGGCCACTAAATACTCTGTGAAATGGAAAAAAAAAAACATTTTGAGCAATTTTTGGGCTTACTCATTTGCTTTGGATCATTGTCCTGCTGTAAAATCCAAGCATCCTGGAGCTTAAAGTCAAACACCCCAGCACGACAGTTGAAAGGCACCAGGGCAGATTGAAGGTTCAGGGTTATTAAGGAGTTAAAGGTTCTAGGTAGCCTAGAGGAATCATTTTAGCATTTTTATTTAACCACAGGAACCTTTTCCAGAGATGAGTGTAAACTTCTGGGGCCATTCGTTAGCCTTCTTAATTTCAGCTGCATTTACTAAGAAAACAAAGTACCAGGATAGAAATATAGCCCATAAATCAACCCTTGGGAGTTTACTACTTTTTCCCTCCCTTTCACCTTAAACCTTTAAGTGGAGGTTTGTGGACAAAGCTGTCTTAGTATTTCCAATTTTTTTTATTTATTTATTTTATTTAGCATTAGAATTGAGACAACTCTGTTTACGCTCGTCTCTTGCTCTATTTAATTTTAAGTGTAAAAGATGTTAAAAAGATGTCATCTGCCCACAACCAACTGTGGATAGGAGAAATTTTAGTCAAAGTAAAATTTTATGTTTAAGAAAACCCTCTTGGATTGAAAAAAAACTAGGCACTGCTGGACGATTGTCTCCTCCGAAATAATCACATTTCTTACTGGTTGAATTTTCCCCAGTGATTTGCCATCTTAGTTTAAAATCATCCATCCATCCATTTTCTAACACGTGACCTGCTGGGGTCACGAGGGGTGCTGGTGCCTATCTCCAGCTGTCAATGGGCGAGGGGAGGGGTACACCCTGGACAGGTCGCCAGTCTATCGCAGTAGTTTAAAATCATTTAAAGGTAATATTGCCAACTTTGGTATTTTGTAAACCAAGTCTACAGCAGGAGTAACTGAAATTATTGTTACAAATGTAAAAAAAAAAAAAAAAAAAAAAAAAAAGAAAACCAACAAATTACAACATGGACATACGTTCAAATATATTTCTAGAAATCGGATGAGCTCCTTGTAAATATTGTGTTTTTCCAGGTTAAACTTTCTGTGACCCATCGTGCAGGCTTTGTATAAAAAAAAAAATATTAATAATACAATTTCCGTCTAATTCTGTTTCAGAGTAAATGCTGTGAAAAACAATTACAAGTTACATGTGCGGGACATCGGCTCTCTTGCTTCCTCTCCTCCGTTCGCAGGAGAACAGACCCATTGGATGCAAGTTAAAAAGTGTAACTACTGTGACAAAATCCTTATAGTTATAAATTTATTGCCGACGAGTAAAATGTAAATTAAGTCGAAACGCAACTTAATTTCTGTATAAATATGATTCTTTGCTGACATAGTCTTAAATCTTATGAGGAAAAAAAGAAAAAGCAATGCCACAATATATAGATACATTTGAAAGCTCTATCATGTAACACTAAGCAGATACATCATATGCTATCTTTTTTGTCAATAGTATTTTTTGTCATTAAAGATTACAACACAAGTTAAGTATAAAAAAACATCTTATCAAAAGTGTGCAAAAAAACAAAAACTTAGGAAAATTTCACCGAAAGCATTGTAGCAATAATAATCAGAGTATGAAGAGTTTATGCCAGCTGTGAAACCTCATGGAAGTATGCGCCCAGCATCTTGATTCCCTGAATGTAGTTTGATCTGAAAAAAGGGGATAAAGGACAGGATTGTATGACAAACTCAACAACTGTTCCTTTCATTTGTCTGTTTTCCATGTTTCCTTATACATTTAAATAGCAGTAAAACTATAAAATGACAAACCTGTTGATCTTTTCATTTTGGGAGTGAGCGCCATCATCTGAGGACCCAACAGGGAGAAGCAAGACGTTCCGGCCTGTCGCCTCCTGGAAGGTCAGGGTGACAGGAATGCTGCCGCCCTCGCGAGTCAGATCCGGCTCAATGCCAAAAACTAGAAAAGACAGCAAAAGAGGAAGAAAGAAAACAGTATTAAATAAACAGAAGAAGATATTTAATTAAAATTTTCTCACATCTAATATCAGCTGAAAAATCAAGCACAAATTAAAGTAAACTAACTGCAGCTTTAACAGTTTCTATTTACTACACTTGCATACTATTTTGCTCTTTTGTATCTGTTTAAGGCACAGCTCAAATTCTTTAGTCCTCAATCCAACACATCTCACTCAATGCAGTTTGGTGTAAATGTACGTTTTAGACAGAGTTTGAAATTCAGACTAGATACCTGTTTTAACTGCTTTTTGACCAGCCATGTAGTGCGGGTGGTTGAAGTCGGACACCCAGGCTTTTGCCCCTTCACCAAAGCTGCACACCTTCATCTTATTAGGACTTTCAAGTTCAGCAAATTTCTTTTGCACATGGTCAATCACCTTAAAAACAAAAAGAGAGAAAGTTTAAAAGCGACACACATTTTTTTGTTTCTTCTTGACAAACCATGAAAATCAGCAACAAACTGAAGCATGTTTATGTTATCTACGTCAGGGTGTCCAAACTGCATCCCGCAGGTCACTTGCAGCATCTAGAATAGATTTGTGCGTCTCCTGACTGCAGTTTAACAATAGTTCAAACCTGGCCCTCCAGCTCAGGCAGTTGATTCAGATTGTCACTTTAAGTTTTTTTTTTTTAGGACGACATTTTAAATTGCCCTCAAAATATTCTTACAATGGAAATGGTTAAAACAAAGTATTGGGCAACAGGATCACAAAAATTAAAATACTTTTAGTCAAAAGTAGACTTGTCCACACCAATTAAATTTTATTAATTTACCGATTAAATAAAGTTAGCATTTTCTAAGTGAATAATTTTCTGGTTTTGTTGCTGGAAAAAGACAAAATAATAATAATAATCTAGAAAATCTAGAACAACAAGAAAACAAAAAACTAACCCCCAAAACTTAGGATTGGTGAGCCTCTTAATTACCAGCATAAAAGCTCCATTTAGAATTACTTTCTAAAATAAAACGTCATAAATTACTTTATTTGAAACCTGTTACAATTAAGTTAGAAAACTGATTGTGTAGTGGATTAATATCTCACAATGCATATCTTATAATAAATATATTCTTATCACAATAGGTATAGGGTGTGCTGTAAACATTCACCTAAGAAACATGTGTGTGTCATGCAACAAGCCCAGAATAAGAATTAGGGGGTCAATGGAATTTACCAATTTACCAGGGGAAATTGAAAAACCTCTGGGTCAAAAGGGCAAGCCATTTGCAATGTAAAGCAGAACATGAAAGACTCCAAAATGAACACAGAAAATGCAAGGTCCAAGTCCGAAAAGGTAATGACGTGTAACCATATGGAAATGAGCAGGGGCCATGATTGGGAGGAGCTGTGATGTGTAACCTTGTTTTTTAAAAAGCACGCCCCATGAAAGTTTCTACTGATAGGTAAAAAATTAACAAAGATATCCATGGAAAAAGCAATGGAAATTATGTAAAAAAAAGGAGGAGCTCAAAGATCCAGAGAATGTATTTAAACCGACCGCTTTCTGTATGTTGTGAGATGATGTTGTCCGGAGCACATCTCACGTGTGGTTGTCTTGTGTTGTTGCAATAAACCACCCTGGACTGAGACTCAGCTATCTTTGTTCACTTTTTGACTACTGTTTGATATTTTTAACTGCCTTACCAAGAACTTAGAATTTTTGAAGGACTTAGTGCAAATCATTACGTTGTGGGGAGGCCCATCCACAACATTTGTAAACCTGAACTGTAAATAGTTAAATATCAAGTGAATATTAAAGCTTCAACATGAATTGTTAATGTTAACCAGGGTAAATGTTAACCAAAACCTGCAATCTAACATTTTTCACAAAGAAAGGACATAGGTTAACCAAGTCCACCATATAAATTTCCTTTAAAGCAACTAGGTTTTTCAAATTGCAGCTGCCATAGCCATCAGTTGATATCGAACTGAAGGCATTTTGCTTTACCTGCTTCTCCACAACTTTGGGGTCCATGTCAGGGACGAGGCGGATGGAGAACTTCCCAATGACCTTGCTGGGGATGACAGTCTTGAATCCGGTTTCAGAGAAAGCTCCCTCAATGCCATGTAGAGAAAGAGATGGATACCTCCAGCGATGCATCAGGATTTGCTCCTTCAATGGAGAAAAATGCAAAGGCTAAGCAGTTCTGACAAATGCAAGACATTTCCACCATTAAAGGAAGTTTATTTACCTTAGTATCATACAGCAGCTTTCCAGCCCCAACATCTTTGCAGTACTCGCACAAGTCAAAATCGATCTTCTCGTACAGCTTCCTTTCCTCTTCTGTCAGAGGAGCCACACTGTCGTACATCCCAGGAATTAAAATCTTTCCCTTCCTGTCGACCAGAGAGCCTGCGGAGGAAGTAGAAAAAACCTCAAAGTTAAAAACTTTAAACTGAAAAGATCAGTCTCGTCAGTCCAACAGTAATCTCTGTTCACCCATGATTGCAGTGAGATCAGTCATGGCCTCATGGACAGAGCCGCCAAACACGCCTGAGTGGAGGTCTTTCCCGCTGCACTCGACCTTCACATGGAAATATAAAAAGCATCATTAAGACGTACCCCAGTACGAATAAACCCACATTAAGTAAGGCTGAGTTTGTTTCGCCACCTTAGTATTTAAGCTAAAATGTGAACCAAGTGGCACTAAGACTTTACCTCTATGAAAAAACAGCAGATCCCTCTCAGCCCGTAGGTGATGCACGGTTTGGTCTTGCCCAGCCAGTAGTTGTCAGAGATGCAGACATAATCCACGTCTTTGAAAAACAAATCTTTTCGGGAAAACACCAGATCATTCAAGCCTTCAGAATCAGATTCCTCCATCCCTTCAAAGCAGAACTTTATGTTGACGGGAAGATCCTGCAAGATTAAGACAGACTCGTACTGTAAAAAAAAAATACACTTCTGGGCTAGTTCTTTAAAGAGCTGGGGTTGCATTAAATGTGAAAAAAAAATAGAGCGCACCATGAGTGTGGACTGTATCGCATAAAAACACAAAGCACTAATGTATGCGATTCAGTGTGCAAGTGACAAAAAATCAGGAAAAGTAAAATAAAAAGTTCACTATAAGAAGTGCAGTCCAGCTACAGAAATGTCTATCACAAGGGGTAGGACTTGTTTTAAGGTACAACTTACAAAAGGGTTGTTGTTCCAGACAAAACACCGGCTTGAATAAAATTTTTCTTATTTCTAGAAATCTTGTCAAGTCGATGTTCACTTGTTCCATCAGCGGATTTCTTTTTGCTTATTTCAAGCCACTTGTTTTTGGCATGCCATTATTTCATTGACATCTCATTTGCCACTTCTCTACCCACAGAGTTTATCTCCCTCCTTCATAGTTTTTAAAATCATCCTTTGAGTTCTTATGGTTTTATTTCACTTTAATCTGAAGGGGAAAATGTTAAACAAAACAACGGCAACGACTCGTGGACCTGCTGGATCTTTTGATAGGCCTCGATGCAGTTTAACCAGGCCAACACTGGACCCTTATCGTCAGTGGCTCCTCTTCCGTAGAGTTTACCTGCAAACATAAAACTCAGTTGTACACACTTAAATTGGTGTCTTTTACTTCAATGATTTAAACATAAAATACCTTTGGAACAAATATTGCATGTTGTTAACATAAGTTAGTTCTGTGATCAGGAAACAGGCCTTTCCTCTGGGTTACTTTCCATTACCTCCCACTGCACACCTTACTGTCACCATACATGTCCTGATGCATCTCAACATACAGTTTAAGCCAAACTTGCTTTCTGGCAGCTAAAGCAGTGGAAGAGCAAGTTGTGCCAGCCAGATAACTGACTGACCTAACTTGCTCTGTTGTTTTGCACAGGGTGTTGTCAAAGTATAAAACAAATACAATGCTTAGCCGGCTTTCATTAACAGCATCGTCTTTATAGACCGTCGGTTTAAAACTTTATGTTGTGACGTACTTTTACATTCATTCCTCATCTATTCTAATCACTGGCAGATCCGACAATTTCTATACCATCTACAATTAAATGCGTCCCCCGTACTCAACCCCTAAAAGTTGTTCAACCCAACTTGTGAAGTCCTGCAGACGATGCAGCTCTTACCATCCTTCTCCACCAGAGTGAAAGGCTCTGTATCCCAGCCGTCCTTCATTTGAGCAGGCTGCACATCCAGGTGACCATAAATACACACCGTCTTCTTGGCCGGGTCAGAGCCCAAACAGCCCAGGAGGATGGGAGGGAGTGGGATGTCCTCACCTGAGGGAAGCTACATGAATGAACATTGCTTAGCTGAAAGTTTGGGATTTGACCAACCAAAGCGAAAACCAACACTTGTACCTTTTGTGTGCCATTTTCCACCAGTTCCACTTTCCCCCCCAGCCTCTCGATTTCTTTCGCTGCCATCTCCATCATCTTCTTGATCTCCCCGCGCTTCTCGGGCCAGACGGACACACTCTGGATGCCGACCCATTCTGCCAGGCGCTGGTTGGGGAAAAAATTGTATCTCCTAATATACGTGTCCTTTAATTACTCAAAAATCAACTTTATGCCCTGACAAGTAGTCTGCTCCAGGTAAGCATGAGCAGACCTTGCAAGTCTGAGCAACAACAGCTGTAGAAGCTCAAGCCGGGCATATACTGTACGACAAAACCGCAGGGTTTAAAAGTTCACTGCTCACCATATCTGTTCTTACACTGTGTGGCCCGACGCTCTGATGAGACCTGACTGCTCACACTGTACGTCCAAAAACCAGACGTCGGACTCAGCCCCGTAGAGAGATGGCGCTACTCGGACTCGTCTACCCGGAAGGCAAATGTCAACAGTAGAAGAAGAAAAAGGCGGAAGTGTCGATGCTCACTGTTAAATATGAGGCTTACTAGAACGAAACGCGCTGCCTTGGCAGTTCTACGAGTTGCTCCTCCGTAGTTTGACTCCATGACACACGTACCGCCATCATGCTTCTCTCCGCTCCTATGTTTTCGTTTGAGAAGACAAGAAGAATTTCCTCGTTTGCCCGTGCGCAGTGCGCGAGGTCGGGGGAAATCGTAACTCAGCTGAGTGAAGCTGACACCCCACCCACGTAAAAAAACTCAGTTAAATAGACGGAATGATTAGTGCTTCGTTTGTTCAGGTTTGTGCCGTTAAAATTAGCGTTTGTGCTGTGTTGGTTTCGCAGATATTATAAGTTTTAATTTTGCCAGATGGCGTCATCATAGCCCGCCGTTGCAAAATAAAGCGCTACGTTTTTATTTCTTTGCTGGTGCTGAGCTGGAGCCAAAACAAACCAGAGTGGTCTACTTTTTTAGTGCTTCGTTTGTGCAGGTTTGTGCCGTTAAAATTAGCGTTTGTGCTGCTTTCGTTGTGCAACGAATTTCAACTGCTGCTGTTTGTTTCATGCAGTTTTTGTTCCTGTAAATTCTTGTCAGCAATTCAGTCTGGGACAAAGGTAAATCACGTTATTGCCAACACTGGAAAGAATGCAAGTCTTTTTAATATATTGCTACTGATAAATCAGTGACATTACTATGAAGTTGTTTTTGTGTCATTTACCGAGCCTGTTTTTCCCCCTACAGCGTTCTTATTGAATTATTGATATATTCATGCTTATTGTCAAAGATCTCTTGGGGCAACATGGTTTCACAGTGTTTTTTTTAGTTTACACTGTTATATGTATGCTTATTTTATACAGTGGCTTGGTTGCCACATGCTGGAAAGAAAAGTGCTTATTCAACAACAGCAGGCCATGAAGTCGGCACATGATGAAGGCAGTTTCTCCACGCATCCCATCTCATGCATCTCAGCTTCCTGAGGGGAGGGGCTGGAACAGTCTCTGCTGGATGGCTGGAGTCCTTCATGATGTTCTTCATACCAATTTTGCTCCTTTTTATGATCAAGTAGTGTTTACATTGAGGTGTCACTAATGTCACCTGACTATGCTGCATACCTAATTCAGTAAACAGGGGTCAAGTCTTTCTGATAACCACACAATACTCACCCTGCTTTTGCTGTTTTTCCTTTACAGCTTGTTCAGCCTTTTTCTTTCTGATCCCTATTTATCCTGATTGGTTATTAGAGCTTTTAGTCTTAACTTTTTATATGGTTTTAGTGTCAAATTTCCACTTTGTGGGATAATGTTATGCCTCTCTGAAGCAGTTTTCCCCCGTATGAACGTCTGGGTGTAAGAAGACGTGGCCAGATGTACTGTTTGGTCTCACAACTTTTCTCAAGAAAGCAGTTGTTAATTTCGGATTTTTCTTTTATCATGCATGTTGTTTGAGCTGCTATTGTAAAATGTGTTATATTGTTTTGTACTTTATTCCTTAATAAAGATGATATTTCTTTTGTCTCATTTAAAGAACTTTGCTTTAGATAGCAATGTCAACTAAGCCACCAATACATTTACCTTTCTCCACAGTAATTTAATAATATCCTCTCTCAAATGGAGGGGGAAAAAACACTAGCTGGAGCCTATACACATACCTTGCTCAAAACCTCACATGATCTGCAATCGTTATGATGTAATGCTTTTAACTTCTATAACTATTTTACCTGTTACTTATATTCTATTCTAAAATAACTGTGCTTTTTTTAAAGGCGGTTTTGATAATCCTATTCACATCGTTGACTGTTATTTTCCGCAGATTCGGCAGCAAACAGGTAAAAAAAAAAAACATTGAAAAGATGAGCTCGAAAGACGAAACCGGAAGTGCACAGCACGTAGGCAATTGGGTGAAATTTCATTTAGTCAAGTTATTTTTGTTTAAATAAAATTTTAAATTCATCAAGCTTTAATTTGTCATTTCTGACATTAAATGTAAGAATTTTTAAAACTGCATTGAACGTTTGGCAAATTTGATATATGAAGTCCTCACGCAATGTCATAGGGAGTGACGCCACCCACAGTGAGCCGGTGAACTTGTCTATGCTGTATAGCAAGAGCATTAGCATTTAAAACGTTTAAGTGTTTTTTTTTATGAAAATTGACATCTTTAGAATTTTTCTATCTGTCAAATGTGATTTTTGAACAAGGTAAGAGAGTAAATAATGGGAGATGCATGGTTGAATGCCATACATACAGGGCTAGCTGCCACATGGCAAGTAAATGTTAGCACCAAGTAGTTCTCAGTCACACCAGAACTACAGCAACTACGTCATTAGTTAACACAAATTAATTTTATACACTACATATTTATTTCTGTAAATCCACAATTCAATTACATTTTGAGTCCAGACTTTGTAAACATATTGAAACATTCTGCAAGGCTTCATTGTGCAGCTTTTACATTTATGTTCAGGTATTAATGATTAGGCACATCAATAGACTCCACAGGGCTAAAACACATTTTTAAAGTTGAACTGCTATTTTAATTGAAAGTTAAGACAAGTAGTAGTAAGAATAATAACAAAACATACTATAATTATATCCATCTTAAATGGCATATAGATTTACGCAAGGAGACCAATTTAAGTAAAAGTTTTGAGTTGTAACAGAATTCTATAATATACATTTTTCATAGCATGAGAGATTATATAGGCCAGAATATTTGGATTGATGCAGTCTTTTTATTCTTTAACTAGATGCCTCGACAGCCATCAGTAGACAGGGATTCCCTATTTGCAGTTCTCTGCACTTCAAAGAGGCCATCATTCTAAATGGCAAAATAGACGCTCCAGCTGCCACTATTTGGACAGAAGTAAGTCAGCAGCTGGAAAACAAGGCGTCTCCAAAAGCGCAGTACGCTTTTGTAAAGTTAAACAGACATCTGGTCATATTTGGAGATCAATGAGCAGGAAAGTGATCCTGAGAGCAGTGTGGACACAGAGTTTGACTCTGGCTCCATTTCTCCTGGACTAGACAGCTGCTCTGTTTTTCAGCTTGAAGTCCCTTTTGAGGAATGGATCAAATTTGTACCTGAGAAAGTACAATATAATGACAAGTTTTCATCATCTGGCAAAAGGGAATATATGATTTTGAAGCCAGGCACTTGGAGTCATGTAATTAACCATCTGATATGGAAAAAAGATCAAAAGTACATGTACATTTGTGTATAACAACACTGTAAGGAACGATCTAAAAACGTTCCTTTGCCCACTTAAGCTAAACCTTTAATTAGGCTGAATGACCTCTCCAGTTCTGTACTAGCTTCATGCATGGAGTGGGAAATGTTCAATTATGAATATGTTGACCGTGTGATCAGCTGAAAGTATGAAGCATAAAGATTAAATTAGAAATGCCTAAAAAAAATAGATCAATGGCCTATGTGACGTCATCCGGCAAAATTAAAACATATCTGCGACACCAAAGCAGCACAAACGATAATTTTAGCGGCACAAACCTGCACAAACGAAGCACTAAGAAAGCAGAGTAGCAGACCGCTTTGGTTGGATTCGAAGCAAAATGGGGCGGAGCGATGACGTCATTGGCCGAAATTAATATTAATATCTGCGAAACGAAAGCAGCTCAAACGCTAATTTTAACAGCACAAACCTACACAAACGAAGCACTAAAACAAGTATACCAGTTTGGTCGGATTCGAATCAAAATAGGGGAATTGTGAACTCTGGGTGACCTTAACAAATATTCTTTAATATCTCCAAAACCAAAACAGCACAAACTCTAATTTTAACTGCACAAACGAAGCACTAACCATTCCGTCTATTTAACCAATTTTTTTTTTTTACGTGGGTGGGGTGTCAGCTTCATACGATCACTCACGAGGGCCGACTGAATTTCAAACATGTTTGATATTCAACCGACCGTCAGATTCCTGATCGTGAGGACGACGCAGGACGCACGATCAAGCTAAAACTCGACCCGATCCAAAAAAAAAAAAACTCGTACAGTGTATGCCCGGCTTAATGGGTCAATTGCTTTTTTTAATTTTTATTTTTTTTGCCTATTGCAAATTTGAAGTTAAGTGTAATCAACCTCCTGAATAGCTGGATGAGAATGAAATCCTGCTGAAGTACATCTGAACCCATCTTCCATCTTACCTGCACATAGAGGTCTTGGTGTTCATCCACATACTTAAAAAGTGCTTGAAGGTGAGCCATTTTTCCAGCAACAGGAGCAAAGGCAGAATGGCAGTGGCATATTCAGCTCTGCTCCTTTCCATAGAGAAAGGCCACACCTCCCAGCAAGCCTGCCCTCCGCTGCTTTATTTGTAGTTCCTCTGCCATGAACTGTCCAAGTAAGCCATTCTATACTTTTTGCAGACATGTCATATTGAAACCAAATAAGTTAGAACATTAAGAGATGTTTAGAAACCCAGTATATTTGGGCAAGATCCAAAAGAAATCCCATTTTAGTCCAGAGCTTTGATTTTCAGCCTCTCAGTTCCTTACTGCTACAGTAATAATGCATGCAGAGAACCTAAGTTTAACAGACAATGCATTTCACTCAGAGCTGTGTGTGCATGTTTCCACACGATTATGCTCACACGTGACCGACACCAACCACCAACGTGAACTGAAAGTCTTGTTCTGCTCAACGAGCAAAATACAATATAAAAATGTCTGACTGGCTGTTTCCAAAGAGCAAAGAATAGTGAATCAACAGCAGCTCGCATAATCCACTCGCAGGGCCCCCACCATAAACACTGCAACTAAAAACCTGAACAATTTCTAACTAATAAAGTTTTAAGCTTTCAAAACTTTAACATGCACTCAGCAAGAGGAATAGACATGTAGCCTACAACTGCTTCTCAATAGATCAGAATATTTTCACAATGGTAATTTCAGAAACCAATTTATAAAGTAAAATAACTTATTTCAAGCATTTATTTCAGTTAAATCTTTCAGATCACATCTGTTCAGCTTTCTATGGGACACAATCTGCTGACTTGACAATTGTCTAGGAGACGGTCATTCACAAGTTCTATAAGTAAGTAAAACCCCAAAAGGCAACGCTTCCATACCCTGCAGGTTCAGGCAGATATAATGGAGTGGCTAATATAATGGTTAACGGAGAGTTAAGTAGAAGGAAAAACGCATTTTAGAAAAAGAGTGACCGAGTAACAGGTACGACCACAGCCTTGAAGACCATAAAGCAGTATCTATTGAAGAGTTTAGAGAACATCAATCCTGCAGCTGCAGTCAGAGCTTCAAAGGCCATCAGTCACAGATGTATCCAGGCCATGTGCTTGTGACAAAGGCCCCAGTGCGTTACATGCGCATGGCACTTTTTATGGCACGCTGTACTTTTAAGCTATTGGCTAATTTGCACAACTAAAATTAAAAGAATTGCACACAATTGTTTTAAAAGATATTTATTGAATATTTTGGGTTTCCCCATGCAGGTCCCTTAGCGGCAGATCCCCAGGGCTCCGGCCTGCAGAAACGATTATAAATGTGCAATATGCGATTTTAGTAATATCTTTTCAGTTTTAGTGTGTAGTGCATGTGATACGTTTTAAAAAGGTTTTAGCGTAGTGTGATGTGTCGTTTTTACATATCCTTCTTCTCGTGTCCAGCCAAAAGAATTCCCCAGGGGACCAGACACCTATTTGAAACTTCTGGGTCAGACCAAGAGTGAAGGGGTGGGGGGAGTAGTTAGATTGTTTGGGAAATTATTTATAGTAATGGTGTTTAGTTTTAGGATTTTTGTATCTAATTGGTGGGTTATTTTTACATGGTTTATTGGTGGGAGTTTTACAATGGTTTTAATAGAACTAATGCCACTGTACATCCCTAGTGGTTTTAATGGTTTGGTTTGAACCCTTTAAAAGGAATCCAGTTCCTTCATTGAGATGTTCTCCTGCTGCCAGGAAACTGTTGCTGCCATGCACTTTAATTTTTTTTTTTTGCACTTTGAATTATTTTTAGATGAAATGAAGAAAAAGGAGATTGAGGATCTCAAAGCTGCTCATAACTAATTTTACACGCTGGGCAATTTTAAGGGTATGTATGGAAAAGAAAATATATTTAACTTCAAAACTTGCCCTTGTACTATTTTGCTTTTCATTTAGAAATAAAGTCCCAGGTTTGGGAGGAATAGTGGAAAGGTAGAGAATCTAAGCTGTTTGAGAACTAGAGTGAAGTTTTGACAGTCAGCAATGACTTGGGAGTCATTGGTTGGTACCATCAGTAGGAAAAGGAGACACTAAACCTGACAATGCAGAAGGGGCTGAAGGTTGATAATAAATCAAACAATGGCTACCTGAGAACTTCAGCAGAACCACAGCCTGACTCCTCCATCCAACGCTCAATTGTTGCAGAGCCCCAACCAATTACCGAGTGTACACACTGTAAACATACACTGTATAGAGAATCGCTACTTTTTCAGGAGGTAATCACGTCTGCACTTTATTTTTAATTGTCCTTTTCCATATTCCAAATTGGGACAATTCGGTCTTTCATTGGCCATTAGACAATCAAAATTAACAGAACACAAGATTTAGCATTTTATTAAACCTATACAGGTTTCCGTTTTTGACTACTAAAATAATTATAACCTTCAATGACATTCCACTTTACTGACGCAGTAAATTAAGGATGTGAATTTTTTTCTCTCATGACTTTCAAATACTGGAGTAACTTTAATTCCCTTGTTTGTCATTTTTTTATTCTTTTAAGCAGCAAAGCTCCAAAGGACTTTTGAAGACCTGTAAAAAGGCTGAAGATCAGTAGTCTACTATTAATTGCACACCACTTTGTAAGATTTATAAATGGCTTCTGAAAAGGGAAACGGGAAGTAAATGGACTTAAGATGTTCCCATGTTGTAAAAATATGATTTTATTATGTTGTAATTATTAACATGAGCTTTAAATCAATTGCATTTTTTCAAGATCAGGATTTGTGCATTTACATGCTCCACTGTAGAGCCTCGACACAGCATCAATATTCAGATGCAAAACCTATCTTACATTCCTTGTATCATCTTGTTCAATATATTATTTAAGCACTGAAGAACTGAATTATTTGACAGCCCCTCAACAAAAACTTCACTGCTCACTGATGTGGATCCATAAAAATAAATTCTAAATCTAGTTGTCAGATTTGCAAATCCTCTTAGTTTAAATGAAACCCACCCTGGCTGTTTAATCTGGGCACCAAGAGGTTTTAATTTAAAATGTTCATTTGTTAAGTCAGTTATTGGCATCTCATCCAAGTTTGACCAGAGATTTTGGTCCCTAGAGAAGGAGGGAAAAATAAAAAGTAAATTTTTTTTTATAGATTGGCCAGATTTTTCCAAGGTTTACAGACTTACTTTCCAATCAAAGCAGCGCTCCACACATGGCTTTTCTAGCGACATACAGACTTCTGTTGAACACATGAAGTAAATCTGTGGGGATACAGCACAAATATAAAATATACCTCACTGTACAATACATGGGGCCTATAAGTCTTGAGGAAAGCTGAGAACAGAAACCTGAAATCCAGATTGTTACTGCATTAGCATCTTTAAATTTAGGTCCTAAACACAAAAACCTGACTAACCTCTTCATTCAGGTACAAGTTTGTTCTTTGATCCATAAACTGGAAAGCTTCTACCGTGAACCGCCTCAGATGGCGATTTTGAGGGAGGTCACTCACTTTAAGGATGGAGACAGTTGGATCATTGGGATTGGCACACCTAAAATAAAATAAAAAAAATTCAAAGTGATCAAACTGAACCTGAACAGCCATGTGACTGGTGACGCGATCTCTGCTTACCCTTCATGAATTATCACCAAGGCATTCTTTGCAGAGCGAGGATAAGCCAAGCAGTAGTTAACGAGCAGGACTGCGTCTGGTTTAGCCGACCTTAGGCTCAATTCAAGGTACACAGGGTGACCGAGGAGAAGCTTCAAGGGTTGATGGTAGGTGGGGTAGTAACTTGAATAACTGCGATCTGTTTGGGGAGAATAAAACTCAAGAATTTAAATTTCTGTCCGTTGGTGTTCAGATAAAAATAAAATAAAGCCAAATTTCAAACCTTTAGCTATTCTCAACTCAACAGAATATCTGCCACTGGAGATGATTGATGAAGGAAGATTGGAAGTTGAGGTCTTGACCATGTAGCCAATGCTGGCTACAGCCTGTTCAGCAACGGCACCGCCGTCTTTCATGTAGCGACACTCGATCAAGAACCTAAAGCCAAGACATGTAAAAAACCAAGTGCTTTTGAAGCTGGCAACAAAGGATCTAAAGCAGGTTCAGATTCTTTAAATTTAATCACAATTGAGCTTTTTTTTTTTTAAACAAAAAAACAAACACCAACCTGAGAGGGTCATCCCTCGTGATTATCCCATACTTGAGGTTCAGAGCCTTGACAACATTCTGAATTTCAATCATGTAGATCTTCATGTCACCAACCTCCTGTCCAGGGACATTGCACTCATTAGGAAAACTAAAGCCACACTTCTAAGCGTTTTCACAGAAAAGATTAGCAATGAATTTTTAAAAGAAAAAAAAAAAAATAATAGATCTAACAGCATTTTCTTTTAACCTTAAGGTGAAATATGTTAAAAAAAAATGTTCCATCCAGTTTTTAAAATCAGCTTTATATTTTACATGCATTGCATCTCAGGGATGCCGGTCAACATTGCAAAATCTATTTAACAGTATGATCAGGACACTTAATGAGAGAACCAGAGGTAGAGATCAACTGCAAAGGTGAAGGAAACAAATGCCCCGAACAACAATAGCTCAGAATCTCAACAGGGACGTGTAAATATAAAAATCTGGGCAAATAGACTCACTTGAGACAAAAAAAAAAAAAAAAAAAAAAGTAGTGGTAATGATCAGAAGTTCTGGTCATTCAGGTGTTAAATCAGTGTCACTAATAAAAAAAACATTACATTTTCTTAAAGAAACTATAACTGAATTTATCTTTGGGTATGAAAATGCTTTAACGCAATTATGAGTTAAGACAAATTGATAACAACTGACTGATTGCACGATCGAGCGAGTTCAGGCTTTTTTTAGTAGGAATAGGCAGCAAAATGGGGACAACTCGGGACGACTTTCTTCTGCCACAATGAGGTGTGCAGCCGATGCTGAGCAGCAGCTCCTCCAGCACCTTACAGGGTGTGTAAATAGCTTGGCAGACAGGCAAGTGTTAAACATTCATCTAAGAAAATCATTTACCCGAGATGCTGCCATTTAGGTCAAAGAGAACAAAGAACAGTCCCTCAATAAAGCCTAGTGTATTCTCGACAGCGCACAAGCTTGAATGGCATGTTTAGGCCCGTACATGTCAAGATTTCTCATGGGGGGAGAAAAAACAAACAGTTTGGGGACAGGGCTCACAGTTCAAACTAAACTGTTATCGCTCATGGGTCGAATTTGTGCAGGATCAAGCATAGCTGCTTTAATATGACATTGAAGGTTCCCTGCTGCACGAGTCGTTTCAGTCGACTAGTGCAGTTACTGTAGGGACGTCTGAAGCAATAAAATATTATACTGAGGGGGGCAATGTGCACAATTGACACGTGTTTGGGGTTTTTGCTTTGAATCCTAGCAATTCCCTTAAAGCAACTCTACACTTTATGCTTGTCTTTATTTTCAAGCACTTTGATTTTTGACCTGTGAAGTGCGCTATATAGATAATATTTACCAAAAACCAACCAACCTTTGACCACATGGCAGTAGAGTCCAAACCTGTTTGAAGTATCAAATTGCACCAAAAAAAAAAAAAAAAAAAAAAAAAAGGAACAACTTACATAAGAATGAACTCCACAATCTTCAAGTTTGATCTTAAAGACAGCGACTTTGTCGTTAACAATAGCTGGTCTACAGAGTGGCCCCCCCGTAACGCTAAGTTTTCTGGGGTCAAAAGGAATGCCTGCACAGTCGTGGCGAATGGCAAAAACAGCATGTTGATCGGGGGTGCATTCTACAGTGAGCAAGATATAAAAATAATCACCAAAATCATTTTTTTTTTTTTTTTAAAGTAGTTCAGCTTTGAGATTTATTTTACATCTGCATGAAAGTCTCACCATCAAGCGGGTAGTAGCAGCCATGTTTAGAGGCATCCACACAGCATCCCTTCCTCTCACAGTCGGAGCGAGATGTTCCAAAGTGACCACATGAAATGCGTTCTTCAACATGAACAGCACAGTCTGAAGAAGAGAAAAGGTCTCAGTGACCATAGGTTTAAAAAAACAAAACAAACTTCCATCTCAACTAGATGGGGCATGAACCCACTGTGTCGCTTCTGTGACGTTGCACTCCTGTACATCTCTTTTGCAGGGGGAGAAGTCACTGGTTTGCCAGTTGTAGGTGGAGGTCTTGTCGTGAAACTCCACCATTTTGGTGCGGCGGTCACTGGTTTTCCAGTTGTCAGTGGGCCTTTGATTGTTCTGAGTGAGCACCTTGAAGGTTTAGGGTCAGCTGTAGCTGGCGGAGGGTTAATCGGTTTGTCACACCTTGTGTGTTTGCCAAAAGTGCGAGGCAGCAGGCCAGAATCAAACTTGGTGCTTTCGACACAAAATGCAGTCAACTCTTGGTGACGGCCAGACACCCTGAAGGACAACTGAAGACTGTAGATCTGAAATAATTTAAAATCAGTTTAGCAAATAAATTAAAAAATACACAATTCAAGTTACAAAAAACAAAAACAGGTTATCAGTACAAATGCTTGCAGCGGAGAGAGACAGATACCATCAATTTCTCAGCAACTTACATCTTCCTCATCTTCTCTCACATTACATCCAGTGAAAGCTACAGTCAAGACGTTCTTGAGGTGGTTCATGTGATAACCACAGGACTTTGGAGCATCCTCCACAGAAATATTCTTCCAGCCTGGACAATCCGTGACAAATCGCTTATTCAATAACGGCAAAGGATGAACAAAAATCTGCTGTTGACCAGAATCAGACAGTTTTCAGCTTAATCTGCCCCAATTGGTGTCCAACTGGTCAGTAGCCTAAAACAATACGCCTCCCCAGTCAGTGAAGACTCCCCCCCATCTACAAGCGCTACTGGGTCTTGCTAAGCATACAAGGAGCAGTTCTGCTGGACGTTTCTTCCTGTTAAAGGGAAGTTTTCCTCTCCACTGTCGCTACATGCATCCTCGGTATGAGGGATTGCTGTAAAGCCAATATATCTTTTGACCAATATATCTGTGTGATTTCATTGACATGACTAAGTGCCTTGAATTGGTGCTATATAAACTGAATTTATTTAAACTGTATCTTTGGACAGATTAAGAGTTTTTCCAGATGGGCATTTGACGTGCAAAAGGTGCATTGTACTCAGGGCAGAAGAATTGGCATTCAGAACCATAAACTATCAGAAGTGTTTAAAGAGCCTTACGTCGAAATGTGCGGATAGGTAGCTACACAGAATAATGGCTTCAGAAACATTACATTTTGACATGGATAAAAAAAAAAAATTCAGCTTAACATGTCATGATGAAGGCGTTCAGTACACTGTGTGCATCAAGGTCAGGTTTGTTTGTTTTACCGTACACCAAACAGAAATTAATATTCAAATAATTCCAAATTTTTCATACCAAATCTACGTATTAAAACTAATGATTATACAGACAAAAACTGCACATCTGCAAGTCTAATAAGACGCATGTTCCCTAAAAAACATAATGTAACGTTTTTATGATTTGCTTAAACCGGCCTCAATAATAGCTGCAAGTATAAGAAACCAGTAGTCAGTTTAGCCAATTGTATTTTTAAATAAATATTAAAAGGTCAAAAAGGTATTTATTGTGAAAACAGAGGAGCCATTTGCTGCAAAGCATAAACAGAATTAGCTCACCAGCAAAATTTGTCCTGTGCATTTAACCCATCCCTTAGAGAGCAGAGGACAGCCACTGTGCAGCACAGAGAGCGTTCTGGGGCTAAGGGCTCTGCTCAGGGACCCAGAGAGGCAGTCTGTGGGATTTGAACCGGGGAACTTGCATCCAGGATGCAAGCATCCGGCTCTAACCACCGGGTTCATCTCTCTCTCATAGGTCACACAGCTGCATGACTTTCCCTAAAACACTCGGAACAACCGTTTTGTACAACTTTGGGTTTTGGCAAAAATGCCACTCCCAACATGGCAGCAACATGCAGGATCCGGACATCCATGCAATGTCTACTCTTCAGTCTATGGCCCTTACAACACTCTTTAGTGTGGAAGCTGATACAGCAGGAAGAAGTAAACAGTTACTTTCAATATCAATGAGATGTTGAAAAACGAACCAGAGTGGCGCAGGGAGCCATTTAAAAAGGAGACCATTTTACAAGAAATGTAAAAATTAACCACAGAGACTACGAGAGAGTGAGACCTTCAGCAGATAGCAGTAAGGCTGAATGGTGTACATCAAACATGCTCTGCTCTTTAAGGCTTCAAGCTCTGTCAAGGAACAGAGAAATGTCGGGAGCTTTTGGAAATCTCAGTCTGGCTGCTTTCACATAGAAACAGCATTTGTGGCCACGGCTGCAGAGCTGGAGATGAAGGTGACAAGAGAAGAGCACTGAGCAGGATGGATAAACGAGACAAAAATGTTAATGAGGGCGTCGGTCATTATCCCATGGTACTCTCTTAAACTAGAGTACATTATTTAAAGAGACCTATAAACTCACAGCTTTTGGAATACCAGTTTACCTGTTTTGTTAACACTATTACTTGCTAATCAGATATATATTTTAAAAGGTTGGCATCAAGTAGGCACTCCTAGTAAGGTTAGAAAAAGAAAAATTTTGAACCATGTTCTTATGCTATAGCTCAAGGGAAGAGGGCCAGAATCTGCATCTGTAGGTCAAAGCTTGATAAAAATCTGATTTTACGAAACAACATTTTGACGCATCTGAAGTCACTGTAGTTATTTAGCGGTGTTTCGTACCAACAACTTGGATGCTACTTAGTTGCCCTGATGGTAAAGTGATTCGGAAGCCATCTTCAGTGCAGATCACATCCATCTCCTTAGAAGCTGAATGACTGCAGCCAATCCAGCTTTTGGGAAGGGGAGCAACAAACTCAACATGATATTCACTCTCCTTAACATTAGGCCATTTGTTATGACTGGAATCTCTTTCCTCCATGTGGTCGGAGCGAGGCTTTGCAACCTCACTGGTCGCAAAACCCTCAACTTCTTCATCGGGAGGTTCATCTTTGTAATCATCATAGTCGAGGTCTTCGTCGGTAGAAAACAGGTGGACCGGTTTCAGGCGGTCAAACATTGGAAAAGCGTCAACAGGAGACGTTTCGTTGGCAGCAAGATTTATAGCTTCCTTGAGAATTTCATCCTCGTAATCATAATAATCATCTGAAAGAGAGGGTTGACATTATTGGACCTCATTAGTAAATGAAACCAATAAATGACATTACGTTACATGTCAGTACATCATATCGACTTTTCAGTTGCCATCTTTAAAAAAAAGTAAATATATGAATGGAACCAACCTCTAACTTAAATCCATCTCATTTCTGTTTTGTCAAGTATTTTGGTGTCCATAAACAAAATGCAATCATTTATTTAGTTTGGTTAGGTTTAAGGGCATCATCTCAGCTTTAAACTGCTGAATATTTACTTTAATGTTGTCTAATTATTAGTCCTATAAGCTACGTGGGTCTTACCAATAGGCCTGCACCTATAATCTTTGTTTTATATATATATATATAAATAAAATCAGGCATCACTGGAATTACTTTTTTAGACTTTAGTGTCTGTTGAGTTTTGGCAATTATTTTACAAATTTCTTTGATCATCTTCATAAAATAAAAAGTAAAATGAAGGCCAAGTATGCCCTAAAACTTAATTTTAGCTTTTTAAGGCCAGATAATTTAAGTCCAAACAGGCTTTTAGGGATCTGGGGGGGAAAAAATAAAATCAATTTTCCTTCAAACATGTTTGATCAGTTGTCAACAAGAGAAATTGGTCATTTTCAGCCTTTTTCTAAGACTAAAACTGCAGTTTTGTTGTGCAGCCCAGGTAGATACTATTATTTAGTGTACCTACTTACTACCTAATTTCTCACTAACATAAAAGGTGTAGCAGGCAGTGAAGCTGTTTTGAGAGAGACAAATGTCTCAGTTGTTCGTACAAGTTAATGTCAGAATGTACATACATTCAACTCATCTGTGCATTAGATTTTTGGCAGAACATTGTGTAATACGGAGCTTTTTTCTTAAATATGAGACCCACAAGTGGAGCTCAATTTCACAGAAGGTTATTTATTTCACCAGTTATAATTGAAGTAGTAAAGATCCTTCCTAGAGAAGCAGACTATTCAGGGAGTGCCAAATTTAAAAATGTTCATTAACAGTTTAAAGGAAGGGAAGAATGATTTAAAAGGGCACACAACCAACAAAGATAACCTTGATTGGATTATGCAGCAAAGTCCTGCAATTAAAGCGACCTTGACTTCACATCAGAGCCACAGGCTGATCTCATTCATGCCACAACACAGTAATTCATGCTAAAAGAGCCTTCCAGTAGGTTTAAGTGCATACAGTGCACCACACATGGGCATACTTTTCAAAAGGCCCCTCTCCAGAGTTTAATATCCTGCATGTCCTAAAACATCTACGAGTTTGAACACAAACATGGATCATTAAGCTCCTGCTAAACCAGATAATGTATTGAAACAGTGACAGATTTTGAACACCTAACGTGGCCAAGGGACCAAAATCTCTTTTGTCTCAGGCTGTTTAGGCTTGAAAAGCTTTTATAGTGGTTAAAATGTAAAGCATTAAGATGTTTGGATCGATGCAAGGTAACTAAACTGCCCCAATTTACCACATCAATTAACTGAAGTAGCTTATGTTCTTGTCTATGAATCTTTTCTAGTAAAAATACCAATTTCAGAAAGCAATAAACAGGATATTTTTCTACATAACCCACTTTTTTAAGTTTATCTGGCAAGTGATGAAGCCAATAATCATGAGAAATCAAATTAACTTTAAGTGTTCCCTCTAATTTTGAAGGTCAACATAGTCCAGTGGATGCAAAGCTGTTCCAGCCTCACCAAACTGCTCTAAGATACCGGTTTACCTGCGGTAAAGCTGACCGTATCGCTCCACTGACCGGTCTCATAAAACTGGATAAGCTGACTCTCGTTGACCCGTTCCCATCCCCGAACCAAAACCAGCAGCACAAGCCCAGTGAGAACCTGCAGCAGCTCGACCTGCTGCCAAGCCATGGGTCCAAAAAGTCATCCAGCGTCTGTTCAACAGGTGAAGAGGCCTCAAGGTGCTGCTGATCTCAGCTTAATTAGTTAAAACTGGAAGCTGCTAATTTGCTCCAATTTGTTCCTAAATGCCAAGAAACCCTACCTGAAGGCGGCATACACATAAAAACAGAAAATGAGGTGTCATGACTATTTCAGCTCTTTAAAAGGAAGTTACAGTAAGACAGTGCAGAATAAAAGAATGCATTTTGTGTTTGTTGAATAGAAAAATGCTACATGGCTTCTTAGAATTGGTATTTGTATTGTGACATACATAATTATAATACTGAATGGCAAATTTATAAAAAGTATTATGTAAAAGTCATACATGTAAGTTTAAAGGTAAAGATTCTGATGCGATGTCAAAATGGTGATAAAAAGAAATGGTGTAAAAAAGTCAAAATTAAGCGTAAAGACAACATTTTGATTCAATATAAAAAAGAGCTTAACATGTTCGACTGAGGGACAAAATAAGCTGTTCTCTTTTCTATTTAAAATAAGAACACTGATTTAATGTCAAAACAGGAGAAAAACACAACTTAAAGTTTAGAAGTCACTGTCAAACTTATAAGCCAATTTAGAAATGACTAGACCATCCAAAATTGTGACTTAAAACCTTTAAGCCCTTGCCAAACGATGAGTTAAAGGCAAAAGTCACGATACAGGAAGTATCAATGTATTAAGTAAAAGAAAAAAAGTCCAAATATTAAGTTTCACTGTGAAAGCTAGGAATCATGGTCAAAATTATGACAAGCCAAACTTTTTCGTTTAATAACAAACACTCAAATTATGACAATAAAAGACCTAAAAGATTGCAGTGCTCTTCTTTTATTTCATTGTCTGGTCATATATATATATATATATATATATATATATATATATATATATATATATATATATATATATATATATAACACAGTGTTGACATTGAAAACTTGCATGGAAAGTCACAATTATGAGCCAAGGTCAAAATTAACATGAATATATAAATCTATTGTTAAAACAGAATTATTTAAGGAAAAGGCTAAATTATGAGGTGAAAAAAAACAAACTATTAATTTAACATTAAAATTCCTTAATGTAAGTTTGAATGTCAAAGCAAAATGTTATACTACTTCTCAAAAGTCACAATGTATTGAAAATACAATTGTTGGACAAAATTAAAAGGTTAAAAGACATTTTATGTTAAAATCTTGAGACAGGAGTCAAATTTACCTTGTTCATAATTCTAACTTTGCATCTCATAATTATGACGCACCGTGATTCAATGTTTGTATTTTCAAAAGGCAGGTAAGGGCCTCAGTGTGGCCTAGTACTGTTTTTTTAATTGAATTAATATTTTTAAATCTAGAAAGGATAGTTTCATTTAGCCTCGATCTACCTGAAAAAGCTTGTATGATTACCCACATCGAAAATAAACCATGTAATGGAATTTTTTATAACTAAAAACATGAGCTAATATTTCTGTCAGGAATTATGGTGTGTTTTTTTTTTACAATAAATATTTTTATTCTAAAATAAAAACAACAACGCTACACAACAAATGACCCCACAGAGTAACAGAAAGAGATTCAGTGAAATGTATTTATTCTGTTACACAAAACAAATAAAACAGATTTAAAGCAGTCTTTGTAATTAATAAATCATATTTCCTTTCTTGATCTTGTTTTCTATAACCAATAAAAAAAAACAGGCTCTTCTAATATTCTTTAGTCCACATAAAGAAAAATCACTTGTAGGAATTTGCTTTGTGCTTCGGTAAAAAGTTGAAGTTCTTCGGGACAGGTCCGAGCAGCATTTCACTGAAAAGGTGATTAAAGAAGATTTTTTTTTATAGCAATTTGACAATTAAAGACGTCACTTTATTCAACGATCTGTCAGTTTAGGTGCTTTCCATACCTGATCCTTATCCAGTCCTCAACATATTGACTGGCCATCAGCGACTCCAAGTAGTTCCTGCCCATGTAATATGGAGGCCGCTCATTGATCTTTTGAGGCACTCGCTCCAACAGGCCCACAGGAATATATCTGAAAGATGAGGGGAGAAAAAGTTTAGTTTCTACCTAATCGGCTCTTTAATGGCTGTTCAATGTAAAAAAGCAGGAATCACGAGGTTAAATAAGACGCTTATCTGTTCTCACCAAGGAGCTTTTATCATGGCTGAGACATCTCCAGGCATAAATATAATTAAATGGAGGGACAAGGAAAATGTCATATGTTGAAAAGCGTGTTGCTGCAGACCTGCACATGAAGGAGAGCCACTCCAGCATGAAGCTGCGGGTCTTCTCCACGCCGCGAGTGTCGGAGCCCCAGTGCTCCAGGCCAAAGTTGGTGAAATCCTTGAGGATGTCCAGCCGCTCGCTGGAAGAGATGTCCCAGTGTCGGCTCTCCTTTATCTCAGTGAAGATCCAAGGTTTAATGAGGGCGCCCCTGGGAAAGACGCGACAAAATGTATCAGGAAAAAAAACAAAAAACTTCCATTTCTGAAAATAAAGCGAGTGTTTGTTTTTTTTTTTTTTTTAAATGAGCTGCATTTGTAGTTTTACTCATAATTAATGCTTTCAAATCTATTATATAATCTGAAATTTCTAAATACAGAAATTCAAATAAGAACTTATGTCATTCATTAAACTTGTGCTTTTTTTTGTAGAAAGACCTCTAAATAAATTTGAAATGTTGAAGCGGCGGCGGCGGTAGAGCTGCTCGAGGAGGAAGAGGAGCGGCTGATAAAGACGTTGCGGCCACATCTGATCTCTGGTTCAGTCGCACGGACCAAGTATTCGTCAGTCACCCAGAATGCATTGCAGCGTAAACGACGCGGCGACGTCCATGTGATAATATTTTAAATACATTTATAAAAACAAAACATTTCACAGTATTTTTATTGTATTTTTTTAATGTCTAAAATACATAATTCTCAAATAAAGTCTATTGTTACAGCTAATCATGGATCCTTTAAAAAAAAAAAAAAATCTAAAAAGGTCTTTGCATTTCCATTTCAGTGAAACACAGAGGGATAATGGTGCAAAGCATACAGACTCACAATAAGAAAGTACATTATTTTATTTACAAGGTCTCATATCTCATATCTACCTTATCAAAAATTCTTGCATATGATTGGATAAACCACTTGTCGTCATCATCATCTTTACTGACGCGCTACAAGCTCTTGCCAAACCCGGTCAGGAGAGGGGTGACGTCATTTTAGGAAAAACCTTAGAATTTCCCCAATCCTAAGATCTTTCTTAGAATTTTACTTCAGTAAGATAAAGTTATCCATAAAGCACCCTAAAGTGGAAACATGTTAGGACTAGTGAGGAGGACTTAGCGAGCCTAAGACTGTCTCAACCAGGAAAGATGGTGGAAACAGAGCGAGCTGATTGGCTGATCCACCAACCAACCAGTGAAGGAAATGGGCACACAAACTTCTTTAACAATCATACAATTATTAATACCTAGATAAGACAAACTTTACCATCCCCATACAGGGAAAGTAATTCACTTCAGCGGCCTGACGGGTTCAAGGCGTGGCTCTAATAACGTCATTTTATTTAGGAGAAATAAATATTAGGAAAAATCTTGAATAATCATGAATAAAAAGGGGAGAAATTTACAACGAGGTGAGAAAGTATTTTCTGTGTCGCATGATAAGGTCAGTAGCCTAAATGGTGATCTAGTTGCTTGTTTGATGCCATCTCCTTGCTTTTGGTTGCATTACGGAGCGCTTCTCACCAGGCTGATGCAAAGCAGAGAAAAAGACGCATTGATCGGCGGGAACAGGCTTCAAAGTCTGTGTATTTGCACCGTGAACCAGGGACCAATTTACCTTTTAACGCTCCTCTATTCTCCTCTTAGAGCTGTGTCACACACGCACAACTATTCGTTTTTTTTCCACCTTTTTTTCTCCACCTTCAGTCATTTTTGCCAAATCCACCCGCTTTATATAAGCAGACAATTACAGTAAAATGCACAGGTGAGTGTGCATTCATATCTAATAGAGGAAGTAGTAAAATGACTGCTGAGTAAATATAAATAAGCAAATCTAAATAATGATGAGGACATAAATAAGGTGCGTTCAGACATTTTGATGCTGAGTGACAATTCATTTTGCTACAGTTCATCATCATGTCATAACTTCCTTAATCCAGTCTAATTGGTTCATTTCTCTCCTTTCGTTACTCAGGGCGCATTTGTGTTATTTACTTCTTGTGCTATCAGCCTATCACACTTAGCAACAGGGTCAACCACACTTCCTCACTAAGATAAAAATTCTATCATTTCCTTACTCGCTCTTAAGCTAAAACTCCTACGTAGGAATGTTTAGGCTAAGATAGGAGCTCTCTTAGAGGACTCTGGCATTCTACAGGCACTGGTGTTTTGTGGTCTTTTCAAGCACTGCACCGTCTAACCTTCAGGTGGATTTACATGGACAATTCTGGGAGGATTGGGAAATGTCTTTAATGTTTTCCACGTGTGGGTCAAATTTATCCATATAGAGATGTCAGCTTCAAACATTTTGGAAAAGGTCTTAAAGCTCTTCCTGGATTGAAAAAAAAAGCTTGTATAGATGGAGTCACCAGACAATGGCTGCTACTTTCACTCTTAAATCCAGAAGCAGCAGGATGGTACGTCCCAGTGAGTGAAAACAGTACAATTAAAACAGGATCATGAGTCTCTTTCATGACTGTGCATCCACCGGCTCAGTGGTTCCTATAATCTTCTCATCAAGGTATGTAAAACATTCCAACCTTGCGATCATGACACCCGAAACACCGGTCTCTCTCGCTTTCATGGCGTCCTCATAAGACAGAATGTCTCCATTACCTGGACCAAACAAAAACAAGGTGCATCAGCCCGACTCAAATGGAGCCACATTCTGGTGTCTATTAATAGATTTACAGCCTTGGGTCAGTCAACGCTCAGTTCTGAAGTCTTATGCCACGGCAATCGAAAGTCGAAACCAGCCGCCTTGTTGACAAATGCACGCACCAAAGAGCGGAACGGGGCTGGCCGCCTTGGAGCATGTGCTGATGTAGTCCCAGTCAGCTAACTTTGTGTAGCGCTGCTCCCTGGATCTGCCGTGCAGCTGGAAGACAACAGCATCATTATGACTCGTTTATGCAGCATGGCTACAAAAATGGGGCGGACAAGAAAAACCTGGTGCATGAGTGAAAGGAAAGGTTTAAACAGATGAAACGTCACCTCGTGAGAATTAATGACCAACGAGTCAAGTGTGTTTACATAGTAAATACGTGCTTTTCCTCAACTCTCTTAACCAATAAAGAAATTGCAAATTGCTACAGAATATTGGTCTTTTTTTTCTTTTCTTTTTTTCAACCTGGAAATTAAGTAAAACTTCCTTTGTTTCGATGTTTCTCAAAAAAAAAAACATGTTATTGTCAAACAGGCTCGTTTTCCCTCTCCTCAGACCCACCTCTCGTTTATCTGTGCTTCCATTTAAGGCGAGACTCACTGTGATCATGGAGACGCCCCAGTTCTTCATTTCTCCGATGAGTTTGTGTGCGATGTTGGACTTCTCCTGAACACCGGTGCGGATCTTGACGGTTAACGGGACGTCAAGGACCTTCAGGGGGAACCAAGAACCACATTTTAACCCGGTCTGAACTTTGTATCTATGTACAATCCAACTCAGCCAAACATAAATTGCTTATTTCTCAATACCGTTTGGTTTAGATCGCTACTTTCTGCTAACAAGCAACAAACCTCCCCTCGGAAAAATGCTCTGTACTTACGTAATTCATTCCTTTGATGATCTGTTCGAATTTTCTGGTTCTGGTCATCAAGCCACATCCTCCACCCTGATGATGGGGAGCAAACAAAAACCCCTGTCAATGGGTTTTATAGTGAGGTTTAATAGTTCCTGCCATAAGCTGCTGTCTGTACTCATAATGTTTTAAGATGCAAAACCCATCTCGATATAGGATTTTTATCAAATAAACTAAAAAAAAAAAGCGTTTAGTATGTTTGAGTTCAGCGTCCCGGGTTTTTAAACGTCCATTTCAAGATTAAAAAAAAGTTCATCCTGATATTTACCTTCAGTGACAGTGTTTAGATTCACTTTAAAAATATTCCTACTTACTAAATCTACTAGTTCCTGTATGCATAAATTCTAGTTTTTACCCTGGTATTAGCATTTATGTAAGTTTAGAACAAGCATAATTTAACCCAAAAGTTTCACAACAGTCTGAAGTATGTGTATTTTTTTTTGCCCTACACTGCAAAAAGGGAACAAAACGTAAATAAAATCTTTTTGAAATGAGTGTAATTTGTCCTTGATTTGAGCAGGTAAATGAGATGATCTGCCAATGGAATTAGTATATTTACCCTTAAAATAACATAATCAGATATACTGCACTTGAAATAAGATGATGGAGATGAGTTGTTCCTATATTAAGTGCAAAAATCTTATTCCATTGGCAGATAATCTCATTCACCTGCTCAGATCAGGGGCAAGTACACTCATTTCAAGATTATTTTTTACTTACTCTTAGTTCCTTTTTGCAGTGTAAACTAGAACTAGAACAACTAGAACAAGGTAAAAGCTAAATAAACCGGCTAAACGCTAAGGTTTACAGGACAGAGATGCTTTTATATCCCGCAGCAGCAGAGCGACTGACGTCTGTTTTTCTGGGTGACGCTATAATGTCTTTTGAGACAAGAGCAATACTGATTCAAACTGCAAATGCAGTACACTCATTCAACATGCGGAGGGCGCCACACAGACAGCTTTAGACAAAAAAAGCAGGATTCAACAAATGTGCAGTAATTTGTAAAAAAAAAAAAAAAAAAATTAAAAATTACCGGGGCACGTAAACAGCACCATAATACAACTATGTGTGCCGTTTGTTAGCAAAAAGATGCAAACAATGTATTTGGGGGTTATCTGTTTTTAAAGGAAAAGTCCAGTCAAAGTCAGAATTCAAACTGCTGAAAGTACTTTAAATATAAAACTATTACATACTGTTGAATAAATGATACGTATTTTTAATTAATTAAGAGTAATTTTCATTTAATCATGTTTATGTGGAGGCGTCCATCTTGGTCAAGAACAGTACTGCCACCTCCCAGTTTGTGACGTCACATCGTGGGATCGGCTGTTGAGCAAGTCCCAAGGCTCTATTTGTTGTGTGTCACTACGCGCTATTATCCAAGATGGCGACGACCAGTGCTCTATACGAAGCAGAGAGTGATGGATTAATTAGCGACAGCGATGGGAGTCATCATCATCTGATAGCGATATGGATTTTTTTAGAAGAGTTTCTTGACAGAAACCGGACTTTTGACGGATTCCAGCCGTACCATAACGACACCTTTTTTAACAGCATTATTGTTTTTTTCCCCACCACGCCCTCCGGACTGTCTGTTTTTTTCCCCCCTCGGCTTACGTTGTTCCAAAATTGCTAGAGACTTGCATAACAGACCCGTGCTCACTGTTGCAAAGCCCACTTATTTTATTGGTCTTCTTTTTTCTAAAATCGCTTGTTAATTTCACGAGTTGCGGGTTGCAGTTTTGGGCTTGTTTGAGAAAGTGAAGTGGATTGTTTCGGCTCTAAACTAAGTGACACTGCCGCACTTCAGAGACCAGCGAAAATATCCCTCCGCCTCATAACGCACTGAAGCTCATCCTGCCATAGGAGCAGAGTTGTAATGTTTTTTCCACTTTTACCCGATGTATTGGAACATCCAACTGCCATGCACGTGGGCATTGTTGCTTGAACAATAGCTCTCGTGAATTTCAGTGGTGAAGTCCTCTGGAAATCCGAAATAATTGTTGTTGATCGCAGCTGTGTAGAACGGTTCCTATTGAGTTTGCTTGTAAAGTGAGGAGAACTGCCCTCGGCTCACCGCGATGTTACGTCACAGGATGTGATGTCAGGCGGCCATTTTTGCCCATATTTGGGCAATAATGGCCGCCCCCCAGTATCAGTAATAGCGACGACAATTTATGTTTTTATTTCTTTACTGATTAACGCTAAAATCATTAAATCACCACGAACGTATTAGTTTTAGTTATAGCTAATGATCCACTGATCTTTCCTTGTTGACCGGACTTCCCCTTTAAAGAGCAGATTTTCTCCGAGAACCTCAATTTGGCTGCTGTCATCTAAACACCTTTGCGGACTAAGTCACCCATTTTTTTGTGAAATCTGATTTTTTTTGCGTGTCCGTTCACACTTACCAAATATATGCGACTTGTATGTGATCTCCTGTGTGAACTGAATTCATACAACTTAAGTGTCCCGCATGCGCAGTAGAGGACGCGATGACGTCACACATAGCAAGCGTGCTCAGTGTTTGCGGAAGTAAACATGGATCGTAATGCTGCAGCGTATCTTGCGTTCTTTAAGTTCTTCTCCAGCCGGAGCCAGCACATTACCGACGCAATCTTTTTAAGAAGATCGCAAAGAAAGAGCCACATTTTTGGCAATGGCGTTTTGTGGGGCAGTAACGTCCGTACAGAGAAACCTGTGGGTGCGGAGTCGAAGCCAGGAATGGTGGGATAGCGACGTGAGCGACTTTACTGATACGGACTTCAGTCACAATTTTCGAATGACAAAGGCAACCTTTATGTCCGTCTGTGAACGGATCTCTTTAGCGCTCTCACGTAAAGACACACATCTTCGGCGGGCCATAGCATTAAGTAAACGCGTTGCCGTGGGGCTTAATTGGCTTGCAACAGGTGCTCATTACCGTATCAATGATAAGTATCAGTGACGTACAGGTCGGATAAATGCGACCTGGCCGTACAGACACAGGTCGCATTTGAAAAAATCCGATCTGTGTTGTTCAGACTGTCATGAAAAGATCAGATACAGGTCGCATATGGGCAAAAAGAAAAATCGGAATTGGGTCACTTCAGGCTGCAGTGTGAACGTAGCCTTAGATGCAACCGTTCTCCAACAAACCAGCCAAAGGCAGGGCTCATTACCAGGCCTCTGCAGAGCTGAAGGGCATGCTGATTAGGGAATTCAACCATTTGATTCAGGTGTACTGGTGAAGAGATGCACCTAAAAGTTTCAGGACAGCTCCAGAGAACCGGACCTTGGCACCCCTGCTTTGGTGACGTTGATTTCTTTATGGGGCATACTGCATTGGACAAATCCTGACAGCTTTTTAGGAATCAACGTGTTAAGGGTAAGCTTTGGCGAACACACAATAAAACTGTTGTGTAACATTACTAAAGCTAACAGGGCAAGCATTTAACATAATATGCTAGAGCCAAGTTAAAAGGTAACCTTTGTAATCCGTTTTTCTTTGTTTTAAAACAGTAAAACCCCGTTTTACAGACACCTCTCTCTTCAGCATGTTGCGATGTCACCACGGCGACTAATATGCATAAACAAAAACCGTTTGCAGGAGAAAGGCTGGGCTGTGTGACGCGGTGGTTGGCGCTGCTTCCTCTCACATTCCACAAACATGATTGGTAATTGCTTGGTTAATTGCTCTCTCTAAATTGCCCTTAGGTGTGAGAGTGAAAGTGAATGGTTGGTTGTTCTGCGCGTCTCCGCGTTGCCCCGGGGCGATCTGACCAGGATGTACCCAGTCTCTCACCCAATGACCGCTAGAGCTGGACACCAGCAAGGATGGATGGATGGATGGAGGAGAGGCTAAAGAATACGTTTTGAAAAAGGAATTGGAGTCGACCGCGTTGGCAAGATAAGGCTTAACAAAGCAATTTTCAACCTGAAAGAGCCAAAATGAGATTTCCCCATTAATCTGACAGGGACAGAGAGGGTAAAGAAGAGCTTACCTTCTTGTAAACGAGATCAATGGGGCATCCAGAGTTGATATCCACAAAATCAACATCGGTGTGGCTGTTGATGAGCTCCGCACACCTCGTCATGGTATCAGGGAAACAGCCTTCGACCTGGCGCACACGCACCGGACTTCAGTTCAACATCCAGCCTCAATCTCACACAAAGCATCCGTTCCCAGAAACAGACGCTTGAGCTCACAAACGTCTGCAAAAGGCTCACAAAAAGCTCAATGAAACAGCGTCACCTGAACACCGAACAGATCTTCGCTCTCATGCCTCTTCAGGAGGGCCCACTCCGACTGATGCCCCTGCAGCAGATTGGTGCACATGGCCATCTCCCCGCAGGTGATGTCTGCGCCGAAGCGCTTGCACACGCGACGGAAAGGCAGGTTCCCACACTGACGAAATAAAATTTAAAAATAAAAATAAAAAAACACACATGCAAAGTTGGATCCAAACAATCCAGTAGTTCAGTTAGTTTCATTTACAGTTCATTGTAAATGCACTGATACGCTTTAAGCTTTTTTTTTTTTTTTTTTACATTTTGTTATGTTGCATCCACTAACCTAAGTGTATTTGGTTGGATTTAAGTGGGAGACCAAACGTAGCAGAGCACAATGATAAAATGGAAGGAAAAGGAAACATGGTTTTCTAGATATGACATCTATAAATCTTAAAAGTGTGGAGAGCATTTGTATCCAGGCCCCTGAGTGGATATTTTCACTGCAATCACAGCTGTAAGTATTATGGGGTTTGTCTCATTCTTGCCACAGACTCTCATTTAGATTTAGGTCTGAACTTTGACTAGGCCATTCCAACACATGGATATGTTTTGAACGCATCAACTGGGAGGTGGAATATTGCCCTGCTTTATCTCCATCCTCCAGCTTCCCATCAGCTCTATCCAGACTCCCTGTACCTGCTGAAGAAACATCCCTGTATCATGACACTGCAACCCCCATGTTTCACCCTAGGGATTTGTACATTTAATATAATAAACAGAGTTAGTTTTCCACCACCCAAAAAGTTCAACTTCCTCATGTTTCATGCATATGCTGCATGGCATGTGGCAACAGGAGCATCATAACACAGTTAAAAGCTCAAAAAGGTTGATGTTGCATGATACAGACCCAGAGTAAAGATGTTCCTATGCAAGGACTTTTTTCAAAGCATTGTTTTCCTTCCCCTTCACAATTATGCACTGCTTTGGATTTGTCCGTCACATAAAACACCATGGCTTATAGTTGTAATAGAACTGTAACGACAGTAAAACACTTCTCCTGCTACAAGCCCGGTTCTCCACATGTTCTTACTTACAGTCGTTAGTGGAGCAAGATAGAGCTTGTCCCGGAAGTCCACCTTGAACATACAGACATAAACATTTAAGATATTAAGCTGTAAAAGTGCGTCTGGAAAGATGTTTTAGTTATTTAATCAAAAGAAGAACTGTGGAGGAAAGGGTTTGGCTGATGCGTACCGTTTTCTTTTCACAGGGCCGCAGTTTGATCACATCGGCATCGGTTAGCGGGCCTACGGTCTTTACTGGAGGCTGCACGTCTTGGCTGGTGGGAAGCTAGTAAAAGAGCAAACATTTAGGTTTATAAATGAAGAAATTTAGGCTTAAATGAAAAAATAACAGGCTCAAGAGTGACAGGGGGCGGGGTTCAGAGTATAAGGCTGTACCGGTTCTTCCTGCTTTTCTTCCTTAGGGTCTGCAGATACAGCCGCTGTACAAACGTCCCCTGCATAAATAAAACATAAAAACTAAATATCACATTTAAACGTCTTTATGCTTTTTACAAATTTGGACAAATCTGTATTGTAAACTTGATGCCACCTTATGTAGGCTTTTTGTCTTTTTTTTATCTTCAGTAAAATGAACAAAATGCTGAAATTACTGATCTCAATTTAAAAAGAATTAGTCAAAAAGTCGTGTCTTAGTTTGTTAAGAGGATTTCAGATCTGCCCTAAACTCTGCTTTGGTGCAGCCACTATTTGAGCTGGTGAGCTTTAGAGGTTTTGGACCCTTTATAGCTATAGTTATTCAAAAAGGGACTTGGGGAAACTGCTGACTCGACCTTTAAGATGAGAAACCAGTAGATGTCATGGCTGGACAAAAGAATTTTTTTTACTTTTTCTTAAATGAAATCAAATGAAAAGTTCTAATTTTTGAAGCTCTAATTAAAAGGAGCTCACTTTGACAATTTAACCAGCTTAAGAGCAGAAAATAAAAGAATAAGCTTTTCTTTCTGCTTTCAGACCAAGTGGTTGTTTGCTGCTGTTATTAAGGTTTAGACAACTGTAAACATTGGATTTGTAATGTGTGGAAATGTAACGGATAAAGTGGATGAGCTTCAGCTACCCAGTTGTGTTTTGTAAGCCATTTAATTGCCGTTGTTCTTTTCTTGGCTTTTCGACAATGTCATTCAGAATATTGCACGTTCTCTTTAAGTGGGGCGACAGTGGCGCAGGAGTTAGAGAGTTCATCCTGTAATTTTATTTATTTATTTCAAAGTTTATTTGGTAAGGACAGACGCACATCGACATAGACAAACTGAACATGACAGCAGTCCCATGTTGGCATCATAGTGCAATAGCTACTGCTAATTCGCAGCACTTGTCCCTAGATGGGCTTTTTTAAAAAGTGCCGCTAAAAGTTAAACTAATTGGCGGGTTGCCGGTTGGATCCCCCGCTCCGACCGTCTCAGTCCTTGTGTCCTTGGGCAAGACGCTTCACCCGAGTCGCCTGCTGGCGTTGGTCAGAGGGCCCGGTGGCACCGGTGCATGGTAGCCTCGCCTCTGTCAGTCTGCCCCAGGGCAGCTGTGGCTACTAACATAGCTCACCACCGTCAGGGTGTGAATGGGTGAACGACTGACTGTAGTGTGAAGCACTTTGGGGTCTAGTTAAAGCGCTGTATAAGTACAAGCCATTTAAAATTTAGGTGATTTCTGCATTTTCATTTTTAGAGACTGTTTGGAGAAGTTACTGTTAGCCTTTCACCGCTGGATTTAGTATCTCACCATACAATCCATGACTAAAGCATGTTTCTTATTTACGCTTAGTGTAAATATAGATATCCTATGACAGATTTCTTTTAAACGGTGAAACACACCAGTTGAAACCCTTCATTTCTAACTGTTAATCCTGTTACCTATTAACTTTGTGCCCTCTTTGTTTTCTCCTTCTCACTGAAAGTAAAACTGGCTAAGTGCTTTTGTGTTAAACAAGCCGTCTCTCATTCCTGGACACGTGGTTGCCAAGGGCGTCGTTCCTTTCCACCGTCACGACCAGCTTACCCAGGATGAGACAGCAACTCGACGCAACCGTCCGGGTTTCCTTAAAGAGTTCTCTTTTTACCCGTCGAGCTGATGGGCTGATTTGACGGCAGTGCAAAATTACTCGGAAAGAGTTGAATTGTATTAAATGTTACCTAAATTATTCGGTTTTACTGATTTTAACCAAGTTTGTTTAAAATTGCACTTCATATAACCGGACAGCATTTGGACCAGAAACCACAACTTAAAGACTTGCGTGATTCTAACAGAGATGAATCTGCCTCTTACCGTTCCTCTGCGGTTCCTGTTTATCTTTGTTGTTGGAAAGTGTCTTCAGGTACTCCTCTGACTTTGTGAAGGTGACGGAGCGCTTCCTCAGACGATACTGCAGGTCTTTCCCCAGGCTGTTCTTCACCATGGTCCTCCCTTCGCAAGCTTTAACCAGGTCGGCCTTCTCCAGGGTTTTAAAGTCAGCGGTGGTGTGCGCCTTGGCGAAGCGGCAGGCGAGCCCATATTCACACTTTCCAAACGTGTCGTAGAGGTAGCAACGTTCCCCGATGTCAGCAGGCTTGGAGGCCATGTACTCGCCGACATCGTGGTAAAAGGTGCATTTGTCCCCAAACCTGCAGTCGTAGTCCTTCTAGAAGGGTTAAAAGGTAGTCATGAGAGGAATCTGAAATTATTGGACGCAGCGTCTAAGAAACCAGGATGAGGTTTCTACCTGAATGGCTGACAAACACAGTCGCTTTTCTTCATACGTGTTGGGCTTCGTGTGGGGCCTCGACTTATTCTGTCCCCGATACCTTTTCTTATCGGGTTTCTCGCTTTTCGTCCCGTCTTCGGGGTCCAGCTTGGGTTTTTTAGACTCGGGTTCTTCCACAGGGGGACCTTTTTTCTCTTCGAGTGTGCACTTTTCACTGTTCTTCTCTCCTTTTGAGCCCTGCCATTCTGTATCCAGATAGCCATGAAATTGATCTTTGGTGGTGAGAAATCTGCAAAAATAACAGTATTTTTTTTTATTCTTTGCACAGGACTCTAAAGAGTCTTTCAATCTTTTTGTTAGAAAGGCACAATAACAAGGAGATCTTTAAAGGCGTCATAATAATTGATTAACCTTGTCCATCTCTATGCGACTGTGGGTTGTTTTATTTAACAATGACAAAAAAAACACAACACGTGTAATATTACGCAACTCCAGCTCTAAATAGGATTCCAGAACATTCTTCAGAGGGAAATTTCCAGAATCCTCAATCCTTGCTGCCCTCAAGTTTAAAGCATGAACTGCTTGCTGGCTATAGGGTAGAAGATGCAGTCTGCAAATAAAAAGACGACTATTCTGGGAATTTGTTTTCTCCATATTTATGTAGATCTGGAAGATATTTAAATCACACTCCAGACAATATAGAAAGCTTGTCTAAAGCCTTTGAAACAACAAGAAAAATTATACACTAATGGTTTCACTTTTGTGGAAAAAAGCACAATAAATAAACAGTCACTAGGTAAATTAAACTAACAACAGCCTCTCGTGGTAAAATCCCCAAATAACGATGAAAATGTACATTACCCATCTCTGCATTGGTAGATTATGGTAAAAAATAATAACTTGGCCAACAGTTCTGTTCTATAGGCTTCAGCAGACAAAGGAAGGGTGTGGAGCAAGGCTGCTAGCGTTTAAGCACCTGCAGGAGTACGTCGCCGTTCTTTTGTTTTTCTGCCTTCTTACTGCATCTATGCCTCTAAGTATCTTGTATATAGATATTTCATATGTACAAATGCCTTTTTGTTTGTACAAGACTGTTCAATAAAAAAAAAAGAAGCAGAAAAAAAAAAAAAAAAAAAGAGTATGGCGCCATTTAGAAAACTGTGCACTCTGTTCACTGAGAGTCAAACTCAAGAAGTTCAACAAATAAACAAGAGAAGAAGAAACATGGTCGTTTAACATGGCTGTTAAAAATACAATAAACTCTCATGCTGAAGCTGGTCCCACAAGAGAAGGTGTGACGCTCCATCAACGGCACAGTTGCTCCCCTAGTGTTGATGCAAGTTACTTACTCTTGTTTGATGGCAGCTTCCCCCTTTACAGCTGCATGTGTTGCTCTTTCTGCGGTGCCTTCTGCTGATGCTTCCATCATCCGGTCAGAGACTAATCTTTTATCCTCACTCTGAAACATTTCAACAAAAGAGCCACAGCTGCACATAATACCACAGCAGAATATAAGTGAGTGCATTTCACTAAAAGCACCGTACCAAAACTGATAGATAAAAGTAATATAAATATGTATTTACTTCATATGGCACACTCTCTTCTGGCTTATAGTTGTATATTTATTATAAATGCTTTATATAAAATTGTTTTATTATAACCAGCTTAAAAACGGCTTGTAGTGCAGTGCCATGCAGAAATAACCCTCAGCCTTTTCACATTTTGTAACGTCATAACCACAGATTCCAGCGTATTTCATTGGGGTTGTATGTGCTAGGCGTCATGCTGCCACTACCTTTGTCCGGATTACATTGCAACCAGTCTCAAGTTTTTTTTGCAGGCTGTTAACAGGTTGTCTTCCAGGATGGCCCAGTATTTACCTCAGTCTTCCCGTGAACTCTGACCTGCTGGAGAAAAGCATCCACACACCTTTTTTGTGTGTTCAGGTTGATGTGCTGTGTATGACATGTAGGCTGAAACCAGAGTGAGCAGAGCACCTTTTTCTACATGGTTGCTCCCCCTAAATGGCTTGTGGCAAAACTAAAAACTGGTCGAGCCATGGCTTTCTTTCTTACTGTCTTCCATAAATGTCATAAATGCCTAATAGTTGTCCTGTATACAGATTGTCCAGCCTGAGCTAGGACTCTTTAATTAATACTCTACTTGCTTGACCAGTTGGTTTAGGTGGGCGACCGTGTTTTGGTAGGTTTGCAGTTATGGCAAGCTTCTTCCATTTCCCATGGACTGAATAGTGCTAAATGTTTGATGCTTTCCCTCAGTGATCTTCTCCTGACAAACCTGTGAGGCCTTTGCAGAACAGCTGCATTTACCCTGAGATGAAGTTCGACACAGATGGACTCTATTCACTTATTACATGACTTCTGAAGGGCACTGATTTTGTTTAGGGTGAAAGAATAGAAACGGTTTTATTTTCCTGCCACCTCATAACTAAGATCCTACTTTGAGGTCTAGTACATAAAAACCAATGAAATACACGCTGACTGCAACATTTAAAAAAAAAAAAAAAAAAAAGCTTCCAATTCCAATTTTATATCAGAATCTCAATCTGCTTATAAAAACAACCAATCAGCAAAAATTGGTTTTTATTCATAAAAAATCAGTTTTTATTCATACAGATGCATGAAATTATCTAGTGATTTAAAATATACAGCAAGGTCGTTTACATTTAGGTGCATTTGGACTGCAAGCCTGTATTTTTAACACAGCTTCCTGTAGTTGTGTGTTTTCAAACAGTTCTTTATTTCCTCCAGTCTACGCTAGCTACCCTGGGGCTTTGATTATGCTCATCTTGAATTTGCACACGTTCAACTGGGACCTGCTCCATGTTTTTGCAGCAAAGCCCCCTTGTTATGATACTTACACGAAGTCACAACTACAGGAACTTACCGTGTAAAATCCATTAGCTATAAATATCCCCGAACTCGCTCACTTACCGTTTTTTTTTTCTTTATCAAGTTGTCAGAACAGTGAAAGTAACATGAGCCGCTCCAGCTCCGTTTAACTCAAAACTCTGCTAACAAATTAAAGCGTAGTTTCTTCGCAAGCTAGCTGTTTATTTAACGTTTAATTACTGGTTAAATTGTCTCGTCACAAGATGTAACCCCAAAGAAAATCGCCACAGCAGCTGCTGGGTATATTATTATTTCACTCTCTAACATGCATACAGTTCAACCGTGTGGTAACCAATGTGCAACGGCGTACTGCTTCCCCGGGATGGACGCCTGAAGATTGGTTCCGCATGAGGCCCGTATGGAGGAAAAAAATAGTTCATGCTCTCCGTCAGTCTATCATTGAATTTATATTAAAGAAAGCACATTTAAAGTACATCCTGGACAAAAATACAAATAAGTTAAGCTATTATCTACGTATCCTACCTACACCTGGACCTTCCTGGGGGTAATAGCTAGCAATCCTCAGATATGACACGAGAGGGCGCTGTTGCAACCTTTTTGACCAGCTGTAGGGTATGATTGGAATCGTTAGCTCAACACCTTAAAATGTGGAGGGTTAAAAGGGACACAATTAAATTAGTAATTAAATAAATAAACGTCCATGATTTATTTATTTAAATGTCTCCCTTTTAACCCGACATATAAGAAGAGATGTTGGTTCGTCCTTCTACTGGTCTTCTGTTGAACAGACGTTTCTCATAACCAGACTGGGCCTTCATACTACCGAATACTCTAAATTGTGACGCAAAAGGAGTTTTTGGAGAATCTTGGTCACTTCTGCCAAAAATTGAAATCCTCCTCTGGTAGTAAACTGGTTGGTTGGGAGGATGTAATAACTGTAGTATTAATCTAAATCAGGGGTGTCCTAAACTTTTCGGTACATGGGCCAAAATTGTCAAATCAAAGAAAGTCGAGGACCAAAAAAGAATAAAAAAAATTTAAAGACCAAAAAATTATGCTATTTATTTTTTACCAGCTCAACAAAATATGATCATTTCAAAAAAATAAATTAGTCAGATTTGTAGGAAATGAATGTATAAATCATAGTAGATCCAAAGGTTAAAAAAAAGGTTTTGCCCCCGGGCCGCAATTTGAACATGCCTGGTCTACATGATAGGCTAAAATGCATAAGGAATGAAAACTGTTATTCTATTGAACTTTTTTTTGACCCTTTTTCTATCATCGATATCTATCTATCTATCGATATATATCGTTATTGAAATTATCGTCCAACCCTGTTAGTAAATTTTGAATGTGTACGTTTGGAAAACATCTTTTTTCTTGTCATGGAGACTTGGTGGCCTGTTTAGGCCACTCTTTGCTGTGCTTGGAAATTACCCTTGAAGATGTTTCTGCATCTTTTACCGTCATCATCACTGTGTCTGGTGGCAAGAGAAATATGGATTCTTGTCCAGTCTAGTAACTAACATGAATTAGCATCTGTATCACGCCATCTTTACACCCAAAGAAGTCAGAATGAGTTCAGAAAAACATAAACAAACCATACATTGATCTGGCTTGATTTTTTTTTTTTTAATGGTGCCATTTGTTATTTTGTATAAAAATAAATAAAAAAGTATATATTTCTTGACATTAGCTTTATTTTCTACGAAAAATTTACTGAATTTAGAGGTTGAATATCTCAATTATTTTATGTGTACTACTGCCATCAAGGAGGAACTTGTTTTAAGGCTCTTTTACACATTCTCATAAGGTGGGGAAATAAAAGCGGCCACCAACATACACCGAAGGAGATAATATCTTTTACCACAGTAAAAATCCGCCGCAGTCATTCCTCAGGAGCAGCGGAAAGTTTTTCTATCTTTGCCGCGAATCGCTTCGAGCTACTGTCCAGGATGTTGATCCCTTTTTTCTTAAAGTCATATCCAACTCTCTGTAGCTCCTTCAGCCGCTCCGTAATGTTCTGTGTGCTGTAGTCCAGGACTTTGGGCTTCTCCAAGATTTGCTTTATTGTTATGCCTCCTTTCAGAAGGCAGTCCAGTTTGCAGTTCAGAGTGGAAGGCCCGATGAAGAGAATCGAGGGGTAGTTCATTATTAATTTCTTCAAGTCATCTTTCTTGCAGCCCAGTAACGACAACTTCTGCTCAAGGCTGTTCAAGTTTTTCTTCAAATACTCATTGGAGAGGTCCAAAATGTCTGCTCCATTGCCCTTAAGAAGATGAAGCAGTTCGGGATTACTCAACTTTAGAGAGGTTTTCAGGTTTTCAATGTTAGCCCTGACTCTTTTAGTACTTCTAATCAAAATATACAGGTTTTTAGATATTACACTTTTAGCAAACTCTTGCGGATCATTTCCACCCAGCTCTTCATAGATGTCCTCAAGAAACTCCACCATCTGCTTGTTGAGGTCCAGGCTGTTGGAGAACGTCCGCGGTGCTGTGGTCAGCAGCCGATGAAGGTCTTTGGAGTTCAATCCCAGCGAGATCAAAAAAGTTATGTTCTTCTCCAAGTTCTCGTTATCACTAGAACGGAAGAAAGACTCGGGCGAGCGGTCCAGGATGCTCACGACTTCAGCGTCCGTGTTGAATACGTTCCTCCACAACTGCCAGCGCTGCTCCAAGTGTGCAACTGAGCGGGTGATGGCGCGGGGATAGCGGGACACGATGCTGGCGATTACTTTGCGGCTGGCGCCTTTTCCCAGCAGGAACTGAGCGACGGCCAACTCGTTGGTGAGGGCCTTGCGGAGCACGCCTGGCTGGCGCTGGCGCGCCATCTTTACGTCCACTCCCAGGTGATTTAGGTTCTCAAGCAGAGATTCGTTCTCTGTGCTTGATGGCAGCTTTGGTGCATTGCTGGCGTTACTGCCACTGCAATTCCTCCAGGTGAGGCAGGTCGATGCCAGCTGGAGTGGAATAATCCTGAAGCGCTGCTGCAGACGGAGTGAATGACAGACACTAAAAAGGCCCCTTCTCCCAGAGAATGCTGCCATCTTTTCTGAAGCGGACGAGAGATCTATTTAAAAGACACAAAACGGTATATGTTACCAAGTTTCTTTGGTTATTATTGGTCCAAAGTAGTTAATAAAGGCTAGTAAGTTATAATAAAGACGCTTTTGACTGAATCGTCTAACTGTTCTGCTCAGCTACTCAAGCAAAAATACTACCAACCTATTAAAGCAAATCAATCTTAATTTACTTAAAATTCAAATTAATGGCAAGTTATACTTTAAAATTACTTTCCAAACATCACACATCTAGAACGTTGCGACCCATTACAACCTGACACCTAAATCTATTTATAGGTACTTTATATGATAGATCAACAAAGTAGAAGTTGAAAGGAAAATTAGACTTGGGTTTTCAAAAATGGTTTCAAATAAATATTTGAAACGTGGCAAGCATTTCAATAATATGATAACCCCCCCCCCCCCAAAATACAAACATCTTATGAAGTCACCTATATAGCAAACAGAGACCACTTTTTGATTTATTACCAGTATAAATCCAGATGTTCTCCAATAGCCTCAGAAGTTTTCTTCTACAGAACGTTGGAGATCAAACAGCATTATGACGACTAAGTAACACACCAGACAGGTTAGCCAGTAAGTTGTGAAGGAGTTCAAAGTAGGAATGGATTATATGACAATATCCCAGGCTTATCATATCTTATGCAGCATTGTTAAATCCATTATTTGAAAAGTGCATGGCACATCTGCTACAAACCAAGCTAGACGTAGTCATCCTCCTAAACTGACAAGGAAACCATTAATCAGCTCAGAGGTCTATGGCAACTCTGGAGGAGCTGCAGACAACCACAACACAGGTGTGAGAATCTGCTGATGACAACTCTTGTCCTGCACAACTCAAAAATCAGACCTTCATGAAAGAAGACCATAAGAAGGCTGATTCTTCATAAGGCATATAGAAGGTACAGCAAACCTGGAAAAAATTGCTCCAGTCAGAAGAAACCCACAACATTCGGCCTTCATACCAAACCAACACTGCATAGAACACTGAACATAAGTTACCCTAGGTTTTTAAAGCTGGGAGAGACATACCCCAAAAGATGCTGAAATTACTTCAAAAGTTTAAGGGTTATAAATATCTTTGCAAAACACTGTAAATATGTCCTTATTATTTCAGATCATAAATACATATTTACCTTCCCAAACTCAATATAAAGCATGATTTGCCATTTATTTTTAGTAAGATGATTGAAAATACAAATCAGGACGAATTCACCAGCAACTAATGCAGAATGTTGATGCAATAATAATAATAATAATAATAATAATAATTTTAAACTAATACTCAGGTAAAATAGTTATTTCACGTCAACACAAACATCGATTTGTTATTAGCATGACTTCATCATAAGCCAGTTGGCTTTAAACCCTTTTGATTGTTCGAAAATATGTCAGATTTAACAATAAAAACTACTTAACAGTTTCGTTTTGCTGTTACAATCTACAACAAACATACCAGACTCCGACTCTTCACATTCTACTTTCGAACACCAAGGAGGAGGAAAGCGAGAACTTGGGGGAAGTCTCGCGAGAGTTAAGATTTTATAAACTAATTTTAAAATTATCGCCACCTAGCGTTTTGGAGGACGAAATGTGTTTCTCCGTTAGCCATTTCCGCCAGCAGGTGGAAGCAAGGGACTTCCGTTTTAACGCTTCAAGGAAAATGTAAGGTGATCGTGGACGCAAGTAAAGGGATTCTAGTACAATTATTATTATTATTATTATTATTATTATTATTATTATTATTATTATTATTATTATTATTCAATATCTGACTTTAAAAAAGGATCAAAACAAGATTGGCGATCACCATTGAATGGGATCATTTGTTTCTCTAAAACAAAGGGTTCAATTATTAGTTCTTACTCATTAATTACATCATCACTCATTGTTGTGATACCCAACATCGCCATAAAAACCCGTGCAATCTGATTGTTAAAGTTCAGTTTTATAGTTTAACATCATGATCTAATCTTTACCAGCTCCAAAAAATATTTAACTGTTTGAAAAAGTCATAGATGTCACCCACACTGAGGATATTTATTAAGTAATAATGAGCTCAAACTGGAAAGGCTGTGTGTGGAAAAATGAAGTGCACCCTTCCATCATCCTCATGATTTGGGAACAGCAAGTTAAGACCAAGCGCAAAATGGAACTTCAAAAGCTTGAATTTTAAAGGAGTCACAAAGAATTAACAGTATGACAAAATGAAAAACTACAAAAAATTGAGAAATGTATCAATCCATGTCTGTAGTAATACCATGATCGTCTCGATACTTTATTAAACAATAAATAGAACCTTCCCAAAAACACTAAGGATGTCTTAATTTGGTCAAGAGAAATTGGTTTAAGCCCCACCAAACATGTTAAACAGTTAATAACAAATTAATCATTTGCAAAGACACTGAATCTAGTTAATGACTGAAAGAAATGATTTAAACAAAGCAACAGGATATGTAACACCTTGTAGTCATCGAGACAACTATGAACTCCTCTTCATGCCAAAGTATTCTGGAGTAAAATATGAAGCCACCTTTTCAGAGCTGAATTTTGACCTAAATTGGGCCATGAAATTGGACAACAATCCCAAACATGGGATCAAATCTGTAACAGAATGGCCGGAAAAGAAAAGAGTCAAGCTTATATGTTGTACTGGCCAATCAGAGTCCAGACCTAAACCTGATTAAAATCCTGTGGTATGACTTTTAGAGAGCTGTGTTGAACTGAAGCAATGTTTTAAAAGAGCAGTGGACCTGGTGAAGTCATACTGAAAACAATTTCTGAGGTGTTATTGCTGCTGAAGATTATACAGCCAGCTGAAATGAGAGGTTAGTTTTTCTTTTTCACACACAGCGTTTGCATTTTGTCTTCATCTACGTTTGTTAAATGATGACAGAGTGGAATGTCCAATGTGTTTTCACACTTTAAATCAATTTAGGATCCAGGAATCATCTTCATTAGATCCACATATCTCAATCGCTAGAACTAAAAGATGTTTTTTCTTTATTTTATTTTGAATTAAATCAGTTTTTGCCACTTTTGATGTGCTATTTATATATCTATCTGAAAATTATCTTAGGCTTTATTTGATAAGGAATGAGAAATATGAGGTTGTCTTTTGCACAAAATTTAAATTAATATTTCTGAAAATTTATTCATTTAAAAAACTTAATTACATTTTTAAACAATTTTAAAATGTATTATGATTCCAAACAAGCAAGATGAAAGCCATAGTTTTAGGCATTAATAGCTCAATTCATTTTAGCCACATGAGACAGCATTGTGTTGCAACCCGCAGCTGAAAAACCTATTGACTCTCTAACGGATGAGTCCCACCACTTATGAATATTTTACAGCACAGTGAAAGATGGCTTCATCATGCTTTCACTTTGCTGCACTGATACTGGAGTGACCAGTGTCTCAGTCACAACCTCTTCTGCACCACCAGGCTAGAAAACCATATTTAGTTTCTGTTATGAACAGCTCACACAGTGTCAGTTATTTTCACAGATGCGTTTAAAACTTGTTTCCCCTGGAACTGAATAACAGTCCTGTCTCTCTCAGTCACCTTTGAAATAAAGCTGAAGCTGGACTGGGAGCTGTTTTTCCACAATCTCCACTTCAAACGAAGTGTTTGAGCTAAATCATAGGCAGCTAAAACGAATACTTGTCAGTTATTTTCTTCTGACACGTGACAAATATGAGACCTAAACTATGTTCATCAAAACACAATATGTATTAAATGATGAGACAGAAAACACAAAATAATCCTTTAAAATTTTGATTTAGTGCATTTATTCTCATTTTTACTGAAACAAGAAGACACATGACTTCAGTTCAATCACAGTCTTAGAAATAGAAAAAAGTTACACCTGCACTTTTTGACAATGGCAGCCCGTAGTCTTTTTTAATGGACTGAACCCAAAAATATACATTAGTTTGGGAGAGAAACTGTCTTAAAGGAAATGGAATTCAAACCTAAATTTTGTGCTACCAGCTGTTTTTGTAATTTCTTATAGATTTAGATTGTGAACAAGATCATCTTAAACCCTCATCTGTCTCCAACCTAAGTTGACCTATTTAAAATATTTTTCCTGATCTTTAATTTTGGAAAGATATATTTTCCTCTAAGCACATACTTTGTTTCTTTAACTTTAAACTATTTCTGACAACAGTTATGAAGGAGATTGTTGTATGCAGGATTGAGGTAAATTGAATCCTGAAGGTTAAAGGATAAAAAAAAATTGTCATATGAATATTAATAATCTAAAACATTCCAAACTCAAACAGCACTTTTATAACTTTAGTGTATCTGTATTACTGTAGGGGGGAGGATATTACAATGTCTAACATTTTTTCCTTCTAAAATTGTTTAGTATCATATTTGTTTGACAATTCACTTTAAAAAATTGTTATACAGGCTTCCAACACAGTTTATAGTAAATTCTCAGTATCACAAATTTTATTATCCAAAAATTTTCAATTTTAACACTATGAATTGTACGAGTGACCTTATTTCTGTTAACCTGATACCAAAATTTTCGAACTATTGCTTCACAATAATGTATTTTTGATCAAACAGTTTTCTTAAATATCAATTCCTTTTACACTGTCCTCAAAAGCTGTTCTAAACTTTTACTCCAGCAATATCATGTTTCATTAGCAAATACATTTGATTTTCAACACTTTGGTACACAACACATAATGTCATTTATGATATAGAACGAGATCCCGGATACAAGCGGCTGAAATGAGTTTTCTCCGTAGTGTGTCTGGGCTCTCCCTTAGAGATAGGGTCAGTCATCTGGGGAGGACTCAGAGTAGAGCCGCTGCTCCTCCACGTCGAGAGGAGCCAGTTGAGGTGGCTCGGGCATCTGGTCAGGATGCCTCCTGGAGGCCTCCCTGGTGAGGTGTTCCGGGCACGTCCCACCGGGAGGAGACCCAGAGGGAGACCCAGGGCACGCTGGAGGGACTATGTCTCCCGGCTGGCCTGGGAACGCCTTGGGATTCCTCCTGAGGAGCTGGCCCAAGTGGCCGGGGAGAGGGACGTCTGGGCCTCCCTACTGAAGCTGCTGCCCCCGCGACCCGACCCCGGATAAGCGGAAGAAGACGGACGGACGGACGGATATAGAAAATCTAGGTGTTAGCACAGAACCTTGCAGAACACCACAGCCAACTCTCAGTAAATCAGAGTCAAAATGATTGACCTGGGCATACTTATATCTATTATTGAGGTACTTTTCCACCCAAAAGTGTGCTAACCCTTCCAATAGCATGTCTCTCTTACTCTGTAATCAGCTTTCCATGGTTCATGTTTTTTCAAAGGGTTCTTAAAATTCCCTTTTGGAGTTACTTTGTTTAAGTATAATACTTGCATTGAGGTTGGCCTGTTAGCTTGAAAATGGGACTGGCAGTCTATTGAAAAATTTTTTCTATAAAAGTGTTAATACTAGCAAAAATAGCTTTTCAACTGGAAAACTAAAAGTGGTGTCAGTGTTTGCTTAGCTGTTAAATCTTTGTAGCGTAATTACACCTGTATGCAGACTAAATCAGCCCTGACAACAGAGATAAAAGACAGGGTAAAGCTCAAAATTTCAAACTGTAGTCCTGGTTGTTTACCCACCAAATAAAGGGAAATAAAAACAGCTAAATTTGACACCATCCATATCTTAACTATTACGGCAATCTTTAAGAGGACTATTATGATCTAAAAATAGTTTAATTCAACTCTCTGAGTTCTGGTGAAACATGTTTTACTGTGCTCTTTCAAGAGAAATAGTTGGAATCATCAATATAAAGTCTGATATTTCTCTTGCTCCCTCTGGAGCGCCTTTAAAGGTATTTTTTTAAGCAAATAGTTATTTAGGTCACGCATGAATGTGTGGGTGGCCGTGTTTCTTCTAATACATCGACTCCTGTCTTGATCCAATTGTCTCGGTCCACTCTGCAAAGTTGCTTGGGTAACTGCAGACACAGAACACAACCAGAGCAAATGAATAATTTAAGAAGTGCCTAAAACTTTCAGATGCTGGTGGTTGCTCTCAGACGCTGTTGCCCAAGCAGCAACAGGTGTTCCCAGGTGGGGGAGCTTCAATAAAAAATGTCCAAAAGACGATGGGTGGAATTCAAGATCTGCCAGACTATAAGCTGTTCAGCGCCCGTCAGCCGAAGACGCAGAGCATCCTCTCCTGCTGCCTCTTCAGCTGCTGCAGGTACGTTTCAAAACAGAGAAAGAAAGAGCAGACTGGAATAACAAACGTGTGAAGTTTATATTTGCAAGAAGCTAACAAGCATGTATTCTCAAAAGTCTAATTGATTCTTAATTGTAAATTTACCTGCAAGATATTAGTGTGTTTTTTTTCTTTTCTTTTTTTTGTTTTGGGGGTTGCAGCCATATAGAGCATGTAAACGATAATGCCAAAAATAACAAAAATGTGATATGCTATATCTTTCTACTGACCGGTATTCGTTATCTTCTACACTACCTCAGCCAGAAAGCACTGTGAAAAAAAGGAGTTTGAATGCTTTATTCAGTTTTAACCACCATGTTTCAGGAATGCTAGCAAAGACTTGTATTATTTTAATAGCAATCCACATCTCTCCACATCCCCTTTAAAAGAATTAAACATGCTTGAAACTGTAAAACATAATCTGATTAATTTATATTTTGATCAAATTTGGAGTCTGTGAGTGAAAATACTGATCCTCATATCCTTTACCCCCCCCCCCCCCCCTCCATCTGTTGTAGAAACCGATGGTAGGCTCTCATGTTACCTGCAGCCTGATCAGCCACGACATTTTTACCGACTCCGTCTTTGCAAAGGATTTTGCTCTTTTTGATCAGAAATGAGCTCAGAGTAGTACATCTATTTGTCTTTATGCAAAATGTGAGGTGCTGGGTTAGTCGTTTATTATCAGCAAACATTAAAATAATCTCATGTCTAAGCAGAAAGCTCAAGTGGGACAGCTCTGGCGGCCTCTCCTCCCATTGCCATAGAAACTAGACAGAGGAATTCATTCTGCAAGTACTACAGTCAAATTTGTGGTATCACAGTCTGATATGCCGTTATCATTAATCTGCATTATAGCTAATCACATCATTCGTGACAACATGGCTTTATGTTGATATCATTGATGACTATGTAATTTCTGCATTTCTTCTGCATTTTCATGTTTCTAGCTACAAACCAATAAGATTTCAGACATCAGAATATTGTTTCTCATTTAAAACTAAACTAGTACCAGTTTGATCACCGATCTGCATGGGTGGTATGTGCAACATTTAGATGTCGCAGATCATCAAACACATTTTAATATCCAACAAAGATAACCAAAGCAACATAATTATTTTTTTCAAATTATGTTTTTATTCACTTCGAATCAAGAGAAAAAGATATTACAACCTTCCTTCGTCTGTGTGAAAATGTTACTGCCCCCTTAACCACGTCGCGTGTTGTGCCATTCTCGGAGCCAACAACTGTCATCAAAGGGAGACCTGACGGTGTGTCTTCTACATTACTGGAGCAATGTTGGCCTACTCTGCTTTTCAAATTTGTTTTAATTCAGACATATTGGAAGGTGTTGGTGCAAGAACCGCCTATTTAAGGTCACAGCAAAGCATCAGAATTTCATGTGGCTACAGACAATGACTAGGCCACTCCAAAATCTTTAATTTTTTATTTATTTTACGATTCATAGTTGGGCTCGTTGATGTGCTTTGGATCGTTTACTTGCTGCATAACAGAAGTAGGCTTGAGCTTAAAGCCAAAAAGTGTTGGCAGGACATTCTCTTGCCTTCTCCAGCAATCACAGCAAGTCTTCTGGGTCCTAAAGCTGTGAAGCAGCCGCATCCCATCAAACTACCACCTCCATGTTTGACTATTGCTGTACATACGATCATGTGACAGTGATGCATCACAGCCAGGATTGTGGGTTTTTAAATGAAGCAGAGATAAAAAACAAAACAAAAAAAACAACAACAGTGTGTAAGTTTAGACTCTAAAACCCATATTCAAAAATTCATTTAGCATAGTTTTCAAATTTTGAAAACTATGCTAAACATAAATGTATAGAAACATAAATGTGTACACACACACATTGGTAAATATCGTTTATCGGATATGACACCAATATAGATATCGGACATCGGTATCAGCCCAAATCACTAATATATATACAGTATATATACATATATAAACACACACACACATGTCATATCAAGGCTCTTGAAAAAGTTAATTCCATCAAATCACATAGCTATCTTGTCTGAAACCGAGTGTTTTAGTCAAACAAGACGATGGCTGCATCCGAAAAGGTCTACTTGGTAGAGACACTTTAGCCAAAGCGGAAGTGCGTCAGCATTCACCATGATGTGCGAATAGTGCAGTCAGTAAGGAAAGAGCTTGCAATGTCCCTCCCTGGCGCTAAGCCGTTGTAAGGAATGCCACAATCCTTTGCATGACATCACGTATAAGAATAGCCCACCTCACTGAAATGAAAGAAAATGTCTTGAGAGAAAGGAGCGCCCACTTTGTAATTGTTTTTCGGAAGGCTTTAGGCTTGGATTTGGTGAGCATCATCCATGTGTGTTTCCGTTGCGTAATGACATTAGAGTTAAAGGGTGTCCGAAATTAGCACAGCAGTCCGAAGCTCCTTTCCTCCCCTCAATAGAGTTCTTACTGTTGACCAAATAAAAGGAACTAGGAATAGCAGCTAGGTGCTATAATTAGAAGGTTGAGCCTTTTGGGAATAAAATATTCCCAAAAGGAAAAACAAAGACCCCCTCCAGGCTGCAGAGCGTTCCTCTCCACCCTGTTCAGCCTCCTTGAGCTTGGATTACAAAATCGCTGCGGCAAATAAAAATGCCGGATTTGCACATTTGGTTAGCCGGAAGGCCATGACTTTGTTTAGCAGTTCTGCAGCAAATACTGTGATGTTATTGTTAAATAAAACAGAATAGTTTGAAAAAATATGACCCAAACAGAACATAAAGATATCTATGCAGTATCTGTAGAGACCAAATTCTACTTTTCTGCACTCCTAGAAACTCCAAGTGCACAACAATATGTATTTATAAGACTTTCTGGCAATGCTTTTGTAACTATGTGGATTCAAAGATTTTAAAAGATTTTCAGCTTCTTTGGGAAAACATTCTATTTGGTTTTCAGCTGCAAAATAAAATGTTTCCCAAACCTTTCCTTATCAATCTCTTAATTATCTTAGCCAAATTTCAGACTTTAATGTTTATTTAATTGAACTTAGGCAATATTTTCACACTATTCAAACCTCCTCTCACCAAAAGGCACAAAAAAAACCATATCAATCTGTTCCCAACTAAAAACTCTGGACAACTTTTTTTTTTTTCCCTCTGGACAACTTAATGTTGTAGAAGATATGTTTATTTGTAGAATGTATGTATGTATATATACACATATGTATATTTGACACTCCTCAGCACATATGTTTGTCAGTTTATTTGTCTTTCCTCCTGACTGTACTTGTTTATTGTGGCATAGACCCTGGCATATTTGTTTATTTGCATATTTTATATATTGTTGTTGAACTTGTTTATTCTTTCAGTGAAATAAATAAATAAATAAATAAAACATGTATTTAACGGATAAAAAGGTGGTTTGTGCATGAAATGTTCCCTTTAAAAAAGTGAAATAGTCATTTTATTTTGCTCTTAATCAGTTGCCTATTTAGCTACCAACTATAACGTAATTAACAAGCAGCGGTGTTTGGACATTCTGATAAGAAAGAAAAATTGTTTAGGCAGTAGCTGACATATCACCATGTTTTTTAAGGGCGCCTTCGCGCACAATTATGCCCTTGGTGCTATTATAATATAAACTACTTGCCATACATTCACTCCGGTGGGCGTGGCATTGAATGCACCTAGTCGACGTCACCACAGTCGAGTCTCATGTTTACGTGGAAAATATGGCGGCGGACTACAATCAGGGAGATAGCCAGTGACTGCGAGCCAAACCTGTCGGAGAGATATTCTCCTGTCCGCTGCGGGTTTTTTTTCTTTGGGGAGCGTCTCTTATGAAGCCGTTTTCTTCTCGTTTCAGCCTCGGAGACTGCGGGAATGGAGGACGAGGAGAGGCAGAAGAAGCTGGAGGCCGGCAAAGCTAAGGCAGGATTCAAAACTCTCTAACAAGCCCCCCAGTGCTCCAAAGTTACAACAGATTGCTCCGGAGGACTTGTTTATCCGCGGTTATGTCCGTCAGCTGTTTTGACCCCCCTCTCCCCCCGTCCCCCTTCATACCACCTCCTCAGCTGTCATGCGCCCTGCTCCGTCTGACAGCTGAGGAGGAAGAGGAGGAGGAGGAAGGAGGGGGGTTAGCTGCTGCTACTGCTAGCCAAAGCCTGCCTTTGTCATGCTGCATATCTGACATTTTTTTCCTCTTACACTGCTTACTTTTTTTTTTTTTTTTTTAACCTTTCCTGTAACTGAGGGAGTGTGCACGCAGTCTAGCCGTCGCTATCATTATTCAGGGCTTATAAACTCGCACCTTGAAGTGAGACTCTCCCAGGCTGGTGTAACAGGATTTACAGGGTCTATCCTCAGCAGCTAGATAAACCAGAGCTTCGCCTGCCAGAAAGGTCTTGTGTCCCAACAACAATATACCAGGAATGGAGAATGAATAAGGCAGGCCATTAAGTTAAACATAGTTTTTCTGGTCTTTCTTTTATGGGTTTCTTCCCCCAAAACCAGTAGCTGTGGAAAAAAAAAAAACCCAGCTGGTTCAGTTTAGAGATGCTGTTTTATCTTTGCTGTAGCCAAAGGTCTCATGTGTCGCTTCTGTCGATATATGTCCAGACTAAATCAGAAGCTCTTAAGAGCTGCGAGCCTGGCGTATCAATTGGCACTGGCTGCAAAATTTGATACGTCTGCATTACTAATATCATAATGGATGGAGATAACGTTACACCCATCAGCATGTGTTGCAGCCCTGTGATTACGGAGATGGATAAGTCAATCCTGCATTGGCTGAGGCAGTGTGTGTGTGTGTGTTTGAAAGCTTTGGAAAACCTGTAGCTGCACATGGCGGGTCAGCTGGCTGAAACGAGGCTGCTACGACATCCCTAGCTGGTTACAAACAGGACAAATGGGACTGTCTGGAAATAGCCTGCTCACATTTTAAACATGGGCAACACCCACTGCTTTTTATTAAGGTGGCACCGACTTAACGCTACCACTGGCAAGCTATGAGCAGCACATCTGTTGATGCGCAGACTGCTTGCTGGCTACCCAGAAAAACACTGAGCAGCTAATGTCACCTTATGATACTCTGTAAAGAGCTGAACATCAAAAAGGGTATATTATTCTACAATATGAGCACTTAAAGACTACATTTTGTGGATGTTTATTCCATATTGAAGCAAGGAATCAACAGTTAGAAAAGGAACATAAATATAACTGTTTGTCGATGTATTATTTTAGCGGCGATCGGAATAATTGTAGCTTTTATCGTTTCGGATGACCCGAATTGGATCGTGTTGTCCATTTTAAAATCTTTGTGCACAAAAAGTGTTGGTTTTATTTAAGCGTGATGCATGCTGGCGATCTAATACCAGCCCGTTTCCAGCTGAGTGTAGAGCCGCTGGAAAGTCTGCTGCCGATTGTGATGGACCGCACTTAAAAGGGAAACCGCAGTGAGACAGACAGAAAAGCAACATTTGTTGAAGCGATTCCCAACCTGAAGCTGCAGAAACACACGAAACACGCTGTTTGGACACTCTAGAGTTTTTTTTTTTTACTTAATTGAGCTTTTGTGCAGTGTGCGGAGACCATCTCCCTGGTTTTTACTCTGGTATTCCGGCTTATAAAAGGCTGTTTGGTGCTGTAGGCCAGTCTGCCTGCTGTTTTTTTCTTTTTTTCCTCGTCACGCTGCTATGTCACCATGTCCTCACATGCTGTAAAGAAATCAAGGGTGTTGTTATGCGGGGCGGTAGTTAGATGAGACCTTGCAGGCTTAGATAAAAGTCTGATAAAGGTTGAAATTCCTGCTTTTCGGACTTTTCTGGAAATTCCCAGTTTAAAAAACGTCCAACGTCTCTCTCTTCCTTATGCCTCAAAATCGATGTGGGTTTTTATCCGACTGTTAGTTCGGAGATAAAGACGCTGGCCTGTGCTTTTCCTCTATAACAGTCAGATTTGGTGACCGGGTGATGCGTGTTTGGAGCGAAAGATGAGTTTTGGTTGATGTCTGACTGAAGTGTAAGCCGTCATTCATGCGTTGTGCAGAAGCAGCCGTGAGCTTTTGAGTCACTCCAGACAATAGGCAGAGGGGAAATTGTGGGCTGCTGTTGCCATAGTATTGTCCAAGGCTGTAAGACTTTTCTAACATCTTCTTTTTTCAACTTCAGGATCGAGCATATTGACAAGTGTTTTACTATAACTAATGGATTCAGATGCAGATTTGATCAGCTACAGTGTCATAATGTAGGGTGTAAGGATATAGGATGGTCTATGATATGGTTTTATTTTCATGAATCTCTTGGAAAAATGTAATTTTAAGGTCATTTCCTTAGGCTGGTTGCTCTCTTCCTCATATAAATCCTTTGTGGTCAGTTCAAACGTCCATCAAGCAGCCAGATTAAATCAAAATGTAGATCATTTTGGTAGAGTGTCTTTCCATTACAAGTAATCTTTCTCAGGATTCATTTAGCCTAAAAGGTCACTTTCTCTCCTGCCGGTTTTAGGACAGCTGATCTTCTTAACTTGGGCCTTAATCACTCAGCTGGAGGCGGCCTGCATGTCACTGTGCGACAACCAGACTATAACTGGCACAGATTACGTAGTTGATTAATTGGCTTAATTGACTCTGGAGGGTTTTACCTTTTTATGATGCAGTGACACGAGCTCAAAATAATAATAATAATAAATACTTGTACTCTGTCATTCTGTGCTGTTTCAGACGGGTTAGAACAGAAAGGGCTTGGATGGTTATGGTGTGAGGACGCCTGGTTTAACTACAGTGCATCACATCATGATGGACCGACACAGAGTGGCAAATAATTGGAAAATTCAGCATGATTTAAAAAAATTATATATAGATATATTTTTTTACAAAAAAAAGTGTGCCATGTTTTTGTGTTTGTACCCCCCCCCCCCCCCCCCCTTTACTGCAGCCCCATTAAATAAAAGGGTCGGTGCCACTAATTGCCTTCAGAGCAGAGCACACTGTCAACCTGTGTGTAATTTAATCTCAGTAGAAATCCAGGTGAAGGCCTAAAGGCTTGTTAAAGGGCATTAGTTAACAAACAGAAGCATGAAGAGGAAGAGACGGTGCAGACAGGTCAGGAAGAAGTAAAGCAAGGAAGTAAAGATTTGATCAAGTCACAGAGCTTTGCTTGATCTGTCGTCTGAAAAGATAAAGAGGATGGCACAGTGGTCAACCTACGAAGACAACACCACTTTCTACCTAAACTACGAAGCTGAGGAGAAGATCACTAATCAGACAAGATGCCAAGAGGGCCATGGTAACTCTGGAGGAGCTGCAGAGATCTTCAGCTCATGTAGGAGATGCTGTTGACTAACCTCTCCTGCAGGATGAATTCTCGCGGTATTTGTGCGTTCGCAAACAATATTATATTATATTACACGCAATATTATTTAGTGGAGGAAAAAAAGCAGGACAATACATTGCTTTTCTCTCCCTTTGTACTTTAGTACTTTGCGTTTGGACCGTCACGTAACCTCCCAACAAAATACATCCAAGTTCGTTGCCGTAACGAGGCAAATTGTGACAAAGATTAAGGGCCAAGGAGCTGCAGCTGGTTTGCTGATGAAATCATGCCGTTTTAACTCTAGAAGCATTTTAAAAGTACCTGGCTGTTTGCTCACAACAAAGTCTGAGTTACTCAGTAGAGGCGAGGACGCCGAGTTATCCTCCTGGGAACGGGTTGAAGACGGATCCCAGCGAGTCTGCGCTTTTTAAAGTGCTCTCCCTGTTAAGTGGATCTAGCGCACGCCATTGATCCTCTGCTCGTTGGTGGAGGAGACATTTCTGTGTTTCTCTCTGCAGCCGTCGGTGGGGGAACGGAGGAGGCTCCTACCCAGATTCTTGGCACTTTGTTTTATTCTGTTGTGTGAAATAATAGTTATTTGCACACATATTGGACATCTCTGCCCTGAATATTTTTTTTCTCCTGCTGTCGCCACTGATTCCTAACATCAGTTTGGTTTCTAAGAGCCCTGGGCGTTTATAGGAAGGTCATGTGAACTTTTTCCAAAATACTTTGGGTGTTTCGCCTTAATGTGGCTTCACAGAAAGCCTTTATGGACAGTAGAATAGGACACAATGTGCCCATATTGTGACCACGCTAAAATGAGTGTTAATGTCAGTCTAAATGGTTGCGGTGGACCCAGGCGGGCCGTCCCACCGTGTTGATGGGCTGTGTCGGTGTCCATGTGGAGTCAGGTGTGGTGCAGGTAGTTTCTGTGGTTGTTTACAGAAGATCCTGTGAAGCCGAAGGCCGCTATGGCCTCAGGTTTCCTGGTGTTGACCGACACGTCGCTGCTGACATGTGGGAATGTGGATCTCCCCTTAATCTACAGGAATCTGCTGATGCTCCGTAATCCTTCTTTTCGCCGCCGCATTTCTCTCAGGAATTAAACACAAGGGCAATAAAATGATGGATTCTGTGAACATGACGTAAATCTCGCTGTCAACATAAACCAAAATATTGTATTTTTGTTCTTTATTCTGTGTTTGTTTTGGCTCTTTCCTCCTCATATACCTCCTTCTGTCCTTTTTTTGTCCTTCCTCCATATTTGTTCTTTCTGTTTCGTGTCCTTCCGCAGGTCCTCCTTTCTTTCCTTTCTTCCTTGTACAGCTACTTATGTCCTTCTTTGTGTTTTTATGTTCCTTCTGTCCTTCCTCCGTTTCTTTTTTTGTTGTTCTGCCTCTCCTTGTATCCTTTCATATGTCCTACCTTGTTTCATTCCTTTCCTTCTTTTTTTACATTGATCTGTCTATCCTTTGCTGTATTACTCCTTCTTTTCTTCCTTCTACCCTCATGTTCCTCCCTTTTTCCTTTATTCTTCCTTCCTTCCTTTTACTTTTGTCCAACCTTCCTTCTGTCCTTCCTTCTGTTCTTCCTTCCTTCCTTCCTTCCATCCATCCTTCCTTCCTTACTTCCTTTTACTTTTGTCCAACCTTCCTTCTGTCCTTCCTTCTGTCCTTCCTTCTGTCCTTCCTTTTACTTTTGCCCAACCTTCCTTCCTTCCTTCCTTCCTTTTACTTTTGTCCAACCTTCCTTCCTTCCTTCCTTCCTTTTACTTTTGTCCAACCTTCCTTCCTTCCTTCCTTTTACTTTTGTCCAACCTTCCTTCCTTCCTTCCTTTTACTTTTGTCCAACCTTCCTTCTGTCCTTCCTTTTACTTTTGTCCAACCTTCCTTCTGTCCTTCCTTCGTTTTCCTTCCTTCCTTCCTTCCTTCCTTCCTTCCTTCCTTCCTTCCTTCCTTCCTTCCTTCTGTCCTTCCTTCTGTCCTTCCTTCGTTTTCCTTCCTTCCTTCCTTCCTTCTGTCCTTCCTTCGTTTTCCTTCCTTCCTTCCTTCCTTTTACTTTAGTCCTATCTTCCTTCCTTCCTTTTACTTTAGTCCTATCTTGTTTCCTTCCTTTTACTTTTGTCCTAACTTCCTTCCTTCCCTCTTACGCTTATCCTGTCATCCTTCCTTCCATCCTTCCTTCCTTGATTCCTTCCTCCCTCCTTCCCTTCCTCCTTCCTTCAAGTCTTTGAACGTCGTAAATTAGTCCCTCACGTGCGTTTTTCCTGCAACTCAGAAGGAGCTTTTAAATAAACTACCAATGCGATTTGATTTTTTTACCCGATTAAAATATGTTTTATTTTCTTTACCGTAGATGATTTTCATGTTCTGCTAATCTGTCTAGTTGCACATATTTGATGGGATGAAAAAAAAACTTTTAATGACTACACATTTTTTTTATTAATCAAAGTTAATGTAGCTGCTAATATCCAACATCTCCAAGCATGTATAACACTTTCCAGAAAAATTGTTTTTAAAAAAAATCTGCTTTCTTGGATTTTTTAATTTTTTACTTATTTATTTATCCAAGAGAGAATTTAATCATTTGCTAATTTCCGAACATTTGTTGTGTGGTCAGAACTGGAGTTAGCTGTAGCGACTGTGGTTTAGTAGGATGAATAGTCGCCTTGAAATCCAAATGTTGTGGGTTCAATACCTATCTGCCTTTCACATGTCGATGTGCCCCTGGGCAAGGCATTTAACCCCATGTTGCCAACCGATGTGTGCATGAATTGTGTTAGTGAGTGTGGGTGAAAGTGGCTCTGACTAGAAAAGTGCTTTTTACATTCAGTCTATCGATAAAACTTTTATAAATAGGAATAAAAGTCATAAGAAAAATTGATATTTCAGCAGGCAGTCCTTAAAGCAAAAGCAAAAATGTAGCATTATCAGTGTTGCTGCTAGTTTCTAACCATTTAGCATTTATTGTACTGACTTCTTGTTTGTTGAGCTATTTTTAGAGGACAGCAAATTTACTGTAATACAAGTTGATGGATGACGATGCATAAAAGTGTCATCTCTTCAATGTTCCCATGCAAAGATATAATAAAATATTTCCAGTATGTCTGTAGGGTGTACTCACTTGTTTGAGGTACTGTAGATATCTTCCTTTGTCTAAATCCACGCTTTTTTTTTTCTTCCTTAAAAGCAAACTTTAAAAAAAAAAAACTACCTATACTCAAGTTACATCCGCATTATGTTTGTTGACTCCTGTATTGTGTTTAAATTAAGTTGTGGATAAAATAAAGAGGAAATGAAAACACTGTTCAAATAAAAAAAAGAACTGAACACTTTGAAACACCAATACATTAAAGTTAATTCAGCAATAATCTAGATAATCCACATAATACAATGTCTGACTTTTCTAGTTGCTCCCACTGTATGTAAGGGAACCAAACAGGGCCAATCTTTATAATCTTTTGGTTTTCTGTCACCACGAGACTCGGATTTGCAGGAAAAGTCCTGTGTGCATGCTTTCAGACAGCAGATGGTGATACACCTACGTGGTTTCTGTTCACCCAGATGGTGGTGCAGCTACACGGGCCTCGAGTCTCCATATGCTCAGCCAGCAGCCATGCCAAATAGGGCAGCTTGCAGAGCTAAGCAGCTCAGCAAAAGGCAAAACCGCGGGTGATTCCTGCTGGCGGGTTCGCTGCTGCTCATGTGTTACTCGTATCAAGTCAGAACCGAAGGTTGCTTCGTATTCGTCACCGTAGCTCCGGTCCTCTTAGATCATCAGTTGATTTTATATTTCCTGTGCTCAGGCTTTAGGTAGATAAAGCTCCTCTTAAAACACCGATAAGTGGGTATATTTGGACGAGGGCGGGTCATGTGAGGAGCTGCGGAGGCTCAGATCAAGAGCACTTTGAGCTTTTTAAGCTGCGAATAGTAGGTGGGAACATGACCACGACTCCTACCCTCAGCTCTGTCGTGTCAGCCTCTGATGTTTTTTTTTTTTTTTTTTTCAACAGCATCATCAAACCCTGCCTACGATCCCAGTGGTTTAAGCTGCTGCTGTAGGACTCAGGTTGTGCATAAAATCGGTGACACTTGTCTCCGTTTGTGCGGTTGAGGACTCTTAACTGAGAGTTTACTAATGTCTCACAATGTCGGTTTATCGGGTTTTTAACACAAACTTAATATAAGTGCTGGGCCCTGCTTGATTTTGCTTCTTTTTTTAGATGAACCTCAGAAGCCAGGGCTCAAACTCTGCTTGAGGTTCGTCGTTTTTCTATGCCGTTTTTTTTTTCATCAACAAGTGGTCTTACTCATCTGAGGTCAGTGCGCTCCAAAGGAGGAGGCAAAACCCTGGAAAGCATGGTCTCAAGGATCATTGGGGTATTCCAACTCCCCCACCACAGTATGGTGCTGGTTTTTGGAAAAGACTGGCTGAAATGAGATGGGCTCATTTTACTGGTAGGAGATCCTGAGGCAGAACCAGAATCCTGACCTGACACAAGTAACGGATCTCCCTCAATGAACTGGCCAGTTTTCACTTAGAGAGGGATTTCTGCTCATCCCCCCCATGGAGCCGTTACCTCCGTGATTCAGTTTTGGATCACTGGAAGGTAATGGAGGAATTTACTGCTGCAATTTGACACAATACAGTGATCAAAAAGTCCTTTTCTATGTCACACTAAAGTAGCCAAAGAAACATATGAGGAAATAAGTTTTTTTTGTACATTTTTAAAGAAGTGGTGTGGATTCAGTATTGCCACTGAATTATGTGCCATCACTCTTTCTTTTTCCTTCCTCTGGTTCCTTTAACTCGTGTTAAATTGAGAGGGAAACTAGGATTTTGTCAGAACACGAGGGTTATCTCACTTTGTTGTGTCATTAAGCCTACACACTGTCCAGGCGTAGTGTTGATGTTATTAGCAGAAATGTTGATTAATTAAGGTATTACTGGCAAATACAGATTAGGGCTCTATGATTTTGTCAAAAATCAAAATTGCGCTATATTTCAACCATAATTGCGATTTTAATTTTGACTTTTCTCTGCATTAACCACAAACAACAAAACGTGGCCTGTAGATAAATATGTTTGTAAAGAAGGACTCTTTAAAACAAGAAATGTAACTGTTTTTATTAATCAGAATATGATTATTTAAGGGTATAGCTTTGTGAGTTGGACATCAATCCTCGTTGAACATAAAGTGCAACCAACAAACAAGGCTTTGTATTAAACAGTTTGACCAGAACGTAATGCTATGGTGAGATTCCTGAAAGTTTCTGGTAAAAAAATTATGATTATATAAACTCTAAAACAATATAAATAATAAAATTAGATTATCTCTCTGCTGCAACTCTCTTCCCTTCCATGTGAAGGCAAACACACTTTAAACATATTACCGACACCTAAAGGACGCGTCTTATCCATTAACTGTTGCACAGCCAAAAATTGCAGACCTCTGCGATTTGAAAATTGCGTTTATTAAAATTCCGATTATATTGCAGATGCGATTAATTGTTCAGCCCTACTACAGATTTCTGATTTTCTCTGAGGTCTCTCTATCTGGCTTTGATTTATTTAATGCTTTCAAACTGCATGTGTAAATTTGGTTTTAATTCAGTAATTAATTGATAATCACAAACACTGGGCTTCTGTGTGCAGGTTCTGAGATTTCAAATCAGACACAGAAAAATATCCGGGGATCACACAATTACCCCGTTCATGCATCTAAACCAAAATGTCCCTAACCTTCATGCTGGTTGCTGATGCATTTACAGTCAGACAGAAGCGGGAGTTTTTAGTTTGGACCCGTTTATAACAGGAAAGAATATTTGATATTTCAGTAATTGACCGCTGACTTACCTCAGGTGTAAGTCTGATGAACACCTCACACTCACAGCACCCAGACTGATAGCCTGCTTATTTGCTACAATCCAACCACATCTTCCTCTTTTGTTGAAAATGTATTATATTCATGTTTACAAGAAAAAACTATATATTTACCTTTTTATATATTATGCTTAAAATGTCTTCATTGAGAGAAAAGTGGAACCAAATCAGATTCTTTATTGTATGAAGCAACTTTTTTTTGTCCACTGGCCCAAAAATCTGCATCAAGCATCTTGTTCTACATTCAATGACCTTCAGGCTGGATGCTTTTCCGTACCACGAGCTGATGCAGTCAACTTAATTGGCACATGTTCCTGCCTTGGCCGTTCATTAACCATCTGTCCTTGTGAAGAAGCGCGCTGGAGCACTGGCGGTGCACCTGTCTCTGAAGGTGAATGATGTGTGCTGTCTGTCATATGGTGCCGGGGGCATTTTACCGACTGGTGATTGGGCCGCTAGCGTGGCCTGAAAACGATCTACGGCAGAAGGCCCATCCAGCCACCTGTGGCCCCTGCCGACTGTGCTGCTCATGTTCTAATTTGCTAATGCGTTGAACCATTGGTGGAAAAAGCAGACAGTGTTATCCCTGATGGCGAATAGATAAAAGAAAACAGCTTTATGAAAAACAAAGAACACGACAAACTCAAACGTTCATTTAACATCTTTATTACAGATGTTTCTCCTTGGAAACAAGTGTTTCTCTGATCTGCTTCAACTACATTACAGAGTTTAAATTTGAGATTATCTGTTTTTTTTTAATTATATAAATATATGTATATATGGACAATCGTTATCTCTATTACAAGGTAATGTAGTTCACCCATGCAAATCTGAGTTGGCTAGGTTCTAGCTGGATTTATTTATCCTCTCTGTGACAGGTGTGGCAGTGATGAGGACACCTTAATCCACGGGTTTTGAACATGCCGGCTGCTTTAACACATTTCTGGAAGGAGGTTTCCCAAAGCTGAATTAGGTGGCGTGGGTGAGCAAGATGAAGAGGTTGCTGATGTAAATCGTTGGGTGCCGTCCTGCGGTTCTCTCCTGGCACGATGTACCGTATCATTGAGACGGAGAACTGCTGGCCACACACGCACACACTCTTATTCAGAGACATTCAAATGTCTAGTCTGGTCAGTCTTTCAAAAACTTCAGTTATTAAACAGAATCAGGGGGTTAAATTTGCTAAGATAAGGCTGACAGAGTTGGGAACACTATCGCCTTGCAGGAAGGTCATGGGTTCGAATCCTGGCATGGAGTTTGCATGTATGGGTTCTCTCTGGGTACGTCGGCTTCCTCCCACAGTCCAAAAACATCACTGTCAGGTTAATTGGTCTCTATAAATTGCCATTAGGTGTGTGTTTGTGGTTCTGTGTTGCCCTGTGATGGGAGGGCGACCTCTACAGGGTTTACACCGCCTCTGGCCCAATGACAGCTGGCGACAGGCGCCAGCCCCCTGCTGGTTTCTCCTTCCCTTTCACCTATCTATCATCTTTTCGCACATTGAGATCATGCTTGGTTTTTGTTATATGCTCCTACGTTGGCGACATGGACTTAAAATTTTATCACGATATATTGGGGTACCGCTGTAATAATGATAAAAATTAGGATAAAAGACCATTTACAGCTTCTTGCAGCTTTCTAGGTAACTGTAGTGCTGTGACTTCATGTCAATTAGCACAATAAACCCAAATACTGTCTTTAAAAAAAGATTTAACAATGGAACATATAACACATTAAAACTAAATCCGAAATACGTTTTATTAGGACACTAGTTGTGTAAGGAAGTGTGATTTTTTTTTTTTATTTTTTTTATTTTTTTTTTTTTTTATCACCAATCTGCACAAAGTAACTGCATTTAATTAGATTTTTGGAATTTATTTATTTTTATTGATGCTCTTATGAAACCAACAGTGAAGAAAATAGCAAAAATAACAATCCTGACAATACTGGCTGTTTTGGAGGTTTACTTGGAATTCATTGTTGTCCAGATAAACTCAAATTCTTTTCACGATAAGAAGTCTTTCACAAGAACAATAAAACAATACGAAAAAGGCTTACCCCTATGATCTCCAGCTCAACAGAGTGAACTTTACCAAATCTGTGTGCTTTTGCATCACGTAGCGGCATCTTCTAATGAGTGTTCACCGCCCCCCTCTGATTGTTCCTTTATTTTTCTCCAGATTGCCCATCTTGAATGACTGGAGCTTTATTGTGGTAGATCATTAATTGTTGTTTTGTTATATATTTGAGTGAAAAAAAAACGAAGCGTATGGTCGGTTATGTCATTTTCAAAATCTTTTTTTAAATGTCTTACTGATGTTAGTAAGGTGTCCTGAAAAAGTCTGTTTTGGATTATATTTATTTTTAGAGCTGCGGAAGATGAAATGACACTATAATATATTAAAATTACCTTTAAATGAAGGGAAATCTCCACTCATCTTTGAACAGACCATAGAAATGGAACTTACTAATGAACAAACATCAAATATTTTCATCTTCCATTAACGTGTTAATGCTACCAGTTGGTTGCGGGAACAACTTTGTCTTTTAGAGCCAGACATCAAAGATTTCCAATCTGGAAAGCAAGACTGTGTGTTTTCACGGATAATTGACACGCTAGTTTGAAAAGGCAATCGCTTTAGTCGGGATTAGCACCTGTTGCAGTAAGAAGCATGTGTTGTTGGGTCATATGGACACAGGGAGGGAGGACTCATTTGTAGCAGGTCAGGACGCCTATTTGGGCCCCTAAAATGTTTCGCTTTCCTATCCCCAAACTCTGTCGCTTCAGAGTAAGTCTCTATGTTTTTATGTTTTTTTTTGGTTTTTTTTATTCTTTGCTAGAATCGTTCTTTGTTAGAGATTCTGGGAATGAAAGACATGGACCTTGACAAAACATATGAGTCAGATAAGCTTCGGAATGAAAGTGGAAACTGTGTAGTTAAAAAAAAAAAAAAAGAAAAAAGAATTTTTGAGCTTAAGAAAATCTTTGACATTTCTTCTTTCGTGTCACTCCTGAGTTTAACGCCGCACATTTGACTTGTTCTCGCTGCAGTTGGCCGAGTACCGCCAGAGAAAAGCTCACGCGGACTCCCAGAAGAAACAGAAAAAGAAGAAGAAAAAGAAGTCTGTCGAGGATTCTGAGGGAGACTCGCAGGGACGGGTCGAGGTGGAGCCGGATCAGCCTGTGGGTGGAGGAGGAGAAAGACGGGAGGTCGAGGGTGAAAGACTTGACGAAGAAACACCCACGACAGAGTTTACCTTCACCAAGACACTGAAGAGTGGAGAGACGGTCAGGCATGACCAGACCTATAAGATAGAGGTAGACAAATTTATTTCTTGCATTACTCAAAGCACCAATGCAGCTAGATGTCTCTGCTTAACTCTGAAGTGCGGTTCTTCTAAAATGATCAACATTTGCAGGTTTGCTTTGCAAAGTATTCATACTCCTGTAGCATTTTCATGTCTCGTTACGACCAAACTTAAATGTATTTTTTTTTTTAGAACTATCTTTGTTTGACCAATGCTTAGTGCACAATTACGATGCTGGCAGAAAGTTAAATATGATTTCAAACATCTTCACTGACAGACGTCTGGAGAGTGTGCTGTGCCATAGCCATGCTAGATTGGCTCTGTCAAAGTCCAGAATCAGTCTAATTGAGAATTTTTGGCATGACCTGAACATTGATTTTTCACAAACACTCTCCATCCGTTATGATTGAGCTTGAGCTGTTGTGCTCAAGCTGCTAAATTAAAGAAAAATTATTCTTCCTATTCAGACATTAAAACAGCAACCTTCTTTAGATGGTTTTATATCAGTGTTTTTTTCATGTATTTACAGATTAAACGGCAAGTTTTAATCTTCTGTTTTACTGAAAACCACAGCACCATAAACTTACCTAGCGTACAAGCTAACGTTAGCTTGTTTTCTCTCTGTTTAGATACAAATTATTGGTTTGTTACCTATTCGGGTGCCATTCCACCTAAATATGTAATCAGAATCAGAATCAAGTTTAATCGCCAAGTAGGTTTGCACATACAAGGAATTTGACTTGGTGATGATGGTGCAGACAGCGCACCAACACACCGTGGCAGCCGTTCGCGGCGCCATCAGGAAACTGAAGGACGGAAGATAGCAACAACATCCAGGAAAGGGAGGGAGAAAAAAAGACAGATGCTAGACAATTTACGCTCTCACAAATAAAGTGTCAAACAACCGACAAAAAAACCCCCCATAGCACAAAAAGCACAAGCACAAATAAACACAAGACAACATGTATGCAGAAGGTAAACATTTGAGACCTGTCGCGTGAGTGTAATTCATCAGTTTTTATGAGTATCAGTTATGCGTGTGTGTATGGGCGAAAGTGTTTTTCTCCGTGAACACTCTCCCAAGGCCATTGTCCTTGATGTTATCAGCCGGCCCACAGTTCAGAGAAGCATCCTCAGAGGGTGTCAGCGGGGGAGGGGGGTAGCCGGGGGCTTTTCTGGGCTAATGGCTAGTGTTACAGCTGTTGGAGCCCTCCCAGGTAGTGTTGCCAGATCTTGCAAGAGAAACAAAGCAAGTTGCTCTATAAAAACAAGGCGGGAAGAATCCCAACAAGCTATCTACCACACTGGAATACAGAGTCTGTTTCTATACTATATCCACCTTATTTTCAACGGAAAGACGGAGACAACGAGTTGACGTTTTTTTTGTGCGAGACTTCTGGTCGGTCACTTCCTGTCACTGTTTAGCTGGCTAAAAAGCAATTCATGCAGCCATTTCATACCAAATTACTCGTCATTATGATTTCGAGGAAGACCGGGAGCATTTGTACAGTTAGAGGCTGTCATAATAACGGGTGTAAAAGAAAGGTTAACATGGAGCAGGAGTGCTTTAATACAAGAGCTGTGGATACAAGGCACCCTACTTCCTTTAACACTGATACTGTAAAAAATAAACTAGAAATAAAGTTACAGCTTCATTCTAAAGCTAACTTGCATTTTAATGTGACAAGCTTGCATCAAGAGCTTTGAGACCACTCATCAGATCGGTACAATTTCAAACTTCAAGCCTAAACATGAAGTAGGCAGGACGTTTTGATATCCTATTACAACATCAGTTCAATCCCAAACATTTAACACTGGTATCTTTGTAAACTTAACTGACCAGCAATCTAAACACAACAAGGCAACAGCTAGTATGTTTTTGAATGAGATGATTCATTAGCCTACCCTCCATAAGATCACCTCTGCGTGACTGAAGGACTTCCCCTGGAGCTGCAACACCTGAGCACTCCGGCTGTCTCGGTAATGCCGGTTGATGTAGTCAGGATCCATGCAGAGTGAACATCGGACTTGCTTTGGCTTGAACGGACCTCAGCCTTCACGGATACCAGGTCATCCATGTTGCTATTTATTAACGCCGAGCCAACTTTTCCACTGTGGAGGTTCGCCTTGGTAAAGTCGCATAGCAGAGCCGTCCGCACCAAGTGGCAACACAAAATGGTTAAACATGTCCTCGTACGTTATATGAGGCCACTTCTTCATTCTTTCCTCTCAGTCATGAATAGTTTGAGGCTGTGTCACTGACCTGCCACTTTGATCGCTCTGCAAGTTTTGGAAATGTTGCCAAGACAGTTTATCATTTCAGTCAAGCTAATGTAATTTAACATAGGGCAGCACTGAAACGGAAGTGCCGCACACAAAAACGGAAGTTGGACCCATAGTTACTTCCGCGTTCCAAAATAAGGTGGATAAGAGTATCTATTTAGTGTTGTATTTCTACCTACCGCAAGATATTCGAGCTGTCTCATGCTGTCTGTGACACAGCAGCAGTGTGAGCAAGTCTCCAGTGCCAGGAAAAGGAGTTCTATTGAAAAGAAAACAAGCCCAAATAAGCATCTTCACGTTCAAAAACAAGCCCTAGGAAATTCAACGCTTATAATACGCGTACTTGGCAACACTTCTTCCTGGCAGCTGGTGCGCCACGCTCAGACTGGGTCACATGACACAGATGGGAGAGAGACCTGCAGCTGTTAATGCAGTCTCTTCACTGCAAACATTTGTAAAGGCTGAGAAAAAACTCGAAAAGCCAAGAGTTTTTTAGACATACAAATTAACGTGCATGACTTTTTATTCAGTTTTGCATGCCTTCCACATGAAAATAGGCCATGATTGTTAAAAACAGCTGGCTGTGCACAGCTTGTGTGTTAGCTTCCTCACAACACTTGCAGGTTGAGTGTTGTGAGGAGAGTTATCGTTTCCATGAATTCGCATAGAAATAAACAAGGCAGCGTAATTCAGATTACCTGCAAAAGGTCCCATTAGGTGACCAAGTTTCACAATATTAAATAAGTAGTAACAGATGTTGTATGTGATGAAACCACCCTATCAGGGTGGCTAAAACTGACAAAACTGTCAGGGTTGTTTGGATTGGCTGCATGGTCAGGATATGTGGGAAGTAGGCTAAACAAGTCTATATAGGATGACTATGACTATCCTTGTGTTTGTGGGTTAGTCAGGAAAAATGAGTTTAGAAGAAAAGGGTCTGTGAAGCTCTGCTGTAGTCTAACGACCACGTTAGGAGCTAAATTGAATCAAAAAGTGCATCAAACTTGTCTTTTAGGCTGTAAATACATGTAGGTGACACTGATATAAAACGCTATTTTACACATATGTTTTAGCAGGATGCCTTTATTGCTTACATTATTTATTGGTGCCATTTCACTTTTTGTTTTAATCAGAGGTTTAAACAGTGGTGAAAAAATTTGCCAAAAGCTTGGTATAATTGCATTTTATCGGTTTTATGTACCCAGATTATGCTATTCATTGAAACAAAGCACAGTACCTGACATTTGAACATTTCTTTATAGAAATTATTATTGAAACAGTCACACCTAGACATTTAGCTCGGGCTTTTTCTGGTGGATGAATTATCACTGATTACTTCTCATCAGAAAGCCATGTGAAATGGTTTAAAAACATGCAGAGCTGAGAGCTCTTGTACAATTTGTTCCATCTTTCAAGCCCTCTCAGTCTCTTTTGCTCAGCCCAGTGTTGCCACTCTTTTCCATGAGCCCACAAAACTACTCGGCTGCCATGGAGACAGACAATTGCCTTTAAAGTGGTTGGGATGTGTCAGTCTGTGTGACTGATTTCTGTGGCCTTGCAGCGCATTTCAGAAGACCTAAACTGTGATAGTGTATCATTGTTTCCTTTTTAAATATGTTTTTTTTTGTTACCTTGAGAAGGACCCAGATCTTCTGTTTCACAAAACATGGCCTGGCAAATTATAAAACGAGACTGAATGAGAGCTGTTCTCCACCACTTACAAGTAAAGGGGGGCAATTTTACCTTGCAGGGTTTTGTGCTTCAGGTCATTGAGGTAAAAAAAATATTCTCAAACGAATTCACCATGCTGCTCTCAGAGAACAAAAGAAAAATGAACCAGAATCAGTTTTTGCAATTTTAACGATTTGGAAATCTTTTTGAATGTACTTTTGTCTCACAAATGCAGAACTTCTGTCTTTATCATTTATATCATTGAAAGGTTCATTTATTTCTATATTTCATTCAAAAAGTAAAACTCTTGTCTTATATAGATTTATAACACACAGTATTATATTTCAAGTGTTTATTTCTGTTCATTTTGATGATTGTGGCTAACAGCAAAAGAAAACCCCTTACTGAAAAAAATAGATGTTTAATAAAGAAATGTCAGTCTACTGAAAAGTATGTCCTTGAGCTGTACGGTACATACTTGGACTTGATTAAACATAACAGCAAATGGCATTGCCCCTCAAATCATCTCCAGCAATGTTTCCATCCACTTTTAATTACAATGCAAAAAATAAGAAAATGCGGCTCAGCCGTGTTTCCATTAACTGGTTTGGAGTTAATCAACCATGCTTTGCGAAGCGTAATTTTGTCAGAAGTTGGCTTTATGCATGGCTTTAATAAACAGGAAGTAGAGGATGCAAACTGGCATGGACCACACGTCTGAGAATAATGGAGAGAAATATTTTTAGAAATCTGTTGCTATCGGGCATGTTGTAATTGTTCTGTCATGTCACCTAGTATTGGCGATGTTACATGCTGTCTGGAGAGGTAGAGAAAGGAATGCAATTTGATACACGTTACGGAAATATCCAGGAGGGCAGTGACAGCAGAAATAGCTGATCAGTAGGACTGGGTAATATGGCAAAAAAAATAAGATCTCCGATTTTATAATACCAAATCCGATTAGCGTATTCTTTGGACTATAAATCACTCAAAAATATAAGTAGCATCAGTCAAAAAATGCGTCATAAATAGGGGGGAAAAAAACAAATATAAGTCGCACTGGACTATAAGTTGCATTTATTTAGTTATTTATTTCAAACAATCAAAGACAAAAAACTGACATTTAATCTGGTAAGGCAACTTATTCAATTACACAACTGCATCCAGAACCGGCTGAATGACATGGAACATACCTGGGAGGTTGAGTGGGATAAATTAGCATAAGAAGCCAGCAACTAAACAGCCGTTATACCGAAAGTTGTCAAATTACGCTCAGATTATACTGTGAGCGTAACGGTGCTACGACGTGCTAAGCCAACTGTACAACACGATTGTTTGAGAGCAACGTAAAGCTCATTAGCATCAACAAAGTTGTAAACCGCCCGGACAACAGAGCTGTAAGCTAGCGCTAGCTGTTGTTAGCTTCACGGACAGCCCAGTAATGGGGCTCTGTTGTGGTCTGGGCCCTTTGAGCAGCACCACGCAACAATCCGCTGCATGAATATATGCTGAAACAGTGAAACAAAATACAAACATGTTCAGTCTTTGTTGTCTAAACGTTAATCTTTCAAATAACTTTAAAATGGTACAAGAGCAGCATATAGTTTTCACAAGCCTAGAGCGCCCTCTTGAGGCTATAGACGGTTTACTCCTTGGTTCATGTTGGTCAATAAGAATTACCATTTAAAATGTATGTATAAGTCACACTATGAGAAATTATGAGAAAAAGTGCGATTTATAGTCTGAAAAATACGGTAATTCTTTTTTCCCCCTCCTTTTTGTATCGCAAAAAGAAATTATGGAAATTATTTTATTAACTTGCTTTTATTTCAGTTATTTCATTTTGGAGTTGACCTGAATTCAAAGTGCAACTAAATGCAGCTGTGAATCATGCTTGTAAAACAAGATGGTGGCCCTGCCGTGGTAAACAATGAAAATATAACCTAGTGGTATTACACAATGAGCTAAGAACAGGCTTCACTTTACTTGTGTAACTTCAAGGTAATTTAAGAAAATAAGTAAATGAGTAAATTACATTGCCTCATCTTATGGTAAAAAAAAAGATTCCTCTTTACAATATTTTGAAGATATATTTTCCTAAACATATTTTCAGCATTGCTGCTATTCTCTTCATGAAAGCCCATGGAGTACATTGGCAAAATAAAATACAAATTTTCCAAAAATGAAATCCTAAAAAAATTGTAAATTTGATTAGTTTATTTATTGCCCAGCCCTACTGATCAGTCATGTGAGGTAAATGTTCACTACGTAAGAACTTGTTCGGCAAATGTGTTTCCATCTCCTGTTTTGTTCATTAACTCACTGGACTTGTAGCAACTCGGATTGTGGGTCTCTCTTCTCTTCCTCTGTCCATTTTCTGCTGCTAAAGTGCTTCTGATGCTGTAATATTGCCACAGTCATAGTCCATGTCCTAGAAAAGACTGTGTGGTGGCCTTGTGTGTATCCCCCAAACTCTTGAATTGGCCTTGTTGTGTGTAAGACCACATATGTTTGAAATCCAGCGTCATTGTTAATTATCCTGCAGATCAGATAGCGACACTGTTGATAAACTCGCGTTCTTCATGAAACAAAGTAAACTAGACAAATAAAACTATTTTCTTTGATTAATGTACAGGGAAAACAATTCATCTGGGTATTAGAAGACATCACACACAGCTTCATGGGAAATCGCTGCATTTATGGACTGCTGCAACTGTTGTTCTTTTTTTACCTCAACCCATTTTATAAATGTATCTAGTTCAGAATAAAAGTTTTAGTTTTTTAATCATTTATAATCTTATTTTATTTGCCATCAATGGGTTTTCTTTTTTTTCTCTTGCAGCCTGAAAGCGAAGTTTCCACCACGGCAGAAGATTATTCCTCAGAGGTTAGTTAATATTTCTCAAAACCATAAATCATGTAGGTAATATAAGTTTCACTTTTTTCAAATGATGTCAGGTTAACTTTGCTTCATTGTCTGAAAATGCATAAGAAGGTAAATGCACTTTAAATGTTGCAGTTTCTGTGCTTTAAAAAGCAATAAATATGAATTATTTACTGACAAGCCACAGAAAGTTCTTCTTTGCTGTGATATTACTGAGTTGGAGCTCCTTATTGATGAAGCATTTACTTTAACAAGATCTTAAGTAATTTTCTATTTCTGGCTGACTACTTGAAGTAAACAATGTTGCTTACAATGAAGATTAACACAGCACGAGAAAATAAATGTTTTATGTTTTCAGACTTCTTTCTATCCTTAGGAAGATAAATAAAGGAATTCCAAAATAAAGATGAAATTTTTAGCTTAATCATTTTGATGTAGGTTTGGTTGTTATATTCAAGCAAAACCAACAATTTATAATTTTAGCACTGATATTAATTTAACTGAAATGATGTAGGCTTTTGTTTTGCAGCTTCTTAGTGTTTAACTCGGCACGTTATGAATTAACAGGTAAATGGGCGCCATGATGAGATGACAGAGAACCTAATGATGCCTTCAGAAGATTGTATCTGGGTACAGTAATCAAATCAAGCGGCTCTGCTTTGGCTTCGCTAACAAACCCAATGCCTAACATCTTATGCAAGATTTTCACTAACCACGTCTGCTTTTCGCTGCCCTCTTTATACTTTAAGTATTCTATGTGTCGTCCTGTTTCTGACGAAGTAATAATATCCTCGCCTTTTATAAGGCCCAACTGCCCCAGAAGGTCAGGATGGAACAGGGCTTTGTGACATTATAGAAGTGCAAATCGTCAGTGAAAGCTGCAGGAGAACAGTGATGAAGGAGCGAGTGAGGAAGTGCGGATGGAGGGGGAGAGGGCGGGGACAGCTTTGAGGAGAGAAAACGGAAAGTTTGATAAAAGGAGCTGCTCTCCTTGGAGCCACTGCTGGGCTGTTCAAACAGACACTGATGGAGAGTGAACTCAGAAATGTCTTTGAAGCACAACAAGAATTATGGAGACATTAGGGAGTGTTTTAAGTCTTAATGCGGCGCTGGTGTGTTGTCCGAGTGGTACGATAAATCATGGTAGCTTTTTTTTCGCTTGATGGAGCTTTTATGTCCAAAGAAACGGTAATGTTGATTTTGTTTTTCCCTTCGTAGATAAACAACACCCAGCGTGGTTTCTGCTAAATCAGAAAGTATTGATATCCACAAGTGTAAAAAAACATAAGGAAAATGGCTTGATACCTAAAAGTTTCAAACATTTACGAATGCAGTTTTTCCTCTTTAAGTCTCTTTCATTTAATTTCTGCTTTAATAAGATGTTAGACAGCATTAACACTTCCTTTGCGAAAGTGTTTTCACTTCTTAAACTCTTTCATTTTCTTAGGTTAATCACAAAATGCAATGCATATTATTTAGCTTTTATAAGACAGACTAACACAAAGTAATGGATAACTGTAAACTGCAAAGTTGTTGTTTTTTCCCACTATTTTTTTCAAAGCCCCAGTGTGTACGATTTTCACACTGGGGCTTACCATCTAGTGGTGCACTAAATGAATTACCACCGACTTTGCCGTAATAGCTACCACTGAAGCCACTGAGCATAATAAGTGTGACAGTGTAAACATGTCCTCCATGTATTAGCTGTGTGTGGAACAGTTTTTGGCTTCGTTGTCCTGTCCACTTGGTTTTTTTTTTTCTAAAGTCGCTTGTAAATTGTGTGAGCCGCGATTTTTTTGGATTCGTTACTGAACATGCAGTCGCTTATTTGGGCTCTAAAATAAGCGACTATAAACACCAGTAAAGAGACCTGGCCGGTCTTGCGACGGTATTACAGACAGCAAACCGGCCGTCCGATATCCCTCTGTGTACTGTACATGCATTTTCTCTCTCTCTCTCGCTCTCTCTCGCTTTCTCTCTCTCTCTCTCTCTCTGGCTCTCGCTCTCTCTCCCCACATTTTCCATTTTATTATAAAACAGTTTTAAAAGCAATGTATACATTTTTATTTGACTTTGAACTACTTGAATTCCTCAGTTGCTGTAAAAGAATAGAACCTGTAGACATTGTTTCACACACTGAAACCTCTACCTTGTTGGCAGAGGTTAGTTATTTATTTATTTATATATATATATATATATATATATATATATATATATATATCCATTTTCTTACTCGCTTTTATCCCTCATGGGGTCGCGAGGGGTGCTGGTGCCTATCTCCAGCATTTCAATGCCAGTCTGTCGCAGGGCAACACATAGACAAACAGGACAAACAACCATTCTCGCACACACTCACACCTAAGGACAATTTAGAGAGGCCAATTAACCTAACAGTCATGTTTTTGGACTGTGGGAGGAAGCCGGAGTACCAGGAGAGAACCCACGCATGCACAGGGAGAACATGCAAACTCCATGCAGAAAGACCCAGGGTTGGACTTGAACCCAGAACCTTCTTGCTGCAAGGCAGCAGCGCTACCCGTAGTTGGACTACACTGCCCTGTGTCTAACATAAGGCAAAAATAAACGTAGCTTTTATATTTAATTAACTTACTAGGTTTATTGTTGCTAGCGCGTACTCCAGGCATGGGCTGCTTAAAGGCTCCCACATACTCTGACGTACTGTGAGCCGTGCTGACTCTCCACGGACGTTTTACCCTCCATAGTCCAGCGTACTGTTGCCTACATTTCTTTTGGCAAATTCCTACAATTTCTACACTTTCTGCCAGTGGGACAAAGCGGCGGAACGGATGGTAAAATGTGTGATTGGCTAGCAGAGCACCTAGAGCCGTTTCTTTTCCAGCAGACTACCAGCTTTCAGTGAGAAGAGAGGGACTGTGATGCTGCGCGTCCTGGAGACCGATAAAAACTGTTTTTGAGTGTTGGATTTGGTTTTTAAAGTTCTGAACCTTTACTAGATGAGTGGACAAAAAATGTGTCCGGGGTTTAGTGCGGTCTGCAGGTGCATGCTAAGAGAGGGAATATCCAACAAGGTGTTTCGTAGACCTCACCACCTGCTGCGGGTTCCTCCTGTTCTCCTCAGAGCACCTGGAGAACCAAGAAGCTTTCTATCAATGAGCTGTAGAGGTTTGTGAGCATCTGGTGAGGGAGGAGAACATGTTTTAACATTCTGAGGGAACAAAGTCATTGTTGGGCTTTCCCCACCTGGTGTGAGATGTGTGTGCACCAGGTGAGGTCAGCAGAGATGTGGACACCCAGGAACTCATTGTCATAAACATATCAAGAGGGGCGTGTGGTGTTCTTAGATTTCCAGAAGTCCATAATTACATCTTTTGTCTTTAAGGTGTTCAGGTTATTTTTCCGACACTATACTGTCAAGTAAGTTAGCATTTATAAGTTGAAGCTCAGCCCTTATTGGCGATACTGCCCTTTTTAGGTAGTAATTTATGGTTATTTTAGGTTGCTAATCTGAAGCATAAACATGATCTGGAAAAAAAAATTATTACAAATTTACCGTACTCTCTAACTTTGGGCTCCTCTAACACAATTGCTTCTGCTCTTTGGTGGTGGCCAAGTTCGTAGGTAATTATTTAAAGTGAATCTTTTGAAAAGCCATGCAAGCTCTTATATTGTTTCTACTCAGGAGGAGGTGGAGACCCTGCAGCAGCTGACGGAGGGGGACAACGTACAAGAAATGGAAGATGAACTTGCGGCAAGAACTCAAGCTCTGGAGGAGCAAAGCCAAGAGCTCGAGGAATTCAGGTCCGCGTTTGGTGCTGAAGGTGTCCAGCAGGTAAATGTGTTCTTACTTTGCACGGCATTTTATCATGAATGACAGAATTAAATGAAAATAAATAAAAAATCTTTGCTCTTACCAGTGTCATCTGCATATAGACCTGCAGCTCTGAAATGTGCAAAAGTCTTAAGCCTCCATTGATCTTGTATTTAGCTTTCAAAGGCCATTGGTTTCATCCTGCTGCAAATTATTATGTAATTTATTAACATTATCTACACTTGCATTTATAAAAAAGAATAAAAAAAAACTTTTTGACACAAAAAACTGTATTTTGACATCAGTTAAGGGATTCTTAAGGAGTTGTTTACTACATTGGTTTGAAGTTGGTAGGTTTGTAATGCAGGTTTTCATATTATAATCTTTGGGAATCCCCTTACTGGTGCTATAATGCTATTGTTTGTGTTAAACTGGTAAATCTTTGATATATTCGTCTTACTCGGTGTTTTGTCAGGTTGCTTGAGTAAAATGACTCCGCCATTAAATTTTTTTTAAAAATGTTTGTGGTGTTATTATGGCATTCTTCTGCTTATTGATGTATAGGTAAGTGTTTCATGTCTTAAAAAAATAAATTTCTATGATAGATGACAATAAGCCTAATAAGTTATTTTGTTGTACAACAAATTTAAAAATTAAGGGTGAGATAGAACACAAGTTAGAAGACAAATAAAATGGAAGTGTACAAATTAAACTAAACCTAACAAAAAGCAGCCAGTTTTCAAAGGAAATGTTTAGGTTGCATTAAACGGGGAATGAATAATTGTTTAAAAGTTAAAATACATTGTGAAACCTTAAAGGGACAAATCGAGATTTTTTGAGGTTCTGCTAAAAACTTACTTGGAGCAACATCTTACCTCCAGTCACAATGGTTAGTGTGATAGCGTTTACAATTCAGTTCAATTCAAATTTATTTATATAGCGCCAATTCATGAAACATGTCATCGCAAGGCACTTTCCAAAGTCGAATTCAATCAGATTATACAGATTGGTCAAAAATTTTCCTATATAAGGGAACCAAGTTGATTGCATCAAAGTCCCGACAAGCAGCATTCACTCAAGCTGTTTTAATGTTTGCATTGGATATAATTCACACAGAAGATGATTGTTTACACAAAAAACAGGGGAAGGAGGCTGTGCGCCATCTATGATCTTGCTGTGTGAAAAGCACACTGAGAATATAATATAGAAAGCAAGTAAAAACGATAAACTCAAAGAGATAAAGCAGCCAGGTCGTCTGTCTTTCAGCCGCTCAGCATCCAGGGCCAGCCGGTGGAGACTTTTAGATACCTGGGCACAGAAACTAAGACCCAAGCTGTATTTTAAACAGCAAAGATTCAAAGATTCTTTATTGTCAGCGCGTGTTACCGTGGGGAAATTTCTTTCAGGACACTCCGGCTAAGAGTACACTTAACAAGCAGACGATAAACAATGTGTACGGTTTAAAAAGGCACGGCAACGTCTCCACCTGCTGAGAAAACTGTGATCTTTTAATATCAAGAAGGATATTTTAACACTGCTTTATAAATCACTCAGTGAGTCTGTCATCAATTTCAACATTTATTTCAATTGCAAGATCTACTTTGAACACTTTACGATAACAATTGTACTTTTAGCACTTTTAATTGCCCTTTTATGTGTATTAATGGACGTCTTAAAGTGTTTATTGTATTTTAAGGGCAGGACTGTGGTTGTTGGAGCCCTGCCAAAGAGATCATTTTGTCACCATCTGGGACAGACAATAAAGTTATATACTCCATTCCTTTGATATAATGTTATAAATCAGTCTTTATTTATGTTGCATGTTTGAATCACACCAAGGTGCTTTGCACAACACCTAATAAATAACGAAACACAATAAAATAAACACAATCTAATGGGTTTGTGTAGTTTTAAAAGAATGGATTATGCTGTCTTGAAGCATCTCAATAATCCAGGTAGGAAAAAAAATAAATTATGCATAGGTTTATGCCGTTTATTCTTTATTCAATGTTTTTCCTTAACCCATTTTATTTACCTCTTTCTGAATAATTTATGAAACTGCTCCTCTTTTTGTCTCTTTATAATTGCCATGACGGTTTGTGTAGGTCACTCTTTTAAAAAAAACAACACTTTGATATGCAGCTGCAGGACTTTGAAGCCGCGCTGAAGCAGCGAGATGGAATCATCACGCAGCTCACATCCAACCTTCAGCAGGCTCGTGAGGAGAAAGACGAGATCATGAAAGAGTTTCTGGCGCTCACAGAACAAAGCCAGAAACTTCAGATCCAGTTCCAGCAGGTAGGATTGTCTCTGCCAGACGTCTCAACTTGTAACATTTTCAGATAAACCTGAGTTGATCTGTAATGAAACGGTTATCCCGCCATACTCTGTGGCCCGCTACAGCTGCAGGCCGGCGAGGCGCTGAGGAACACCAGCCACAGCAGCACCGCAGCAGATCTCCTGCAGGCGAGACAGCAGCTTGTTCAGTACCAGCAGCAGCTGGAGGAGATGAGCGCGGAGGTCAGAGAGCACCAGGAGACGAGCAGCAACCAGCTGCAGCACATCGACCACCTCCAGCGGAAGCTCGGCGAGGCGGAGATGGTGAGCGCCGCCGCACCCGATCGCCGCGAGGTTTGCAACAGCTACTTTGTGTGTGGAACTAAACCCGAATGTCTCTTTAGTCAGGGCGAAGATCGGAGGAGTCGTTTGCACAGAGGATAAACGAAAAGGAGCTGCTGATCGCAGAACAAGAAAAGGTTATTTTGAGCCAGGAGCAGTGGCGGAAAAAAGCGCAGGAGGAGTTTGCGCAAACGATGGAAGAAACCAACCAGTTGCTTTCACAACAAACCGCAATAATCAAAGAGCATGAGCAGTCGCTGGCCCTGCTCAGACAGGAACTTGCTCACGCAGGCAGGACTGGAGAGGAGAAAACCATTCAGCACTCTGATGAGAAAGAGCTAATTATTGCAGAGAAGGAGAGGGTCATTTCTGAACGGGACTCTTCTCTCACCCAGTTAAAAGACGAGCTGCAAAACTCAGAAAAGCGTCTGCGTGAGCTCCGGCAGCAGGTTGCGTTAAAGGAATCCGAGCTCGAAAGATGCCTGGATGAGTTGGGGAGCACAAAATCTGAATTACTAAGCTGTAGAAGTGAAATTGAGAGTTACAAATTGGAGCTGGAGAACGGACAAAAGGAGTTGGAAAGCTGTAAGGGTGAACTCGCAGCCTCCAGACATAAAGAACGAATGTCATCCGGTGAAATCATGCAGCTCATGGGCACAGTAGAAGATCTGCAGAAACGCTGCCACCAGGGGAGCACGTCAGACAGCGACGCCGTCCAAAAAATGCAGGAGGAAACAACAAGGAAGCTTGAACTTCTCAGGGCCGAGCTGGATGAAATGTACGGTCAGCAGATTGTCCAGATGAAGCAGGAGCTCAACCGGCAGCATGCGGAGACGACGCAGCGGCTGACAGAGCGACACCGCGCTGAGGTCGAGCTCCTAAAAGCACAACATCAATCTCAAGGTTCAAATCTCAGCAAAGAAGAGGTTGAAACTCTAAATAGTAGAATTAGGGAACTGCAGGTCGCTTTGGCGCGGTCTGAAGCAACATCTGATGAAGCTAGACATGAGCTGAGTCGAGTCGTCCAGGAGAAGTCGAAGCTGCAGGTCAGGATCGAGGATCTTCTTGTTGATCTAAGTGCGGCGAGGCAAGAAGCGGAGCAGGCCTCCACCAGGCTTACCTCTCAGGAAACTGCCCAGGGCGACCTGCTGCGCCTCCAGGAGACCATCGACACTCTGAGGAACGAGCTGGCAGCCGCTCAGGAAGCGGCGCTGGAAGCAGAAACCAAACACGAATCTGAGATCACCAACTACAAGATCAAGCTGGAAATGCTCGAAAGAGAGAAAGACGCAGTCCTGGACCGGATGGCAGAGTCGCAGGAAGCGGAGCTGGAACGTCTCCGGACGCAGCTTCTGTTCAGCCACGAGGAGGAGCTAACCACCCTCAGAGAGGACCTGCAGAGAGAGGGCTTCCTGAACACGGAGAACCTCCTCAACGAAGCTGCTGTCAGACACGAGAAGGCCTTGGAGGACCTGCGTGTGGGTTACACTCAGCAGCTGGATTTGTTACAGAAAGAGAAGGCCACTGTCGCTACCGAGAGGGATGAACTTTTGCACCAGATTCACGGGCTCGAAGAGGATCTGAAGCTCGCTTTGCAGAGCTCTAAAGCAGACGAGCTGGTCCGGCAGCTCCGGGAGCTTCAGGTTGAGCTCGAGGAACTTAGGAAAGGTGCCCAAGATCAAGTTAAGATGCAAGATCAAATCCAGTCGTTACTGAAACAGACGGAGGTTCTGGAAACCCAGAAACAGGACAGAGAAGAGAAGCTGAAGGAGCATGAGCAGGAAAAGGAGACCTTGATTAGGTCTAATGATACTTTAAGGGAGGAGAACGAGTCAAAGCGTTCAGTAATGGAGACACTCACAGCGCAGAACAAGCAGTTCCAGCAACAGGTTGTTGAGCTTCGCGAGGAGATCGAGAAGCAGAAGACTACTTTCTCTTTTGCGGAGAAAAACTTCGAGGTGAACTACCAGGAGCTCAAGGAGGAGTACACTAGTCTCGCAGAGGCGAAGACGCAGCTGGAAGCGAGGACGCTGAAGGAGACGCTCGAGTTCGAGTCGAAGATCTCGCGCCTCCAGTCGGAGATCCGAGAGCTGGAGGAGCGGAGCGGGGATATTAAAACGGAGCAGGCGAAAAGCAAAGAGGAAGCTGTGCGCGATCCAGCGGAGAAGCTTAGCGTCACTATGAGTGAGAAGAGCCTCACCGACAGGCTCTCTGAAGTTACAGGGAGGCTGATGGTTACAGAGACCAAAGTGAGGCAGCTGGAGGAAGACCTGGTCAAAGCCGGGCAAGAAAACGTGAAGGTCATTGCCAAAAATCGAAGCCTCTTAAAGGAATTGGAAAAATTGCAGGCGATTAAGAGTGCGCGGAAGAAATCGCCGCGGGAGGAAGAGCAAACTGTTGAGGCAGTTTCTTCTCCGGAGGATCATCGCAGTCAGATCCAGCCTCTGCGAGAAGAGATAAAAGCCCTACAGGCTCGCTTGCACGCAGCCGAGGCAGAGAGAGACCGCGTTCTGCAGACTCTGGAGCTCCACAGGCTCTCGCACACTCCGTCTCCGGCAGCGACGCACTCCTCAGGGGAGGGACCTGTTGAGGGGCGATCCTCCGCGCACAAGCCGGCGTCCTCAGGGTCAAGCAGGCGCAAGAGGCGGCAGAGGTCCAAGCAGGAGCGCAAAGCCGCTTCGGACGGCGGAGAGGAGCGGCAAAGGGAGGAGGAAGAGCGAGCTAAAAGTGCTGCAGAGGAGGAGATGCTGCCTCAGACGCAGAGCCGAGTTATGTCACGTTCACCAGAGAGGGCCAGTAAGGAGGACTCCGCTGCTGGGTACCAGGGAGACGGAGGCAGCGACTACATCAACAAAGCGGTGAGCGCTCACATGTTTCTGCTCTTTTTTTTCTTTTTTCTTTTTTTTTTTTGCTCTTTGAAGTCTGAACAAATGAAACACCCATGGAAGCAGCATCACTTTGAATTCATTTAGTTTCTAGCTTTGTTAGACATCTGTAGAGCCAAAATTCAGAGCCAGATCAGGCTTTGGTTGTTTTTTGAGGGGAATATGACCGCAGCATTTCAGCTCTGACAGATGAGCGACGATGTTGATCGTGAATTGCCTGAGAGTCTGGAGGCTTGCTTTGAAGGGTAGCATTTAGCAGTCCGACTGCTGTTTTTTTACATTTCCGCAGCCAGAAAAGCTGCACACTGTGCAGCCCGCATGTAAAATTCATGTGTGGAGAACCTTTTTACAGCTTTTCTCTCTTTATTTATTTATTTATTTTAATGCTCGGCTTTCTCTTGATGCTGCTCACCGTCAACCTGAATAAAAGCCGAGTACAGATTCAGCGTGAAGTCTGCTTACAGCTTTGAACGGTTGCCGTTGTGCAGAAATGTGTACATTCTAGTTTCTTTCCATCCTGCAGGGAGTGAAGGGTTTGAGGTGAGAAGCCATTTTAACCCAGTCACTTTATGTCCATGTCAACCCCAGCTGTGCCGCAAACACGCACAAGGCAAAGGGTCGTGTACAATGTTTGTCTGCCATCTCACATCTGTGCTTCGTGATGCTTTCGTCACCTCCTGGGCTGGAGAAGCCGTATCCGCAGCAGGATCCAGCTTCCAGGGCCAATAGCTGTTTTGTCGTTGGATGCTGTTAAAAAAGTTAGCCCCCTTTTACAGCCTCCTTCATCGGTGGTTTAAAACTGGTTTCAGTTTGAATCCTTAATGGCTTAAACAGGAATTTAATGAAGATGGCTAACTTCTGCTCCGTCTCAGGAAGTGATCCGCCGTGGTGCATTTTATCCTTTCTGTCCATCGTTGTCTCGTTTCGTCTGAATTTCTAGCTTCTCGACAAAATATTCACATACCTTGAGCTTTTGCACATTTTGCATGTATTTTGCTGGGATTTATTTCGATAGACCAACATAAAGTGGTGCATAATTGTGGAGTTGAAGGACAATTATATGATTCCAAAAAAAGTAAAAAACAAGGCAACTGGACTTGTTATCCGTAGTAGAAGACGTTTCGCTTCCTCTCCAGGAAGCTTTCTCAATTCAAAAAGTCTGGAGTAATGTGGAGTAACCAGCTTTATACCAATGCCAAACAAAGGGCTTGTAATGGCTTAGATAACATGCAAATTCAACCGAAACAGGTCCACCCCTTAGTAATGGGCGGTCGTTAAAGTCATTAAGCCAGCAGATTGGACCGAAACTGGTCCACTCCTCTGTGACGAGGAGTCGTTAGGGTTGTTATTGGCCTGGCTTAAAGGAACAATGTTTTGATCACCCGAATGAGGGTGAGAGTTAAGGTGAAGATTGGCCGGAATTAATCCTATTGCTGTATTGTACGTTTTTGAGAGTTGGAACCTAAGGCCTCCTCCTCTGTTTAATTATAGGATGTTCTCAACTGTCTATTATATAATACGTATTAAGTCCCTTATACTGTTGTACCCTGAGACAATTGCAACAAATGATCTTCAGAAGTCACCCAATTAGCAAAGAGTCCAACTGTGAGTGATATAAAAACAGTATAAATCCAGTTATGTGAAGACCTCAGAGGTTTATTAGATAACATTAGTGAACAAACAGCAGCATGAAGACCAGGAAACACAGTAGAAAGGTCTGGAGAAAGTCACGGAGTAATTTAAAGCAGTGTTTGTTTACACAATAATATCAGAAGCTTTGAAATCTTTGACCCACCATCATAAAAAGAAACGAGCACGGCACATTGCAAACCCACAAGAACATGGGTGTCCACCTTTTAATGACAGGCCGGGCAAGGAGAACGTTATATAGAAGCAGCCAAGAGCTGCAGAGATCCACAGCTTAGATCCGGCGTCCGCAACCGGGACCTTCACGGAAGAGTTGCAAGAAATAAAACATTGTTGAAATCATCGTCGGTGCTCCTGTCAGACAGGACAGCTGTTGGGCCTGCATGCCGGAGGCTACGTGCGAAGACAAATGCTGCACATCACCCTGAAGCCACCGTCTCCACTGAGAAACATGGTGTTGGCAGCATCATGCTGTGGGGAGACTCCTCTTTAGCAGGGACAGGAAGCTGGTTCGAGGCGACGGGAAGATGGACGGAGCTAAACACGGGACAACTCTGGAAGAAAACTTGTTAGAGGCTTAAAAACACTTCACACTGGGGCAGAGGTTCAGCTTTCAGCAAGACTGCAACACTGAGCATACAGAGCTACAGTCAAATGGTGCATAAAGTGTTAAAATGGCCTAATAGAAGTTTAGACTTTGATTTTATCGAGAATCTGGTTGAAATTGTGTTTTTGAAAGAGCTGGTAAAGACAAATATCAGTCTTTAGTTGCGTAAAGCTGGTAGAGATATAGACCAAAGGACTTGCAGCTGTGGTTGCAGCAAAAGGTGGTTCTGCAAGGCAGGGCTGAACACAGATGTTTTAGATTTTGTTTTTATTTGTAAAAAATAAAAAAAAACATGCAAAATGTGTCTTCCACTTTTCATTATGTATTGCTTTGTGTTGGCCTATCACATAAAATCCCATTAGGATACATAAATACACAGAAAGATGAATAAAAGGTCAAGGGTTGTGATCACTTTGCAAGGTACTGAATATTTGAGACGGTTTCTCTGCTTTCTTAGTATTAAAAACCTTTTTTGTTCTGCTTGCCTGTTTAGGTGAGCCGTCAGGGGATGGGCGGCCATACGGAGCGTGTTGTGTGTCGGGGAGCAGAAGAGGAGGAAGAGACCTCGGAGCATGTAAATGTCACCTAAGCACACATCCTGCTCTTTGTCTGTTAAGTTGCTTTGATGCATCATTCAGTGCACTGTAAAGGTTGGTAGATGGAGGGGGGCTCTACTGTAAGGAATGTTTCAATTGAATTCTTATCAAAGCAGACTCGCTCTGAAATGCTTTGCTGCTTTGTTGATGCATCTAAAATTGTCATGCTGGGCCATGAGCACATTTCACACAGAATTTCCATTTGAGCGCAAAAAGGAGAATTTAATTACAGAGCTTTGTGTCCTGCAAGTCGACAAACATCCATTTAATTGCGTCGGGCATCAAAGGTGTCAAAAGAATTTGAGAGAAGGAGTGTAAATGAGTGGAGCTGGAAGGTAAAAAAGGAACCAAGTGATATGAGCATCGCAAGTTTGACACGACCTCTTAAAATGGGGTGAAGCAGACGACTCTTCCTCACGCTGCTGTCAAATTAAGACAGATTACCTCCCTGTTTAATCAGTAAAAAAGGGCAAAGTTACATTTAAATAAGTTTACTTTAATAACATCTGCTGTACATGCTGATTTTGACACTTTCTAGTCTGACTGACTGGGACAAGCTGTGAACATTAAGGACAAAATTTAGACCCAAATATCTGTTGCGTAGCAGCAGGTCTTAAATTGTGAAACCAAATGAATGGTTCTTGCACGGTGCTTTTAGTAAGCTAATACAAAAGGCGCTTGATTGAAATTATAGAAAGAAATTCAACATTTTCAACAGGAAACAAACTTGATTGACCATATGCATTAATGTAGCTTTTAAAAGCTAAAATCAAGGTTCCTACAGTAGTAATAGCAAGTCTAAAAAACATTTTTAAAATAAAACAATTAAAATAAGTTTAGATATTTTTCCAGTTGTGTCTGAAAAACAAACAGTTTGTACACTCCTAAACAAATGTTTTGTTGAACAATATTTTGATTTAATCTCAGCATTGTCTTTTCAGATATACTCTCCTGCTATCAGTTATAAAAAGTCTGATTGAATGTAAATAAACTTCTTATTGAAACAAATCCACTGCATTATTTGTGTACTATGGTCCATAGTACACTAACACAATAGAGCATGCGACCCATATTCAGGGAAAAGGCAAATTTATTTGTATAGCACATTTCAGTATAGAGACAATGCAAAGTGCTTTACATGATTAAAATATAGGAAAATAAAACAGAATAAAAGCAAGTAGGAATAAAATGTAGAAACAAAATACAACATGGGAGAATAGAAACTAAAAGCAAACATTAAAAACAGTTGGACTACAAAGTTGAACTAATGATGTTTCAGTAAAACAGTTTAACTAGTTAAGGGCTAGGGGCCTCAGTCCTTAACACGACCGCACCGGGTTCGAGTTCAGGCCCGTGAACCTTTGCCGCATGTCTTCCCACTCTCTCTCAACCCCATTTCCTGTCAGCCTACTGTCAAATAAAGGCCACTAGTTACAAAAACAAAATAAAAAAACAGCATTTCACAAAAAACTAGAGCAAGAAAATCCAGAACAAGCGTGTCCGACCATCAGGTTGTGCAAGCACTCTTGGTATGCAGCAGGACAATGATCCAAAGCACATCAGCAAGTCAGACACTCGCAAAAAAATAGTTTTTTTCATTGGCCTAGTCAAAGTCTTGATTGAAATCCATTTGAGAGGTTGTAGCGTAACATCAAACAAGGCGGTTAATCTTTAAAACGCCTCCAGTGTGGGCCAACATGTGTTGCTGTTGTCCAGTCTATTCCTTTATGTTAACTTTTTCTTCATTGCAACAATCCTGCAAGAGTGAGCCATAGATATAATAGAGAGAATCCAGCCATTTTTCAAAATAAAAAAATCTGATAAAACATTAAACGGAAAAAATGTAAGTTATTTATTCTTTCTGCTCGGCCCAGCAACAAATGACCCATGGACCAGTACCGGTCCGCAGCCCACGGGTTGGAGACCACTGATTTAAAAGAGTCACTGCCATTTAATACCAGCCACCAAGGTTGGCAGAACCAGTTATTTGGTCTAGTAGTCCTTAATAAAGGAAATTATTGGAAAACTGCTTTTTTATAAATTTGTTTAGGTTATATTTGTCTGATTATAAAACTTGTTGGATGCTGTAAAACATTTAAGTGTGTAAAAACAGAAGAAATATTTAAGAGTGTAATTACTTTTTCATAGCACTGTAAGTAATTTTTTTTGTTTATTTTTTACTGTTGACAATTTAACACATTGTCAAAATGTCTAATAATATTAAAAATTATACAAAAACGATATGTTTACTGCAAACCTAGTTTGTTGAATCATTTGCAAGACATTAGATCTCCCTCTTTTAAGAAGACCTTCTATTTCCGACGAATATTTTAGCTCAAGTAGCTTTTAGTAGAAAAGAGTATCGGCACAATCGTCATCCATCTGTTTGTTCTCCACTGACCTTCCCTGATCTGCGTGTTTTATTTAATCACCAACATCTGAGCCGCTTGTCAGAAAAGAGGCTCTCCTCCAAACCGTCAGGTGCGGTGCTGGATGGCGCAATCGTATCATAACGCCGCGTTTTTTAAAATACGGCCTAATTAATATGTAGAGTGCACTTTAAAGCTCGTAATATCAAAGGTTACAGAATCACAAATTTGTGCTAATGCATTATGCATCATTATGGAAAGAAGCCTTGCGTTGTGCTTTTTGTTGTTTTGGTCCTGAAGTGATAATAGCGGAGCTCTCATCCGGAGCACAGATAGCTCTGAGCCACGTCTCTGTTGTAGAAATGACATTGTTGGATCTGCGTTTTTTAATCTTTTATTTCCTCTTGTTAGCAAATGCTTGCTCTGTAATTTAATTTGTGGTAAGACATAAGATAAATATAATTAATTTTAGAGCTCTCTCTCGGTTACTAGCTATTTTTATTTGTAATAATAAGCTAAATAATCACTTTTCTGTGCATGTAGCTGGACTTGCTTTAGTGTCGATCAGTCAGTTTGAGTTTGCGATCTCCTCTTCATGTGTCCAGGATGAGTGCAGGCTGCAGATGGAGGCTCAGCGCATCAGCCTGTCTCAGATCCACGCCGCTCAGCTGGAGCTGCTGCAGGAAGAGACGAACACCTGCAAGCGCTCTCTGGAGCTGAAACTGCAGGGCCTGAGAGACCAGAGCGGCCAGGGTAAGGCTTGGGGCTACTACAACACGCTTGCATCAGCAGCATTTCTTAAATTTGTTTGTGTTTGTAATATATCTGTTATTGTTTGCAGCTTATTTAGTCTGTTTCGTGCTTCTTAGGTGGCAGAAAAGTCTCCAGATACATGATAGAGGCTGTGTCGGAAGAATGCAGTGAGATAATTCTGGTAATTTCCAACTAATGAGAATAACGACTTTTATTCGCATTTTCATTACCTTTCACGCTGATGGTCTGGTCCGTTTTCAGTCTTTCCAGAAGATTTTTGGCAAAGAGTTTTTGGAGCGTGTCAACACACCGGGCCTGTCGCTTATCTCAGAGGAAGGACCAGCAACTAGTGAATCCGCCTCCATTGTTCTGGAGGCAAGAGGTACGCTCTTTATAGAGTTACAACTTGTTTTTAAATGACCAACAGAACATATTTCTAATGAGTGATGAACTGCAAATTAGATTCATTACTAAACGATGCAATTGATATATGTATGTTTAGTATTTATATCCATTGAAATAATTTCTTTTTCTTATTCTAACCTGCTATTATTGTAGAGTTATACAGCAATCTTTGGCAGCTGAGGGAGAGAATTAGGTGTGAACACGATCGTCTTTCTCACCTTCAAGTTCTGCTGAGATCTGATGGCAACAAGGTAAAAAAGCACAGATTCAGAGACCGTCTTCAAGTTTTATACCTCATGGTGTTCGATCACATCTTGTATTTGCTCACATTTTTCAAATGCACCAAAACGTGTCAGTTTGTCAGTTTATTGTATCCATGGGAAAAGCATTTCCATTTGGCAGTAGGATGAGATAAACTGAATTATGACATAGTATTTGGGGTTTGTGTGGGTACTCGAGTTTGTGTTGCACATAATGCAAAGTGGACACTTTATTTAGTAACGGAGCACAGTTTTAACATAAAAACCCAATCTTAATCTGCTGCTACCTAGATAAACGAACTGCAGACGGCCTATGATGAGCTGAAGATCAACAGTGAGAAGCAGCTGTCTGACCTGCAGCAACAGCTTGCCACAATAAGCCTTTCTTCAAGCAGAGGTAAATCAGTTCACCTCTCTAAAGCTGCTGACACACTTCTTGTCTTATCACACATGTTGGCGTATCAAAAAATGCGTTTTATGTGGGTCTTAATAAGAGCAAAAAAGAGCAAACAAAGCTCACAATGTGAAGCATCATGTGAAGTGTTTGCTTTTGTTTATTATGCACACTTGTTTTATATATTGCTTGTATATTAGGGCGAAGCAGTGCCATCAGACTCAACTTTGTTTTGTAGATAAACTATATAAACTGGGCATAATGTTAATGTGTTATGTTTTTTTTTTTAATTTTCATGTGAACTTGTTTAGTTCTGCAATATTAGTCTTAAAACCGTCTCAATGCTGCCCTCCTAAGGTTGAATAGTGGCTATTGCAGTTGAATTTTCCTATTGGTTCAAACGGTAAATGCTGTTGTCACCGTAGTTCTGCGTCCAGGTTTAAAAGATGGATTAATCAGGAAATAGAGCCAACCTCACTGTCATGTCAGCCATTCCCAGGATTCTGCATGTTGAAGTGAGGGTATCTTCGTCAATGCAGACAGAGCGTCAGCATACCTTAGCATGAGCATTAGGTGTTATTGTTGAGTCATTGAGTCAAAATCCATGACAGCCTGATTTGACTTAAGGTTAATTTTAAAGTGTATCATGCTGGCACATTATTATCAGATAAGCTCATCCTCTGTTGCTTTGGAACTAATTTTAGATTAGATTAGCTTGTTTTTTACTAAAAATTGTGTGTAACTCTGTCTTTGCCACCGTAATGGCCAAATTTCCCCATTGTGGAACAATAAAGGAATTTCTTCTCATCTTTACTTTATTTACCCTTTAAATACAAAGCAGCTAAATATCCCTAAGTAGCCCTTTGTAATTGCGATTTTACGCACACTGAAAATGCAGTGGTGATTGCAATTTGATATATTGTAGCGCTCTACTGTCAACAAGATGAAACAAGCGGAGTGATATTCTGTAGAGCAAGTTTCACAAAGTTGGGGTTTCTTTTTAGTAGCCTCACTTAGCCAAACCTGAACTCTGTTTGGAGTAAAACGGATAATGCTACATCGTAACAGTGGTCCTGGTGTTATTTTGTTAACTTAAGGTTTCATCTTCCAGATCTGTGCTTGTCCAACTTAAAGGCGGCATTTCACACAACATTTGATGCTACTTCTGCTCTTAGAACAGCTAGCTCATTTGTATAGCTGTCTTTGATATTTAAGAAAACATTTATTTTGGTAATTTTACAGTATTTATTTTATATTATTAATAAAAAATAACTCAGACTTTTAGCTCAGTTTAGCTGGAAATCCTGTGTTGTAGCACAGCCCACATAATCTCTCTGTTCTATTCTTCTTCACGTTTATTTTTTCTTCTTAATCCTGTCTTGTTTTTAAATGCCACAGACCTTGAGCTGCTTGTTGGTTTTGTTTGTGTTTTTCTGTCAGACATCAGAAGTTTGCACTAGCTTATCAAGTTCCCAAAACTTTCAAAGGAGATACTTTTAATTGTTAGCTATGCTCAGCTTATCTATTATATACACCATTCACTAGTTTGTATTTCCTCTTTTCTGATTCATTACTTATTATTTTGCAGTCTGTGTTTTAACCTCTGAAATTCCCCATCTCTGCATGTTAAAATCTGAGCTTTATTTCTGTCATTAGATCTGGGGGGACATGGTGGAGAATCTGGTTCGACTTCAGTGGAGTTACAGAGGCTGAAGGCTGAGATTCAGGTGAAGCAGCTCCAGCTGGAGGAGAGCCACCGTCAGGAAATGGAGCGCCTCAGGGCTCACTACCAGCAGCAGGCCTCAGAGATGGAGGAGCGCTACGCTACGGAGCTGTTTGTGTTGCAGCAGCGACTGCAAGAGGCCACAGGAGCTCAGACTTACTACAGGTAAACAACCTGAAAGCAGAGAACATTTATTCCCTGCAGATATATATATATATATATATATATATATATATATATATATATATATATATATATATATATATATATATATATATATATATATATATATATAGACATAGATAGATAGATAGATTCAGAATATGCTCTCTGAATCTCTGTTAAGTCCATTAAAACTATAGCTTAAATTAATTAACTTAACAGGATTACAAGATTCCCCTCTGTAATTTTTTACCAGTTGACTTCTGTCTTAATTTTTTTTCTCCCTCTCCAATACCAACTATTTTAAGTGTATTTAAAAGTTTTTTTTTCTTAGCTCAATTTAATTAAAGACTTACTTTTTTATTTAAAAGAAATTACATGAATGTAAAAACATCTTTAAACATCATGTTTAAAGATGGCGAGAAAGCAGGGCTCCTTTAAAAAGTTTCTCAAAGTTATGGTTTATAGCATTTTTTTATAGTGGCATTTTTAAACCACAATTTATTTTATAACAAAGAAATACATCGAATTTTTAGGACTGGTAAAAAAAAGAATAAGGCCTTTGCATAATAATGCAAAATGAAAGAAATGAATTCCCTGATTAAGTATGCCATTGAGTTTGCACTAAGAAATATTCCTGGTTTATGACAATCATTAACACCATCATTCTATTGGTTAACCTCTATGTATAATATATACATTTGTGCATAAAAACAGATAAACTGCTATACTTAAGTGATTTCCTCTGCGTTTATAAACATTACTTATTTTTAATTTGAAAGAAAACTCATTAGGAGCCATGGTGGAGTGGCTAAAGGTCCACAGGTTGTACACCTCTGGCATAAAATTAGCTGTTTCTCAGTGGTGCCCTGCTGCCCTCCAGTGTTTCATTTTGTAACTATAATATAAGAAGTGTTCATTACCAGCTAATACTCAGGAGAATCATAATGAGCCAAAGCAATTTCTATAGTTTCTGATAATGTTGTTCTGGTAAATTATATTTTAATAGGCTCAGGGGTAGCGATGGTTACACTACATCTGACGAAATTATAATTATGTTCTTCATACTGGATTCCAATAATGAATCACCAATGTAAGAAGTCAAAATTTAGTGCCCTTTATATGCCATTATTTAATTTTTTTATTTTCCCCATGTCACTATTTTGATAAATTATTTGGTAATCTCCTAGTGACAGTAGGCAGGAATACGTCATAATATAATGGATGTTATTATACTTTAGCCCATAGGACATAAGTTTAACTAGTCTGTCTACTCAGTAGGTATGAATGCAAAACCTATTCTGTGAAACTGGTTCATTACTAGTTAGTTTCTGCTACATTTTTTTTCAGGTTACTTTTTTAGAACCTTGCAATAGTAGAAATATTAACCATAAAATCACTGTAAACCTTTGTATCTATACTTTAAATATGGTCAAAAAAGTACTGAGAACGTTAAAATTGTATCTAGAAAAGTGTGGCATTTTGTTCCATTTGAAAAAGGCCTGACCACTGTAGAAATATCTGCTGTAAATTGACTGGAAATATTATTGTTTATATATGGAAAACAGGTGATAAGGACTGAGAAAAGTGAAAAATTCTGAGATAAAAGTGTGAAGAAACCTTAACAACAATTTTGTTTGCATTTATTAGCTCAAAACCTCAGTTTTCACAAGTTTAACAAGTTTTGAAGTAAACCTTAAAAATGAATGCTAATTGTGGTGCTCCTCTGTTTTTGTAGCCTGTCCAGCGCTCCGGAGTCCAGCTTTGAGGGGATGGAGGAGTGCAGAGACGAACTAAAGGTCTGGATCATACAGTTTACTTCCTCCTAAGTCACATGCGTCAACTCCTAATACATCTGAAACAGGGACACGCATTAAGATGCAATGACAGCTAGGGGTGGATGGTTGCAGCCCTCAGGCTAAAATGTGCCCTAAATCCACAGCCCACTGAAACTCCACTGGCAACATCACAAGTGGACCTATATCTAATGATTAAAAGGATCAGACATTATATAACGGCGTTCTAAGCAGGCGAACTTATTCTGGTCTTGGAGGTTATATGAAAGGAGGATTCTGTCTTGCGTGAATGAGCTGCGCTCCATTTAAGCCGACGCTCACACCGGTCCCTCTAACTTCTATCCTTCCTCTTAGGCGGTCATTTAGTCAGTCCCTCTCCATCTCGACAGCTTTTTTTTTTTTTAAAGACGTCATATCTGCACGGAGTTTGGAGAGAAAGACAGAAGAGGGATGAAGATGAACGGCAAGAAGACAACTCTGAAAAGCTGTAGTGTAGAATATAGTAAGATATTTTCTAGAGGTTCATTTTTAAGATCTAAGTAAGTGACTAAACTACTTTAAAAGGGAGAGGAGAGATTTGTTGAGCTGGAGAGCTGGTGTGTTGGCTGAAAATGTAGCTGTTATGTAATTTAAGATCCTTGTGTACCTTTTATTATTTCTGGAAGCCTGGAAAGAGCAAACAATATTTAGCAGTTCTGATTGGTTGCTTTGGACTCGGCTCCAACTCTTTATCTGAAACAAAGCTTATTGTCCACCTGCTGCTGCCCAGCACATTAATTTAGCTTTTTTTCCCCCCTGCCATCTCTCCTCAGGAGCGGAGTGAGGAAGATGTTCCAGAGGGGGGCGAAGGGTCGCACCGCTCTGCCAGATCGCCTGGCCTGACGGCGCAGCTGCAGGCGCTCAGGAAAGCGCTGCACCACAAGTACGACCAAGAGGTGGCTGCTCTCAAAGAGCAGCACAGCGGCGAGCTCCGAAGACTGAGAGAAGAGAGGGAACGCTGGGTGGACGGAGGAGAGAGAAAGCTGGATCTCAACGGTGTAAACGGGGCTGGAAGCTCCACTGAGAGCCTTGGGGCAGCTGGGCAGGTCCCCGTGGAGGAGAGGCTGCATCAGGAGAGGGTGGAGGAGGAGGTTGCAAAGGTAGCAACTGCATATTTGAGGTTTTAATACAAATGTTGCATTTTGTTGGAATAATGATAAAGAATGGTTCTGCAACTTACTTTTTAATTACACATTTGGGTTAGTTCCCTTACTCAAGCTTGTATCTTTGAACAAAGACTGCATGCACAGGGTCATAGCAACACAAGAACCACCCAAAAGATTGTGTCAGCATTGCTAAGCTCTATTGCGTTGATTCACACAAATAAGATCTAAGTGCATTTTTGGTTCCCTGTTTCCCGGCAGGCCATAGTTCAAATGTCCGTGGAGTTCGCGCAGCAGACCGAGCTGGCTCGTATCAAGAAGCGGGCGAGCCAGACGAGCACCGCCATGCAGACCCAGATGGACGACGAGGAAGTCGATGGGGAGGTGGAGGAGCAGACTCCAAGGGCTTCCCCGCCTGCAGGCGTCTGGTTAGAGGAACCGGAGAGAGAAAAATTGGAAAGGGAACTGGAAGAGAGGAACGCTGAGATCAGGAAGCTGAAGGAGGAGCTGCAGAAAACCGAACTGGAGCAGGTCAGTCAGCATTTTTCATCGCAATGTGTTGCTCTACAGCCGACTCCATCCAACTGTAGCCGATTTCTTTATGTCATCTGTAAATAAGTATCAAAGGGAGTATTTTAGGTTTTACGTCTACTGGACCGACTTGAATACTCCTTCAGTTATAAAGTAGATTTTACCTGCTGGGAATTGGTTAATAGTCAATTTCAAGCTGAATCGTATTTATTTCCCAAAAAATCTAATATTTAGAGTTTTGTTCTAGAGTTTAAAATTACTATTAGATTTTATTTAAATTAATGCAGCACACTTTTTTGCATTGTAACATTTACTATTTGAATATTTATTGTTTTGTATAAAAATAAACCTATAAACAGTTTATTGTTGAGTAATAACAATAAACAGTAGAATATTCTCATGCTGTATATTCTTTTTTTTTTTTTTCATGCTGTATATTCTAACTCCTCTGCAGAGCTTTCAGCTCCATCGCAATGTGCTCAAAACTGTTTTTGCTCACTATTATTTCTGCAGAATGGGACTGTAGCATGAGAAACAGGGCATTGGAGCGTGTAACAAAAGTAATTTCCCTCTGGGATTATTAAAGTATGTCTGATTCTGATCTTGCTTCATATGTTTTTTACCCTTTATTTTTACAACTAGGGATCTTGAGCAGAGTTTTCAGGGTTAGTTTTGGAAATCTTTTCTCAAAAATACAGACCTTTCACCTACATTCACAGCTTCTCCAGGTCTCTTTAAATCGCCTTCAGACCTATGATAATCTCTTATTTCACTCTAACAGTCTCCAAAATATAAATGTTTATATGAGTTAGACAAGTGGTATGTCAACATATGTCTAATGTTCTCTTATATGGATGATCTTATCTCCCTGAGATCTAAATTTCGATATCTTTAAATTATTCATTGATTTGTTGCAAATTTAAATGTTGCTTTTTGTTTTTGTTGCATGGTTGAAACCTGTTGTTAACGGCCCCAATCATTAGATGTTTTGGCTACAAAAAAAACAAAAGTTGTTTAGGAAAATTAATAGAATCCATTATTCTAATTATTGGCTGTTATAATCCCCCTGTAGCAGCTCTTCTCCATTACTGAGTCTGAGTTTATTCAGAAAGCTTGATCATTCTCTAGTTACGCTTGTGAAAATCTTTTAGTTTTTGTTGCAACTTAGAGACATTGCAACAAAAGTTTCATAAATGCCTACGGCTGGGCAATATGGAACAAAATAATATTTAGCTATTTTTAGGCTGAATGGCGATATACAATATTTATCTTGCTCTGTTTTTCTTTTCGTAAAGTAATTTAAAAAAGGCATCTCTGAATCAAAGCTGTATCCCAAATGTCTCACAGGCAGATAAAAAAAAACAGCTTTAGATAAATATAAGAAACGGCTGAAAAATAACCTACTGGAATAGATAGAAGTATAATTATAACGTCTCAATATAACCAATATAGCCTCATCTTATATCTTGTTTAAAAAAATTGCAATATTTTTGATATCTTGATATATTACCCAGCTCTATGAATATGAATGTGACTCAAATGTTATTAAAAATTACATGATTATATCATGTTAACTTAATCTCATGTTACAGTGTGCAAATGCTTGCCCTGACTTTTTAATTAATATTGTTGTGAAACCTCATTTTGTAAACCTGATCAGCCTGTAATGTTAATAATTTAGCTAAGTGTTTTCGGACACAGGAGTGCATGTATAGTTTGACACACTTGGTATATAAAATGGGTTTTATCGTTGGCAATGCACTTAAAATCGTGCTGTTTGGACCAATGCAAAAATTAATATAAAATTAAATAACTCTTATTTAGAGTTATGTTTTTTTGGCATTTTGGTTTACTGTTCCTATCATGTACTTCCTGTTTTTTTTTTTTTTTTTTTTTTTACAAACAACAAACATTAACATCCGTCCATCCATTTTCTAACACGCCTATCCCTTGTGGGGTCGTAAGGGGTGCTGGTGCCTATCCAAACATTCCCATATAACATAAAATACCTGATCCATATCTCCCCAGAGCAGCAAAGAAATCCTGTAGCAGGGTAAGATGCACCGTAGCTGTGTTTCCACCTGGGGGCGCTCTTGTCTCTGCTGGTCTCTTTTCCTCAGGTGCACCTGTTGCCATAGCAGCACAAAGATACTAGTGTGTCTCTGGGCTCCGAGGGAGTTAAATTGTGTCTTTGTGCTCTTGAACAGGCAGTGTTTCTGCCCATGAACTGCTGTAGCTTATTTGAATTTACTTTTACTAATGTTCGCACACGCAATGTTGCAGCGTCCAGTGCTGCTCAGTTATCGGACGCCTGCTGGTTAGGCCGAAACTTTGAAATGACGGGGCTGCTGTCTGTGTTCTCCCTGCTGCCCGTCCAGGGCTTAAAGAAGCAAGACGATGGTGAAGAGCAGGATGTGGAAGGGGAGGAAGATGGAGGTCACACTGCTGTAGCTGGAAGAGTCAAAACATCAATGCAAGATGATGGAGAGTCTTCAGATGAGCGTAATGAAAGGTACAACCGCATTTATACAGAAATATTTTTCATTATTTTGCTTTTTGTACAAAGAAAGGCTGAAATGCATTTTTTTACTACATTCTTATTCAAATAAACCAGCTCACATGCATTTTATTCCCACAATGTTTCTTTGTGTTTTCAGAAACACGCTGTGTGAAGCCAACAGGAAGCTCTGCCAAGTCCTCGTAGACGTACTCAAGACCACTGCCGCTGCCGAGGAAACTTTAGGCCTTCACATGCAAAGATTGTGGGAAGCTTCAGCTGGAGTGCAGCCGATCGAGTCGGCCACACAGACAGAAACCGGCCAGAGTGATAATGCAGGCAAGTAACGTCACGCCTTAGAATATATGTGGGTTAACTCTAGCCTGCTTGTTGGTAAAACAAATAGGCGCGTCCAACGTTACATCCTCTAGGCGGGCGGATGCTAGAATAATAAATTATACATGAAGTGTGCAGGAGCTCTGCGTTATTCTAAAACCTTCATTTGTTGTCCATTTTAACTCAACCAGATCTAAACCGAGAGATACTCAGGGAGCAATCTCCAATCAGGTTTATGGGGTTTTATGAACTTATAAAATAAACTGGAAGACCAAAAACGTTTAGGCTATTAAAGGAAATCAGATTTAAACCCCATTCCCAATATAATGTTGGAAGCTGCACTGCTCTAAAATACCAAATATAGCGATCACTTACTTCAGACTAATGTGTTTCTGGCAGCTGTTATCTAAGCAGTGTTGTTCCAAATATTATCCTTTCTACATAATGTATAACCTAGGATATCATGATGTCTTTCCGTTTTCTCTTTCTGCACGATAAAAAGCACATAATCAGACAGTACATGCATGTCTCCTGTTATCACAAACAAACTCAACACGTTGACATGCAAATAAGACAGTGGACAGATAATTCCTTAATTCAGATTCCACACAAATGACGTCAGGAAAGTGAAAGAGACAGCGTCTCATTTCATCAAGCTAGCTAATTTAATGTTCCCCAGACGCTAAAACAATTTCTGCCTTAATTAATCAAAAATTATGGTTCGCTTGTAGAAAATGTTAGCCGATCAATCTGCTGCTCGAAAAAAAATAATTCTTGTTTAATTGGGTTTATTGAATTGTCATAATCTTTCTCTCCATCTCTGTGCACCAACATTAATTTACAATAAATGGGTATTTGGAAATATAGCTGCTGCTTTAATCACTTAGAATCATTTTACTTGACATTTGTTTTTCTCCTGTAGCAATTTCCACAAACTCTTCCTCATTGCTGCCTATGGTGTAGGCTATAGTATATAACATATCATGTTACGTACTTTCACTAAGCACTTTTTGATGAAGTACCGTTTCTGGTGGGTTACAAGCGGTTAACAGCTGGTTTTATCACATACCTACATGCAAATTAAGGTCATAGCTAGTTGAATTATATATCTGCATTTGTATATGCAGCACAGACGACGGTTAATCTAATCTTTGTCTTCATGGAAATACACTTGACACGTAGTTTAGCACCAATTTTCCTGTAAATTAACTCTGGGCCTGTGCAACAACTAATGCACATTAATCCTCATTAATTACCGAAATATTTTAACTTAATTGGTGTTTTGCATTTGTAATGTTTGAGAATTTCTTTATATTCAGCTAATCTAATTGATACCTGCACAAATCAGCCATTATACCCTTCAAGGCATCCATTTCTTTAGGGCTCTGCTCTGTTTTCAGTCTCTGAACTGACAGCCTGTGCAGCTTAGCTGTTAATTACCCTTTGCTTTGCTGTGATGTTTTATGAAAATAAGAAGGTTAATATTTAAATGTGGATTGCATAAACCCACCTAAGTGTGTCTGCTGTTCTCATTTAAACCAGAGGTCATAAGCACCTATTTACATTCCGGTCATTCTGGTTTATGAGTTATACATAAATATTGTTGTGAAACCTCATTTTGTAAACCTGATCAGCCTGTATGCCCTAGCGATTACGTAGCTAACATGCTTTTGTTATTGTGCTTTTGTTAGTATGATGCACACCTCTGCAAGAAGGCTTTTAGAAAGTAAACGTTCATACAAATAAAACATATTTCTGTTGTCTGATTCAACAGAAACTCGCCAGAGCAGAGAAACCGGTGCCAACACGGGGTTCTGGTCTGGTAAGTTGGACGCTGAGGAGGGTCTGGAGATGCCTCAGCAGGTGATGGACGGGCTGCTCCTTGGGACAGAATCTCAGGTCGGGTACGAGGAATATTTTCTGGGCATCAGCAGACGACTTCAGACAGCCATGGAGAAGATGTTAATGACCATCACAGATACGACTAACCAGGTATAAACAGATCATTTGTGTCAGAATTCACATTGATCAGTTTTACACATATAATTTGTGTCCCTATTTCAAGTTTTACCTCAATCACTGGGAACCATGACAAGAATTAGTAGAATATAGGTGAAGCGGCAGTGGTCTGGTTAAATGGGGCAATGTAGTCCTGGTTCAGACCTCTGTCTATTAGAAAATCAGTGGTTAACCCTTTGATTGCTGTTCACAATGGGGCAGATCTTTCTCTAAGGAGCTGAATCAGTTTTATGCTGAGAAATCACCCAAACATTTTAGCATCAAAAACTTTTAATAGTCTTTCTATCAGGTGAAAGGTGTTAACTAAAAATATGGGGGTCAAAGTTAAAGGTTAAAGTGGGAATAATTGTGACATAGTGATATGTTTTGGTACAAAACAGCTTGAGTCTACAGGTGCAAACAGAGCAGAGACACCGGGTTGTCTCCCACTGTGTCTAGTCTGAGAAATGCATTGATCAGCTGCTCAATGGTAAATGGACTGAACTTATATGGCGCTTTTCCAGTCATACTAACCACTCAAAGCGCTGTACACTAGAGCCACATTCACCCAATCGCACTCACTAACGCACACACATTCATACACCGATACACAGCTCTGTAGGGAACTTGGGGTTAAGTGTCTTGCCCAGGGGCACATTGACATGTGACAAGGGGAAGCTGGAATCGAACCCACAACCTTCCAATTGCAAGACTACTACTCAACCCACAGTCGCCCCCAAATCTGATGCAGCTGATCACATTTGAGATGGACAACAACTTTGGATCTGCATTTAAAGTTCAGAAAGCATTAAGAGCTCACACACACACACACATGTTTTGTGCATCTTGATTGGTTGAATCCAGGGAGTGGTAGGCCACACCCCTTTGATTCCAGAATTCTTGCTGCGTGCTTTGAAAGCACACACAGCCTGTGATCTTGCCTGATCGACTTAGATGATGTGAAGGTTCAAAAGGATTCTTAAAAATGTTCCTGTTTTTCACTTTTCTTGGGGGGGGAAATAATGTTAAAAAGCCTAAAAAAACAACAACTTTCAATCACATTAATATTCCTGAGCCTGAATTTTAGTGTCTGTATGAATCACCTTAATTTATTTGGTTTCTTTTTTCTTCATTTTTCAGACCCATTTTAAATGAACTGATACACCAACAAAGAAACAAACCGCTACAGTGTCTGGCTAAATGATCCCATTTGTTTTTGCTTCAAAGTTGTCAGTAAACAGAAACATCCAGAGACACATTCAGGCTTTCAAAACAGCGTTAACCCCCCCCCCCCCCACCTGTGGGTTTCTGCGCCTGTTCATTGGGAGACATAATGTGGATGAGATGGCAGAATGTGTCTAGCATTCAAACACAAAAGAGCTGCCTCATTCTCAGTGGTTGCCTGTAGATACGAGCTGTATTTAAACAGAGCTTTTTGTGTTGGCCGAGCAGCCTATCCTGGTGCGGGCTCGCGGAGCAGCTCCACCCCCGCAGGGTGTCCGTGTAGCGCCCCCGCTGCGTCCTGTGTCGGCCCACAGGGACGGGGCCAGTTTAACTAGGCCATTGAGTGTGTTACAGTAACTGGCTGCACAACTCATCCCGCCCTCTGGCTGGAGTGCATGTGTTATTCACGCTGAAATGGGTTCTGTCTTGGTGGTCTAAAAATAACTTTGAAGACGTGAGGCCGTGCATCACTGCTGTTTAGGTATCATATCCATCAAGAGTGGATGATTTATTGAGTAAATATATTGAACCGTGTTTTTAGTCGTCTTTGTGCATCATGAGTAATTAGAAAAATCAGCAGGATCCGGAAATGATTTTAATTAATTTGTCAAACTAAGATTTGTTTTAGTATTTATTTATTTTCATTAATTAATGCTATTCTGCATTTGCAAGGCTTAAAGTTTATGATTAGCGGACTGAACGCTCCAAATACAAATTTAACTGGTCAAATTCTGAGATTCATCACAATTCTTTAGGCATTGATTTACAGCCTAATTTTCCTCCCTCTTTATCTGAGAAGGGAAATAAAAGGGAGAATGAATCTTAGAACCATGCTTGGCATGTCAGTGTTCAACACCAGAACTGCCTGGGATAAAGCTGGAAGGAGTTCTTAACTGGGTCAGATGTTTATTTTTTCAGAACCAACTTGTATTTCGGCTCCAGTGGTTCAATAAGCGCTGTTTCTTTTTCTCAGCTACAGGGATAGCCGGCATTTCTGTAGTTGTTTTGTCTGCCCCCAAGGTCACTCTGAGACTGACCCCTACTGGTTCTGGTCCAAGTGGTTGGTTGTCTTCTTTGTTTCCCACTTTGGATTCAGAACCACTTTGGAAACAAATGGAAAAAAAACAAAAACATTTTGCACTCCTGGCTTTGATCCAATTTGGCAAGACTTTTTGTTGATGGTTTCCCTGGTTCCAAAACTTGCTCCTTGGTAAACGAAGCTTCCTGGAAAGGAGACATCAAGAAGGCTGATCAGCCAATCGGAGTCAGACGTGGAGACTTGGATTAATGCGACAGCCAATAGTAATTAAGTCTGTCATTTTTTTCTAAGACACATTAAGATTAAAGAGAGACCAAAAATATCAACACTCTATCACTAGATAAAACATGCTTTCTTTCTGCTAAAGCTTTTTGTAAATTTCAAACATTTAATTATTATACTAAATAAAAACACATATATACGTTAAAGTTTTATTTTGTGACATTTATTGCAGTAACCACAAAAGCATAATAATAATAATAATAATAATAATTTAAAACTGCCAAAACCCAACTAACACAAATACTGCATTACAAAAACATTATCAACAAGGATACTTCAGTCCACCAGCCACATTAAGTCACAGCTAACAGATGTTCTCCAAGAACACAGCATTGATAACACAATAAATGTCTAATCAACGGAGCCTCTAATGGTTCCTTCAATGATTTTCCTGCTGCTATTGATCTGCTGTACATTAGTCTTGACCGTTTGTTGGTGAATCATCAAGTCGTTAACAGAGACTGATGTAACAGGACCGATCAGGAATGTTAAGTGTCTTTGTTGAGCCACGACTTGTAAATCATTCGCCCTTTGGTAGGTGTTTGTTCCCTGAATGCTCACTGGTCTTACCTGCTTGTGCGAGAGACAGAAATGGCTCATTTGGCAGCAGGCACGCCAAACAGAGGCAGAACTCTGGCGGCGACCGAGAGGGAGCGCCTCAGTCCGTCTTAAACCTTCTTAAATGGTTATTTTTACAGCTTGAGAGGGAAGAAAATCTGGTTTGACAGCTTTCTGTAAAAATGGGCGTGTGTCGTCTGTGGTTATTTGTGTGCTCGTTTGCAAATTTACCCGGTCCACTGGTCTTAAGGACCGAAGCCACACCTGGTTTCTCCTCCCACTTTTTCTGGGTAGGATCCTGCTGTGCGTTTGGAGTAGGAAGTAGGGAAGAGCACTCTCTTCTAAAGGCTCAGAGCAACATGGTTTTAATCTTTAGGGATAAGCAGAAGCAATCTAGTAATGTAGTGATGTTTGTAGTTATTTAAAGCAAGGAATCAGTGAAGGAAGTAGGAAGGAAAGACTTGAGTGAGTGACTTTCCCATCTGAGCGCTGTCATTACATTCTCACCCGCTTGACGCCTGGACCAGTCAATTAGAAGGGGCCCCTGGGAGGCTCCCATGCAGGTTGGGGCTGCTACAGCGTCACGGTATTGTTAATGAATCTCCAGAGGACGAGGGAGAGAAAGAGAGCAGAGGGGGGTGTGAGCTTTACTGAGAGGCGTATTATGGTTTCACTCTAAAGAAAGAAGGTCAGAGACAACACGGAGCGAGAAGCGGAGGTCTACACACGGAAAGCGGAGGGAAGAAATGCTCGGCTTTATGTTTGCCCACTTTCTGCTGTGTTCCGGAGTGGATTTTCGGCCGCTGGACCAGGATCAGACTTCAACCGGCTGCCGAGGATGACGCTTTATTGCGGGACTATAAAAACTCTCCCCTTCCCTGGAAGATTTTTACACTCCAAGCTCACCTGGAAGTCCGTGTGATTGAGATGACGTGAATGTCACCGTCTCCCAAACGATGTTTACCCTTCCTGCCTGTGTGTGCGAAACACATAGAGACTGTTGCTTGGAGCTATCCGCAACATATATCACCGGCTCGTCTCCCGCTGGACTTTATTCCCATTTGCAGCGAATCGGCTGAGCCCGACGGATCGTAGCAGGCGGAAACCCCTTTTCATGAAGCCGGATAGGGAGCTGCCATGGATTCCTATCGCAACTACAGGAACTCGAGCATGCAGAGCAGCACGTGGCTGGAGGGGGAGGACCAAGATGTGTACGAGGTGGAATCCCGCATACCCCTTCCTCGACCCTTCCCGCTGTGCAGCACATTGGACACGAGAAACTCCGTGGTGATCCAGACTAAGATCTCGCATGTCAATCACAGGACGAATGGTCACCTTCTTAAAGTCATATCTAGAATCTCCCTGCCCACTCCTCCGTATACAGTAAGTTTACACCCATCTGCCCACCAATGTGCTGTTTAAGTTAGAAATTGGCCGAGGGTCTGTGCATTTTCTAACCAGTGGGTAACGGTTAATGTTTCATGAGCTCATCTCGGGGCCCGTTTTCTGGAGCTCAGGTCCAAACACGCAGATGTGATGTAAGCTGAATGTCTTTGGAAGCAGGCAGCACAGCAGCTCGGAGCAGCAGCGGCTGTCCTGATTCATTAGGTGAAAGATCGTATGACTTCTCCTCTGTGGCAGGTTCACATTACTGCTTCCCATTTCCCACATCAACACAATAAGACCTTTGCTCAGAGGGATATGAAAATCTATGGAAAATGAGTCAGAGAGCGCAGGCGGTTTATAGTGGTTTATTACAATGACTTCCAAGTATTTTTATCAGGTAAAACGTTGCCTACGTCACCTGACTGAAAGGTTTTATAGTACGGATAGTTTAACGTATCACAATGCAAAGCTGTTAGCTCAGCACGTACGCTCGTTTTGTTACAGTTTGTAAAATAAGTTTCATTTTTCTGCCAGCGTTGCTGTCTCATTATCGTAAAATCTTTACACTCGGAGACCAATAACCGCTTCGCCAAACCAGTTGTGACAGCAGTGTGATTTCAACGCCGATAATATGTCAGCCAAACATCTCGCTTGATGTGAGATTCTATTTGTTTCTGTTGTTTTTTTGTCTGTTTGTTTGTTTTGGCTAAAAACATATTCCAGACAAGAAAAAATACTTTCAAAACCTTTGCTGTTACAACACACAAAAACGTGTTTTCTAAACATTTTAGATTTTGTTGCTGGTGTTGTGTGAATAAACCTGTTAATCTGATTAAATTCCGTCTCTATATTTTTTAGGATTAAGATTAATTTAGAAACAACTGTAAAATAATAATTTAAATCATTTATTACAGGACAAATCTCCAGGAATTGATGTCTAAAAAATAAACTGATTAATTCACCTAAATGTTATTTTCTAAAGATTTACTAAGCAAAAAACTAGAAAAGAAATATGAGTGAAAAACAAATGCTAAACTTCACTGCTAATACTGGCTCAAAAGGAAAGTTTCATGATTAGAAATTTTTATTTTATAATACTGATTCAACTCTTAAGATTTTTGAAGAGTTTAAATAAGTTTTACTTCTGAGTTTTAGTGCCTATATTAATCTGAGAGGGGAAAAAAATTTCTCAGACCCAGTTTTGATCCATCAGAACCTCTACTTCAGAAAGAATTTGGTATCTTTCTGTGGTAAATCGGGCTCTTGTCTCTCATGGAACCGACTCGTCTTTCGCTGTCCTGGTTGTTTCTCAGCTCAGTTTATGGGGAAATATCAGAGCAAGCAACTGTTATTTCAGCTGTAGGGCAACACTGAGACCGGCAGCTGTTGGTTCTGGCCCAGCTTGTTGGATGTTTTGTGGTTCGTCACTTTGGTTTTGGAACTCGCTTGGTTATGAAGGAGAAAGTACTTACAGGTAACTAAGCGACGTTGGACACACGTCTGAGATGGATGGAGAGACTCTAAACAAACAAATGAATCTTGGCACACACTGCAAACAAAGAAATTCATCCCAACCAAAGTTGACCAGGGGACGTTTCTGGGTCTGGGCAAGGCTTCTTGGTAGGTTTGCTGGTCCTTTCTCACTGGACTGGAGCCGTGTTGGATTTTCGTCACGTGGTTGGATTCTTTTATTCTTTTTAAACTTGATGGTGGCGCAGGAGTAGAGCATTTTTGAAGCCCTCAGTCCTCAACGTAGCTTTGCTGGTTCGAGTCCCATCCGTGGACCTTCACCCCATGTCTTCCTCCCCTGTCAACTCTATTTCCAGTCAGACTACTGTTAAAAGAAAGCCCACTAGTGCCTATAAAAAAACAAAAAAAAACAACAACCACTTAGACTAGAAAAAGGTCAAAATTGACAACAATCTAATGGCTGGGGTATTTTACCATTCAAAGCTTCAAGCATGTGCACATTCGAGGTTTAGAACACCAAGCAATATTAACAGGTATTGCTAATCCATGATTACTTAGGGGCTCTCTGAGTTTTAAAAATCATTCATGTACCAGTAACTTTTATAATTTTAGTATTAAAACAGTCATATTTTGGCCTTTCCAGGACTCCACTTGTGTGGAATGAGAGATTTTTATTGCTACACCTAAATATCTGACAGGGACGTTTCAAAGGGACCCGGATCAAAACAGTTCCAATAGGTTAAAGGTCAAATGTGATACGTCGGCGTACGTTCAGTTATACTGCTATAAGTTACAACATGGTGAATTTGTTACAGTTGACTGTTCACCAAGATCCTGTTTACTTCTCAGAAAATATTAAACATTTTAATTTGTGACAGTTAATCAGATCACTTGGTCTAAAATTAATTAATAAAAAGTCAGTTTTTAGACTACAAAGAAAAAAAGGAAATAATTAATAATTTTATTCTGTTTTTAATTTTACTAAACTGGACCCTCTGAAACATTCCCATCTATTTGGATCATAATGGATTGGTTTTTACAGGGTCGTTGTAATTTAATGCACAATTTAGTACGTTTTTACTCATTTTTTTTGTCTTCCACGTGTTATCCACATCTGCTGCTGTTTCTACAACATCTCTGATAATCTTTAGGTGCTGAACCTACATTTTTGCTCACTTTGACAGGAAAGGACTTGAATAGATGTGCTTAGCCATGTCTGCAACAATCAAACAATTAAAGATTGCTACAGTATTAAGTTAACCAGAAAATACTGCTGTGGCACACTAATTGCCTAAAATATTACACTAGCTATGTTTACGTAGTCATAAGTATTCAGAATAATTGGCTGATGGGAATAAAAATGTGTAAAATAAACACTCCAAACAGAATATTTTGATCGGATTAGACTCAATGGGAATGAAATTGTATTCCTAACGAGACGGGTGATTTCTGCCATTTCTGTCTAAACACTTCGATCATGTCATTCAGATCGAGGCAAAATGCCTTGATTGTGCATGTGTGTGTGCCATGTCTCTCACCCTGGCATGCAGGAAGACAAACCGCATGTGTTCCTGTACCTGTAGCTTTATTAGGGAGTGCAGTAACATCTTCATCGTTCTAGAATCTGGTGTGGGTACATTCTGGGTACTAAGAACACACATAACGAACACACTTCCTTGTTTGTTTGTGTATGTAATTGACTTCTGTGGTTTTTCTCTAGAAATTTTTGTGCATGACAAAGGGTTTGTACTTTAAGGAAAACCTGGTGCATGTTGATGTAAGTCTTGATCGGACTAATTGACTTTATGCCTATAGGAACTATGTATTCGGATTATTTTAAAATTTTCAATCCGAACACGTCGGTCCGATGATGGAATCGGACAGATTTTGACAGCTCTAAAGGCTCAGTCCTTCTGGTCCCTGAGTTCCCGTCTTATGTGACACTACATCCTTCCTGTCTTCTTGTAGCTGGAACATGCCCGGTTGACCCAGACCGAGCTGATGCGGGAGTCCTTCCGCCACAACCAGGAGATCACAGAGCTGCTGCAGAAGCAGGAGGAGCTGCAGGAGAGGGTGACGGAGGAGGCTCGAGCCCGGGAGCAGCTCGCTCTGGAACTGCACCATGCTGAGGGTTCGATTTTTATTTTTATCTAAGAATAATTCTCAGCGTGCACTGAGAAACGTTTTGAGTTAAGCATCGGTTGTCTTTCATCGGGGTCAAAAATGCATCAAGCGTTTGTAGGTCTCATGAAGAATATTCAGCTCATATCAGTTTGTAAAAATATTTGTTGCCCACATGTTGGCATTTCATCCCTTCACTCTTTCTATATCTTCCCAGTTGCAAATATGTTTATTACACTTGGGAATTAAGTATTTGGATAAAATATGGAAATAAACAGTCATAAAACTGCTAAAATCTCTTATATAATAAGGTTAATTTGGATATTTTCCAAAGCTTTTGTATTACATCCGATTTCCATTAATCAAATTCAGTTTTGGAAAGTTAACTCTTGTGAACTATGACAGATTATGAGTCCTGTTCAGGCCAAAATAACTCAGTGACATCCTGCATCATTGCAACAACTGATTTAAGAAAGGATCTTCTGAAAAACAGAAACCTAATTTATTTATTTATATTTATAAGATAGTTCGTCATTATTATGTGCATCTATTTCTGTAACTGTTCCATTTATGTCAGAAGCAGCTGGTCGGTAAGGGTCAACTGTGCCAACATACTCCAGACCCGTCGAATACACTTTCTTCTTTGGTTATCACACAGAGCAATAAGTTCCTTCTCTTTCGCTTTGTAGATACACCTAACAGAAGTGTGATTATGGCCCTTTCTAATCTTGGATTGTCTTATACAAGACGGGAATCCTGTTTCTCTATTTGCTCGCTCTAATCTTGTAGAGGAACAGCAAATGTTTGCTGTCATAAAATAGCTTTGTACATCTACAGGCCATCAAAGAAGAAGCTGTTGAGCTTTTAGTTGAAGTTTTTTTTTTTTTTTTTTATGAGCACAGTAATATAAATTCTCACTTTGGTGGGTTTTTTGTAACAAATTACATGGCAAAATATAACATGATGTCTTTAGACCAAATTCTTTTGAAGATGCTACACTGGGTATGTAAACCTGATCTGTTAAATGAAAACTGGTTTGAACATCCTGCTTTGTTTCTTTGTTGACTGGTTGGGAGCTTTAGAGCAGCTGGGCTTATTGTACGATGACCTGAAAGAGAAATACCTGCACTATTGTTGGAGGATCCAGGTAAAAACTCGAGGGTGGGGCATTTTCAAACTGGTTTCGAAAGAAGATGGAACATATTAAATGTCACAAACAGGACCTGCTCATTATTTTAGCTGCTAAACTTTATTGTTAATTAAAGACAGTAGTAGTTTCCCAACTCTGCTCTCTGCAGCTGTTGGTTTATGTTTTTTTTCAGGTTTGAATTACATGTATCTGACAGCTGAGTATCACGAAGATCCTGCCCTAGGCAAACTTTGCATAAAGCTTTGTGTTCTGTTGTCTCGCAGTTGGCAACTACAGTGCTTTGCAAAAGTATTCATACCCCTTGAAACAGTTTCCCATTCTGTCACATTACATCTAAATAAATTGATGTGTTCAACTGGGATTTTATATGAGACATCCGCCTCGGTCATTGGTTTCTTACAGCCTCAAGGATTTTACTGTATTTAGTTCAACCCATCTACCCATTAATGCTGACCAGCTTCCCTTTCCCTGTTGGAAAAACACCTTCCCCATGATGTTCCCACCACTATGTTTCACTTTGGGATGTTTGCTTACAGAGTGAGGTGCAATGTAAGCCTTCCTCCAGACATAACGTTGTGAATGTCGGCCATAATGTTTAATTTTGGTCTCATCTAACTCAAACATCCTTCTTCCACATGGTTCTTTCTTTTCGTAAAGTTTTCTTTCAGCGATGGCTTTCTTCTTCCCTCCCTTTCATGATTTTGTTTTATACCTTTTGACACACAAGTGGACTCTTGTTACTAATCTGGTGACTTCTGAAGGCAGTTGGTTGCATTGTATTTTAAGATGGCAAATCAAAGTAGGAGGGCCTGAATACAACTGTATTCCATTGTTTTCAGGTTTTTATTTCTAAAGCATTTTGTAAATAATATCACTTTAAAGGAACAATAAGTAATAATGACACTTAGTGGTTAAAATCGGAACAACACACAATGCCTTTCACGGACACCCGCCGGTCCGTTGTTGCTCTGAATTTTTACTTCTACAGGACAGGTATATAATGTATTCTGTTCTATTTCTGGTCCGCTTCTCTTACTGGCTTCCATGTTTGCAGGCTGCTACTCATTTGCCAAAATAAAATACCAAATGCTGCGCTCTGTTTTGGGAACCCAGGGAACTCTCATATGATTGGCTCAGGAACCAGGAAGTAAACAGTGGTTCCAGACTGTACCTCTAGTTTTGAAAGGAGAAAAGTTTGACGAAGGCTTTGTTGATGGAGAGGACTGATTGTTTATAGGGGATGTTACTTCCATCCCAGGTGACAAAGGAGAATGCTTTAGGTTGATTTTTAGAGTAAATATCTTACAGCTCATTTAAGTGTCTTTGTGTTGGTATATCACATAAAATACCCCACCCTCAACAGCTAAAGTCTGTGGTTGTACTGTGACAACAAGTTTCAACAGTATGAATACTTTATGGAGGCACCATAACCTCTGAGTGTAGACGTCAAATAATAAAATGTCCTCGATCAGAACCTGGGCACATTTTTCCAAATGTGCAGAGTACAGAAGAAAATAATGGATAGATAGATTTTCAGCAGTCTCCTAGAGCATCCATACCTTTTTTCCTTTTCTTATCAACTGATTTCCAGGAAAGAGGTTAATGCTTGCTGACCTGTGATGTTTCAGTACAGTAATTATAGAGCATTTCATTGTGCTTCCAACTCAGACATCAAACAAAATGGGTCAAATATTTGCACTTGTTTGTTTGACTAAGCATGCATCCTCATGATGTTTTTTTTTTTAACTCCTGTTGTTGGTAACCTTGGATATTTTACCCTGTTAAGCATTCATTCGTCTAGATGGCAACCTCAAGAACAACAAAGTGAACTAGAAGAATTGCGTTTCTGTAGAAACTGCTGTGTGGATGCTTGAATGGATTTGTCTGTTTGCTCAAGAAATTTAAGTGAAGCAGCTCAACACTCGTTGAAAAGTAAAAGTTAATAGAAATTGAAAAAGAAAACAAATATAGAAGAAACCTGTTAAATAAAGAACTGTAGAGGCAGACCTAATATCTGCTGCAAAGGTGTTTTATGTCATAGAAAAGGTTTAAGCAGTTCAGCTTTTGAATCCTTAGTGGAAGACCATACAAATAAAAAAAAAAAAAAAAAATTTTGCCAGCATTACTGAAAATGCTAATGTTGGCAAACATGCTAACTCTAGAATGCTAGCTAAGAGTGTAGAACTATAGCCACTGTGTTAAAATAGAAAACTAAAATTATGACTCGGATGGTAAAAGACAAGAAAAGGGGGAATTCATTGGTAAGGGAACATTTTCTCGTGACCCATTTAAAGTTGGAATGGTGTCACTAGCTTGAATATTGTGGAAGTCGTTAGGTTCAAAGATCACAACAATTTCACTGAATTCTGAAGATTTTTGATTCTTTTTTTATTTAGAAAAGCTGGATATTTTAAAAAGTAGATATATTTCAAAAATTAAAGGTTATGTGAATCATATGTTGTAGACACATGAGCTGAATATTTTAGTAGTTGAATGGTTGACTGCACAAAGGATGCAGAGGAAGATAGCTGCTGGAAACTGGGGATAAGCGATTGCCAGAGAGAAACAGGGTCACTTTGGTGCACATTCTGTAAAGGATTCACACAATTATTCAAAAACCCTTCCGTTGAGTGATTGTAACAAAGAAGGGAGCAGGACAAAAACACAACGTTTTTTGGGGGGCATGCATGAGTTGCTGCTTTCTTTCTAAGCTTACTCCTCTTGCAGGTCTCATAGATGGCTACACGGGTGAACGAGCTGCGCTAGAAGAGCAGTTACGCCAGAAGGAAGAGCTCCAGCTGAGCCTCGAGCAAGAGCTGCAGGTGAGCTGCAGGGAGGAGGAAACATAATTACTTCTCTCTGTGAAGGCAAATGACTTGTGACAACATTAAAGTCAGAGGATTTGCTGCTGACACTTAAGGATCTGAGAAAGTCTTCAAGATTAGTCTAAATGCATAATAAAAAAAGATTGAATCCATTAGTTTACTCAGATGTGAAAGAGTAGTGTTTTTTTGAACAGGCTGTGCTGCTAAAAATGCCACTAAATAATCGTAAAATAAAAATAACGGCACCTTAAAAAGCTGTATTTAAACTTCTTAGGGGGTTTGGTTTTATTCAGATGTTTTGATCGAGGAGATAAAAACTTTCTAGTTTTGAAAAAGTAAAAAAAAAAAGTTAAAAAAAATCCAGCTGGCATCAAACACTGCTGAGCGGGATGTCACAATCTGATCTTGTGCTGAAAGGAAATCAGATAAACAAGCCCAAGCATGATAGCGATGTGCAAAAACATAGATGGAGGAAAAGACGTGCAAAAAAAGGAAAGCTAGGAAAAAGATAATTTTCCTTGAAGCAGGATAGTCTATCAGATATTTAGACAGCAGGCACATCTCCAAGTTGAACATGTAAGATATGACTAACATGTCAGCAAGCGTTAACATGCATGCAAAACTGGGCTCCTAATTTAGAATTTTCCACTCAGGTAACAAGTACCCGGCTGCACGAGTTGGAGCATGAACGGCTTCAGATGCTGGAGGAGCGTGAGCTGCTGTCACGGCAACAGGACGCCATGAGGGAAGAGGCGGGGCCGCGTGAGCTTCGTACGTATCACCTCGAGGAAGGGGGGGTGGGGGGGGGGGGAAATCAACAAGGCTGTGTGTGTCTACTCAAAAGCAGCTTTTTTACCTGCAGCTGAAAGGGAAATTGATTTACTCCACGATAATACAAGATCAGGAGTTAGTTATTTACAGTGAAATGTCAATTGATTGTTGAATTATAGGTGAAGGCCTTTAGCCATTCAGCCAGCGTTGGTTTTAAGCGTAAACAGCTTTTTCCTCCTCAGCAGTTTGCACTTCCAGGATTTGCCTTTATTCTGGTTTGTTGGGGCCTATCTCATAATAGTAATTCCTTCGTTGGTATTAGGTTAATTTTGTCCAAATGTTTTATTCCCCTTATGTATATATATATATATATATATATATATATATATATATATATATATATATATATATATATATATATATATATATATATATATATGTGTGTATAAAACATATTTAGGAATAAGTAACAGTTACACCAGATCAGTTATCGATCTGTTCAGGGTAATAGGGTTTTTATTTATTTCATTTTAACAAACTTGAGGTTAACTTTAATTAAGCTTACAAATATTTCCCAAGAGGTGACTTGATGTATGTATGATAATTCTGCAGTTTCCCCAATTATTTTTAAAAAAGGTATTACTTCCTTATGTTTTCTCGTAGATGGTGAGTGTTCTGTATTTCTAATTATAAACAAGGGCTTCTTTAATGCTTTTTTTTCTGCAGTTTATAGGGTACAGAAAGAAAACTGCCTTCCTTTCTTTTTCCCATTCCATATCTGCAAGAGAAACAAGAGCATGTTAAATTCTTGTGTGCTTTCTCATCCTCCTGTAGGCCTAGTTCAAGCTGCAATGGTTGCAGCACCTGAAGCAGGTGTGTCCACTTTGAGCATGGCTCAGTAATGTCTCTGTATGTCCTCATAAAATGTCTGGCTGAGTGATGGTGCATCTCTCTAACCCTGATCCAGCAACTCACCGACACGGCTTGAAGCTTTGCTTGCTCATGGGCTCACTTACTCACTCAAAATAACCACTAACCTCTGCTGCAGCTTTTTTTTTTTTTTTTTTTTTACTGATTTTTGTCCAGTTCAATGTCCCGGAGTGAGTGTTGGCACCCATTTTAGCATGATAAAACCAATCTGCAAGCATTTGTACATACTTACAGAATTACCCATACATCCTGGAGCTTTTCCACATTCTGTCACATTATTTTCATCCGAAAACACTGGATTTCATTGTTATTCATCCTCCTTTAACCTAATATCCCTAAATAAAATCCACCTTTACCTTTATATCCACCTTTACCTTTATAAATTAACTTGACGGTAAAGAAAATCCACCTGTTTGTTATTTGTTCTCAGTATACAGTAAAGAAGCTGTTATGTGAAGGCGTAATGGTTTGTTTGAGAACATTGGTGAACAAACAGCACCATGAAGACCCAGAAACACGGCAGACAGGCCAGGGAGTAGGTTATGGAGAAGATTACAGCAAGGTCAGGTTATACAGAAATATCCCAAGCTTTGAACGTCTGAACGAGCATCGTTCAAACCATCTCCATGGAGGAACATGGGGAGGGGATGCTAATAGAAATGCCAACTATGCTCTTATTATGCACTGATTGGGTTGTATGATAGAACTGCACAATGTATACAATCGGCTCATTTATTTCTGCTTCAACGTATCTAAGCTCTGCCTGGCAATGGTATATTTGGCAATTTGGATGGAGTTATACTGCCTTTCAAGGCCACACATGGTAAAGCTCATAATGGCCAAGATAATAAATCTGAAGTGGTGGAGAAAGTGAGTATTGAGGAAAATATGTGTTATCTCCAATCAAGATCCTCACAATTTTCAACGTCGATATCACAATTTCGTGTTTTCCTAATATTTAGCCCTAATCTTTCACATAAAATAAATCAATTCCAATAAACTGAATTCACATTTCTGGAAATAACTGTGACAAAGTGTGAAAAAGCTCAAGGGATATGAATGATTTTGCAAATCACTTTATGTCTTGATGTCCTCCTGATTGTTGGCTCTCTCTTTGTAAGAGTAAATGCTGTTTGCAGCCTCTCTGAATAGGAGGAACTCTTCCCTGCCCGTAAAAGCTTACTAGGCATGGATATTGCCACGTATGAACTGTGTGTGTCTGACCTGTCATTTGCACTCTATCCCCCTGTTACTTGTGCACTAATCCTGTGGGGTTTGAGCCAGTGTGGGATATTGCCTGGTGGCAGCAATGGGCGAAGAGATGCTGGGAATGATGGGGGGTTAATTACTGGTAATGGTTTTTCTTTTTGTTGGGAACCTGACTGAGATGTTGGAGGAGTCTGATGTGGGCAAATTATTCAGATCACGGTGAGACAAAGATCAGTATTTAGAAACGTGTGGGTTCAAAAAGCAAAAGTTACATCTAATCTGATTAAATGCCAGCATCTTCAGACTCTTCAGTTCCATCTCAGATCTTAATCTCGGTGCCAAAATCGAACGGGAATGTCTCGGTTACAAACTAGCCAGCTGGTTAGTAATGCGCGGCGTTCCATCCTTCTTCGCAATGTCGCGCAGACCTGCTGGAGGAAACAGAGAAGCTGATGAAAGAGAAGGTGGAGGTTCAGCTGCAAGCTGAGAAGGAGAACACAGACCTCCTAAAGCAGGTGAAGCAACTGGAGGAGGAGCTGGAGGAGCAGGTGAACAGAGTGATCGAGCTGGAGCACTCCCAGAAGACGGAGACCGGAGACCTCCAACAGCAGATTCAGGCCCTGGAGAAACAGCTGGAGAAAAACAGGAAGTTCCTCGATGTAAGTGCCACAAAAAAGCACCTCAGATTTAGATCTATCTGGAAATAATAATATTGCTGCATTATTTCACAGCAGAGTTAAACTGACACTTTAGGTTTTTGTTTTAAAAGGATTCACAGATCCTTACAGCAGAAGTCTGCAAAAAACTGTATTTAGAACTGATTTTATGTTTTTCACCTTGACCTAAACAACACATGCCTCCCATTAGGAGGCCATTTGGAGGCTGGAAAAATGATAATGAAAGAATGTGCATCAGTTTCTTTTTAAATTAAAATGTGAGCAGGCCTTAAGGAAAACAACGGCAGGTTCGCGATCAGGCCAACAAAACTGGCCAAACAGGATCCTTCTTCTAAAGCGTGATTCACAGGAAAGGCATGAAAATTCAAAAACAGCTCTCTGAAAATGATTTTCCAATAGTATTTTTTTTAACCCTAAAACGGCTACAGATCCTCATTTCCTCATCAGTTACCATCACCAGTACTTGAACTAAGTAGCAACAATGGGATCTTTTAAAACTAAGACCATACATAATCATTTTACAACTTTTTTTACTTTTTAAATTGTCTTAGTGTTTGTAGCTCATGGTTATTGTAATTATTTCCACATTTGACATTGAGAAATATGTGGAAAAGGAAAATAAAACAGCAAGAATGACAGCTGAAAGTTGCCAGGAAGTGAGAAAGAAATGCTCAACTTGAGTATTAATGCAAACCACAATGTCCAGAGTTCAAATTTGAGTAAATAAAGTGTAAATCTGAAATATTCCCAGATGTTTTTTTCTGTAATAAATATTCAGCAACAAAAACTTAAAGTACTAAAATATGTCCATCCTCTTATGCATTAAAGTTTATATTAGTGTTTTATTTACAGCAGTGGGAAAGTGCCTCCCATTCATACCTCATGTTTTAAAATATACATGCATTAAATTATAAAAATCATCCAAAAGTAAAATTTATACCTCGTGTGGAGGCAAAACTCCCCTTTGACTGGAAGAAACTTTCAACTAGTTTAATCGTTTTAATTTCTAGTTAAAATGTTAATTGATGCCACATTTAAAGTTAGATTTTTAGTTAGTTGAGTAGCACGGTTATAAATAAATATACATACATGAATAACTACATAAACTGGAAATATATTAGAAAGACGTTCTGTTATCTGCATAAACAGTTTAAGGAAGCATTTACAGGAACGTTTCTTTAGCTCGTCACTTCTCCACATCTTAAAAACAAAAACTATGCAGACATAACAGGTATTCAGTTCAATTCAGTTTTATTTATATAGCGCCGATTCACAACGCACGTCATCTCAAGGCGCTTTACAAAATCAAATTCAATAAATCATTCAGATCGGTCAAAAGGTTTCCTAACTAAGGAAACCAGTAGATTGCACTTATTCAGCTCTGCTGTTTGCTCTAAAACGGTTTCCTCTGTTGGTTTGTTTTTTTAAATCTGCTGCTTCTCTGTTGTTTCGGCGTTCAGGAGCAAGCTGCGGATCGGGAACACGAGAGGGACGTCTTCCAGCAGGAGATCCAGAAACTGGAGCAGCAGCTGAAGAGCCCGCAGAAGCTTCAGGCCGGTTCTGAGCAAAGGAGCCAAGAGGTAAGAGGGTCTAGGAGAGATGCTGCTGTGTCTGAGTTTCCTTCGCTGGCCTGAGAATGACACCAAATAGTCGTAGCATTTGGCAGGAGATGGAGCTATAGCTGGTTCTTTTCTACACTTTCGGTTTCTAAGCTGTGTAATGGGTGGTTGCGTTTCATTGAATACAAGATGATATCGTTGTCACTTTATTTATTTATTTATTTTATGCATCAAAGCATGGATGTTTTTATTACAAACAATGAAAGATTACTTATAATGGAGCTTAGAATTTCATGGTCCCTCTCTGTGATTTTATTTGTAAATGAACCGTTCTGGTTTGTCGTATTTTTGCTCTCTTTAGCTATTTGGTATAGTCTTGGCAGATTATGCTTTTAGCTTAAAATGTCTAAATAAATTGCCAGATTATAGAGTATTTTGCAATCAGCAATAGACAGGCAAAGGTAGCACCTTGGTGACCAAATTGGGGTGTTTGTTGTCTTACAAGTCGGGTTTTTGGTGTCAGGAAACTCTTTGAGGTCAATGTAGGCATCCTGGAGCCCAAACAAGTGTAGAGGTTTTACATTATTTGTACAATAATGACGATAAAGCACATTTCATTTAAAAAATAACATCTCAAAGCGCTGCAGGATAAAACAATAAAAACAGATTAAAAAATAAGCTAAAAACTCATGGATCAGTGGGAAAGGCTTGTTTAAAAAGGTACGTTTTAAAGTTGTTGTTTTTTTAAAGCCGTGAGTGTCTGTGGAGCCCTTCAGGTGGTCGGGGTGGAAGTTCTAAAGGCGAGGGGCAGCTGCGGAGGAGCCCCGGCCGCTCGTTGTCCTTAATGAGGTGCGAGGTGGATGGAGGAGGCTGTCGTTGTGTGAGCGGAGAGAGCAGATGGATAAGTGGGGCGTGAGGAGGTCCTTTAGGTATTCAGGAGCATTGCCACAAATGCACAGTGGTGAACAAGTTGCTCAGACTCAAAAATAATCAAAAACACTTTATAACCTTATGTTTTATGTTTTTTTTTCCAACAAACTAAAAAGATGTTTTTTGTGCTCTTGAGTAAGCATTTCCTGCTTTAAAAAGGCATCCTGCAGACTTTGGTTGCCTTTGGTCTTTTTTAGTACATTGTATAGTGTTCTTTGTTTTGTTTTTGGAGCCAGTTTCTATTATAGAGAAAAGATTATTGTCTAAAACAACAAAGGTGCTTGCTGTCTGTGTAAAGACAATTTGTTCCCATTCCTTTATTTGAATTTGAAACAATAAATAGGGTTTAAAAGGCATAAGTTAGCGTTTTAGCCCCAATAATGTGATTCTGAAAGCCTAAACTGTGGTTTAATATTCATATTATAAATATTAATATAAATAGATGTTAATACTTGTGTGGCATGCAGTGAGTCTTAAAAAAAAATGGGGGAACTGGGTAAAAAGGTCGTCAAAAGGAGAAGAGTCAAACCAAAACAAACTGCCTCTATGCCTCAAAATGGATAAATTAATAACACTATATGAAATAAATTAAATGAATATACTATATTTATTTAGTTATTTCATATCTCCTAGTTAAGATAATTTTAACTGTCATGTAAAATGCTAGCATCTTATTGGTTCACCTGTTCAGCTAAACACCAATCGCCTTGTTAATGGCAATATTAGCCCCGCCCACTGACTTTGATGGGTAAACCTTACAGCTAAAGTAATTTAACAATGCGTTGCAAGACAGGACGATGGAATAATTACATGAAAATTAAGATAGTTGCATATGTTTTTAAAATACAATGAGGGCACATTTTTACTACTTTTGTTCACATTTAATTATTAACTATTGACATTTAAAGAAATATTAATGTAAAGGGATTTTTTAAAGGTATGTATTTCCAGTTTTATTTGAGTTGTCATATAAATATCCATTTAATGACTTATTTATGTTTATTTGTGCCACTTTTGGTCTTTCACAGATCAAGTCTCTGAAAGAAATGAGGAGTGGGTGGGGGGGCAGCCAAGGAAAAACTTTAATATATGTTCAGCTTAATAAATTGTCTGATGGGATGTTTGGTTTATGGTTTAGGGAATGTGTGTTACTTTGTTTCACATGTTTGTGTATGAAATATTGGTATAAATAGAAAAGCGATTTGTTTATAAGGATGTTTAGGAGTGTTTGAAAGGAATTAAACAACATGCATTTATTAAGCTGTGACAAAATGTCAGAATTTGCTGTTTAACGTCTTAACGATGTGCCGGTTTGTTTTTATATGTTGCATATTAGCATTTGTTCGCTGTTCTTCATTGCTCGTCCTTCACTATCATCTTTTAATCGTGTCGTCCTGCCCTCCAATGGGACTGGATTTAAATTTGAGTCGGTAATTATGTCCTCACCCTAAAAGGTTCAATCACTGCAGTCTTAATTTACAAGCAAAGTTTAAGTCCCTCTTGGTTTCTAGTGAAGAAAAAGCTGTTGCATCCGATTAATTCTTCACCCTGTAATATTTAATAGAAATGCAAATGCAATCTAAAATCTAAAAATCTGATCCGGTTCCTTTCTTAATACGCTTGTCGTTTCTCTTGAAAATCTTTTTTGAAGGCTAGGTCTCTTTTTCACCATATTTTGGTTGTTTCTGCTTTAAAGAGCTTGAACCATCTGCAAAGACCGACGGGTTGTTTTTTCCTCAAATTTAGAGAAACGTCCAGTTGCAGCTTTAATTTAATTTAACAGACTTTTATTTAGTCTTGTCTTTTTTTTTACCATTACTTTAGTCTCACCATTAAATGTCCCTTTTTTCTTTGTCTGTAATCTGCAAACATTTCTGTAGCATTTTCCATCACTGAGTGCTTTTTTTCTTCCTCTGCTTCCCTCGCGAATCTTGAACTCTCCATCCTGTGGTCCATTTTGCCTCTGCCTCCTTTCTCCTGTGGCTATTGCAGGTGGATGGAGTAATCCTAAAGGTATTGCTTCTAGCTGCATCTGATCTCTGCAAACATTTAGTGCATTTTTAGTGAACCCAGCTTCCTTCCTTCCATCGTTTCCCCTCTTTTCTGTTTTGTCTACCTTTTGCTTTAAGTGTAGGAAAGATCACTCTGCTTCACCCTTTTGTCCTCCAAATTATTTACCCTATCCCGCAGATGAAAAAGGGTAAAAATAATTAGCTCTTTATGTTGTCGGTTGCTATGCACTTTTTTGCAACTTTTTACAATTTGGAGTAAAAGTTACTCAAGAGCCATCTGTAGACTTCACAGTTTTAGACAATTGTCTCTATGCATAAATGAGCAAGCTGTCCATGTTCTCTTTTCTTTGACTAAACTTTATTTGTCTTCCAACAAATACAAAAAAACAATCTCAGCAGTCAACAACAACACTAAAGAAAGCGAAAGAGAAGGAGACTTCTCTCTTCCCTTAATGCCAGGACTATCAAATAAGCAAATCACATGGAAAAAATGAATGGAAACATATATTTGCACCCTTGTAGATCAACATTAGTGTAGTGATTGATCTGGATACTCGTCATATCGTCCCGTTTCCAATTCTTGCTTGCTTACTTACTTGGGTAAGAAATGGGACGGTCAGTTTCGTGCCAAATTGTCTCATTCATGCATCATTTCAAACACTCTGTATGAAGGCTTGTCCCTGCTTTGATGATTAAAAGTAATTTTCTACAATGCGCTTGTAGTCTGGGAGAGAAAATGTGATTATATGAATCCGATGAATAATATCTAGCAGCAGCAGATCACTCAGCTATTTGGCTTGATCAGGGGTCATAATCTGTCACACTGCAGAAGGGTTGAGAGGACCGAATGGGGAATTAGAAACATAATCAATAAAAATAGGGTGTGAAGAAGTAATCCATGACTATAAAGGCCATTTGAGGCCACTATTGGTAATCTAACCCACAGAAGCACTGTTGCTTAAATATCTAATCTCTGAATCGTGTTATTCTGACCTATCCTGAATGTTTTTTACATGATTAATATGACGGAATGAAAGCACTGTAAAAGTGTACTTACACAACGTAAACAAAGCTTTTGAAGAAACCTGCACGATTGTGAAATCACCTTACCGTTTATTTTAATAAAAGGGTTAGGGTTAAGCATAGACGATTTACAATCCCATCATCAAATTCAGACAGCTTCAATGACTGCACCTTTCCCTTAAATTAGGTTTAAACCAACCAAATACCACATTATCATTAAAAAAATACCCTCATCCTCATCAACTCCTCCCATCTGTCAACATCTCCTCCTCCTCTGTATGGATCTTTGCTTTCACAGGTGGATCGTTTCCCCCTTAGTTGCTCCTGGTCTGTTAACTTCTTTGTGGGTGGAACTGTATCCCCGCATGTTTTCTCCCTAACCCCCCCCCCCCCCCCACACACACACACACACACACACACACACACACACACACACACACACACACACACCTCCTCCTTTCTCAGGTGGATCAGCTGACCTTCCCGCTAACTGCACATAGCGAGTCGGATCTGCGAGCAGATCTCGTCCAACGATCCTCTCCCTCTGTGTTATCGCCTCACTCCCTTCTCTCCCTCTCTCTCTCTCTCTCTCTGCTCCTCACCAGGTGGAGCAGCTAACCTCCCAGCTGAAGGATAAGGCAGATTGGTGCAGTGAGCTGCTGCTCGGCTCCGAGCAGCTGCGTCGTGAGTTGGGAGAGCGCGACGAAGAGATTGAAAAGCTGGAGAGCCGCATCCGCGAGCTGGAGCAGGCCCTGCTGGCCAGCGCTGAGTCCCTGGAGAAGGTGAGGAGGGAGGGGGGGTGAGGAAGAGTGAGATAAAGGTTGCTTTGAAGACGGCATCAGAGAGTCTGAATGTTAGCGTGCGAGTGTGAGCGTGTGAGGTAGCATGTAGACGAGGTGACAGCTAAGAGGAGGAGGGCTGGAATCACGGAGGGGGAGAACAATGTGTGGGTGGGTCTACCTCAGCCGCCCCCGACAGGCTGCCGTGGCTGAGTTATACGCTGGCAGTTGTTAAGATTGCCCCCCCCCCCCCCCCCCAGTGTCCATCGATGGTTGTGGGGAGGGAACCGAAAAGCAGCACAGAAGATTAATTGTTTGGATTTTGCAGCAAACAGCTCGCATTTGTACTTTGAGTTGCTGCAGACCGGTTGGATTGTCACTGGAGGTTCTTCTGTTGGGCTTTCCCGTGCACAGTTTTAAGGAAACTGCTGAGCCACGTAGTTTCTTTCGTGTGTGTGTGTGTGTCGCAGGTTGAACAAAAGAAGCAGCATGCGTCCATCACCGAGACGAGACACTCCACCTTGGAGGCTCAGCTGCAGACCGAGAGAGAAGCTTTGGAGAGGAAAGAGAAAGAGGTAAGAAAAAGAAACTTTATGTCAAATTCATTAAATGCGTTTAAATCCAGGCGGAACAACTGATCACTTGTGTTAAACATCTTCTGGTGCAATGTTCTTTGTTTTTGGATGCAGTTTTTATAGAAATAGAGAACATATTTTCATCATCTGGAAATCCACCTCTTTATACATCTGTCCATCTGCTTTTCTGTACGTCCATCACTCTATTCATCCAGACACCTGCTTATTCATTCGTGCATCTTTTCATCCATCTTAATAGAACACAGAGAAAACATACATCCGTCCATTTGTTTGATCGTCTTTTTTATCCATCATCTGTCTGTCCACCCATTTAGTCATTCATTCACCCCTCCACTCGCTTGTCCATCCATCCGTTTATCATCTTTCTGTCGTTCTTTCCTTCTCTCCATGCTCAAACCCTGGATGTGACCATCCAACAACTGATAACTCTGGAAATTAGAGTCCAGAGAATGGATTTGCCTTTTACAGTCATCTGCTATAGGTAGTTTTAAATTCTTAGTTTTGGCACGTTGGCTTATATCCGTTTATTTAGCCACATGCTGGATATTATGTTGTCAGAGTCAGGTGCAGGGACTGGAACGATAATGAGGTTCACAATGTCCTTTGTAACGCTCTATTTCTGCTTTATCTGTCGCCTCAGATCTGTAACCTGGATGAGCAGCTGGAGCAGTTCAAGGAGGAGCTGGAGAATAAGAGCGAGGAGGTGCAGCAGCTTCACATGCAGCTGGAGATCCAGAGGAAGGAGATCAGCAGCCAGCAGCAATTCGTAGAAACTAGGGAGAGTTTGCTCCAGGTAAGCAGACCCCTTACAGTCATTTCTCTAAGAGAGATGAAACATGAAGGATTAAAGAAGCATTTAAACCCCTTTAACTACTTCATGTGTTGCCACATAGCGACCAGAAACGTCTGTGTATTTTATGTGATAGTCAACCACAACGTAGTTTGTAATTGTTTTTGTATTTTGTATTTGTCTTTCACTCAGTCTATCGAACATATTAATATGCACTGATCTAAATCAGTGGTTCTCAAACTTTTTCTATAGCGCCCTCATTTAAAGAATCAAACAAACTTCAGCCCCCCTCATCCCAACAAAATGGGTCAAAAATGTAACTTTTATTGAAGATTACCCAGAATCCCTTTTACATTTTATACAAGTTAAAAAGAATTTATAACAATGGTTTCTAACAATTGGGATTTTTCAGCATTGGCACATTTTAAAAATTATGATATTAACTACAGTATAAAAGGTTTTTATCCTTTAATCAAAACTAAGGCTAAAGTACCACAATGTTCACTGCCTGCAGATAACAGCACATTCTGTCTCTGGATAGACGCCACATCACTTTTAGCTCGATGTAAACCTCATCAGCAATAAAATACAGGCACTTAAAATAGATGAGCTGAAAATATGGTGAAAATAATATCAAGCCATTAATATTAAAGACAAACTACAGTCACATTAAGCTTTATAGTATTTCACAGGTTTAATAATATTACGTAGTCTTCCACAGACATTCATAGCTATGATACCTCAGTGCTGTGAAGCCGCTAATCCTACGGTTACCCACAATCCCTTGCTACTCATTCTACTAAAATAGAATGAGGGGGGGGGTCACGAGGTGAGATGTTAGAGAATATCCTTGTTTTAATATAGCAAATGTATGCCTTTAATCATAGAAAATGCTAAATTTTTTCTTGGATATTTACGACTTTTCGTCATTAGAGAACTTCCAAGTTTTGTCTTGCAAATATGTGAAATTAATCTCAAAATATCTGAGATTTTATGGAAATGTACTCCTCCGTGGCTAATAATTTATTTGCTTTAATCTATGATGACCCTATCATTTTTTGTGTGTGGAGGTAATGATAACAGTCATATTAGGTGTACATGAATGAATAACATTGCAATAATGAAGTCATAATATTACCAGAATAATAATATAATATTACCATAAAATTACAAAGTCGAAGTGAGAATAAAATTGTAATATTTTGAGAATAAAGTCACACAATAATTTCGAAGTCCTGATGCTAATAATAATTTGATGCTAATGTGCTAAAACGATTCAATATTTTCTTATTTGTAAAACCAATACCGAAATATAACTTTACAATTTGCTGAACATTCCTTATTTTAACACAGGAGGACAACTGCACTTTGTTGTAAGAGTTCTCCTAAAATTACGCCTTAAAGGGTTTGATCAATTGATCAAAATTGTTTAGCAAGAATAATATTACAAAAACTTTTTTGTTTTGTTGTATGGAAATAACTCTTCTTTTGCAGGATATTTCCTTCTTTTAGAACTACATGTATGTATCTTTCAGCTTTGTTCTCCCTATTATTTTGCTTTGCTATGCTCATGTGATACTTCCACTTTCTCAGCCTATAAACTTCCAGTATTCCAGCAGAAAGACTTTGAGTGGCCAAACATGATGTGTTTATTAATAGCCGTTGCGCTATAATCTCTGACTCTTGAAGGTGATGGAGGAGAGGGAAAGGGAAGTAGCTCTTCTTAATGAACAGATCTCTAAGCTTCAACACATGGAAACAACATCTGACAACAAGGTAACCCAGCATGCGCATACAAAATAGAGCCAGAGTCCTATTCCGTATATGCATTGGTCCGTAGACATGCGTCTGTGTGTGTGTGTGCGCTCCTTGGCTCCTGTTTTGTTATTTTGCTCTCCATGGCTCCCTTTTTTATTTTATTGGGTTTTATTTTATTTTTATTTTTTTCCTTTTGGTGAGTAGATCCATAACATCAGCTTGTGTCTTGAGGTGGTTTGCTCATGTGAGGTGGTTTATTAAGCCTCTGAGTCCTTGATGTGTGAACCGATTTAAACATTTCTTATAGATGCACTGAGAAACTGCCTAGTGACAGTGAATTTTAACCCTGACCGATGACCAGCTGGTATGAAATTTAAAAATCGAACCCAATGTTTTTACCAATGGAAGAAATCAGTAAGTTAACTATTTTCTCTTTCAAGTATTTCTTGTTTTTACAAAGGCATCCTTTAGACTTTGGTTAATTTTGCTATTTTTTTCCACTTTCGTGGTCTTTTTCTGTACAGTGTGGACATTTTTTTCAATGTGTGGAAATAAAATAACTAAACTAAATGTTCAAATCAAGTAGTGCAATTAAAAGCTTAATTCACTTAATTTACCTGCTCTTAACTGATTCAAGCACACCCTGTCTTCTTTATGCCAAGTTCAGTCATTCTTCTCTTCATTGGCCGATAGGAAACTCTGGATGCTATAAGTAGGGCTTGGCGGTAAATCGATTTAATCGATTAATTCAAATTTATAGTTTATTCAAATAAGATTTTTGGAAAAAAGGGTTTTTAATTTGCAAATGCACTCATTGGTCTTCCATGAAGAGAATAGCCTGCAATGCTGAATATATGTTTAGAAAAATATATTGTCAAAATATTGTAAAGAGGAAAGTTTTTTTACGACAAGACGAGGCACTTTAATTTGTTAATTTACTTTTTTTAAAGTTAGTTTGAAGTAAGGTGAAGTGCAGCCTGTTCCTAGCTCATTGTGCAGTACCACTAGCAGCTAACATTTTGTTACATTTTGTTATATTTTCATTGCTTACAATGGCAGGGGCTAGGGTTATTTTAATTATTTTTAATAATTCTTTGGCCCTCGGGTGGTTTTCACCTAACAGTTTTGGCCCACTAGCCGAAAAGTTTGGACACCCCTCATTTAAAGCAAATTAACTTTTCCACACATGGAAGAACGTTGCCTCTGATCCTGATAAAAGTAATTAATGACTGCACTCAACCAAAAGGCTGGAAACATGTTTCAGTGCTGTTTTTTTCTATATCTATTTATGTTGTAGGTCTTAAAAAGAAATCCGATTCTCTTAAAATCTGTATCTGGAGCTTAGAAACCACAGGCTGGAAATCAAAATTGTGTTTGGTGCATCTCTAAAGATTTTAAATAAAGACAATAAATGATGTTTCAAAGTAGCGCAGTGACTCAGAGGTTTAATCACATCCTGGGACATCCATGGTGTCATCAAGTCTGATACTGTTATACGATGCTAATTAGTGTTTCTTGTTCCTTCAGGAAATTGATGCAAGAGAGGAGCTGATCAAGGAGCTGGAGTCGCAGGTAGAGTGCCTCCGGAGCGAGCAAGATCGCCTAAAGAAGGATAAAGAAGAAGAGCTGGACCAGCTGAACGCAGTCATAGAGAAACTCCAGCAGGAACTGGCTAATATCGAGGGCAAACAGCCCGCAGAGGAGGAAGAGGACGCTAAGGGAGAGCTGGAGAGCAGCGCCTGGGGACCAACCAAAGAGGAGTACGACGAGATGAAGCAAAAGATGGACCTAGCTACCAAAGAGCTGGACACGCTGAAAGCGGAGCACGGGAAACTGCTGCAGACGTACCTGCGCCTGAAGCAGAGTGCCGAAGCCTTAGCTGAGTCAGAAAACCTGGACGGCGCAGAAAGTGAGTTTGAAGAAGCTCTGAGAGAAAAAACTGCAGGTCTTGTGGTTCTGCAGGCTGAAGTTCAGGCTTTAGAGCAAAGTGCCGCTTCCAGGGTGGAGGAGTTAGGGCTCCGAATCCAGGAGCTTGAGGACTTGGTTGACGAGAAGGACTCTGAGATAAACCGCTGTAAGGTGCTCATAGAGCAAACTCAAAGCTGTGCAGACGATCTCCAGCAGAAGGTCTCCCATCTGGAGGGAAATCTGAGGGAGAAAGTGGCTGTGGCTCTGGTTGAACAGGCGACACAGGAGGCCTTCCAGGAGCAGCGGCATGAAGGATCAAAACAACAGCAGGAGCTGCAGAAACACCCTGCATCAGCGGCCTATGAGTTTGGCGACTTTGGGATCCCACAAATGGACTTCGCCAGTATGGATCCGGCCAAACGGGCGCCTGCGGGGAGGGTGGTCCATCTGACGCAGAAGCTTCGGGACCTGGAGGCTGGACTGAGCGGGATGCAGAGAGACCAGGAGCTGCAGAAGCAGCTGCTTTCCAGCTCCGAGGAGGAGGTGCAGGAGTACGAGAGGAGGCTGGCTGTGCTCATGGATCTCCTGAGTCAGATGAAGGCCAGGTCGCACCAAAGAACGAAGCCGAATGTGGAGGTGAGAGTCATAATGACACAACCCTGAGGCGTCCTGCAAGCTCCAGGCATTCAGACTTAAAATGATGTCAGTGCTGCAACAGTGCAGGGACTAAGCATCCCTTTTCATCATTAACCTTCAACATTTAGTTGTATTTTCTGACAAATTTGCAAACTACTGATAATTTATTGAAGGCCACTGACAACGATATGTTGAAAAAGGTTAACTTTTTGACTGGATCACTAAGAAAAAAAGCAATTTTTAACGCAAAGATTGGCTCTTACCTTTTTTTATGTTTGACATAGTTTTATATATATATAATATTTATCAGCTTTTACCTTTCTTTGGAATGAGTTTAAGCGTCTTTATTAGATATTTTTAAAGAGAAGTCTAAAAACCTGGGCTGTACTTGCCTGTTTGAGGTATAGAAGTGAGTATCTGTATTCAGAAACTAATAGAACTTTAACTTGTTGGTAATGTTGACATCTGCTCTAGTGGTCAGGGTTATGTCACCATCAGGCACGTGGTTTTAATGATGACAGGGATCAACAAAAAGGTGTTCTTTATAGCAGTGACAACATTAAACAACAGATTAAATAAGTTTAGGAAAGCTGAAGGTAAACCTTTTTTTCATATGAGCTTGAAAGAAATGCCAATAAGCATTTTGAAATTAAAAGGTTAGAACCCTGTGCAAAATACGTTATAAAATCTCTGCTGAACGTCTCTCCTGCTCTCAGATTTATGTTTAACCAACAAAACGTTCGGTGCGGACGTTGTGATAAGGGCTCAGCCTGAAGTGACTTGTTCATCTCTGATAAATGTGACCTCCTTATCAGGCCTCCTCCGCTGAGCAGCCGGCTGTGTCGGAGCTTCTTCAAGAGCTGCAGGAGGCCAGACAGGAGGCCTCCGTCACCAAAGAGCAGCTGCAGAGCTTCCGGGAGACCTGCAGCAGACTCCAACAGGAGCTCCACGTACGTGCTGCTGCGTCTTTCATCTGACTATCACATCGTCTGTCGTTTGTTAGAGTGACAAACCTTAAAAACCTGTATTTCCAGGACAAAACTGTGACCGTGGAGCGACTCCAGGGCCAAGTTCAAACAGTAGGAAAACCAACTTAATTCCCCGCGGTCTGTTTGTCTTAACAGAAAGCGTAGAAGTTGATGCTTGAATGTTTTTGCTGTAGATGTCAACAAGTGCTGGAGGGGAGGCAAAGATGTCTGAGCTTGAAGGGAGACTGACCGAGGCGCAGACCGAGGCTGCCGCCGCCAAAGAGGAGCTGAGCAGCTGCAAGGAGAGTTTGGAAAAACTGCAGGAGCTGCTGCAGGTAAACGGGAAGTTCCTTCAAAATCTGCTGGAATCCTAAGATGTAAAAGAAAACTTTTAGGTGAAATTCAGAGTTTCTGACGACATGACGTTACTCGTGACTCATCTGCATATCTAGAGCTCAGTGAGGAGATCAGTAACGTTTGCTGTGTGCTGATTGTGCGTCTGACTGATCAATCTAAAAGCAGACTGGGGGGGGGGGGGTTAAAAAGCAGCTGCAAAGCTCACACATTCACATGTAACACCCAAATGCAAAATAATTGAGAAATGCACATTAAGTTAAACAACGCGATGCTATCTGCTCTTTATAAATGAGTTTTAGTCATTTTGTGTAAAAAAGAAAATGGTATAAGAACAAACCCACACTGTTATTTTAGGAGAATAAATATACTATTGCTTCAACATTATATATAATCCACTGTGTTGTTTAAACATTTCGATGGCAAAACTGAACTTGTTTATTTAGCGCACCAGTGACCAGGTTTTCTGCTTACTCTCTATTATAAAAATATGCAGTTTGCTTTTTCAGTTTCTGGCGTTGCGTAATCGCTGAACACATCTTCTTTATTCCTTTCTCCGGAAGAACAACCTGAGTTTCTAAGAAAACCTTTATTTAACCTTTATTTCTAGTTCATCACATTTATTTTTAATTTGCCCCATTACAATTTGAGTACTAGCCACTCGTATTTTTGTTTTTTAGTTATTGACTGAGACCTACAGGTAAAGATATAAATTTTAACTTTGACTCCCTTTTGACCCACTATAGCTAATTTTGAATAAGCGTTTTGAACTGAAAAGGTTTTTAGATGTGTTCTCTCAACTCACAAGAACTAAGTAAAGGTTTCAAAGATCACAAATTTTCCTTTAAACAGTAACAGTATTCTTGTAATAAATGTGCATGATGTAGAATTTTAAAACTGAGCTATTCTAAATGTATTTAAAGCTTTTAATTGATTATTAATAGCCTTTTAAAAAAGCTGAAGAATCAGAAGGCAAGAATCATTGTTTGGGGGAAACTAATGTTAAGGCTTTTTTGTACCTAATGTCCATAACGACATAAAAACTACATGAAAAGAAACATCTATCAATCTAAATGTAGAGCAGGGAGTATAGATTTTTGCACTTGCTTGAAGTTGTTACTGTAAAATTGGTAAAGTACTTTTTTTTTTTTACTCTTTAAATCTACAGTAAGATTGTTAGTGGCCATTTTGTACTAATTTAGGTGTGCATGAGTAAGTATCAGGAATGAACTGCTCTATAGGAACATTAAGTGCAATTATTTCTCCTGTTTGATTTTAAACTGGTTAATTTGTGCAAACTTTGGTTTCAGGAGAGGGAAATGACCATCGCTCACCTTAAAGGAGAACTCTTCCAAGTGAGTTACTGATCATTTAGTTTGAATTCTTGATCTCTGAATAAAGATTCGTCATCCGTGACTGAATTACGAGCGTTTGATCCTTCAGGTAAGAGCTGCAGAGGACGGAGCTGACATGACGGAGCTCCTCCGGGAGCTCGAAGAGGCCAAAAGAGAAGCAGCTTCCACCAAAGAAGAACTAAACCTCTCCCGGGAGCAACAAGAGAAACTTGGAGAGGACGTCCAGGCTCGTGAGGTCTCGCTTTCTAAACTCAGAGGGGAGCTGCAGGAGGTGAGGAGTGTGGACGCCTCCAAAGAAGAGCTGACTAAATATCAGCAGCAAAACGAGAAGCTTCGAGAGGACATCCAGGCACGGGAGGTCTCTCTTTCTAAACTTAATGAGGAGCTGCAGGAGATGAGGAGGAGTTTGGACGCCTCCAAAGAAGAAGAGTATCATCAGCAAAATGAGAAGCTTCAAGAGGACATCCAGGCACGGGATGTTTCCCTTTCTGAGGTCAGAGAGGAGCTGCAGGAGATGAAAAGCATGGTGGACTCCACTAAAGAAGAACTAACCAAATATCAGCAGCACAATGAGAAACTTCGGGAGGACATTCAAGCACGGGAGGACTCTCTTTCTAAACTCAGAGAGGAGCTGCAGGAGGTGAGGAGTGTGGACTCCTCCAAAGAAGAGCTGACTAAGTATCAGCAGCAAAATGAGAAGCTTCAAGAGGACGTCAAAGCTCGGGATGTTTCCCTTTCTGAGGTCAGAGAGGAGCTGCAGGAGATGAAAAAGAGGGTAGACACCACTAAAGAAGAACTAACTAAGCATCAGCAGCACAATCAGAAACTTCAAGAGGACATCCAGGCACGGGAGGTCTCTCTTTCTAAACTCAATGAGGAGCTGCAGGAGATGAGAAGCAGTGTGGACGCCTCCAAAGAAGAGCTGACTAAGTATCAGCAGCAAAATGAGAAGCTTCAAGAGGACGTCCAAGCTCGCTATGTTTCCCTTTCTGAGGTCAGAGAGGAGCTGCAGGAGATGAGAGGCAGTGTGGACGCCACTAAAGAAGAGCTCAGAGGCTACAGGCAGCAAAACGAGAAGCTCCTTGAGGAGCTTCGCGTCCAAGAGCTCTCCATTTCAAGGCTTAAAGAGGAGCTGCAAGAGGCGCAGACAGCCTTGATGAAGACTTCAGGGTCTGTTCCTCCATCTCCATCTCCCTCCCCCTCCCCCTCCCCCTCTCCTCAGCCCGCCTTCTCTGCCTCCTCCACATCCACCGCGCAGCCCAAAAGGAAAGGCGGTAAGCAGCCCGCTACCAAGGGAGGCGGCGTCAAAGAGAAGCCGTCCTTCTCCCGCAAAAACTCCAACCAGTCCTCACACAAGACCCAGAGCGCTCGGTCGAACGGCGGCTCAGATGCGCAACACGACGCCACGAAGGACTCCTCCACGCAAACCGAACCCTTCCAGGCGACCGACCTCCGCCCGTCCGCCGCCAAGGAGCAGATCGAGGAAGTGATCGGCGAGTTTGAGGACAAGATCGCCCAGATGCAGGAGCTCCACGCGGCAGAGATCCTCGACATGGAGGCCCGGCACATTTCGGAGAGCGAGAACCTTCGCAGAGACACGCAGGCTCTGGAGGACGAGTGTAAAGGCCTGAAGGCCGTCATCGACAAACTCTGCTCCACTGAGGTGAGCCCAGGAAACAGAGGAGCGTGTTCACTCTGTTCACAACCTCTGAACGTCTTCCTCTTTGGTCTCATTACCAGTAATTACGCACTTTTCTTGTTGGTCGGTATGGGTGGGAAAAACGTTGGCACATAAAATAAGCTTCTGCCAAGCCGAATGTGCCTGACCTGCTCTCGTTCTGTACAGGTGCCTCCATCAAGACAAGACCGTCCTGCGTCACAGTTTAAAGACGGCTACACCAGCGGTGAGAAACGCCTCACTCAGCCCATAAAACTCTCCTTAAATCCTCCAACATTGTCTAAACATCAAGACACACTACGTTATATGTCGGCCGTCATCGGTTTTCTGCTTTTTGTCCTGTTTTTCGCACATCTTTACCCTTCGGTTTAGCGCATTTGATATGTCAGAGGTTACTGTTCAGTGGAAACATTATTCTCTTTTGATGATTTTCTTTTCTGTCTCGCAGACAGCAGCTCGGACTACAGCCAGAGGACGGGATTCGATCTGCCGAGCCTGCAGCAGGAGTTCAGGACAACTCCAGAGGGCGCCAGGAGAGAAAACGATGATTCTCTGCCCGACCGGATAAAGGTAAAGATCTTATTTGTCAATGTGGGTGACCGGTAAATAAATAGTGTTTTGCTTTGATTGCGTTACAGTTGTTAAACAATAAAGTATGCAACGTTTAAAAGGGGTTTTTAATTGAGCGTCGATGAGGTAAATTGTCTTGCGCAACATTTCGTTTTGGGGATGTTTCTGAGCAGACGTTGCTGCGCGAGGTGCACCAGGAAGGGATGCAGGTCCTGTCCTTGTCTGAGCTGCCGCTCTCTGAAGGAGAGCCGAGCGGACACTTCAGCGTGGAAGGCTGGGCGAAGGAGAGAGACGCCCTGCTGGCGACGGTGCAATCTCTGAAAGGCCTCATCACCCAGATGCAGACGCACAGCCAGTCACAGGTACGGGGATCATCAGCGGCCGAGGCCCCCTGGACAGGTCGCCAGTCCGTCACAGGGCCACACAACGATAATAAAGTAGCATACTACTTATAATAATGAGGATAAAATTATAATGGATCATGTTTTCACAATTTAGGAGTTCTGAAAATCCTGACCTGAATGCAAAATGCATTAATTAGCCAGGAAATTATTTACATGAGAATTTACTTAATGAAGTTGATGTTTTGTAACGAGGCTGCTCCTCCGGAGTCTTAACTTAATATTACAGAGTTTAATGAGAGTCTTGATGATGTGAGTTATACTAGATATAGACTTAACTTATATAGACTTTTTTACTTCAATGTGTTTTGTTTTGCACAAGTTGTGCAGAGCAGGTAAAAATAAAGGGAAACCAGATGGTGACTGAAAGGTAAAACAAAATTTGGAAAAATTTTAACCCCAGGAACCTGAAAATCTTACTAAAATATAAAAGACTTTTGGAAAAGTATTAAAAAAAAGAAAATATAAATAAAATAAATTAGGAATGAATTGAGACTATGGGTAATACGTCAACAAACCCTCTTTTGGTTTCTTTTCATTTAATACCTTTTTTTACAGGAAACATTTTGTGGTGTCTCTGTGTTTACCTTTTTATGTTTCTGTAACTAATTATAGTAATGATAATACATGGTAACAATAAAGATAAAAAATAATTTATTTAAAAGGCCTTACATGCATAAAAGTAATACACAATAAACACAGAAAAATAAAAATAAAAATGATATGATACAATTAGGCTCCATTTCTGTAATTTATGAGCTTTGTGAGCTGCAGAAAGTAAATATCTGCAGAATTTAAAGCCTTATGTTGAATGTAAGAAATTACTCAGTGTTTGTTTAAATGATTGGTTTAAAGTTGTTTTGACAATTGCTCCTCTTAACACAAAGGCAAAGGATATTTTAGGCAAACATTAGTTGTGAATATGTCATGTTTATCTTTATGTTCAATTAAAAATGAAGGAAAAAAGTCTATGAATTCCAAATATGAGACCAAATTGTTGAAGAAAGAGCTCTGAAAGAAGCTGCAAAATATTAAAAAAAACATTTATAAAACAAAATGTTTAAGAAATTTGCAAAATGTTTGCATCCTTAATATAAGAGAAAGATCTGTCAAATTTTCTGCATGAAAAGTAGAAAACGTCTCCTCTCACCGGCCCCTGCTTTGGTCCCAGCATCAGCTGAAAGCGTCCCGTTGTGTCTCCCTGTTCGTCTCACATGTGTCTCTAACGTCCCGCAGACGTCCGGTGGCGGCGCAGACTGGCGCGCGGAGCTGCTGGAGGCAGTGCGGCAGGTGTTTGTGAGGGAGAGGAGCGTGCTGAAGAGCGCCCTCTACAGCCAGCTGGACCTGCTGGACACCAGCGACGCAATCGTTCACCTCAACCAGCTGGAACGCAGGCTGGCTGAACAGGTGTGAACCAGCAACCCAGGCTTTTTATTTCCAGATTTCTTTTTTTTTTCCCCCAGTGTCCTGTCTAGCAATGTGGCAATAAGAATTGATGTTTTAATGCCAAATAGAGCTCGAGAGATTTTACTTTCCCAAGTGGAGCAAACAGCTTTCGCCATAATGCTCCGCTTGATTTATGCATGTAAATAGTTTTATTGTGATTCCTGCAGGGAGAATTTCAAATTATATGGACACTACAATGGGAAAGTAGGAGAGTAAAGGAAGAACAAGAAGAGAAAAAAAAGAAAGAGAAGAGGTGAAAGAAAGAGGAGATAAAAGGGAGAGAATGATAAAACGTCTTCCGTCTGCTTCATCACCTGGAAAGAGAGATGTAAAAAGAACAGCACAACCAACGGACATAGTGTAACACAGTGGTTTTCAATAGGTGAGGCGCGCCTCCCCTGGGGGGCGCCAAAGAGTCACAGGGGAGGCGCGAAGAATATGCTGGAGAAGAAGATATTTGTACCTTTTGTTTGAGCGCGCAGGAACCAATCCAAGCGCGCAGTGAGACAACACGCGCTCGCTCAAAACCGGTCTGGCGCGCGCTCAACTCTGAAACTCTTCTCAACCCACGCTTTGTCCTCGCGCTCAGTTCCATCTCTGCTCGCACGCTGGACCTGCTCATTCAACGCTCAACACCAGCTGTGCGTCCGCTCGGCTGTTTCTGCGTTCCCTCGACTCCGTCTCTGCGCTCGCGACTTCAAAAACTGTCCACTCCACCAGCCAATCACAGACAGATTTTTTTTTTTCACCCAATCAGAGTATGGCTTACAAATACTGCATTCAGATGGATTAAATCAAAATGCTGCAGCCTTTGGCAGAAATTACTAAACATAACAGTGGGATTGAAGAAAAAAAAAAGAAAAAGTTTAATATTTTAGCCTAAAATATTTAGTCTAAAATAGTCCCTGTTCTTTCCAGCTTCTGGGAGGTGATGCAAAAGTTTATTCTGATCATAATCATTATCATTGTCATCATTATTTAAAGAGCACTTTAACAAAAGGTAAAACAAAGTGCCAAACATCAGAAATACATCAGATAAGAAATAACATCTAATAAAATGCTTGGTTGTTAAAATAGCAGTAGGTTTAAATTGTGTATAATTAGCCTAAAAACGTAAATCGGAATATGTAATATGTTGACGTCTGTTAAATTCAGGTTTTCTTTTTTATTATTATTATTTCAGTTGACGTCTCCTGTTGACGTGAGTTCAGTTTAACATTGGCGTCTGTTTAGGTCAGTTTGTCTGCTGTTGAAAACAATAGTTTATTAATTTGCTCTAATGATACATTTTAAAAGTAGGCCCTCTGTTTGTGATGTTTCAGTAAAAGTAGCCTGTGAAATGGAAATATTTGGATGGATATTTTATTAATAGGCCTTTGTTAAAAGAAATACAATAAAAAAAACATGTATTGGGCTATCAGTTGTTTTTGAAACACAGCATTCAGGAACACAAAAGAAAGATGCATTTACTGCAGGGACCTGTGTGCAGTAGGTTTGGGGAGGCTCACCTTCAACGAATTTGAAAACCCCTGGTATAACAGATACAATAAAGTAACACCTTGATACATTGCTAAATTATATGTATTATTATTTCCAGATTTCACAGCTACCGGCTGTTCAAAGGGGGACAAATTCCACCCTAACGTAATTTATCTGCGTATAAGCTATATATGACTTTAATGATTGAAATAAAGTTTAGTCAGAGCTGTTCTTCTCTGTTCACCTTGGCTTGTTGCCGTTTGAATGGGTCATTAACTTGATGGCTGTGTTCCTGACGCAGGACACCCACCACAGGGAGGCCATCGGTTCGCTCCACACTGCAGAGAGGTCCAGCCTCCTCTCTGAGATTCATCAGCTCAGGGGTCAGCTGGAGCGACTGGATCAAGGTAAACCACCTATTAAACATTTAAACATGTTTGATCTTTTTTCTGGACGTTAAAGGTGGAAAAAGTTACTGCAAAAAGGGAACTAAAAGTAAGTAAAATGTTCTTGAAATTAGTGTATTTTGCCTTGATTTGAGCAGCTAAATAAGACTATTTGCCAATGGAATGAGTATTTCTACCCCTAAAATAAGATAATTGGATACCCTGCACTTGAAATAAGATGATGGAGATGAATTGTTCTTATTTTAAGTGCAAAAATCTTATTCCATTGGCAAATACTCTTATTTACCTGCTCAAATCAAGGCAAAATACACTAATTTCAAGAACATTTTACTTACTTTTAGTTCCCTTTTTGCAGTGAAATAATCTGTTATGGTTTCTTTTCTATGTCACCAAAGCCTGGCCATTTTAACAACAGTTAGATTCACTGTGTTATGTTTTTAATGTTGGTTCAGAAAACATATTTAATAGCGTAAAAAAAAAAGTGCAAATACAAACTTTGGACATTTTAAACCCAGCTTATCTGTCCAAATGATGACAGCAGGCTGTATGTTCTTCATCGTTTAGCTGCACTGCCTGGCCGACCTTTAGCTGCTGATGGTGACACGGCGGAGCAGAGAGGAGGAGCGGCTGATGGCGCAACAGAGGCAGACGGGTCGGTCTTGGAGGAGCTGAAAGCTGAACTTGCTCAGACAAAACTGGAGCTGGAGACGACGCTAAAGGCCCAACACAAACACCTGAAAGAAGTGGACACACTCAGGTTGGACATGAGCAGAAATTAACTTTCCCCAAATGATGGTTTTAGCGCCTCAGATGGCTCATGTTTATTTTAATGTGTCTGTTTCTCCAAGAAACACCTTTAATAGTTGTAATTGCTGAAATGCTTTTTAAAACATTTATCCCGGTTAAAAGAGGAGAACGCAAGATAAAAGTCCAATTAGGTGTTTTATTTTGTTACCTGGGATACGGATAAAACTGCTAATGTTTTATAAAGTTCTTCTTCTGTTAAAGCAAGGGTGTCAAACTCATTTCTATATGGGGCCACTTTGGTGTCATGAAGTCATTAAAAGGGCCGGTTGCATGTGTAGAGACGATACTTTTCATTTCATAATTTCATTTCAGTTCACAAAGTAGTATAAAAAATGCACAGTAACATAAAAGTAGCACCTTTAGGCCCCGTTTATACAGTTTATCTGCAAAAAGAAGTTGATATTGGGGTGAGTTACGCTTACAAGAGGCACAGTTTCAGCCACTTTATACACTTTAAAAGGATATATACCTCTACTTTATGACATGATATGCCTTTTTTTGGCTCTTGAGGGCCGGATAATTTATCTTGACTGGCCTTGGGTTTGACACCTGTGTGTTAAAGCAAACTCTAAGGTGGCATCGACTCAAGAAAAAAATCTGTTTAGATGTTTTTAACCACGATTATCAGACGGCTTCATCCACTTCAGTTGTCGGTTCTCATGAAGTATGAACCTAAAGAGCCGTCTTCCTCAAGAACATCAAATAATTTCTCTTTCCACCGGCTACCATGAGGATGTATTGTTTAAAAAAAAGACACATTTTGCTTGTAAATATAAGTGAATAAAAGCTGAAGCCAGGAGGATTTTCATCATTAAGAGGCTGTAAATATGTCAACAGGGCAGACGTATCCCAGAAAGCTGCAGAGGTGGACGCCCTGAACGACGAGCTGATGGAGGAGAGGAAGCGAAGCAGAGATCTCCAGTGGGCAATGGAGAAGGAGAAGTGTCGATCTGGGAGAGACGAGGAGAGCAAACGTGAGGAACTGGAGGTAAAACAGCAGCGCCTCTTCTATGTACATCAAACTTCTTGTTTCATTATAAAACAGTCCTTTTAAGGAAAGCCCGATGTTCTCCTTCAGGACCTGCAGCTGGCTCTGGATGAGCAGAAAGCTCTTGTAGACCAGCTGACTCAGAACCTGCAGCAGGAGCGGCAGGCCTCCTCTCAGCTCTCACAGCAAGCCGAGGAGGATGGCGTCGGCCTCCAGAGACGCCTGCAGGAGCTCCAGGTCCAGCTGGAGACGGAGCGAGCCAAGGCCCTGGAGATGAGCTCCGCCTTGGGGAGAGAGAGAGAGCTGCGAACCGCCGCCGCCTCCTCCGACGGCGGGGCCTCCGGTGAGGAGCGCGCCCACGAGGACGGGAGGCAACCTGAAGGGGAGGGAGGTCTGCTGGAAAGACTGCAGGCGGAGCTGGATGACAAACACAATCAGGTGAGATGCTTGGTTTAAAAAACTCAACTCATCGCTGTTCATTTTTTTTACAGCGTCGACTCACGTCAAATATCCTCTCAAGGCTCATGAGGTCAGATTCGTTCACATGGAATCCAGTTGGGTTCGAATTCAGTTTAAACTAATTACGGTTCTTTCTAATCATTCATTGAGATTCAGGTCCAATCACATACAATCCAATTTAATCCTAATAAGAGCAGAATTCAGGGAAATCCAGCTGTTAAAACGTTATCTATTGAGTGTTTGCATTAAGTCGTTGCTTGGTTTTGCTAAATAATAACTAATAGATGCAGGATTTGTGCAAGAGGCTTTACAATGACTGTCCCTCTAAATATTTCTTTTATCAAATTATGTTCTTTTGCTTCACATCTTCAGTCCCTTTCAGAAACAAACAGATCTGTAGTTCAACCTCAAATGAAGTGCATTGCTGCATTAAAAATTTAGTTTTAATATAGAACATTTCAGATTATTTCTTATATTTGTCTTAATTGGTCTGATGCAAATGTAGTTGTTTTGTGAAAGGTGAGAATAAAGGTGACTTGTTGGGGCAAAAAGTAGATTTGAGTCTTCATTTGATTTATAAGTAAGTCACTTAGAGACTACTATACAATTCACTAAATACAGCCTATAAACCATCAACTGTTGGGAAAAACACTGTTTTTATACAATTAGTTAATTGTTTTCTGGTTGTCTATCATATTTAGATTGTGTCATGAGAGGTTTTATCACTTCAGATTCCTGGTTCTTTACCAGGATGTGGGTCAGATTCAATGTGTTGTGCAAGCCAAGCTCCCCTAAGACCAGAACTAGTCTCTAGTTCAGTTTACACTGGCTAAAACTGAATCAGATCTTGTTCATAGCTCACATCCTGAACAACTAGTTCTTGCTCGTTCATCATTTATTTCGTCTTACAACATTTGCAGCTTGGCCTTTGCCGGCTTATTTTTTACATTCTCAAGTCTATGCTGCTTCTCTTTCTGCCATAAACCAGTTTAAATTGGTAAAATCTCCAAGTAGCCCTCATTTACATTGGTCTGGTCTCACCCACTGCCTGCAGCAGCCCCCTCTCTCAAAATATAACCCGGACAGGCGTGCAGACACTGACTTGGTCAAATCTCTGTTTTGATGGTTAAAGGTTTCTACATTTGCGGCATTCAAATTTTAACAGAGACGTTGCAAATTTACAATTTCTTGCTAAACATAGGACTTAATCTGCTTTTTAGGGATCCAAAAGTTCATTTAAATAGAAATATAAATGCCAGAAAGGTCGGTGTTAGTTTTCGTTACGTGTTTTTGGTCAAATAGAGACTTAAACTTGATTGTAGAAATCAAATCAAGCATCTCATAAAGTATAAAGTCAAAATAATGATATTTTAGAGTTTTACAATATTGTTGCTGAAGACATTTAGGAGGACCTGTTAGAAATGTTATTAAAAATTAGCTTTTGCGTTAGAAAATATGCATTGAGTTTAATTTTAATGAATAATTCAGGGTCAGGGTATTGGCAAAAGCACGGTATAGTCTATTAAACTGTCATTTCTCAAAGTAAGAAGCTATAAAGAATGACTTCGTCTCAGCTGACATAAAGTGGCGATCGGTCTGTTTTCTGTCTCCAGGTGGTCCTTCTCCTCAGTCAGGTGGAGGCCCAGCAACTCGAGGTGGTGCGGAAAGAGGAGGCGCTGACACTGGCCAATCAGAAGTCCAGACGAGACCAGGAAAGGCTTCAGGAGGTGCGGACCCAGCTGGACAGGCTGACGGTACAATTGTCAGAGGTCCAACAGCAGCTGGATGGGGAGCTGGAGAAGAGGAAGAGTCTGGAGGAAGAGAAGGAGAGACTGGAGGAGACGCTGAACCAATTAGGAACGAGGACGGAGAGCGGACCTCAGAGCGTGAGTAACCGTGTTCGATCCAGGACCTGGTTGATCAGTGCTGACGGGTGGATTAAAGCCGTCGTTGTTGTGGTCTCGACAGCAGGCCGCCCGGCACAGCGAGCCCACAGACCGGACCAAAGACTGGCTTCTCCTGCAGAAGAGCGGGGACGCTCCGCCAGCGAGCGCCACGGCCTCCCCTCACGTGGAGGGTTCCCCAGCAGACCTGCCCGACGGACCGCAACACGCTCCGTGGCGCACAGTCGACAGGATTGTGGGGAAGCTCCACCTCGTTTCTTCAAAGATCCGCAGCATCGCCGGCAAGGCGGCGGGGAGGTAACCGACACTGCTGGATGTTTTTCACGTTAGCGACTCTGTTTCTCGACATAAAAGGGTTGAGGAGACACAAGAGAACCTGAAATTAAATGCTTGTTATGGAAACTTGATGCCAACTTCAAACTGTTGAGATTTTTTTAATTATTTTTTTATTACTTTCTTGTGTAAAAAAAAAAAAAAAAAAAAAAAAAAGATATCAGAAATGATCAAGAAACTGATTGGTGATTTTCAGCCAAGTCAGAATTTATTAAATACTAAAATACTGACACAGCTTTATTCTATGAAAGTTGCCTGATTTATTAATTATGATGATCTTCGCAGGTCGACTGCGGAGGTTGACAGCGAGGAGCTCTCATGGATCCAGTCCAGTGTCGATGAGGTCATCAGCCTGCTGCAGCAATCCCCAGGTTTACCCTCCATCCCAGAGGTGAGTTATGTTTGTCCTCTCGCGTCATCCCAAAATGTTTCCTCTTCATCGTAAGTCAGTGAGCATCACAAACCAAGCTGTGAGAAGGACGGCGCGTGTGCGAGGGAGGACGAGCCGCAGTCACCTGCTGCTGTTTCCCAAACGGCATCTGTCCGCCTCGGTTGTTGACAGCTCGTCGTCTGTCTCCCTCAGAGCGTTTCCCTGCTGCCAGGAGGCTCCTCCAGCTCCTCCAACAACCTGACGGAGCGGCTGCTGAGGCAGAACGCAGAGCTGACGGGGTTCGTGAGCCGCCTGACCGAGGAGAAGAACGATCTGAGGAACCACACGCTGCGCCTGGAGGAGGAGCTCCGTCGCTATCGGCACGCTGGCGTGGGATCAGGCGAGAACGTAGGTGCAGCGCAGGAATCAATCGTATAATAAATATAAAGGATCAGCACAGGGAGGGAAAAAAGAGGAATCTGGCTGTGATATGAATTCAGCTGTATGTTTTTATATCCCTGTGCAGCCCAGCAGGAGGGGTGTGTCAAAGGCAGACTCTGCCGGGATGCTCCTTTCTCAGGAACGGGAGGCTTGGACTCGAGAGAGACTCCGTCTGGAGAAAGCTCTGCATCTGTCTCAGTCCCAGGTGGCCCGTCTCAGGGGAGAGATGAGGTCCGACGCGCTGCGAGAGATAACCGGGCCTGAGGCTGACAATTCGGCTCTGAAGGTGAGGAAACACAAGGGCTGCTGCGGCACCGCTGTCATCTGGACGATGGGGTGTTCATCAGGAGCGTTTTGTCAGCGTGTTTGTGATCCGTCCTCTCTCCTGTCGGCCCCCTCAGAGAATGTACGGAAAGTACCTGAGGTCAGAAAGTTTTAGGAAAGCATTGGTCTACCAGAAGAAGTATCTGCTGTTGCTGCTTGGCGGCTTCCAGGAGTGTGAGGAAGCCACTCTGACGCTCCTGTCCAGGATGGGCGGCCGGCCTTCGCTCTCCAGCCTGGAGTCCTTCAGCCAGCGCCGCCGGGGGATAACTCGCTTCCGCTCAGCCGTCCGAGTATCCATCGCCCTCTCCAGGTGGGCTGCTGGGAGCCTTATGGTTGTAGACTTGTAAGGTAGCCGAAGCTTTAACCAAATGGTGGTTTTTTTTTTCTTCTGTTCACATGTAGGATGCGTTTCCTTGTAAAGCGATGGCACAAGGCGACGGGGATGAGCTCCACGGTCTCCTGTGGCATCAGCAAGAACGGAACAGGTCAGATAAACATAAACAACCATAATCGTGTGGTTTTGCTTTTGTCCTGCTGTCATTTTAGGGTAAATTCTTCCGTTTTTTGATCTCCTCCAGGTTCAGACGTGAGAGACTCGCCGTATCTCCACCCAGGTGGCGTGGACATGTACAGAGACAGAGGAGGCGGGGTCTCCAGCAGCAGAGGGAGAAGTGGGCGAGAATCTCCACGATCGGGCGTCTCCTCCTCACACCACAGGTAAACCTCTCAGCAAAGCTAAGACAATTCATTAAATACAGCTACAAAAAACTGCTGTTTTCATACAATTAGTTAACCAAATAAGATGGAAAGTAGACTATATCCCTTCTGAGCTTACTGTGTTTTCTGGTTGTCCATCATATTTAGAGTGCGAGTTGAGGACAGTTTTGATCTGATGTAGCAAGAGTTTAGATTGGGCATGTTTGCACCAGCACATAATCAGCGCTATTTGCATTGTGAATCAGATGTTGAGACTGAGGTAATGGTGGGGGGAAAAGAGCTGGACCAATATTGATCTATAACCTTTTGTAATCCAATTGATTGTGGCTGATGGCCTCAATGAAGCAGACGTTGAGTTAAAAATTGCACTTACAGCTGCAAGTATCTATATTCAGTATTTTGCTCCCACCATCTTCCCATCAACTCTGACCACCTTCCCTGTTGGAAAAGCATCCCCACAGCTTCATGCTGCCACACCGTTTGACAGGATCGGTGTGTTCAGAATGATTTGCGATGTTTTCTGCCATATAAAATTTTACATCAAGCCCAAAAAGTTAAATCGTGGTCGCATCGGACCGAAGCACCTTCTTCCACAGGTTTGCTGCGTCCAATAGATGGATTCAGTGGAACTAAACAGGACTATGTGGCTTGCTTTCTTCTGATTTTCTATGAAGTACGGATGTTATTTAATATAGCGTCCTGCTGTGGAAACCTCCTCGGCAGAGATGGGAACAAGTAAAACCAGGTGGTTTAAACAGGCTAAACGGTCACCAGCATATGTATCCTTCTGATCTACATAAACACGTCCTTTGCTGTCCCCCATTAAGCTTCTGCCATCCAGGAGGAGACCGATTGTGCCACTAACAAAAACAAACCGCCATAAAAGCTTATTTATTGTGGACGAAGAGGAAGTAGAGGCACACAAAAATCTCTTTTTAAAAATATATTATCATAGACGGCTCCAGACGTTGTCCAGCAGACGGAAGAGATCTTTATACGGAAAATCTTCCACGTCGTCTTCCATCGAGATCTCTCAAAGATCGAAAAACAAAAAGGCAGATATGAAACCATTGCTGTGCACGTGAAACATTTTGACCAATCGTAGGCCAGTCCGTGTCTGGCGTCAACCCGTTGGCTTCATGAGTTGTTCATCCGGCACTCTACAGATCGGTCAAAGCGACCTAAAAGGAAGCACGTTATCTATCAAACACAGAACCAGCTTTGGGTCGTTACATTCACTCTTTGTACACTTTTTCAATAACATCCCTTTTACTCACCTACATTATCCCCTCAGCTGTGTTCAGTCTGAACAAGGAGTACTTTAAACAGACACATAGATCAGATCACTGGAGATGAATTCAGTATATTGAGATAAGTATATCGTGTTTCGTTGCTTTTTTAACCTGTGTATGTTTTACAGGGGCTTGTTTTGCCAGATGTTTTTGAAGTTTTACCTTTGATCAAAATTTGCTAAACCCCAAAATGAGCGAATATTTGTCACCCTATACTCCCCTTGCTTGGATATGTTTAGCATATTGTCATTTGGATACAAAATAAGGAGGCCAAACACGCGTTTCTTGTTTGTTTGTGCAGGTTTCACACGGCGGCGGACCACGGAGCTCTCACCTGCTCGCACCTGCAGAGCTACGACCCCGACCGCGCGCTTACCGACTACATCTCCAGGCTGGAGGCTCTGCAGAGGAGGCTGGGCAGCGTGACGTCAGGTAAAGTTCACGTCACACTTCTCTCCGTCCACGTTCGACCTCATGTAGAGCAAAAAAGGTTTTAAATAAAACACACAGGTGATAATTTTTACAAATAGACTTTAAAATCATATTCTGTTTGGGCTTTTAATTATTTAATGGTACAGATTTCTTTAGTTATCTGTATTGTTTTTTGTTTTTTTTTGTTTAATGATTTTCTGGGGTAGACTTTAATGATTTTGAAAAGAAAATATTGTGAAAAACTTTTAATTTATTGTGAATTTCACCTCTCAATTGTACTTTGATAAACGTCCCCTATCAAGTTGGAAAGAAGCCACGCTTGGAACCATCTAAAAGCTTCTGGTATGATTTTGTTTGTTGCTGCAAAAGTTTTATACCTCTTATGGGTTTACTGGAAAAAGGGATTTCAAGATTATTTAAAACGTCACTTTGTGCAGGTGATGTTTCAATATATTTAACTTAAGATATCTCCAAAAACAGCTAGATACATTGTCAAGATGCATTGATTTTGTAATGGGGTAAATAAAATATGCTCCTCTGGTTTCAAAGCCCACAGCTAATTTGCACATATCAAACATTTTTCTGCCTTAATTCAAGTTAAAGAGTCTCTATCTCGGGGTGCGCTCCAATGGCGCAGGGGTAGAGAGCGTGACCCAATGTACGGAGGCCTAAGTCCTCGACGCAGCTGACCCGGGTCCGATTCCGGCCTGAGGTCGTTTGCTGCATGTCCCCCACCCCCTCTCTGAAAACCCCTTTCCTAGCAGCCTACTTTGTAAAGATGAGACACTGCTGCAGAAAAAAAGAATACATAAAAACTAAATAATAAAAATAAATACATTAATTAAAAAAAAAAAAAGAATCTTTAAAGAGCAATTGATTTCACCGCAACAATTTAAAAACTGCTTTCTGGGTGAATAGTTGAGCGCTCACCTTTATATCAGAGACAGTAGTGTTACTTGAAGTTGGTTGGTTTCTGGCCCCAGACATGGCTTTTAAACATGCTTATGACATTGGGGACAATCCAGGGGCCTAAGTTGGTCCAGTCCAGAACCAGTTCTGATGAGCGTTTAGATTTGATGTCCCTGTTAAAAGCACCTAGATACGTCCACTCCTTACCACATCAAGCTGTCGATTTGTGGTGAAGTCAAAGAATTTGAAGCCGATTCTCCTTTCCTTATTATTCCATCATCCACTTTGAGAAGTTTTACACCCCCACAGCACGATGCTGCCGCGTTGGATAGTTGGAACAGTGTTGGTAGGTCTGACAGCTTCACCTGGACTCTTTCGAACACATCACTGGTCAAACAGCTTGATCTTGTTCTTTTTTTATCTAACCGTGTCTTGTTTTTGTGGGCAGCTGCACATTGTTGTTGAGCTTAAAGTTGTTAGTTTTGAATGTAGGAGCTTCCTGGTCAGCTCACCCTCAGTCCTAGTTAAATTCACATAGCTGTGGAGACAGACAACCAATCTTTTGTCTGAGAGTGATACTTTAGGTCAAATGGTTAAAACTTGGCCACAATATAGAGGTCCAACACCTCCTTGGCACAGAAATGTCTAACAATTTAAAGGCCAGAATAACAGCGTTTATACTAGTGAGTGTACTTAAAGTTCAGACCAGATAGATCTTGTGGTGCTGCCTCCTTAACCAAACGTTCTTGGTTGTCTGTTTACTCCCCTAGGTGCCTCTTCATACCCTCAATTGCACTTTGGCTTGAGAAGATAGACGCTGACAAACTACTTTGGCTTGAAGAAACTCAGTTGCCTTTTCTCGTGCGGAGCGCTCTGCTGTTTTCTATCATCCTGCTGTGGACTTATGTCTCTCCACATGGACCAAAACACATTTTTATATTCGCGTACGACATGTTGTATCCAGGCTTTTGTGTCGCCGGCACTTGAAACACAGCGATGTTTGTAATTTAATCTGCCTCTTTGTTGTGGATGATCTTCAGTCATGTATATTTGTCTGATGCTAATTTAAAGACATTTTGTGATTAATTTATATGTTTGTTGTTGCCTGGCTGGAGCGTTGCGAATGTGTGGGTTTACTGTTAAGGCGGCTGCTACTGGATGTTCTTCACTACACTGTGTTTTGTTTAGACCGGGCAGACTAAAGGGAGACATTTGTAGAGAACGTATTTTTGTACAGCGTAGGAGCTTTGAATTTTTGGGGTATTTTGTCAAAAACTGAAATAAAGAGGACTACATTATTTCAAAGATGTGTTTTGTTTCTGTAAAGATATATGTATGTTTTTTTAAAGGGGACATATCATGCTTTTTAATGCCTTCCTTTTCACATTGAAATCTTTCAGATGTGTTCTATATAAAGTGGAGCTGCAATGCTTTGGTCTGAATTCCTCGCTGATTTTCCCCCATGTTCCCCCTTCATACCCCTGTTCTGAGGTGCGTCTGAAAGCAACTAGTTTTGTTGCCGTCTCTTTAAATCTAGAGGAGGCTCTTCCCACCCCGCCCCTTCCAGGTCACTCCATTTGGCTATTTTTGTAGGATGCTGGGGAACAGTGTAATGATTTCTGTGGGTTAATATATCCAACAACCAAACATTTTCACTTACCCACTTGTAGCGTTGGCATCCTTGAGCCTGGACTACAAAATCCCTCTGAGAAAGAAAATTGCCATATTCGCTGGACCTCCATGACCTTGTTTAGCAGTTCTGCAGCAAATGCTGTGATGTAATTGTTAAAAAAAAAACATAATAGAAAACTGAACGGCTTGAAAAGACCCAAAAAGAATTTAAAGATATCTTTGCAACTCCTGGAGAGACTAAATTTAGATTTTCTGCACTCATAGAGACTCAAAAGTACACAACAAAATGTATTTAAGGGCTAAAAAAGTGGATTTTGCATGATGTGTCCCCTTTACTTAACAAATTTTAAATATTCTGATTATTTAAAACAACGAAGAAAAAAAACATGATGTAGTTCTAAAGACAATGAGTTGTTCTGACAAATAACTCTTAACCAAACTACCAATAAAGAGCTTCCTGTGCAGATATTTTAGAAACATGTTTGTGATATAAGGTATATACACAGCATAGTGTTGTGAAATAGTATAAACAGCCTTACAGATTTTATGATTTTGCTTTTCTGTCACAATATTTCAGAACATCAAAGGAATTTGAATCAGTCAAAGATAACCTGAGTAAATGAAAAAAACTGCTTTTTAAACGAACATTTCATGTACTGAGGAAAAATTATCCAGTCCAAATATGAAAAAGTAATCATGGTCTAAGTCTAAAAACTTGTTCTGTCCCATTTGGTGGTAACGACTATCATCAAAACCTCTTTAGATCCTTGCACATGATCTTTTGGCCTACTTCGTCCTGTCAGATGGGTTCTGTCTAGACAAGTCTGGAAATGCAATTATGATTCCATACAGTTTTGTTTTTCCATACTTATCCCGACCTGAGATTACACAGTGGCGCAATTGCAGCAAGAATGTCCTGGTCTGAAACCCTAGCTGCATGATCTAACCTTTCATTTGAGCATCTTTATTTAGCAGTGGAAAAAAATCTCACTTTAAATGATTGTTTTCAATCAAAACATTTTTTATTTTTATCAGTGTTGGAAAAACCTTTAGTTGGTAACCAACGACTTCTCATTCCCGCGTCTTACACATGACGTGACACAGGCACAGTTCTTGTAGCGACTCTTCAAAATGGGAAAGACAAGTGGGCAAATAAGACAGCTGTGTGTTGATAAACAAGGCTACTCGCTCGCCTGTCTTCAGAGGAATTATTAAAACGTTTGGGACAACTGGAAACTTGACACAAACTTCCTAAGTTTATCTTGTCCATGTGCACATGGAGTTAGGTAAGAAAGGTAAACAACAGCTGGAAAACATCAACTCTTTTCCTGGGCTATAAATGAAACGACACAGAAGCCCATTACCACTCAAAATGGGAAAGATTTTTAAATGGCCGATGTTTTGATCTTAATAAATCAGTTAATGGCTACAGGAAAATAACTTCTTGTGTATGCTTGCCCTTATCTTCAGTCAGAGTAATAATTAAGATGTTTGAAACAACTGGAAATGTGAAAAATACACAGGTTTGTTACCCCCACACTACAAGTTATCTAAGGGAGGTAAATGAAAATCTGTCCCAGTTGGACAGCTCCTGCAATTTCTTAGAGTAGATTATGTGACTGCAACTCAAATATGCGATGTATTTTAAAAGCTTTATTTCGCTTCACGGCCAATTAGTGTGGAGGGGACCGTGTGCATAGTGGCCAAACTGACTGTTCTCTGCAGGGACTCCTCTGTGGAGCAGCGGATACTGCCGCAACAGGAATGTCCCAAATTCAAACATCAGCCAAGGAGCATGTTCTTCTTGTTCAAGATCGGCTTTATTGTAGCCCTTCTGATAGGCCGCTGCTAGGTGTGAATGATTCCTTATCAGAATGAAGCGGGTGTTTAATATGCATCAACCCAAATCCCTATGTACACTTTTTTTTTCCTACAAAGAAGTTGAGATTTTCTACAGAGAAAAATCATTTTTCAGATTTCAGAAACTAAGAGAATGCAGAGAAACTGTTAAGGATTCAGAACCTCTTAAGTCACTGGACTCGTCTTCCCATCATAAGGCACATATATTTCCACTTGTGAAAACTCATATCAGCTTTAAAGCTGGAGCTTCATGTATCTTACAAAGGAAGCATCTAAAATGATGCGTTTTGCTGACATCCTGAGTACGAACCAGTCCTCAGGGCACATTCAGAGTGCATATTTCTGTTTACTTCATGTCTCAGGATGTCAGAGCTTCAATTAAAAACTGGAATATTGGAAGTTCATCAAAGTCTTTGATCCCCTCATCATCTGCCCTGTATCTCTCACTGCTTCCTCCTCTTATATCTGATGACGGGGTTATGCGGGGTGTGAATCATTGTCGTGTAGTTGATCGTGGGGAAATATCCGTCCACCAGGTCGAACTCGTACATTCGCAGCATCGTGGACCAGATGGTCTTGATCTGGACATAGGCGAAGTTTTCCCCGATGCAGCGGTGGCGCCCTGAGCAGTGGGTAGAGAACGGCGAGGGTTTCACAGACGGATCAAATAAGTGGTTAGTTTAAAAGTCCCAGTGATGATCTCTCTTACCGGCACCAAACGGGATGTAAGCAAACTTCTCCCCGGCGGCTGGGTTGTCGTTGAGGTAGCGCTCAGGGTTGAACTCCATCCTCTCCACCCAGGCGTCCTGCAGACGGTGGTTGACGGTCGGGGAGACGCAGACCTGGTGGCCGACGGGGATGGTGTATCCTGCCGCAGTCTGAGGGGGACACGTGCGCACCGTCTTGGCTTTAGCTTTCTTTAAACTGACTTTGAAAGTAATGAGAGCTTGTAGAGTGCCAAGCTAAAAGACACATGGACATATGTCCTAAATTCACCTGAGGCGTGCGAGCCATCCTCATCATGGTCATTATAGGTGGGCGGAGTCTCAGGGTCTCCTTCAGGCAGCGCTCCAACAAGTTCAGATCTTTCAGCTGAAAAACAGTAAAGAATTATAACTATGACAAAATCAGCCAGAAAATAGTTCATTTAGTTCACTTAATATGAAAAAGTATTTACCCGCCCCCTCCAGATTTATTTGGTAGTTGCTTCTTTTTCTTTATCAAACCTCAATTTTTCCGATCAAACTAATTTTATTATCAGCCAAAGATAATCTCAGTAAATACAAGGGGGAAAAAATGTATTAAGAGAAAACAGCTATCCAAACCAACCAGACACTGTGTGAAATCTACGAACTGGTTGTTCCACCTTTGGTCACTGCAGGGCTTTCATTTTGTTTTGTATTTTTGCTGTTTTTTTTTTCTTGTAAATAGAGATGATCAGAGGTGGAGAAGCTGGATCATTGTCCTGCTGCATAACCCAAGTAAGCTTGATCAGTCACTAACTGGTGGACGGGCATTCTCCTTCAGGATTTTCAGAATTAATGGTTCGATCACTATTAGCAATTAGCAATGTGGCACTATGGTAAAGATAAACACATGAAAATAGTAGCCCCCCCTTACATATTATTTTTATGCTAAGTCATCTTTTGGAAAAACTACTGTTGATGTTTATTTTGCGATCTGAAAATGGAATATACGTTTCGCCAGCAGAGGGTAGCTGAGGTCAGCAGAAGAGGTCAGCATGTAATGAGGCGAGGTGCAGACCATGGTCTGAGTACGCCCCTGTAACCTGCTCTTTTTCTGCTTTTGTAATTCCCGCAAAAGCAAACATGTTGCATGGAAGATGAGCTGGCCCACCGTTTTCTGTTGTGTAACAGAAACAGCACAGCAGCCCCAGACCACCATGTCACACAGTAGATATGTGACTTTGCTGTGTTAGTTGTATGCCAAATATAACATGTGCTCATGGTTCCTCTCTGATCTCCTGGATGAGTCGCTGATGTGCTCTGTTAGTACAGCCAACATCATGTTTGCAGACTAGATTTAAGTTATTTCTGGCAGGTCTGGCAGTAATCAGACCTTTGGTTCAGGGAAACTGATAAACATCGTTTAATCACAGTTCATTCATTATTTAACAAGGGCTTTTTCTTTCAATGATATGACAACAATCCTAAAAATAATCCTATTTATTAGCAGCAACATTTGATGCTCAGATGTTTCTTTAATTACTCAATCTTTACTGGACCTTCTAAGTCTCTGACCTGATCAAAGTCGAGCGGCAGCAGATCTCCACACACAGCCTTCTGCTCAGCATAGCAGCGATCCTGCAGAGCTTTGTCCCGTGCCAGGAAAAAACCCATCCAGGCGCTGGTTGTAGACGACGTGTGCTGACCCGCAAGGAGGAGACCAATCAGCATCCCTGCAATTTCATCATCGGTCAGCGACCGACCATCTCTGCAGAAAAAACAACAATGTAACATTTGTTTAATCCTACTTTTTTCCCCCAAATGTTCTGTGTTGTTATGTCCACCTTTATTTATGTTACAGATTATAAGATTACAGAGACTGGACTGCAAAAGGCAGTTACCACGGAAACAACAGATAAACAACAGACACAGGAGACACAGAGCCTGACATGCTTAGATTGGCCAGAATGACTGATTAGGGGAAGATGTGTCAGCTTGGACACGTCGGCATTATAGTATGATCTTCTCCACCAATGTGATGAAAGGAGCACTGATATCACACTGTGCACAGCCCTGAATGGGTGTACACAACGGGTCCTACTTAATGTCTGTGCGAGGAATGAACGGCGTCTCTGGTGTCCGGAAATCTGCCCGTCTCGCAGTGTTGTGTATGGGAGTCCAGTACTGAGCTGTTACCAATCCCACTGCCTTTAAGAATAAATATGTTCAAATATAGTTTCTGTTTCAAGAGTCTTTTTATAACATCCATCCATTTTCCGTCACGCTTATCCCTGTTGGGGTCGCGAGGGGTGCTGGTGCCTATCTCCAGCATTCAATGGGTGAGAGACGGGGTACACCCTGGACAGGTCACCAGTCTGTCTCAGTTTTTTTATAACAACAGAAGTCTAAAAATTCATTCAGCAAAGGACCTGGGAGGACCACACCTGGAGGCGGTCAATTATTAACATTTACGATATCTTACTTGTAGGTAGCATCGATGAGGGTCTGCAGGATGTCGTCCGGCGTCTCTCCAGATTTCCTACGTTTTTCAATGACCTTGAAGAAGATGTTCTTGATCTCTCTGTGCGCTTTGTCTCGTTTCCTAAAATCAAAAGAACAGATTTCAACCATTACCAAGCAGGTTTTAGGCCTCGTCTTCGGGGTTCTTTGCATTCTAAACAAATACTTTAAAGGCAATTAAAAATGTACAAGTGCAGCTAAGCCTTACCGGAAACTTGGGAGGGGCACCCAGGTGGGGAGGAGCCAGGCGGCATGGCTGAACCCTCCGTCCAGGTCAGCGTAGAGCTGAGCCACTCGTTCGTTCAGCATGCTGCGGATCTCCTTCCCGTGGAGGCAGCTGCTGGCTGTCAAGATGATCAGCTCCGACAAAGCCTCAAACAGGTCTGACAGGTGAAGACAGTTTAAAGGGTTAAAAGCTGTTTAGAGGAAATTCATATTTTCAATAAGGTTCTTATTTTCTACTTCCAAATTCTAAAATCTTTCAGACTCAAGTCAAATCTTTCACACTTACACTTGTGAAAGTTGGACTGAATTATCATTAAAATACAGCTAGTGAATTTTTGTACCTAAACTCTATAAAATTTCCAACAATAGCACTATCAATGGTTTGCTTTGCAGCGAGACCAGACCCAATTTAAGAGCCACAGGTCAATTTAAAAGGTATAACAGAGTGTAGAGATCACCTGGGTTTCCAGCCAGTAAGACAAAAGCCAAAAGAGTCCAAATGTTTGATTAAATACTTAAATAAGAGAAATAATCTATATGTCCACTTTCTGGAAATCTAAAAAGGAGCCCCCCCCCCCCCCAAGTTTTGTTTAAGTCCCAATTTTTCTGAATAATATTGGGATTGTTTTTGACACGGCTAAGGTTTAACATTATGCGGAAGAAACCATACTTTATTCAGTTTCCTCAAATTTGATATCTAGATATAAAAAAACTTGGTAGAAATTCAGATTTTATCTTTTACATCATGTAATATGGGTTAAGGCCTGGAAACTAAAGTTTTTACTCAGTTTTCTTTTTTCTGGACTGGTCAGGAGCTCTGTGTGCAGGTCTGTAGCTAATTCACAGCTCATTGATTTATTTTAAACAGCACTTACTTCTCTCTCCACTGTCCCCCCATCTCTTAAAATACTCAATGGTCTCAGACTCGATTAACCTGACGTGCTCCTTAAACCGAGCAATGTTCAGTCCAGTTTTCAACATCTTTTTCTGCTCCAGAAAAATCTGCAACAGAATAAAGTAGTGGTTATTTGATTTCATCTAAACTCCAACGACATTTTCCCTCTAAATTCATTGGATATAAACTCACAGGGTTTGGGACATCATAGGCTACTCCTTTTCCAAACACCGGGGTTGTCAGTTTGGAGTACACGTCTTCTGCATTCAGGTCTTCGTTCTTGCTGTTGAACATAAGTGTGGCCGCTTCACTGCCCAACAAGTAAGTGAACGTTTTCCCCACCATGGTGAAACTGAACACGGGACCGTACTGCGGGAGAGAGGCAGGGGTAAAACGACACTCAGGATTGAAACTTTTTACTTTTGCAAAGATTTTTGAAATCTGAAAGAAAACAAAACCCATGGTTGGTTGATTATGATATCTCAGTTGACAACGTTTAAGGCTTTTGGTCGGGACATAGTACCATAAAAGCAGCGATGTTGGTAACAACTTATATCATTTATGCCTTAGAGGGAGAACAACATTGATCATTGCTTATTGATCATGCCTTGCTATTAAACATCCTCAGTGATACTGGTTTGAATGATGGGAGGTGTAGACTTCAGAAGCTACCTTTCAGGTAGAACAATAAGTGTTTTGCATGTAAGTATCTACTGACAATAATGAGTGACCCACGTTTCAATTTCAGGCACCCTTTCTTCCATTGCTATTATTTGCAATGGAAATATATCTACAACCAAAATGCATCTTTATGCAGATGACATCATGATTTATTAAGATGAGGCGCTTCAAACTGCCTTTCAGCTTTATATGCCAAGCATCATTCTAGAAATGATTCCCTGTTATCAGGTAATGTTGTATATCTATCAGAGGAAGGTTTTATTGAAACATTATCACCCTAAAAATATCTGATTTATGGGTTTTTATCAGTCTAGAAAATACTTGGACAAGCAACAGATTTTAAATGTTCCTAACTGACATCCATCCACATCGTCATGTTTAAGATATGCCTTTATTTTGAAATTCACAAGGGATGAGACTATACAGGTGATCTTTTATTATTATTATTATTATTGTTATTATTATATAATTTGAATAATTCTGTTTTTGATTTAAATACTTGATGCCTGTATAGAAAATGTTTTGTGAGTTCATATCAATGTAAATAATTGTGTTAGGTGGGCAGGTGATATCACATCCTACCAATCACAGACTTGTGAATTGAATTTAATGGTATTGTATCGGGGGCTGCACAGTGGCGCAGTGGGTAGCGCTGTTGCCTTGCAGCAAGAAGGTCCTGGGTTCGAGTACACCCCTGGGTCTTTCTGCATGGAGTTTGCATGTTCTCCCTGTGCATGCGTGGGTTCTCTCCGGGTACTCCGGCTTCCTCCCACAGTCCAAAAACATGACTGTTAGGTTAATTGGCTTCTCCAAATTGTCCTTAGGTGTGAATGGTTGTTTGTCCTGTTTGTCTCTCTGTGTTGCCCTGCGACAGACTGGCGACCTGTCCATGGTGTACCCCGCCTCTCGCCCGGTGAACGCTGGAGAAAGGTACCAGCACCCCCCGCGACCCCATGAGGGATTAAGCGGTTTGGAAAATGGATGGATGGATGGTATTGTATCGTGACAGACTGTGATATCAGTCAACAGTGTATTGAATCCAAAACAAATCTATATAACATCATATTGTGATAAAGCTGATGATTTACACCCCTACATTTTACTGTTATGTTTGATAATTAATTTTTTGTATAGACTGCAACTCAATTTACTGTGATCTGCTGTCTTGGCCTTTGCTAATCTCAAACGTAAGGCAAACGTACTGTATTCCTAACACCCCCTCCCACCTGCATAACTAGTGGAACTTGAGCTCGCCCCTGCTTTAAAAATCAAATGTGTTTTGTCTTATAAAGACTTGCATAACTGAAAAGTGTAACTGTATTCACATTGTTTTTCTAAAGTATTCCTACCTGTTGAACTTTTCCACATTTTATCTCATTACAGTCATACTCCTTAATGTATTTATTTAGGATTGTATGGGACCGCCCAACACAGAGTTGTGCACAATGGAAGTTGGATTAAACATTATGCATCTTATATATATATATATATATATATATATATATATATATATATATATATATATATATATATATATATATATATATATATATATACACACACACACACACACACATATATAATGATAAATTTGTGTTCAACCCCTTTACTCTACAATCCAGTGCAACCAACTGCCTTCAGGAGTCTCCAAAATAAACAATGTTATCCACCTGAAAATGAACCCTGCCCATCCTGCTGAACACACCCTCACCATGGTGAATCATGGTGGTGGGGGCAGTTCAGAGCTGAATGGAAGATGGACTGAGCTAAAACACAGGACGATCCTGGAAGCAAACCTAATATAAACTGCAAAAGACTTGGGACGGAGGTGGAGGTTCACCATCCACGAGGATGACAACTCTAAACATACAGTCGCTACAAGAGAAGGGTTTAGAGCACATTCAAGAGTTAAAATGGCCCGGTCAAAGTCCAGACCTAAATCCAACTGAGGAGACTGAAAACAAATTTTTACATTTTTATTTGTAAAATTTATTGAACTCCATGTATCATTTTCTCTTCCTGACTACAATTATTTGTTGCTTGAAGTTAATCTTTTGCATAAAATCTCAATAAAAAAAACTACGCTTGACGTTTTAACAGAACAAAATATTGAACACTATATTACATCTGTGCACCAAGGTTTACCCTTTAAATACCTAAACTAAACTTGTTTAGTCTGACATTACTGGAGACTGATGTTAATAGCTAGTATGCAATTTAAAGATGCAGAATAAGTTACATACTTACTTTTTCATAAGCATTTTCTAGAAATTCAATTGGACTTTTTCCAAAAGCAATCGCATGTCCAAGGAAAGGGATGCTGGAGGGGATGAAGGGTGGATATTTCTGTTACAAAAGACAAGAATGTAAACAAGTGTCAATATAAAACATTGCAAAGTTAAAACAGCAAATGTTTAGAACAGAGGTAAAATTACCGCGTCTTTGTCTGCAGACTGCTGGAGCAGCCGTTTGGAGACATAACCCACTGTCAGAGTAAAAACCGAGGCTGCCAGAACCAGGGAGGTCAAGTTCTCGTTCATTTTACCCACGGTGTCCACGAGCAGCTTGGTGCCCATATTATAAAAATGAGTCGACATTTTTCACGTCCCCCCTAAACACGCCGAGAGCTCCTGCAGAAGCAACCAGAGAGGAATCTGCCAGGTCAGTCTTATCGCCGTCCAGCTGATCTGACCCTCTTCTCGCTATGGACCGTTTCTACCTGTCACTTCCAGTTCCGCCCCCGCCTGACCGTTGCTGGTTTCTGATTGGCTGCTGGCCACGTGTCAGTCAAGCAGCTGTAGCGGTGATTGGCTGTTGATACCTGAAACGATGTCTTGCTATATGATGTCATTATAGCGTTGGTAACATCGATTTGATTGAGTTTTTATTAACCTTCCTTTAATAGAAGCGTTGCAGTTGATATAAAACGCGCCTATTTCCCTTTTAGTTTGGCAAATGCTGCTGTTAATGGTTCCTCCTAATTCTGCCGAGCTAAAGGTAAACGCAAATAGTTTTCAAAGCAAATATGCTGGTCTCCTCCTAAATTAATGAGTAATGTGCTGATAGCTGTGTACGTGATGACATTATCATTTAAAAGAAACATTTGCAGAATTTATAAAAAGAAAAAATATAAAACCCTCCTTAAACAAAATAAAACCATTCAAACAACCAGTTGGCAGCTGTTTATAGGCTTATTTAGCTAACGAAATGGTTAAAGACTATTAAAAAATATCAAATATTCTCACTGGTAAATTTTACTGCCATGCATTAGGTCAGATATGTAGTGCCCTCCATATGTATTTACTCCACTGGTAAAATATTACATTTACCCTTAAAATATCTTTTTCATTTTAAGAACATAATCTTGTTTTATGTATTTTTTTAAGCAGTTTAGTTATGGGATATGTGAGGGCAAAAATTACATGTCAAGAAACAATTATTAGATGTTAATCATAGGTCCTGTAGGAACTTTTAATCAGTAAACATGGACTTGGGGTGTTAATACAACAGCGACTCGTTGCTTTCAGCCACTGGCTGAAAGGCTGGTTGAGCACCCAGTTTAAACCCACTAAGAGCAGAACTCGACTAGTGCTGAGATCCGACCCAAACAGGTTCTGTTATAGCCGTTAGAATAATGTGCTGAATAACTTTAAGATATATATTTTTAGCTTATGTGGTTAAACACAGGTTACAGACACATCTTCATATATCTGTTTATTAAAACAAATATTAAATAATAAAACATATCTACACAGATTCCAAATGCTGGGCTCACAATACACAGAGATAAGTCAGGACAGGTAGAAAAATAACTGTTGTAGAAAATGAGGCAGACTCTCCATCCAGGATTGCTGCAGTCAGATGAGGATGGTCAGTATGATGAAGGTGGTTGCAGGTTTTTGGCAGATCTGGTTTCTGGAAACGTGGTCAGCCGTAGGCGTATTTGTCCGTAGGGCCTTTATCAGTTGGAGTCATGTGTCCACTAAGTTTCATTAAAAGCTTCACAATAAGGCCAGCCTGGAAGAAAGAGACAAATGTGATCGCATTAAAGAAAAAGTTATTCAGCTTTTATTTTAATTAAGGAACACCTCAACTTTGACTGCGATTTCTGGGTAGTCTTCTCAAATTTGTTCTGTGTTTAAGACTATTTGCGCAACTATTTTGTTTCCGTTTTATTTTTCAGCTTTCATGGGCAAAATCTCTGTGGGTTTTCCCTCCACGCAATCTGGTCTTTCCTAACTTTTTGTTTTACATAGGTTGTTATGCTCTTCCACACACATTTTATGTGAAAGCTCCACAATTATGAAAGGATGGAGGGATGAATAGACAGCCTTAAGGAAGGACAGTTGATTTAGAAAGGGAATAAAGTCTGTCGAGATTCTGCCTTATGAAAGAGCTTTAAATAAAGTCTGAGGAGCCAATGAGCTAGACCATCTGAACGCCAAACAACCAGCGTTTCAGTCATAAATAGCATGTTTAAAGCCTGGAACCCAGCTGAACGCGCCGAAGCCCCGGAGCGGTTACCTGTTTTGTGTGCACAATGAAGTTCATTTTGTTGTCCCCACTGTGGATCTGGAAGTACTGGTCAGCATGTCCCAGCTGCCAAATGAATGTGCCGTACTCTAAACTGATGAGAAGGACCTGCGACAGGGAATAAGAAATTAAAACACAACTCTGTGCATCAAAACAAGCAAACTGGCAGAGAAGATACCTTGGTCTCCATGTTCATGAGGTGCAGTCCCTTCGTGTTGACCCCCACGTACACTCGGATGACTTTGTGGTTGCTGGCGCTGGCCTTGGTGTAGACCTGGCCGGTGAAGAAAGCAGCTCCGTAGGTTGGGATGTCCCAGCAGTTCTGGAGGAAGAGCCTCTGCAGGTGGTGCATCTCTTTGCTCACTCCCTCGCTGGTGCTCAGAGCCTGGTGGAGAAGGATGGAGGGTTAGGGATCCGGCCGCCTCTTGGGAGGAATGAGATTTTACGAATGACATCAAATGAAAACAAACGTGTGTACTTTGTATTCGTGCAGAATCCTGTTGGTCCAGTGGTATGCTTTGCTTTTCACCTTTGATATCGGCACTATTGATTTCAGGTTTTCCTCACTGGTGAAATATGCAATCAAGTTAGTCTCAGCTTCCGTAATGTTAGTTTGAATGCTGGACGCTGATGTGATGCGTTATAAGATCTGGAAACAGTCTTACTTGAGGAAGCCTTGCTTGTGCTTCTTGCTCTCATAGTTGCCATAGATGATCTGCAGAAGGAGGCTGGCCAGAGTGATCAGTTTACTGTCCGGAGCAGGAAAGTAGCCCTTCAGCAGGCAGTGACGGGCCTCATCAAACAGGATGAGGATGGAGAGCGGATCTTCCACCTTATGGAAAAAACAGAGGCAGGGTCACGACCTTTCCAGGCAACGCTGTGTCTCAGACTCTTCTAACAATGCAACGGCTGGAAACGAAAGCATCCCTTGAAGTGTGAGGTACCTTCTTCTCGACTTCAAGAGGCAGTCGGACGTCCCTGCGAAGGAAGAGTTGAGGAGTCTCCCTTTGGGGGTCCAGCACCGTCAAGTCTGACACGATCTCCGTCCAGATCCGCAGATGCTGCAGAGGCTTGTGGTAGGGCTTCAGCTGCAGGTCTGTCACACAAACAGACACCAATCTTTCCGCTATGTGTTCATGACAACACTTAAAAATATACCAAGAAAGCACAGGATGTCAATATGTATAAAAAAATATATATATACATTTTCTACCCTGGTAGAGCTATGATATAATCAATGACGGGACTCACGGAGGTTCTCTGAACAAATCCAGATGGTGAAGTACTGCTGGGTCTCCTGAGAAAGCCGCATACCCTCCATTATCTGCTGCACCGTTGTGTTGTTGCCATGTTTCAGCTCCACGGAGCGATAGGAGCCATCCATGCGGTATATACGCACCTTCTCGTACTGGGGGAAACACAAAGAGTAAAACCTGAGGCCTAGGACTGCGTTTGAGGAAACACTGCCATCTACTGGCTAATAAAGCAACATCAGTTTACATCTTAAACAGATTTTACACTGGCTTGCCTAAGTATTAATACCACAAAAACCTCTTCACATGTTGTTACTGTGCACCCATAGACTTCATTAAATATATTTAGATAATTGAACAAAAATTAGGGGCACGTTACTGCAGTGAAAGAAAAAGTATTATTTCGGTATAAACCCAGCAGTTCTGTGAAGGCCTCGGAGGTTTGGTAGAAAACATTAGAGAACCAACAACACTACGACGGCCAAGGAGCACAGCAGACCGGTTAGAGAACATTTCATGGAGAAGATTAAAGCAGGGATAGCTTATAAAACAATATCCCGAGCTTAAAACGTCTTAGAGCATTGTAGCTCTGGAAGAGGTAAAGAAATCAGCAACTCAGGTTGAAGGATTTGTTGACAGGACACTTGGTCACTCTACAAATTTGGCCTTTATGGAAGAGTGGAAAGCCATACAAAGTCCTGTTTGAAGTTTGTCACAATCTACGCCGAGTACACAGCAAAGATGTGGACAAAAAAGATGCTCGGGTCGAGGGAAACTAAAATTCAACATTCAGCACAAAGCCAAGCGATAAAAAAACCGTTGCACCTCCCCAGCACACCATCCTCACTGAAACATGGTGGTGGCAGTATCATGGTGCGGGACGCTTTTCTTTAGCAGAGGCAGGAAAGCTGGTCACAGGCTGTTTGAGGGCAGAACAGCACCCCTGAACACGCAACCGCAGGCCCAATGGAGGGATTTACAACACATATGTGTTAGAATGGCCTAGTCAAAGGCCTAAATCCAACTGAGAATCTGAGGCAAGATGTGAAGATTTATTTACACAGAAGCTCTGCAGCCAATCTGACTGAGCCTGAGCGGTTTTGCAAAAAATATAAAAAAAAAAAAAAAGGGGACAAAAATTTCCATCTTGGATAGAGAAAAAGGAGGCGGGGGCTGGAACTGCCAGGCAGGAGGCCGAGGAGATTTCTGGATGGAGTTAAAGAGGACTTGGAGGTAGCTGGCTGGAGAGAAGAAGATGCAGAAGATTGTGTTAGATGGAGACAGATGAGTCACCGTGGCGAGGATAGGAAAACACCGAAAGGAGGACATGACGAAAAGCTGTGGGAAACTCACTGTACCCCAACAGACCTGGAGCTGTAAATCAAACAGCAGAATGTGGTTCTACAAAGCACTATCTGATCGCATTAGCAAAAAACTTGCACAATGAACCTTTAAAATCTGTAATAATACAAAACCCTAGAGGGGGTGGAACTCACTGGCTTGCTGTTTGCTTGCTGCAGAAGTTTTATGGTCTCCTCCCATTCATTCTGTTTGTTCTCCTCACACACCTGGAGAGGCGACCTCTTCTGCTGGTCCTCTATGTGCTGTAGTCAGAAAAGTCATAAGAATTGACCTGTGACGCACGTTCTGATTTAGGATTGGGATGCATATGCAAAACAAGAAAAGGAGGAGAAGAAAGCAAAGTTATGGGACGAATCCGCGGCTGCGTTTCGTACCCGATCGATCTCAGGGTGCTGCAGTAGGAGCTTCACTATCTCGGCGTGGCCTCCTCTGGCCGCAAAGTGCAGAGGGGAGCTCAGCTGGCCGTTCAGCAGGTTTGGGTTACAGTTGCCTTTCTCCAGCAAGATTCTTGTCGCCTCCACTTTACCGTGCCTTAAATAAATCAAATACTCGTTAAACAAGACCCAACGCAAGAGGTGCATTGCGAAAGGTCCAGGATTTTCGCTGACGTCTTCCCCCTCTGGCGACAAGCTGAAATGACCAACGCCGCGCGCATGGGAGAAGTGGAAACAAGCTAAACTTCACAGCTCTTTTTTGTAACATTATGTCTTCTGCACTTTGAATTATCTTGTTACTGAAAAAGTCATTTATGAATAAGCTTGCCTTCGGAGGTCTAGAACGTTAGAAATATTGTTAGATTATATAGAAATAATATTTTATTTTGAAAGGAAATATTTCATATTGAGTCAATAGTCAATATTTTTTTTAGGGGAAAAACATAGTTAGTCTTTTAGTTGGTCAATAGCGGCAGGGGTGGAGTGGCCATCGGGTGCACTGGGAGTTTTCCCGGTGGCCGGGCCTGGTCCGCTCAGCGATCGCGAAGGTTTGAGTCGCTCTTGTTAACAAAAACAAACCGTGCCTTTCATGTGAACGGCGCGGCTCGCGTCTCTCCCAGACTGAAACTCCCACAGCGTTTCAGTCTGGGAGTCACACCAACGTGCCCGCCCCGAGGATTCGTAACTCCTTTTACACGTCGGGCAATTGTAAGGGCATATTTGGGAAAGACGATAAATAGCATTTAACTTCAAAGCTTGCGCAATGCACCTTTAAAGCACAACCGAGCAGGACGCTAGAAAACTAGGCCCTCCGGGAACTTGGCCTACCAGCAGGCGTAGTGGATGGGAGACCAGTGATCGCTGTCCAGCTGCTTGACTGAGAAGCCGCTGTCGAGGAGCTTAGAGAGCAAGTCTGTGTCTCCTTCACAGGCGCTGCGGTGGAGAGGAAAGTCGTCCACCCACTGGTGCTCCCTGGATAGGGGTGAAAATGGAACGAGGGTGTGAAACACGGTGAGGGGGAATTAATCAGGTTTGCCCTGAGAGATACATTTGATAGTAGATGTTTTCTTTGATCATTTAACAATCAAACCCTCACTTGTCTTCTCCCACACAGTTGGGGCCATGCTGCCATTTATCCCTCTTGGGGATTTGGATCTTGGAGTAATCTGGAGCTCCGAGACCGAAGTAAGGGTTTATGATGACTTTATCCACCTAGAACAAAAGAGACAGTCTAATTATAACGCAAAGAGAAGCGGGCGTTCAAACGGTAACAGGTCTTTGGCGTGATGAGATCTCTGACCCGGTTGGTGTACTGCAGGTCCGAGCCAAACAGGGGATTCTGGATGCACATGTCTGCCTTCTCCAGGGACATCATCTTGCTCTTGATCTCCAGGGCGGTGTAACCCATGTGCAGGCCCTCGTCGCTCAGTTTCCCCTCGCTGCTGTAGGCTGGGTTGTTCACGTTGGTCTTGACTCGCTCGACAGGAGCCGGCCTGAACAGGGCGGGGATGGCGTGAGGGACGGTGTGCTGCTCCGCTAACCATCTGCGGAGGTAAAGAAGGAAAGGCTCAGGCCTATTCGACCCAGAGAAATGTGCCCAGGGGGGAACGCTGGAAAACGCGGCGGTCTCCTCACTTATCTAGAGCCAGGAGCATCTTGGAAGTGATGGAGCAGAAGTGAGGGCTGGTTTCACTGCACACCCGCATGATGTCCTGGAAACAGTAAAAACTGGGGCTCCCCGAGTTGTGGATGGGTTTGCTGTTATCTGCAGAGGAAGACTCGTTAATCTACAGCCGGCACGACAAAAGCTACAATGTCACCCGGAAGTATGGGAGCTATTCGCATTTTGTCACGTGCACGCCTCAAATTTGGATTTTTTTTTTTTTTTGGAAGGGGAAAAAAAAACGGCCTCAAGAAATCCCGTTTGTAGTCAGCTGCAAGCCATGTAGGGGACCCAGCAAATATGCGGAAGAAGGTTCTCTTCTCAGATGAAAGCAAAACTGAGCTTTTAGGCCAAAATGCAATTTGTGGCCGAAAACATTAACTGTGCATCACGCTTACTCAGCATCCTAAGCTTGAAAGGTTGCGGTGGCGGCGCAATGTTGTGTGTTTCACCCAAACCACCGCATCGGTTATCTGCAGCAACACCCTGTAGACCAGAGTGGAAGTTCGTCTCCCATCAGGACCACGAAGGAATGGCTGGCATCAAAGCGAACTCACGAGACAGAACGGCCGGGGCACAATCCAATCAAGACTTGAAAGAAAAAAAAAAAAATCTACGTTCACAGACACTAACCGAGCAACTTCGCAACAAAGAATTGGTTCTCTAGATGTCCAAATCTGGCTGGGTGACATCCCAAAAGCCTTGCAGCTGTAAATGCAGTAAAAGGTGACTCTACTCTACAGGGGTAATATAAATGAAAGCCACACTTAAACTTTTCATTTCTAATAATTTTTTTTTTTTAAACTTCGTATCCCTTTCCTTCCAACTTCACAACAATGCGCTACTTTGTGTTGGTCTGTCGCACAAATTCCCAGGACAAGTCCCAGTGGTTTGTGGTCGGAACGTGACAAAATGCGAAGACGTTCCGAGGGACTGGAAGAGTGGAGTAAAAGCTCTTCTAAGCTCACCTTTAACGCTGACTGGCACCACAAAGAGAGAGGCCTCTTTCTCTTCGTTGTCGCCTTCAAGGATAAATTTCTTCATGTGCACCACGCGCTTTCCTGCGGAGCAAAACGCTTCAGCTGATCTCAGGTTTTCTCAGACCGTGTGTTTGCGCAAACCCGTCTCAACCTCACCTATGAAGCTTTGGTTGTTGGAGATTGGTCGTATAGTTTCATCGACGTAATCCAATATGGATTTAGACTTGTCTCCTGATTTAATGTTTGTCACCAGAAGGACTTTCTTCCGCTTCTTCTCCTTCCCCTCCAACGGCACTTCTTTCAACAGGATCTTCACAGGAGCCAAAGGGAAGAAAGACACACATAAAAACTCTGGACTGCATGACGAATTAATCCTACAGATAGTCAGATTTCTCTGTCACCGTGTTCTTAGTTATCGTCTTTAAAACTATATTTGAAAGGAAAATCAGTGTTTCTCAGCACACCTCATAAGCTTTAGCCCTGTACTCCTTGGAGGACAGGCTGACTTGATTCTTTGGACGAATCACAGCGACATACACGTCTTCTGAGCCGTCCTCGTTGCCCATTGTGCCGCGTTTTCCTCAGGCGCGGGTTAACGTCCAACGTAGAGGCCAAATGCTGTGGAGAGGCATGTCTGAAACGACAGAAAGCGTCAAGACAGGGAATTTATTTTAGGCAGAAAACGCTCCTTCAAGCAACATTCAGCTAAATCTAACACCGAAACAATGGTTTGATTTGTCAACCCATAACTATCTTTCTCATTTTCTCATCTGATTATTAGTGAGGCGAACATTTTAAATCACAGATGTAAATATTACATACATTTTACCATGAGTAAATGGTGAATTTGTTCCGTGTACATTCACACCAAGGAATACATATTTATGATCAGTAATGCTACCGAAGAGTATTTTTAATCAGGCTTCAGCAAAACAGTCTAGTAAGAGTCTACATTTTTTTCAGCTCCATTTCTAGATGAGATTTTAAATATAATATTGTTTTCCTACTGGAGATATTTAAAGTTTTTGTTTTTCTTGCTCTTAAATTTACTTTGTGTCACATGCTAGGAAAAAAATGACCCTTATTGTAGCTTTGACCTCTCAAAATAGAAAGAAACTTTGTTTTTGCAGCAGATTACTGTCAAGGAAGCATCACTTTTCAATCAAAGAAATAACACAATTCAAAGTTATTTTTCTCTAAGATGTGTGAAAACAACATGAGGCATTAACATTCATATCCAGCCTCCTCAACGATTCTTTGATCCTAGCATGCCGCTAGTAATGGAGATTTTTTTTTCCAATCTGCATTACCATTTAATTATCACTCTGACTTTTACTGACATAATTTTAGTTAATGTATTTTCCTTTTGCATTATGCAGATGTTTATGCGTCATTGGGACACTTACACTGAAAATCTCAGGAGGGAACTTTATTAAGTCACGTTGGTTCTGTTGGCACACCTGTGATAGGTGCACAGCTGTGTGAGAGGCAGGCCAATTGTGAAGCGTGAGCAAGAAGGGTTATAGCCAGAGGGGCTGCTTCGAGTTGGAGAAAGTCAAGGGATGCTAGAGATTGTTTGTGTGGTCCTCATTTCTACTTCTACACATGGGTCAGCCAGCGAGGTATGTTTACATGTTATATAACTTTATGTCTTTGTTTTGCCGTCTTGCTGTTACATTGAGTTTTCTGTTGTATCTTAGTTCGACTGTGGCATTGTGTGGTGCTGTAACAATACCAACCTCATCAAGACTGTACATCCTCCAATAAAGTCAACGCCATGCCATCAGTAAAACAAACTGGAAGTGATGCCGGCTGTAGATATGACAGCATTTATTCAATAACCTATTTGGTTGTAGCTATTCCCTGATCTATGAGGTTTAACACTTATCTGCCTTGCTTGAATGACATGTTTTCTTGTCTTTCCCATTTTGAATAGCGGATGAGACAAATGTGCCTCTTTGTCATGTCACATTTATACCCCCAGGAACACTCGAAGTCACAGAGCGCTACTGAAAAGTTCATATATAATGATCAATTTCAAGAAGTGTAAAAAAAAATTTAAAAAAATAAAACTTTTGTAAAAATAATTGAGTCACATTTATTTTACGAAATTGTTCGGGGTGCCAGAAATAGTGGTTAAAAAACAATTATTGTCTTTACGTGGATTTTTGCATCCAATAGCCTTTAATAATGTGCTAATTTGCTAAAAAAAAAAAATCACAAAATCCCCATGAAATCTGCTAATGTTTGTAGCTGTAACGCCACAAACTGTTTAAAAGTTATCAAGGCCCTGGTTATGTGCTAAGAAAACATCTGATGTTTAGATTCACTCGATATATAGAGCATTGCATTTTAAAAAGTGATCATGTTTAAAATAGGAACTTATTAGAGACCTTCAGGAAACCATGTATCAGGGGTAGTTCTGCACAATTTACTAAAAACAACAATGTAACACAAAGAAACAGTTGCAGTTAAATCATTACGTTTACGTTTAACCTATTAAACATGTTTAAAGCTAATTCGTGAATCCTATAAAGTCATGTAGTGATCAATATCAACTACAACACAGTCGTTGAGGCTTTTAACGACCTAAAAACCAACTTGGCTCTTATTAATAATTCACTAAAAACCGACCTGCTGTAGATTATGAACCTCTTATGTGCTATTCTTGTGTACGTTTCGGGTTTTGGGCTATTTAATAATACACTATTTAGCACACAGCAGACAGAAATAAGCATCAGTAACAGCTCAGAAACGGACTTGAGTTCAAAGGAAGGTCACGCCCCGGAAACCAGACTGTTGACTTTGAAACATTTTTTCTTACATAAACTGATCAATATATTCTATTCTTAAACACACACAGTCCCGTCAGATGTAGCGTGTTTACATAGATTTCCTTGTCACCCACAAGTAAAGTCCAATTTCTCAACTCCATCAGCTTACTTTTTAGCGGGGTGCTACACTCATCGTCCCCGGTTTTCCGCTCTATAATCAGCTGAAACTTACCGAGCCTGCTCCTAAAACGGACCGAGCTTCCCTTCCTCTCGGCTCCCCGGTGCCTTTCGGTGTGTCGTATAAGCAGGTCGAGAACAGGAAGCTACTCCCGGTTACCGAGCGGAGTTTATTTTTTGGAGCGCTTTTGGGAAGCAGTTGTGGGCCTTTTCACTCAGGGCAGGGTTGCAGACACAAACAGAGGAATCACGTTACGTTTCATTGAGGCGGCGGCGGCGTCAGCAGTTGTACAACAGAGCCCTCTGGTGGTGAGGGGGAGCCGGTACAGCAGCACCAGACGCTCTGTTTACCCTGAAAACCGCTGCAGATTACGAGTTAAAGGCTGTAAAATTCACACTATAACCGTGACTAGAAGGGAAACAGATATAAAAAAATTTTTAAAAAATCTGTAACATTGTTTCTAAACATATGTGGGTTTACGTCATGAAAAATCATAGCAGAAATATAAATATACTCAGGTGATTAATATTGATGTTCGGAATATCATTAGTTTTAAATACTCTGTTTTCTTCCTCTAAAAAACTAAAATGACGTCAAACTAGCACGCAGCTAACTTAGCTTAGCACGGTTTCTTGTTGCCAGGCAACCATCGAACGCAGACACACAGACAGCTGAAGAAAGAAGTAACTCCATCTTATTTTTTTTTAAACTGTGTTGAAAAATAGCTGAAACCTTGCCTGTTAAGTTGGATGCTAATTAAATCCAAGGGCGTAGGTTTGATTTGAACTTTGGCAGGGACATTATTGGTCCAAAGCTTCATTGGTCTGGCGTCATTGGTCCTACGCAATATGCATGGTCCTATTTCTTTATGCTTGACTTGAGCTTCAGGACGTGTTTTGTCTTCTAAAGAGAAAAGCAGTATTTTTTTTAATCTAAGATACACTGTCTGCATCATAAAACACAGCAAAACTATACATTCAAATTTATTGTATTTACTCTGCACTGGAACTAGAAGTGTAACTGACGCTGACAGCATTTCAAATCTTAAATTCAAATTTCAACAAATGTACAACTGGGCTGTAGTAACTCTGTAGCCCATTTCATGTAATTTATCTAAATCTCGCCTCTGTCAGTCTGACCCAGGGCAGCTGTAGCTACTAACATAGCTCACCACCGTCAGGGTGTGAATGTGTGTGTGAATGACTAAACTTTAGTGCAAGGGTGTCAAACTCATTTTGGTTTAGGGGCCGCATTCAGCTTAATCTGATCTCAAGAGGGCCACACGAGTAAACTCATTGCAAGATTAAATAGAACTAATAAAAGTGGACTTGTTGATTTTTATATTAAATGAATTTCACTTTTACACAAAATATTATGAATAACCTCAGCGTTTTTAAGAAAAGTATGTGCAATTTCAACAATACTTTTACTCAGTTAAACATTTACTTAAGTGCATTATGCAAAAGAACTAATCACAGTGATTGTACAATGTTGAAAAACATTTATTCACATTTTTTGGAACTTAAAAACACTGCGTGACAAAATACATCAAACAGATAAAAATTAAGAAATGATTTAAAATCAATTTTCCACATCTGAAGCTCAGTGCTACCATCTGCTGATTAAAACACAGCGCCCCTCGTGGACAATATAGGAACTGCAGATTTTCAATTAAACGAAGTACATGTTTTTTTCAATAATTGTTTTATCATTCTCTTCCTTTTATCTCCTTTTTCATTCACCTTTTCTTTTTTTCTTCTTGTTCTTCCTTTCATCTCCTACTTTCCCATTGTAGTGTCCATATCATTTGAGATATTCCCCACATGAATCATAATAAAACTATTCACATTCATAAATCGGAGCACTATGGCAAAAGCCATACTTCTCCACTTGTGAAAGTTAAATCTGATGAGCTCTTTTTGGCATTAAGACAACAACGCTTATTGCCACATTGCCAGACAGGAAATTTTTTTGTTGAATAATGATAATGCATTTATCCACCGCGCCGGACGAAATTGTTCGGCGTGCCGGAATCGGCCCGCGGGCCGTATGTTTGACACCCCTGCTTTAGTGTGAAGCACTTTGGAGGTCATCAAGACTAGTTACAGTTTTTTACAATTGCTATGACAGATTTTTCAATACTTTTAACAATTTTCCAAAACTCTTAACACAGTTAGCACTACATCCACATGTGTAAGCTATACGATTAGCACATTTCTTCTTGCTTTAACCCATAATGCATACAATTAACGCCATTTAAAAATGCTTAAACTCCTTTTACACACCGGCTCAAACAAGACCAAAACAATAGAATTTTACAGCCAAATTTACCAATGCTTTAACACTGTATGTCAGAACAGCAGGAAAATACGGACAATAGATGCCACTGTGTCTCGGCTGATATTTGGCTGTACTCGTTCACCAGCCTCTGTGTGATAGCCCGTGGTTTATGACATGGTCAATGATAGTGGCTCTTATTTGATCAGTTACCTTACATATATATATATATATATATATATATATATATATATATATATATATATATATATATATGTGTGTGTGTGTGTACATATATATATGTGTATATAACCGGGAAGTACACATCATCTGCCTACTCCGACTTCTTTTGTATTCTTTTTTTTTTTTAATATTCCTATATTTTTCTCATTTTCTTTTTGATCCACTGTATATAATTGATGCACCCTTTCCTACTCCTGACTATTGACTGACTACTGAGCCGATGTGACAAGTGAATTTCCCCATCTTATCTTAGCTCTGGTCCTTCTTTGAGCGCCACCACGCATTCTTACTCCTAACCCTCTACCTTGACCCACTCCTCTCCCTTGTCCTGGTACTCGTCTTCCTCGCCCTCGTACAGGCATTTCTTTCTTTCTTTCTTTCTTTCTCACATTGTGTTGCTCCAAATTGTTCCTTTTCCAGCCAAGACCAGCCCAAAGAGTCCTCTTTTATAGCATATGATCATGTGATTGAAAGAACCTCAGCACTTGAGTGTGCTTCCTAGATGGGAATTCTCTGTGATTTCAACAACTGCATAACTTCAATCAGATGTTTCTCATTAGCAATGGAATAAAATACAGGGAATATATTTGTGTTTCAATTCAATATGAAGAGTTGTTCACCTTGACTTTAGCCTGTAAGGTTAGGTTTAGAACGTGGTGTTATCTGTTGTGACATACAGTGTTAAAGCATTGGTAAATATGGCTGTAAAATTCTATTGTTTTGGTCTTGTTTGAGCCGGTGTGTAAAAGGAGTTTAAGCATTTTTAATTTGCGTTAATTGTATGCATTACGGGTTAAAGCAAGAAGAAATGTGTTAATCGTATAGCTTACACATGTGGATGTAGTGCTAACTGTGTTAAGAGTTTTGGAAAATTGTTAAAAGTATTGAAAAATCTGTCATAGCAATTGTAAAAAACTGTAATACATTTAACAATTGCAATGTATGACCGTTCATGTTATTTTCCTACTGTCAGAGAAGCGGGAAATTCCGGCTTTTCAAGTTTTGAGTTCCAAGGTAAATGAAAGGCACTCCATGTCATTCAAACTTCTTTTTACTTGAAGTCTCTCATCTTCATACCTAAAGTGTGTGTGCAGATACACAGGAAAAGAGTTAAGAGAAATGATTGTACAACATACTTGCTAAACAATGAACAAATACCTGTTTTTTTAATTGGAGGCGAGCTCACTAAAATTTTCCTCAAACATCCAGCATCTAGTGTTGTTTGTTCATACATTGAGTGTGATGTAGATGAGGTCATGTGGCCTATTCGTCAAGAGAGAAGAGATTAGAAGAAACAGACAGCTCTAGTATCTTCTGTTGGAATATTTCATATGTAACCACAATCTGAAAAAAAAAAAAACGAATGAATAATCAATAAAATTTGGATCACAGCATATCTGATTCTGGATCCAGGCAAATTTGACTACAAATGACACTGACATGTAAGCTGCGTACGGTCTTTGGCTACAATGACCAGCAATGCTGCACTGATTCACATTGAGTGTGGTATTTTGTTGCCCCTTGTGTAATGAATGATTGGAAGGGCTCAAACATTTGTGTGCAGGTTGTGTTGTTTGAGGTCAAAATTTGCTTTTGGCTCATGTTTTAAATGTTTTGGCAGAGTTGGAACCTTTTGCAAACAAAATGTGTACTTTTGACCATTGTTGCCACTGTTTAGGCCTCTGCGTTAACTGTTTTGAAAAATGTGGGTTTTGAGTTGACTGCTGCGTCAAAGCAATCAATAAAAACTGTAAATAAAGCTTTTACACATCTGCTTTTCCTACACAGGGTTAAGGCGCTTCCTCTAAATGTTTAGCTGGTACTCCAACCACTCCTTCATAACCAGTTTGGTTGACCAGATAATAATGGCATTGGTTTATTTGCAGAAATTAAAGGTTAAAAAAAATACTCACTGTCCGTACATTAATTGTTAAATATCCCTTTTAAACGAATTTGTTCCTTCTAGATTATTTTTTTTATCAATCAATCAAGAATCTTTTGTGCCTCCCTTGGGAGAAATTCTTCCTGCACTGCAAAAAGGGAACTAAAAGTAAGCGAAATTGTCTTGAAATTAGTGTATTTTTCCTTGATTAGAGCAGGTAAATAAGACTATTTGCCAATGGAATAAGATTTTTGCATTTAAAATAGGAACAATTCATCTCCCTCCTCTTATTTCAAGTGGAGGATATCTAATTATCTTATTTTATGGGTCATTCAATTGACAAATAGTCTTATTTAGCTCCTCAAATCAAGGAAAAATACACTAATTTCAAGAAATTCTTACCTACTTTTAGTTCCCTTTTTGCAGTGTGGACAGGGGGAGAAAAAACCCCCTAAAACATTAGAGTACGTGACATAAAAAAAAAGGTAAAAATTTATAAAACAGGATTCACAACATCAGCATTCAATCATCCTCCCAAGAATTCATGGCTTTGAATTCTTATTCAAAGCCATTCATCAACCCCAAAACATCAAACACATCATTATAAATATCGCTAAAATAAATTCGTCATCAGGCTCTCAGAGGCTTCGTGTATTCCACCTTGTCTCTGTCTTAAATTGTTCATGAGGTTGAAAGACAGTCCAAACCAGCTGGTTATATTGTATGGAAAAATTTATTGTATTGTTGCTTTGTAGAAAATTAAAGTGATGATATGGTCAAAATACGCATTTGCCTAATAATTGTGCACACAGATGTCATCACAAAAAGATAACTTTAAATTCATGCGATGAACATTAACATTTCCTTTATGAGCGTGTATAACGGGTCAAATATTTACAGAATGGGTTGGCAATCCTGAAACAGCGTCTACAAAAATCAAACAAAAAGTCTAAAAGAGCTCCTGAAAACAAATTGTGTTCAACATGAGCAACATGCAGATTGTGAGTTTCCTTTTGTGGAGTTGACTGGGAACAAGAAACTAACACCTGCATAAAATATGTTTCAATTATGAGAACATGTGGGTCTATGTGCTGTGTCTCTGCCTTCCTGGAATAGATCCAAGCGTTTCCATTTTTAAAGAAAACCTTTGATTGTTGAATGAAATTTGATTATTATTATTATCAAAAAGTTTATTTTATTGGGAGCTATACTCAATAAAACTTCTTCTAAAGGTTTGTTTTTTTTCTAACTATCTTGTTAGCAGATTTATTAATCACGATTATGTCTAAGATAGATAATTTTCTCTTGTTTTCTTTAAATTAATCTATAATGTTGGACGACATTTTGGATTATGCTCTTTAAACCGTTGGTTGTGAACTATTGACAATAAGATTGCTTTAATGTAGATCTCATTTTTATTTCTGTTTCCACGGAGCTGTTGTTAAATGTTAGGTTCTTCCCTTGATTTGCCTTCATTCAAATGTAGCAACTTTAGACCCTGTGGGAATGGTGGTGAATTCAATGGTGAAAACTCATTGCGGGCGGAAGATGCGAAAAGTTCAGCTCGGAGTCAAGCGAGAACAAAGAGGGTAAGACTTTATTTGGTGACTATTTTTCAGGTGCATTGATAGCGTTGTGTCCATACACAGTGCATCCCATCGCAAAGTACTGATTCATTGTTTTTTTTACAGCTGCTGGAATCAAGACAGAGTGTGCTAGCGGATGACGAGGTGGAACTCTGGAAGTCCGCCACCGTAGACCTCATGTCTGACGAAGAAGATGGCGTTGTTGGCGTGGTCTCCGGATGGATTGTACGGCCGCCGTCATTTCGTAGGCCGGATCTCTCTGAACTCTGTGTGAAGCTGCAGTCCCGGTTAGAGGCGACGCCGAAGTACAGAGCCACGCACAGCAGGTGTCTGCACATCGGACCTGCCTCGGAAAGAACGCCGGCAGTTACCTACAACCCCGAGGAGGCAAACGGACAGTTCACGGAGTTGTAGTTTTTGGATACGCATGTGTGGGCAGATCCTCGCGTTGTATATAGTTGTGTTTGTTTTAATAAAGCTCTTTCTTTGCATAAACATCTTCCTGGCAAATGTTAATTTCCTCTATAAATTCATTCATGTCCTTGATGGTAGCCTAATAATAGTGTAGTAGCCTACATAGGATAACATGAATATACAGCATAATATGAATATATATATATATATATATATATATATATATATATATATATATATATATATATATATATATATATATATATATATATATATATAATTTATTGGGGATCTGCCAACCAATCAGGAGTGATTTTACTTGTTTGAAAGTAGTGGTTTCATCCAATACTGAGTAAGGTTATTCAAGCCAGGCCTGGCCAGCCGCGCGGTTTCGCTGCATTCATATGCTAATTAGGGCCATTAGTACAGCTGATCGCTCTCCACATACGTTATTGTCCGGTTCCGACAATTTGTGGCACTGACAAACGGCGACAAGCGCGGGTTGCAAATTGTCGTCAACTACCGAAAATGAGGGAGATCTGCGGTCGTTTACGGGGACAAAAATCTCACTTTTCATGCAGCCAGGGGATACAGAAAGTCACAGATTACTACTAAAGATGTCATAGAAAACAATCAACTTCAAGTCAAAAAACGTTAGAAAAATATTATAAATTTATGAAATTGTTTAGGGTGCCAGAATTTGTGGCAAATTATACATAGTTTTCAGTGATTATACTAATTCAGGTTTTCTTTTAATGTAATATTTGTTTTGGGCCCTTTTTTCTCCAAAACCCCTAAATGAAATAAAGTGCAACCAATAGCATTTAATAATGTGCTCATTTATCACTCTAACGCATCAAATCCCCATTAAATCTTCTAGCTGTAACTCTGCAAGATGTTTAAAAATTATCAAAGAACATTTTGCCAAGACACTGTATATGTGCTAAAGAAAAACTTCTGAAATGATTCACTGAGTAGATAATTATATTTTAAATAGAGATGTTCCTTTTAAAAAGGAACTTTTTTTTTTTGAAAAGTTGAAGCTGCTGTAGTAAGCCTTTTCAAGGAAGGCACTGTACAGGCTTGCAGAGGAATCACGTTACGTTACGAGGCGGCGGCAGCAGTAGTTGTACAACAGGGCCTAAACATATATATTTGTAGGTTTACTGGATTAAAAATCATAGCTGAAAAAATAAATATACTGAGGTGTTTAACACTAATGTTCGCATTATCATTAGTTTTGTACGTTTTTCCCCCCCTAAAGAACTAAAACGGCGTCAGATAACCAGCAACTAACTTAGCTGAACGCCGATTGCACGTTGCTACCATCGGCAACCATTGAACGTTTGGCACAAACAATGCACACAAGCAGGAAGTATACTAGCTTATTCTATAAGTGTATGTGAATGAATAAATAAATAAAGGCCGTTGAGGAAAGAACTTTATATTTTTAAGTGGGATGACACCTGTTCTTTTAGTCTTTACTCATTGTGCTTTAAAAGCAAAAAGAACTGAAACCTTGCCTATTAAGTTGGATCCTAATCATATCTATTAACATACATGGTCACTTGTGCTATGGTTTATTTACATTTGGGAAATGGATTCCAATTGGGATTGTGTATTATACATGCAGTAATGACCCAATTGAAGGAACTCCCAAGGGTTCTAGATGTGATGTGCAACCGTAACCGATTATCTCTGTGACATACATTGTTTTGCCAATATGGATAACATTCAGTGAACTCAAGAAAGCACTATGGCCAACATAGTACCCATTCTTCCTGAGAAAGACCCATATATGTTCCTTCATAGTTACAATGATACTTTATATTGTTGCGCATCCTTCCAGCTCATTATCACGTTCAAAAATGACAAAAATAACTTTACACTAATAGTATGAGTCACACATTTTGGTTCCTCCCATATTGTGAAACCAGTTTTTTATTTAACTGTATTCAATAGATGGATTTAGAGTCACTTTTGAGGAAAAGTTGTTTTTATGTCACGTTTGTATGAATGCCTTTCTGAGAATAATCAGCCCTTTGTTGAATAGGAAGAGTGGTTTTAAGGAGTGACCTGAACAGATATGCTTCAGGTTAAGTGTTTTGGGCAGCTCAAACGGGCTTATGTGCATTTCCTGTTTCCTGTATTTTGATGTACAGATCCTTTTGCTAGAGAAAATAACCTGGAAACAAATATGGAATCACTTAAATCATTTATTTATTTTTTTGAAAACATTGTATAAAACCAACATTTATTGAGACGTGACACAAAGCAACATAGTTGTATTGTCATTTCAAGGATCATAATCACAGTCGATACTATAACTAAACCCGTGCACACATCTAACCTGGCTTTGTTTTTTTTTAATCTGTGTATTTAGATTTCCCGAAAAGCACATAACTGATTATTTTTCCTGCTGAGATTACAGACTCTTCTCTGTGCTGGTAGCACAGCTAAAGAACATCCTTTCTTTATTAGCCTCTGTTCAGGATTACTTGTTTTTACACTTGCTGAGAACCTCCTCCATCTTATTCTGGATTTCGCTCATCTTGTCGCTCCACGTCTCGCGCACCTCGTCCTCATCGTCGTCAGTAACAGCAGTGTACCCCATCAGCGCGATGAGGCCAATGTAGAAGAGGTGTGTGATGTGAGAGCAGCGGTGCTCCATGATGTCTTGGTCTCCATCACAGTTCTCAAAATACACATCCAGCAGGGATCTTGCAAACACCGTGTCTGTGCCGATCACACCGCGGTAGAAAACACCCAGGCTCTCGTCTGACTTGGCATTTTCATAAGCATATTTAAAGTTCTTTATGTACTCCTCGCTGTTGTCTGGGTTTTTGTTTACCATTGTCACCATGGTGTTGAAGGCATCGTACTGGTACTTGATGTTATCTTCATACTTGCCGTATGTTTCATTCACCTCGTTTATGCGGATATTATTTAGGGCTTCATGGTTTTTCTTGGAGATGCTCTCCAGTTTGTCGTGGATGGCCTGGAAGTCCTTATCCAGAGGATTGGGCCCATTTTTCATTAGGCCCTTTCTGGCTACATGAACTACAGAGGAGATGACGGTAAATATTGGGTGGATGGAGGAGGCGAAGGAGGCCAACTTTTCCACACAGCCCAGCACTTTGACTACAGTGTCCGTGATTGTTTTGTCACCCATTACTACAAGTCTCCTTCCACGCTGATTTATTCTGTAAGAGACACAGATTAAAAGAAATTCCACATTATAAGTGTTGAATTAAATCCAGACACTGACTGATAAACTTAAGATGATTTTCTAAATTTTCATTTGCTACATATTTTTCTATTTAAGTGTTGAAATGCAGGAAAAAAAGGACAATTTCACTTTGGTTAAGGCTTTTTTAAATGTTTTCTTATTTTCTTTGTCATAACAGAAGGCAAAGATGCAATGTTGGAATATTAACTCAGAAAATAGAGAAAATACAGCAAATAAACAAGTATAGACAGTAATTAAATTATACAATGAGATATAAATGTATGCATTGCTTGATTAGCTTTTTTCCCCACCTTTGTAATATTACCTTATCCGTTATGATTGTCTACTTTATTAATTAATTATTTTCTAAATTAACCTACTTCTGTGTATGTCTTAATAGTTTTGTCTGTTTTATTCTTTTTGTATTTTTTTACCCTATTCATTTCTTCACTAACATTTATTGTTGGTGTCTTTTAAACATGTCTTTTTTACATATGTGCATGTCTTTCTGCCTAATTATGCAAAAGAAGAGGGTGGAGGGGGGCAAGAGAAATATATACAGAAATGTAGAAAGGACAAGCAAAAATAAATAAATAAATAGGATAACAAGATACAAGGAAAGAATAAAACATAAAAGAATATCATACAAAGAAATATATATATATATATAACAGAATATATATATATATATATATATATATATATATATATACTATATTACTATATATTCTGTTATTCTTACAAAGGGTAATAAATAAAGAAGCTAATTGCAAGATATATACACTGTATGTATATATATATATATATATATATATATATACATACACATTTCTTTATCAAATTTAATAACTTAATTACTGCCTACTTTTATTTATTTACTGCATTTTCTGTTAAATTTAATTGTATGCATATCTATTTATTTTATTTATTTATTGAGCATTTACTCTTTTCTGTTTTTAAATTCAGGCCTGTCGTGTTTACTCACCAGAAATTAAAATTGCTTGTATCCCGTCTGTCTACAGCAGCTGTCTCACTGCTCCTTTCCATCATCTTTATAGCCAGTCAGCTAAGGCCAGACCCTTCATTGCCAAATAAGGGTGTATACACCAGGAAGTGAGTGGGGGCTGTTGTATGCTGATTGGATGAATTACTGGAACTCTAACCACATGCCATTTAACCGTCTTCACTGTGATTTGTTAATTGAAGTTTCCGTCATCCTCATACCTAAAATGGGTAACCAGATACTAAGGAAATGTATAAAAAATGACAACATACAGTACTTGGTAACCAGTGAACAAATTACTTTCTTTTTATCCAAGAGCTCATTGAAACTACTTGAGTGCACATACTTTGTTTTTAATCCTAAAGGAGCCTTCTCCAATATTCTCCAGGAATATTGGAGAGCAGCTTTTTTCTGGATGACAGCCTGGGTCTTTTGTGTTTTGTGGGTTGTAGAGTTAACTGAAAACAAAGCCCTAAATTCAACCTCTACCTCACAGAAATCTGTATCAGACCATTTATAACTATCGCAATGAATAATTTTTATAATAATCCAGTGCTAAAATCCAGTGATATGGTTCGTGCAACCCAAAGCTTTGTTTATTTTTTTCCATTGTTTGGTCACCAGATAAATTTACTGTCCTTTATTCTTCTTTAATAATATAATCCATTCAACTGGAACCTTCCTTAAATAATTCATTTTCCAGTTTCCCGATTATGAGTCCTTTTTATTTTTTTAATTTGTCGATCCAAAGATGTTTATATGAACAGAGAAGGTCTTTTCTACTCCACCTTGACTTGTATATTCTCCATAATGATTACCCCTGTCATCTGTGGACAAGTCTGTTCCCACATGCCTTTGGGACGCACAAAGTAATATCAATTAATAAGAGCAATTATTTGCGCCCTTAGTGAATCACACTGCATTTTAAACATATTTGCATCCACTTTCCTGAGAGTTTGAAAACTTTGAACTGAAATGTCCGGTACTACATATTCATTGAAGCAAACATAAATTGACAGTGGTTCTATATTGCACTTCTGGGCTCATTGCACATGTTAGTAGCTTGCGCTGTGTGTGCTTCTTCCAGTTTTGGAGGCACAAACTTTTCATCAATCTGGCCAAGAGACAGCGAGATGATATAGAGAAGAAAGAGACGTCAGTCCCAGCCTCTCAGCAGTCAGGTCCAGCTCCCTTGAATGTCTAGTTGAACCAGATATGGGCTCAGGCACGGCCATAAAGTGGAGGGCCAATGGCCCCCGCTCCCCCCCCTATTCTGGCAGCATTGCGTAGAACAGTGTTATTGTCATTGTTATTAACAATAGTGGCTAAACAAGCAATGTTTAAACAGTTTGCCATAGAGTAAAAACACAGATTTTTCAAGAAGAAGTGATCTTAAAACACATTCTGAGACTCAGGTTGCCTGTATTAATACATTTAACAATTGCAATATATGACCGTTCATGTTATTTTCCTACTGTCAGAGAAGCGGGAAATTCCGGCTTCTCAAGTTTTGAGTTCCAAGGTAAATGAAAGGCACTCCATGTCATTCAAACTTTTTTTTAATTAAAGTCTCTCATATTCATACCTAAAGTGCGTGTGCAGATACACAGGAAAAGAGTTAAGAGAAATGATTGTACAACATACTTGCTAAACAATGAACAAATACCTGTTTTTTTTAATTGGAGGCGAGCTTACTAAAATTTTACTCAAACATCCAGCATCTAGTGTTGTTTGTTCATACAAACAACATTAGGTATGTGTTGTTGGACTTTTATTGCATAGACTTGACTCGTTAACCTGAACATTTGTTTGTATTATATGTTAAAGTCCATTTCCAGTCTTCTGGCTTAAAGATCCGTATATCTATTTTTTTAAAAATGATCATGACTCCAGCACATTTTTCGTTTTGATTGTTTTCATGAAGTAGGACAACTTTACATGACAAATTATAATATCCCCATTATCTGTCTTTATTTATTCCTCAGTCTTATGATTTTGCATAAGCATTACAGACCGCCCTATAGTGTTGTCAAAATAATCAATGCCTAGATATAATCAATACTAAAAAAGTATTTATGACCCATTCACGTCCCTAAATTGTTGCACTTCTTCCGACTGCAGGGCTGCAACAGGCTCAGCTCTTCTGCTCCTTACAGCTTCACCTGACCATGGTAATTATCAGCAGCTGGAAGTTTTAAAGTCTGCTAAACTGTCCAGTAAAGCCAGAAAAAAACATCTAACCCTTTTCATCGACAAGATTAAGACAAGAGCGGTTTTCTGACACACTTTCCATATAAGGGAGATGGAAAGGAAAGGAAAGGAAGGAATTCTGAATGATGCTCCATGCTAACACCACAGCACTGTTGTTTTGGAGGCCAGTGAAGCTCCATAATGATTACCCCTGTCATCTGTGGGCAAGTCTGTTCCCACATGCCTTTGGGGCGCACACAGTAATATGAAATAATAAGAGCAATTATTTGCGGCCTTAGTGAATCACACTACATGCATCCACTTTCCTGAGAGTTTGATAACTTTGAACTGAAATGTCCGGTACTACATATTCATTGAAGCAAACATAAATTGACAGTGGTTATATTGCACTTCTGGGCTCATTGCACATGTTAGTAGCTTGCGCTGTGTGTGCTTCTTCCAGTTTTGGAGGCACAAACTTTTCATCAATCTGGCCAAGAGACAGCGAGATGATATAGAGAAGAAAGAGACGTCAGTCCCAGCCTCTCAGCAGTCAGGTCCAGCTCCCTTGAATGTCTAGTTGAACCAGATATGGGCTCAGGCACGGCCATAAAGTGGAGGGCCAATGGCCCCCGCTCCCCCCCCTATTCTGGCAGCATTGCGTAGAACAGTGTTATTGTCATTGTTATTAACAATAGTGGCTAAACAAGCAATGTTTAAACAGTTTGCCATAGAGTAAAAACACAGATTTTTCAAGAAGAAGTGATCTTAAAACACATTCTGAGACTCAGGTTGCCTGTATTAATACATTTAACAATTGCAATATATGACCGTTCATGTTATTTTCCTACTGTCAGAGAAGCGGGAAATTCCGGCTTCTCAAGTTTTGAGTTCCAAGGTAAATGAAAGGCACCCCATGTCATTCAAACTTTTTTTTAATTAAAGTCTCTCATATTCATACCTAAAGTGTGTGTGCAGATACACAGGAAAAGAGTTAAGAGAACGGTCAGCACTGTCTCTGCAACCGTGAAAAGTAGACCTCCCAGACAACATAAGCTAATGATAGCTGTTATTAACCCGACAGATATGGACAATGGCTGGGTTCTGTCAGTCTGAGCTCCCCCCTTCCAGATGTGCAGTTCTACACCATACCTCGCACAATTTTGCTTTTGCGTTATTTTTCTTCTAGTTCAAACATATTATTTATTTAAGCATTTGTAAATAGCAAGCAGCCTTGTAGTGACGTGTTTATTGGGTCATTTATATATTTTTGATTTAGTTTTGAATTCTGTCAGTTTTGATCCTCCATAGGTTGGTCCACTACGAATTGGTTTTGCCCTAAATAAGAAAACTAAAGTAAAATTTGCCATATTGTAAATATTTTTTTTTTTTGCTTTTAACAGAAATAAGCCTGGCTTTTCAAAAAATGTTACCATTGTATTGAAAATGGTACAGAGTATTTTTCTTAGCATCGGTATCGAGTTTGAAATTTTGGTATCATGACATTATTATTGTACTACATGCACATCAAAACAGTGCATTTCTCAAGTGGAAGGGCTGAAAGGGAGGTGCCCAGTGCACCTCGACTATTTTCATTCTTTCTATTTCTATTATTTATTTCAATGTTTTATCAGAATGAGAAAACTGGACCTCTGCAAGTCTGGTTTATCCTTGGGTACAATTTCAAAATATCTGAAGGTACAATGTTCATCTGTTCAATTATAGAAATATATTAGCACCATGGAAATATTCGGCTATCATACCGTTCAGGGAGGAAATAGGTTTTGTGTCCTAGAAATAAATTTGTTTTGACACAAAAAAGCTATAAATCATCCCCAGAACTAAAGCAAAGGACATTACAAAGATTCTGGCTGACGCTGGTAATCCAGTCTCACTGGTCTCACATGTGAAACCCTGTACTGACATGGGCTGAAATGCCACTCAGTGAAGCCTTTACACCATACAAAACAAAAAGAAGTCCGATGGCGGTTCTCCAATACACTCAGGAACCAAGACTTTAATTTCTGACACATAACCTTTAGTCTGAGGAAACTAAAATTGAAGTTTTTTGCTATGATTGTTACATATGTAGGGAATAAAAGGAAACTTGAAAACCAGAGAAAACCCTTCCCGACCATGAAGTACGGGGGTGGCAGCATCATGTAGTGGGGTTGTCTTGCTGCAGCAGGAAGTGGTGCACACAACAAAACATTGCCTTATAAAGAGTGTACTATAAACGGTAAACTTCACATGCTGGATCAGCCTTTTTCACAATGACAGTGTTTTTTTTTTTTTTTACATATGAGCAACCGGTTTTGATTGTCACCATTAAAGTGCTTGATCCAGTAAGCGAAGGAATGCTCAACAAAGAAGAACCCGTTCAGAGGCCCTACTCAAAGGTTTTTTTTTTCTACCTGGGTTATCGAGATGCGTCAAGACACTAAGGAAATCATTCTGACACTTGGCAAATAAAAATAAATTGGTGATCCTAACTGTCCTTGAACAATATAATGTCAAAAAGTATAGGGTGTTACAGTTTTTATTGATTGCTTTGACCTGTTTGAAGAAACTGGCAACCTCTCAGTTTTCATCATCACCACCTCAGCAGACCAAAAGACACCTCTTGCAAATGAGTTAACCCATTCTCATTAGTTTGACACATTTTCTCCGCCCTTTTGCAAAACAGTTAACACAGATGTCATTCATGCAGTCCAAACTCCATTACTTTAGCTGTGATAGCAAAACAGAAACCATATGTTCCAAGCTTTTAGAAACTTCTTGATCAGAATGAAATCACTGAAGCACCTGATTGACACTTCTTTACACAATTTTTAAATTTGCAATCAGTTTTCAGGCTTTACGTAAAAGGTGCCATGTTTTGTTTTGTTCTGTGCAAGCATGGATGGTCTAAGGCAGATGAGAGTCAGAGTAAGAGGTAGATGGGTCAGAGGAAGAAGATTATGAGGAAGAGGAATCCGTGTGCGAGGTGGCGGTGTAGCTGGAAGGGCTCAAGTTACACATGAAATTCAGGCTACTATCATTGATCATGTGGTAAATCATGGTCTTTCACTTAGAGGGGCGGGACAAAGAGTCCAACCTGTTCTCAATAGAAACACGGTTGCATCCATTGTAAGAGTCTTTCGACGGGAGAGCAGGTATTGCTGCTATACAGTATATGCAGATATATCTGTATCTATTCCTATAGAGGAGTTCTTCAGTGTATGGAGATGGAAGGTATATGGTCACCGCACCTATGAGTAGGTGGCCTTGCTCAATGCAATGACTGCTGCTGCCCATGATATAGATGCAGAGGCATGTCAAGTATGGACCAGGCATGCAAGAAGATTTTTCCCTAGCTGCATCGCAAGGGAAAATATTGAGTGTGATGAAGATGAGGCCATGTGGCCTATTCGTCAAGAGAGAAGAGATTAGAAGAAACAGACAGCTAAAACTAAAAATGTATAAAACAGGTTCCACAACATCAGCATTCAATCATCCTCCCAAGCATTATTCTTATTCAAAGCCATTCATCAACCCCAAAACATCAAACACATGATTATAAATATCGCTAAAATAAATTCGTCATCAGGCTCTCAGAGGCTTCGTGTATTCCACCTTGTCTCTGTCTTAAATTGTTCATAAGGTTGAAAGACCAAAGGGGCAAATACATTTTTTTAATGGTTGTGTTTGTGCAGCAGAACCCTGTACTGTCTTCCTGATTCAAATAGAATGCATTCAGGGTTCAAAACATGTGTGGAATCCAGCATTGTGTTTTCTGTTTGCCTAATTGTTTCTTGAGAAAATAGTTCCTGAGGTGACCTGAGGGCCTGTATGCTTATAATTTTACCTGCAGTCATAACAAGAGTGTTTATCTAACATTTGGATTTAACTGTTGGATTTCCAAACCAGCTGGTTATATTGTATTGAAAAGTTGATTTTATTGTTGCTTTGTAGAAAATTAATGTGATGATATGGTCAAAATACGCATTTGCCTAATAATTGTGCACACAGATGTCATCACACAAAGATAACTTTAAATTCATGCGATGAACATTAACATTTCCTTTCCTATGAGTGTGTATAACTTGGGTCAAATATTTACAGAATGGGTAGGCAATCCTGAAACAGCGTCTACAAAAATCAAACAAAAAGTCTAAAAGAGCTCCTGAAAACAAATTGTGTTCAACACGAGCAACATGCAGATTGTGAGTTTCCTTTTGTGGAGTTGACTGGGAACAAGAAACTAAAACCTGCATAAAATATGTTTAAATTATGAGAACGTGTGGGTCTATGTGCTGTGTCTCTGCCTTCCTGGAATAGATCCAAACGTTTCCATTTTTAAAGAAAACCATTGATTATTGAATGAAATTTGATTATTATTATTATTATCAAAAAGGTCATTTTATTGGGAGCTATACTCTCAATAAAACTTCTTCTAAAGGTTTGTTTTTTTTCTAACTATCTTGTTAGCAGATTTATTAATCACGATTATGTCTAAGATAGATAATTTTCTCTTGTTTTCTTTAAATTAATCTATAATGTTGGACGACATTTTGGATTATGCTCTTTAAACCGTTGGTGCCAACTATTGACAATAAGATTGCTTTAATGTAGATCTCATTTTTATTTCTGTTTCCACGGAGCTGTTGTTAAATGTTAGGTTCTTCCCTTGATTTGCCTTCATTCAAATGTAGCAACTTTAGACCCTGTGGGAATGGTGGTGTTTCAATAGAGGACAGAGGAAAGCGTATGAACTTTTTTCATGTACACCACACATTTTCCTGCAGAGCAAAATGCTTCAGCCGATCTCAGGTTTTCTCACACCTTGTTTGTGCAAACCAGTCTCAACCTCACCTATGAAGTTTTTGTTATTGGAGATTGGTCTTATAGTTTGATCAACATGGTATATATATATATCTATCAACAAAAATATCCTGATTTAATATTTGTCACCAAAAAGACTTTCTTCCGCTTCTTCTCGTTCCCCTCCATACACAGGCACTTCTTTCAACAGGGAGTGGAGCCAAAAGAAGAACCTACAGATACTCAGATTTCTCTTTCACGGTGTGCTTAGTTATCTCCTTTAAAACTATATTTGAAAAGAAAAAACGTATTTCCCAGCACACCTCATAAGTTTTAGCCCTGTACTCCTTGGAGGAAAGGGTGACTTGATTATTTGGACGAATCACAGCGACATACACGTCTTCTTAGCCGTCCTCGTTGCCCATTGTGCCGTGTTTGTGCCCTGGCCAAATGCTGTGGAGAGGCATGTCTGAAAGGACAGAAAACGTCAACTGGGCATGGAATTTATTTCAGACAGGAAATGCTCCTTCATGCAACTTTCAGTACAGTTCAATTTTATTTATATAGCACTAATTCACAACACATGTATTCTCAAGACACTTTACAAAGTCACATTCAATCAAATCATTGGTCAAATTGGTCAAAATGTTTCCTATTTAAGAAACCCAGCAGGTTGCATCAAGTCTCTCCAAGCAGCATTCACTCCTCCTGAAAGAGTGTAGAGCCACAGGGGACAGTCGTCTGCATTGTTGATGGCTTTGCAGCAATCCCTCATTCAGCTAAATCTAACACCGAAACAATGGATTAATTTGTCAACCAACAATTATCTTTCTCATTTTCTCATCTGATTATTAGTGAGGTGAACATTTTAATCATAGATGTAAATATTACATACATTTTACCATGAGTAAATGGTGAATTTATTCCATGTAAATTCACACCAAGGATAATTCTAACCAAAACATTAACAGTAATGCTACCAAAAAGTATTTTTAATCAGGCTCCAGCAAAACATAATTGTAAGACTCTACATTTCTTAGCTCGTGTTGGACTGATACAAAAATACTTTCTAGATGTGAATTTTAAGATATTGTTTTCCTGTTGGAGATATTTTGTTGTTTTTCTTGCCATTTACTCTTAAATTTACTTTGTATCTCATGCTAGAAAAAAATGACACGTTTTGTAGCTTTAACCTCTCAAAATGGAAAGAAACTTTGTTTTTACAGCAGATGACTGTCATGGAAGCATCACCTTTCAATAAGAAGTGACCAGGGAGGGGTTTATACACAATTCAAAGTTGTTGTTTTTTCTAGAATGTGTGGAAACAACATGAGGCAAATAGCATTTGTATACAGCCTCCCCAGTGATTGCTGGGGCCATACTATTGGTAAAGTTTTGTAAAATGAATAAATAAATAAAAGCTTTAAAATAAAATAATTTCTTTTTGGGATTCTTTGATCCTAGCAAGCCACCAGTAATAGAGATTTTTGTTTTTCAACCTGTGTTAGCACTTAATTATCACTCCTACTATGACAAAGTTTATTCAAGAAGCACTTTTTTGTACCTATTCCTTGACTGGTGAGATTCAGCACTTATCTGACTTGCTTGAATTATGTGTTTTCTTGTCTGTGCCACATTGAAGAGTTGATAAGAAAAATTTGCCTCTTTGTCATGTCATATACCCCCAAGGCGGGATACAGAAAGTCACAGATTACTACTAAAGATGTCATAGATAACAATCAACTTCAAGTGAAAAAACGTTAGAAAAATATTATAAATGTATTTTTATGGAATTGTTTAGGGTGCCAGAATTTGTGGCAAATTATACATAGTTTTCAGTGATTACACTAATTCATTTTTTTTTTAATGTAATATTTGTTTTGGGCCCATTTTTCTCTAAAACCCCTAAATGAAATAAAGTGCAACCAATAGCATTTAATAATGTGCTCATTTATCATTCTAGCGCATCAAATCCCCATTAAATCTTCTAGCTGTAACTCTGCAAGATGTTTAAAAATTATCAAAGAACATTTTGCCAAGACACTGTATATGTGCTAAAAAAAACTTCTGAAATAATTCACTGAGTAGATAATTATATTTTAAAAAGAGATGTTACTTTTAAAAATGAACTTTTAAAAAAAAAAAAAAAAGTTGAAGCTGCTGTAGTAAGCCTTTTCAAGGAAGGCACTGGGCAGGGTTGCAGAGGAATCACGTTACGTTACGAGGCGGCGGCAGCAGTAGTTGTACAACAGTGCCCTCTGGTGGTGAGGGTGGGCCGGTGCAGCACCATGAGATACTCTTTTTACCCTGAAAACCACCGCAGATTAAGGTAAACGCTGTAGAATTCACACTATACCCGTAGCCAGAAAGGAAGCAAGTAGCTAAAATAAAAATAAATATTTTTTGTAACAATGATTCTAAACATATTTGTAGGCTTACTGGATTAAAAATCATAGCTGAAAAAATAAATATACCGAGGTGTTTAACACTAATGTTCGCATTATCATTAGTTTTGAATACTGTTTTATACATTTTTCCCTAGCCTAAAGAACTAAACCGTCGTCAGATAACCAGCAGCTAAATTAGCTGAACGCCGATTGCATGTTGCTAGGCAACCATCAAACGTTTGGTACAAACAATGCACACAAGCAGGAAGTAGACTAGCTTATTCTATAAGTGTATGTGAATGAATAAATAAATAAAGGCCGTTGAGGAAAGAACTTTATATTTTTAAGTGGGATGACACCTGTTCTTTTAGTCTTTACTCATTGTGCTTTAAAAGCAAAAAGAACTGAAACCTTGCCTATTAAGTTGGATCCTAATCATATCTATTAACATACATGGTCACTTGTGCTATGGTTTATTTACATTTGGGAAATGGATTCCAATTGGGATTGTGTATTATACATGCAGTAATGACCCAATTGAAGGAACTCCCAAGGGTTCTAGATGTGATGTGCAACCGTAACCGATTATCTCTGTGACATACATTGTTTTGCCAATATGGATAACATTCAGTGAACTCAAGAAAGCACTATGGCCAACATAGTACCCATTCTTCCTGAGAAAGACCCATATATGTTCCTTCATAGTTACAATGATACTTTATATTGTTGCGCATCCTTCCAGCTCATTATCACGTTCAAAAATGACAAAAATAACTTTACACTAATAGTATGAGTCACACATTTTGGTTCCTCCCATATTGTGAAACCAGTTTTTTATTTAACTGTATTCAATAGATGGATTTAGAGTCACTTTTGAGGAAAAGTTGTTTTTATGTCACGTTTGTATGAATGCCTTTCTGAGAATAATCAGCCCTTTGTTGAATAGGAAGAGTGGTTTTAAGGAGTGACCTGAACAGATATGCTTCAGGTTAAGTGTTTTGGGCAGCTCAAACGGGCTTATGTGCATTTCCTGTTTCCTGTATTTTGATGTACAGATCCTTTTGCTAGAGAAAATAACCTGGAAACAAATATGGAATCACTTAAATCATTTATTTATTTTTTTGAAAACATTGTATAAAACCAACATTTATTGAGACGTGACACAAAGCAACATAGTTGTATTGTCATTTCAAGGATCATAATCACAGTCGATACTATAACTAAACCCGTGCACACATCTAACCTGGCTTTGTTTTTTTTTAATCTGTGTATTTAGATTTCCCGAAAAGCACATAACTGATTATTTTTCCTGCTGAGATTACAGACTCTTCTCTGTGCTGGTAGCACAGCTAAAGAACATCCTTTCTTTATTAGCCTCTGTTCAGGATTACTTGTTTTTACACTTGCTGAGAACCTCCTCCATCTTATTCTGGATTTCGCTCATCTTGTCGCTCCACGTCTCGCGCACCTCGTCCTCATCGTCGTCAGTAACAGCAGTGTACCCCATCAGCGCGATGAGGCCAATGTAGAAGAGGTGTGTGATGTGAGAGCAGCGGTGCTCCATGATGTCTTGGTCTCCATCACAGTTCTCAAAATATACATCCAGCAGGGATCTTGCAAACACCGTGTCTGTGCCGATCACACCGCGGTAGAAAACACCCAGGCTCTCGTCTGACTTGGCATTTTCATAAGCATATTTAAAGTTCTTTATGTACTCCTCGCTGTTGTCTGGGTTTTTGTTTACCATTGTCACCATGGTGTTGAAGGCATCGTACTGGTACTTGATGTTATCTTCATACTTGCCGTATGTTTCATTCACCTCGTTTATGCGGATATTATTTAGGGCTTCATGGTTTTTCTTGGAGATGCTCTCCAGTTTGTCGTGGATGGCCTGGAAGTCCTTATCCAGAGGATTGGGCCCATTTTTCATTAGGCCCTTTCTGGCTACATGAACTACAGAGGAGATGACGGTAAATATTGGGTGGATGGAGGAGGCGAAGGAGGCCAACTTTTCCACACAGCCCAGCACTTTGACTACAGTGTCCGTGATTGTTTTGTCACCCATTACTACAAGTCTCCTTCCACGCTGATTTATTCTGTAAGAGACACAGATTAAAAGAAATTCCACATTATAAGTGTTGAATTAAATCCAGACACTGACTGATAAACTTAAGATGATTTTCTAAATTTTCATTTGCTACATATTTTTCTATTTAAGTGTTGAAATGCAGGAAAAAAAGGACAATTTCACTTTGGTTAAGGCTTTTTTAAATGTTTTCTTATTTTCTTTTTCATAACAGAAGGCAAAGATGCAATGTTGGAATATTAACTCAGAAAATAGAGAAAATACAGCAAATAAACAAGTATAGACAGTAATTAAATTATACAATGAGATATAAATGTATGCATTGCTTGATTAGCTTTTTTCCCCACCTTTGTAATATTACCTTATCCGTTATGATTGTCTACTTTATTAATTAATTATTTTCTAAATTAACCTACTTCTGTGTATGTTTTAATAGTTTTGTCTGTTTTATTCTTTTTGTATTTTTTTACCCTATTCATTTCTTCACCAACATTTATTGTTGGTGTCTTTTAAACATGTCTTTTTTACATATGTGCATGTCTTTCTGCCTAATTATGCAAAAGAAGAGGGTGGAGGGGGGCAAGAGAAATATATACAGAAATGTAGAAAGGACAAGCAAAAATAAATAAATAAATAGGATAACAAGATACAAGGAAAGAATAAAACATAAAAGAATATCATACAAAGATATATATATATATATATATATATATATATATATATATATATATATATATATATATATATATATATATATATATATATATATATACTATATATATATATATATATACTATATATTCTGTTATTCTTACAAAGGGTAATATATAAAGAAGCTAATTGCAAGATATATACACTGTATGTATATATATATATATATATATATATATATATATATATACATACACATTTCTTTATCAAATTTAATAACTTAATTACTGCCTACTTTTATTTATTTACTGCATTTTCTGTTAAATTTAATTGTATGCATATCTATTTATTTTATTTATTTATTGAGCATTTACTCTTTTCTGTTTTTAAATTCAGGCCTGTCGTGTTTACTCACCAGAAATTAAAATTGCTTGTATCCCGTCTGTCTACAGCAGCTGTCTCACTGCTCCTTTCCATCATCTTTATAGCCAGTCAGCTAAGGCCAGACCCTTCATTGCCAAATAAGGGTGTATACACCAGGAAGTGAGTGGGGGCTGTTGTGTGCTGATTGGATGAATTACTGGAACTCTAACCACATGCCATTTAACCGTCTTCACTGTGGTTTGTTAATTGAAGTTTCCGTCATCCTCATACCTAAAATGGGTAACCAGATACTAAGGAAATGTATAAAAAAATGACAACATACAGTACTTGGTAACCAGTGAACAAATTACTTTCTTTTTATCCAAGAGCTCATTGAAACTACTTGAGTGCACATACTTTGTTTTTAATCCTAAAGGAGCCTTCTCCAATATTCTCCAGGAATATTGGAGAGCAGCTTTTTTCTGGATGACAGCCTGGGTCTTTTGTGTTTTGTGGGTTGTAGAGTTAACTGAAAACAAAGCCCTAAATTCAACCTCTACCTCACAGAAATCTGTATCAGACCATTTATAACTATTGCAATGAATAATTTTAATAATAATCCAGTGCTAAAATCCAGTGATATGGTTCGTGCAACCCAAAGCTTTATTTATTTTTTTCCATTGTTTGGTCACCAGATAAATTTACTGTCCTTTATTCTTCTTTAATAATATAATCCATTCAACTGGAACCTTCCTTAAAGAATTCATTTTCCAGTTTCCCGATTATTAGTCCTTTTTATTTTTTAAATTTGTCGATCCAAAGATGTTTATATGAACAGAGAAGGTCTTTTCTACTCCACCTTGGCTTGTATATTCTCCATAATGATTACCCCTGTCATCTGTGGACAAGTATGTTCCCACATGCCTTTGGGACGCACAAAGTAATATCAATTAATAAGAGCAATTATTTGCGCCCTTAGTGAATCACACTGCATTTTAAACATATTTGCATCCACTTTCCTGAGAGTTTGATAACTTTGAACTGAAATGTCCGGTACTACATATTCATTGAAGCAAACATAAATTGACAGTGGTTATATTGCACTTCTGGGCTCATTGCACATGTTAGTAGCTTGCGCTGTGTGTGCTTCTTCCAGTTTTGGAGGCACAAACTTTTCATCAATCTGGCCAAGAGACAGCGAGATGATATAGAGAAGAAAGAGACGTCAGTCCCAGCCTCTCAGCAGTCAGGTCCAGCTCCCTTGAATGTCTAGTTGAACCAGATATGGGCTCAGGCACGGCCATAAAGTGGAGGGCCAATGACCCCCGCTCCCCCCCCTATTCTGGCAGCATTGCGTAGAACAGTGTTATTGTCATTGTTATTAACAATAGTGGCTAAACAAGCAATGTTTAAACAGTTTGCCATAGAGTAAAAACACAGATTTTTCAAGAAGAAGTGATCTTAAAACACATTCTGAGACTCAGGTTGCCTGTATTAATACATTTAACAATTGCAATATATGACCGTTCATGTTATTTTCCTACTGTCAGAGAAGCGGGAAATTCCGGCTTCTCAAGTTTTGAGTTCCAAGGTAAATGAAAGGCACTCCATGTCATTCAAACTTTTTTTTTAATTAAAGTCTCTCATATTCATACCTAAAGTGCGTGTGCAGATACACAGGAAAAGAGTTAAGAGAAATGATTGTACAACATACTTGCTAAACAATGAACAAATACCTGTTTTTTTTAATTGGAGGCGAGCTTACTAAAATTTTACTCAAACATCCAGCATCTAGTGTTGTTTGTTCATACAAACAACATTAGGTATGTGTTGTTGGACTTTTATTGGATAGACTTGACTCGTTAACCTGAACATTTGTTTGTATTATATGTTAAAGTCCATTTCCAGTCTTCTGGCTTAAAGATCCGTATATCTATTTTTAAAAAAATGATCATGACTCCAGCACATTTTTCGTTATGATTGTTTTCATCAAGTAGGACAACTTTACATGACAAATTATAATATCCCCATTATCTGTCTTTATTTATTCCTCAGTCTTATGATTTTGCATAAGCATTACAGACCGCCCTATAGTGTTGTCAAAATAATCAATGCCTAGATATAATCAATACTAAAAAAGTATTTATGACCCATTCACGTCCCTAAATTGTTGCACTTCTTCCGACTGCAGGGCTGCAACAGGCTCAGCTCTTCTGCTCCTTACAGCTTCACCTGACCATGGTAATTATCAGCTGCTGGAAGTTTTAAAGTCTGCTAAACTGTCCAGTAAAGCCAGAAAAAAACATCTAACCCTTTTCATCGACAAGATTAAGACAAGAGCGGTTTTCTGACACACTTTCCATATAAGGGAGATGGAAAGGAAAGGAAAGGAAGGAATTCTGAATGATGCTCCATGCTAACACCACAGCACTGTTGTTTTGGAGGCCAGTGAAGCTCCATAATGATTACCCCTGTCATCTGTGGGCAAGTCTGTTCCCACATGCCTTTGGGGCGCACACAGTAATATGAAATAATAAGAGCAATTATTTGCGGCCTTAGTGAATCACACTACATGCATCCACTTTCCTGAGAGTTTGATAACTTTGAACTGAAATGTCCGGTACTACATATTCATTGAAGCAAACATAAAATGACAGTGGTTATATTGCACTTCTGGGCTCATTGCACATGTTAGTAGCTTGCGCTGTGTGTGCTTCTTCCAGTTTTGGAGGCACAAATTTTTCAACAATCTGGCCAAGAGACAGCGAGATGATTTAGAGAAGAAAGAGACGTCAGTCCCAGCCTCTCAGCAGTCAGGTCCAGCTCCCTTGAATGTCTAGTTGAACCAGATATGGGCTCAGGCACGGCCATAAAGTGGAGGGCCAATGGCCCCCGCTCCCCCCCCTATTCTGGCAGCATTGCGTAGAACAGTGTTATTGTCATTGTTATTAACAATAGTGGCTAAACAAGCAATGTTTAAACAGTTTGCCATAGAGTAAAAACACAGATTTTTCAAGAAGAAGTGATCTTAAAACACATTCTGAGACTCAGGTTGCCTGTATTAATACATTTAACAATTGCAATATATGACCGTTCATGTTATTTTCCTACTGTCAGAGAAGCGGGAAATTCCGGCTTCTCAAGTTTTGAGTTCCAAGGTAAATGAAAGGCACCCCATGTCATTCAAACTTTTTTTTAATTAAAGTCTCTCATATTCATACCTAAAGTGTGTGTGCAGATACACAGGAAAAGAGTTAAGAGAACTGTCAGCACTGTCTCTGCAACCGTGAAAAGTAGACCTCCCAGACAACATAAGCTAATGATAGCTGTTATTAACCCGACAGATATGGACAATGGCTGGGTTCTGTCAGTCTGAGCTCCCCCCTTCCAGATGTGCAGTTCTACACCATACCTCGCACAATTTTGCTTTTGCGTTATTTTTCTTCTAGTTCAAACATATTATTTATTTAAGCATTTGTAAATAGCAAGCAGCCTTGTAGTGACGTGTTTATTGGGTCATTTATATATTTTTGATTTAGTTTTGAATTCTGTCAGTTTTGATCCTCCATAGGTTGGTCCACTACGAATTGGTTTTGCCCTAAATAAGAAAACTAAAGTAAAATTTGCCATATTGTAAATATTTTTTTTTTTTGCTTTTAACAGAAATAAGCCTGGCTTTTCAAAAAATGTTACCATTGTATTGAAAATGGTACAGAGTATTTTTCTTAGCATCGGTATCGAGTTTGAAATTTTGGTATCATGACATTATTACTGTACTACATGCACATCAAAACAGTGCATTTCTCAAGTGGAAGGGCTGAAAGGGAGGTGCCCAGTGCACCTCGACTATTTTCATTCTTTCTATTTCTATTATTTATTTCAATGTTTTATCAGAATGAGAAAACTGGACCTCTGCAAGTCTGGTTTATCCTTGGGTACAATTTCAAAATATCTGAAGGTACAATGTTCATCTGTTCAATTATAGAAATATATTAGCACCATGGAAATATTCGGCTATCATACCGTTCAGGGAGGAAATAGGTTTTGTGTCCTAGAAATAAATTTGTTTTGACACAAAAAAGCTATAAATCATCCCCAGAACTAAAGCAAAGGACATTACAAAGATTCTGGCTGACGCTGGTAATCCAGTCTCACTGGTCTCACATGTGAAACCCTGTACTGACATGGGCTGAAATGCCACTCAGTGAAGCCTTTACACCATACAAAACAAAAAGAAGTCCGATGGCGGTTCTCCAATACACTCAGGAACCAAGACCTTAATTTCTGAGACATAACCTTTAGTCTGAGGAAACTAAAATTGAAGTTTTTTGCTATGATTGTTACATATGTAGGGAATAAAAGGAAACTTGAAAACCAGAGAAAACCCTTCCCGACCATGAAGTACGGGGGTGGCAGCATCATGTAGTGGGGTTGTCTTGCTGCAGCAGGAAGTGGTGCACACAACAAAACATTGCCTTATAAAGAGTGTACTATAAACGGTAAACTTCACATGCTGGATCAGCCTTTTTCACAATGACAGTGTTTTTTTTTTTTTTTACATATGAGCAACCGGTTTTGATTGTCACCATTAAAGTGCTTGATCCAGTAAGCGAAGGAATGCTCAACAAAGAAGAACCCGTTCAGAGGCCCTACTCAAAGGGTTTTTTTTCTACCTGGGTTATCGAGATGCGTCAAGACACTAAGGAAATCATTCTGACACTTGGCAAATAAAAATAAATTGGTGATCCTAACTGTCCTTGAACAATATAATGTCAAAAAGTATAGGGTGTTACAGTTTTTATTGATTGCTTTGACCTGTTTGAAGAAACTGGCAACCTCTCAGTTTTCATCATCACCACCTCAGCAGACCAAAAGACACCTCTTGCAAATGAGTTAACCCATTCTCATTAGTTTGACACATTTTCTCCGCCCTTTTGCAAAACAGTTAACACAGATGTCATTCATGCAGTCCAAACTCCATTGCTTTAGCTGTGATAGCAAAACAGAAACCACATGTTCCAAGCTTTTAGAAACTTCTTGATCAGAATGAAATCACTGAAGCACCTGATTGACACTTCTTTACACAATTTTTAAATTTGCAATCAGTTTTCAGGCTTTACGTAAAAGGCGCCATGTTTTGTTTTGTTCTGTGCAAGCATGGATGGTCTAAGGCAGATGAGAGTCAGAGTAAGAGGTAGATGGGTCAGAGGAAGAAGATTATGAGGAAGAGGAATCCGTGTGCGAGGTGGCGGTGTAGCTGGAAGGGCTCAAGTTACACATGAAATTCAGGCTACTATCATTGATCATGTGGTAAATCATGGTCTTTCACTTAGAGGGGCGGGACAAAGAGTCCAACCTGTTCTCAATAGAAACACGGTTGCATCCATTGTAAGAGTCTTTCGACGGGAGAGCAGGTATTGCTGCTATACAGTATATGCAGATATATCTGTATCTATTCCTATAGAGGAGTTCTTCAGTGTATGGAGATGGAAGGTATATGGTCACCGCCCCTATGAGTAGATGGCCTTGCTCAATGCAATGACTGCTGCTGCCCATGATATAGATGCAGAGGCATGTCAAGTATGGACCAGGCATGCAAGAAGATTTTTCCATAGCTGCATCGCAAGGGAAAATATTGAGTGTGATGAAGATGAGGCCATGTGGCCTATTCGTCAAGAGAGAAGAGATTAGAAGAAACAGACAGCTAAAACTAAAAATGTATAAAACAGGTTCCACAACATCAGCATTCAATCATCCTCCCAAGCATTATTCTTATTCAAAGCCATTCATCAACCCCAAAACATCAAACACATGATTATAAATATCGCTAAAATAAATTCGTCATCAGGCTCTCAGAGGCTTCGTGTATTCCACCTTGTCTCTGTCTTAAATTGTTCATAAGGTTGAAAGACCAAAGGGGCAAATACATTTTTTTAATGGTTGTGTTTGTGCAGCAGAACCCTGTACTGTCTTCCTGATTCAAATAGAATGCATTCAGGGTTCAAAACATGTGTGGAATCCAGCATTGTGTTTTCTGTTTGCCTAATTGTTTCTTGAGAAAATAGTTCCTGAGGTGACCTGAGGGCCTGTATGCTTATAATTTTACCTGCAGTCATAACAAGAGTGTTTATCTAACATTTGGATCTAACTGTTGGATTTCCAAACCAGCTGGTTATATTGTATTGAAAAGTTGATTTTATTGTTGCTTTGTAGAAAATTAATGTGATGATATGGTCAAAATACGCATTTGCCTAATAATTGTGCACACAGATGTCATCACACAAAGATAACTTTAAATTCATGCGATGAACATTAACATTTCCTTTATGAGCGTGTATAACGGGTCAAATATTTACAGAATGGGTAGGCAATCCTGAAACAGCGCCTACAAAAATCAAACAAAAAGTCTAAAAGAGCTCCTGAAAACAAATTGTGTTCAACACGAGCAACATGCAGATTGTGAGTTTCCTTTTGTGGAGTTGACTGGGAAGAAGAAACTAAAATCTGCATAAAATATGTTTAAATTATGAGAACGTGTGGGTCTATGTGCTGTGTCTCTGCCTTCCTGGAATAGATCCAAACGTTTCCATTTTTAAAGAAAACCTTTGATTGTTGAATGAAATTTGATTATTATTATTATTATCAAAAAGGTCATTTTATTGGGAGCTATACTCTCAATAAAACTTCTTCTAAAGGTTTGTTTTTTTTCTAACTATCTTGTTAGCAGATTTATTAATCACGATTATGTCTAAGATAGATCATTTTCTCTTGTTTTCTTTAAATTAATCTATAATGTTGGACGACATTTTGGATTATGCTCTTTAAACCGTTGGTGCCAACTATTGACAATAAGATTGCTTTAATGTAGATCTCATTTTTATTTCTGTTTCCACGGAGCTGTTGTTAAATGTTAGGTTCTTCCCTTGATTTGCCTTCATTCAAATGTAGCAACTTTAGACCCTGTGGAAATGGTGGTGTTTCAATAGAGGACAGAGGAAAGCGTATGAACTTTTTTCATGTACACCACACATTTTCCTGCAGAGCAAAATGCTTCAGCCGATCTCAGGTTTTCTCACACCTTGTTTGTGCAAACCAGTCTCAACCTCACCTATGAAGTTTTTGTTATTGGAGATTGGTCTTATAGTTTGATCAACATGGTATATATATATATATATATATATATATATATATATATATATATATATATATATATATATATATATATATATATCTCAACAAAAATATCCTGATTTAATATTTGTCACCAAAAAGACTTTCTTCCGCTACTTCTCGTTCCCCTCCATACACAGGCACTTCTTTCAACAGGGAGTGGAGCCAAAAGAAGAACCTACAGATACTCAGATTTCTCTTTCACGGTGTGCTTAGTTATCTCCTTTAAAACTATATTTGAAAAGAAAAAACGTATTTCCCAGCACACCTCATAAGTTTTAGCCCTGTACTCCTTGGAGGAAAGGGTGACTTGATTATTTGGACGAATCACAGCGACATACACGTCTTCTTAGCCGTCCTCGTTGCCCATTGTGCCGTGTTTGTGCCCTGGCCAAATGCTGTGGAGAGGCATGTCTGAAAGGACAGAAAACGTCAACTGGGCATGGAATTTATTTCAGGCAGGAAATGCTACTTCATGCAACTTTCAGTACAGTTCAATTTTATTTATATAGCACTAATTCACAACACATGTATTCTCAAGACACTTTACAAAGTCACATTCAATCAAATCATTGGTCAAATTGGTCAAAATGTTTCCTATTTAAGAAACCCAGCAGGTTGCATCAAGTCTCTCCAAGCAGCATTCACTCCTCCTGAAAGAGTGTAGAGCCACAGGGGACAGTCGTCTGCATTGTTGATGGCTTTGCAGCAATCCCTCATTCAGCTAAATCTAACACCGAAACAATGGATTAATTTGTCAACCAACAATTATCTTTCTCATTTTCTCATCTGATTATTAGTGAGGTGAACATTTTAATCATAGATGTAAATATTACATACATTTTACCATGAGTAAATGGTGAATTTATTCCATGTAAATTCACACCAAGGAATAAATATTTATGATCATAATTCTAACCAAAACATTAACAGTAATGCTACCAAAAAGTATTTTTAATCAGGCTCCAGCAAAACATAATTGTAAGACTCTACATTTCTTAGCTCGTGTTGGACTGATGCAAAAATACTTCCACTTTTTTCTAGATGTGAATTTTAAGATATTGTTTTCCTGTTGGAGATATTTTGTTGTTTTTCTTGCCATTTACTCTTAAATTTACTTTGTATCTCATGCTAGAAAAAATTGACACGTTTTGTAGCTTTAACCTCTCAAAATGGAAAGAAACTTTGTTTTTACAGCAGATGACTGTCATGGAAGCATCACCTTTCAATAAGAAGTGACCAGGGAGGGGTTTATACACAATACAAAGTTGTTGTTTTTTCTAGAATGTGTGGAAACAACATGAGGCAAATAGCATTTGTATACAGCCTCCCCAGTGATTGCTGGGGCCATACTATTGGTAAAGTTTTGTAAAATGAATAAATAAATAAAAGCTTTAAAATAAAATAATTTCTTTTTGGGATTCTTTGATCCTAGCAAGCCACCAGTAATAGAGATTTTTGTTTTTCAACCTGTGTTAGCACTTAATTATCACTCCTACTATGACAAAGTTTATTCAAGAAGCACTTTTTTGTACCTATTCCTTGACCGGTGAGATTCAGCACTTATCTGACTTGCTTGAATTATGTGTTTTCTTGTCTTTGCCACATTGAAGAGTTGATAAGAAAAATTTGCCTCTTTGTCATGTCATATACCCCCAAGGCGGGATACAGAAAGTCACAGATTACTACTAAAGATGTCATAGATAACAATCAACTTCAAGTGAAAAAACGTTAGAAAAATATTATAAATGTATTTTTATGGAATTGTTTAGGGTGCCAGAATTTGTGGCAAATTATACATAGTTTTCAGTGATTACACTAATTCATTTTTTTTTAAATGTAATATTTGTTTTGGGCCCTTTTTTCTCTAAAACCCCTAAATGAAATAAAGTGCAACCAATAGCATTTAATAATGTGCTCATTTATCATTCTAGCGCATCAAATCCCCATTAAATCTTCTAGCTGTAACTCTGCAAGATGTTTAAAAATTATCAAAGAACATTTTGCCAAGACACTGTATATGTGCTAAAAAAACTTCTGAAATAATTCACTGAGTAGATAATCATATTTTAAAAAGAGATGTTACTTTTAAAAATAAACTTTTAAAAAAAAAAAAAAAAAAGTTGAAGCTGCTGTAGTAAGCCTTTTCAAGGAAGGCACTGGGCAGGGTTGCAGAGGAATCACGTTACGTTACGAGGCGGCGGCAGCAGTAGTTGTACAACAGTGCCCTCTGGTGGTGAGGGTGGGCCGGTGCAGCACCATGAGATACTCTTTTTACCCTGAAAACCACCGCAGATTAAGGTAAACGCTGTAGAATTCACACTATACCCGTAGCCAGAAAGGAAGCAAGTAGCTAAAATAAAAATAAATATTTTTTGTAACAATGATTCTAAACATATTTGTAGGCTTACTGGATTAAAAATCATAGCTGAAAAAATAAATATACCGAGGTGTTTAACACTAATGTTCGCATTATCATTAGTTTTGAATACTGTTTTATACATTTTTCCCTAGCCTAAAGAACTAAACCGTCGTCAGATAACCAGCAGCTAACTTAGCTGAACGCCGATTGCATGTTGCTAGGCAACCATCGAACGTTTGGTACAAACAATGCACACAAGCAGGAAGTAGACTAGCTTATTCTATAAGTGTATGTGAATGAATAAATAAATAAAGGCCGTTGAGGAAAGAACTTTATATTTTTAAGTGGGATGACACCTGTTCTTTTAGTCTTTACTCATTGTGTTTTAAAAGCAAAAAGAACTGAAACCTTGCCTATTAAGTTGGATCCTAATTATATCTATTAACATACATGGTCACTTGTGCTATGGTTTATTTACATTTGGGAAATAGATTCCAATTGGGATTGTGTATTATACATGCAGTAATGACCCAATTGAAGGAACTCCCAAGGGTTCTAGATGTGATGTGCAACCGTAACCGATTATCTCTGTGACATACATTGTTTTGCCAATATGGATAATATTCAGTGAACTCAAGAAAGCACTATGGCCAACATAGTACCCATTCTTCCTGAGAAAGACCCATATATGTTCTTTCATAGTTACAATGATACTTTATATTGTTGCGCATCCTTCCAGCTCATTATCACGTTCAAAAATGACAAAAATAACTTTACACTAATAGTACGAGTCACACATTTTGGTTCCTCCCATATTGTGAAACCAGTTTTTTATTTAACTGTATTCAATAGATGGATTTAGAGTCACTTTTGAGGAAAAGTTGTTTTTGTTACGTTTGTATGAATGCCTTTGTGAGAATAATCAGCCCTTTGTTGAATAAGAAGAGTGGTTTTAAGGAGTGACCTAAACAGATATGCAGCTCAAACGGGCTTATGTGCATTTCCTGTTTCCTGTATTTTGATGTACAGCTCCTCTGCTGGGGAAAATAACCTGGAAACAAATATGGAACCAGTTAAATAATTTATTTAGTTGAACAGATTGTATAAAACCAGCATTTATTGAGACGTGACACAAAGCAACATAGTTGTATTGTCATTTCGAGGATCATAATTGCAGTCGATACTATAACTAAACCCGTGCACACATCTAACATGGCTTTGGTTTTGGTATTTGTATATATACCGGTAGATGGTTTTTATTTAACATCACATCATTGATTATTTTTCCTCATGAGATTACAGACTCTTCTCTGTGCTGGAAGCATAGTCAGAGAACATCCTCTCTTTATTAGTCTCTCTTCAGGATGACTTGCTTTCACACTGACTGAGAACCTCCTCCATCTTCTTCTGGATTTCTAACACCCTTTCAGCCCACGTCTCGCGCACCTCGTCCTCATCGTCGTTGGTAACGGCAGTGTACCCCATCAGCGCGATGAGGCCAATGTGGAAGAGGTGTGCGATGTGAGAGCAGCGGTGCTCCATGATTTCACGGTCTCCATCACAGTTCTTAAAATACACATCCAGCAGGGGTCTTGCAAACACCGTGTCTGTGCCGATCACACCGCGGTAGAAAACACCCAGGCCCATATCCGACTTGTCCCTCTCATATGTGTTTTCAAAGGTCTCCATGTACACCTTGCTGTTGTCCGGATCTTTCTTCACCATTGTCACCATGGTGTTGAAGGCATCGTACTGGTGCCTGATGTACTCTTCATACTTGCCGAAAGTTTCGTTCACCTCGTCAATGCGGATCTTATTCAGGCATTGATGGTTCTTCTGGGAGATGCTCTCCAGTTTGTCGTGGATGGCCTGGAAGTCTTTGTCCAGAGGATTGGCCTCCTTATCCGTCAAGCCCTTTCTGGCTACACCAACCAGAGAGGAGACAACACCAAAGATGGGATCGATGGAGGAGGCAAAGGAGGACACCTTCTCCACACAGCCCAGCACTTTGGCTGCGGTTTTCTTGATTTGTTGAGCGTCAGCCATAGCTGCAAGTCTCCTACCACGCTGATTTACTGTGGGTAAAAAAAGATGCACAGATTAAAAAAAGAAATCCACATTATACAGTGTTGAATTAAGTCCATACACTGATTCATAAACTTGATGATTCTCTAAATTTTTATTTGCTACATATACATTTTTCAATCCAAGTGTTGAAATACACAGCAGAAGGACAATTTCACTTTGTTTAAATTAAACCAATTTTTAATGTTGCCTGATTTTCTTCAACATAACAGAAGCCAAAGATGCAATATTGGAATCTTAACTTAAAGTATATTTCCTTAAAATTAGTTTCCCCTTCATCATTTGGCAGATTTACTAACAGTGCAGGTTTCCTATAAAGTCTTGAAATATAGGGAATATGCTTTTATAACATTAATGGAAGTATGAACCAATAAAAAGCCCATTTACCGTTTCTTAAAAACAAACATCTTATGAAGATATAAATATAGGTAGTGTATTTTAAATTAGTTCACATTAAAATTGCAATACCTTTTGATTTAATTTTAACCAGTCAGAATTTTACCTTTTTGGGCATTAAACATTAACATCTGGTTTGAGCAGGACCTATGGTTCAGACACCAGTCAAACAAAGCACTAAAAACGCCTAATTGATGGGTTGCAGTTCTGACAATTCCAATTAAGAATCTAAAATAATCATGACTGGAATATCAGGTTGGAAAATAAGTTAGAAAGTGCTGCTGGGTCCTTGCTTTAGTCTCACATATATGCTCTTTTGATGCCTTGGGTATCTCTAGGACATACATCAGGCTGCTTGCGTTCAGTACCAAAAAAATGTTCCTGTGGCAAAAAGAGCAAGTAATCATAATATGACAAAATGCACATTATAGAGCAGATGAAAAGTCACCAAGGAGATTTTTAGTTTCTCAGCCATGATCTTTTTTCAGTTAAAAAAAAGCTTGATGCATTCCCTGGGGACTCATTATAAAACATTGCACAGGATCCGTATTAAATGTTTGCGTACACCCAAAAGCTGAAAATAGCATACTCTAAAAAAAATGTATAAAACCATGCGCAAGAACACCAGCGAGCGATGTAAATGCAACGCACCTCATGAATGGCAATGGGTATTTAAATGAGCCAGCCGATCAATGTTATTGGACGGTCACCAGTGGCAACAACTGAGAAAAAGCAAAGAAACTGTGAAAACTGTTTATTTGCCTGAAGAACCCCATATATATAAAAAAAATAATCAACTAATTTGATAGATAACCCCTCACCCCTACCAAAGAGCGTTAGTAATGCCGTTTCAATTCAAGACGGATTATCCATAAAGTGTAACATTCTACAGTAACACAATTTGCCCTTTGATTAAATAGGACTTTTACAAAAAAAATTGCCAAAGATATATATTTAGAATTTTATGATATCTAAAAATATTTTTGAATATTTTTAAATTCCGGCTCTGGACCTCTCGCAAGATTCCATCAAAATTATGGGAAGCATATTAATATAATATTTTAACTTATTAAAAAATGTATACGGTAACGCAGGCGTGTCCAATGTGCGGCCAGGGGGGCCATTTGTGACACCTCAATCTAGGTCTCATTTGTTCCTTTTTTTGCTCTTTCAGATTAAACCATTTGAAATTTTTAACAGTTCACCACCCCAGCGTTGCAATTAAAGAGGGAGCATTTTTTTTAAATCAGTCCCCTGACTAAATAAAAAGCTACTTGAGACTGATTATTGGGACGTCAAACCCGAATCTCTGTCTCTCATAGCTGTGACATTAATCATCCCTCTCGATCTGGTTCTGCAGGGAAAATAACTCTGAAACAACAGTAGGTGTGTCTTAATCTCTACCAGCACAAGCTAAACTGGAAACAAGAAAAGTGCTGAGAGATTGTGACCTTCCACGAAACTTGTTTAGCACCTTAAAAACAGCCTCAGGTAGCTGTTTTAATTCCTTTTTTAATGTGAGATTCTGAATGTGTTTGTTCCCCAGCTCTCGCTTCCTGTTTCCAGCTGCTAAACATGACGGAACCCCTCGTTCTCCAATCAGTCCCCAGTTGGCTCCAGCTTTCACACAAACATCCTAAAAAACCCTTCAGGGCAGAGGTAACTAACTACAAAGGCCCGTCGTGTTTACTCACCAGAGATAAAATTGCTTGTATCCAGTCCCGTCTACAGCAGCTGTCTGACGCTCCTGTCCACCATTTTCCACACGACACAGCTAAGGCCAGCCCCTCATTGCCAAATAAGGGTGTATACACCAGGAAGTGGCTGAGGGCTGTCCTGTGCTGATTGGATGAATCGCACTTCCTGCACAGGCGTCACTGGAGCTCTAACCACATACCATTTGACCTTCCCTGTGTTTTGTTAATTAAAGTTTCCCTCATCCACCCTCATTCCTAAACTGGTTGACCAGATACTACGGAAATTAGTTAAATGAAACGAATGTACAACATACTTGGTAACCTGTGAACAAATTCCGTTTTCTTTGTTATGCAAGAGCTCATTAAATTCTCTTCATACTTGAGTGTGCATGCTTTCTTTTTATTCTTAGTCAAAGGTTAACAATTACGTACCTTTTAATGAACAGTTTCAGACGTTGCTGTTACATTCATTGCATGTATATTATATATTATTTATACAATTGCAAAGCAATAGAAAGTTTGAAAATGTGTGTGGGCTCATTATTTTGGTGATTGTATTTTACCTATTTTAGACCACACAGTAATTTTATTTCACATTTTATTCCCTACATCCCTGGATACCAAGAGGGGACTGATGCCCCATAGGTCACCTCGACACATTAGCCCCGAAGTGCTGCTCAAAGTTAATTTATGTTTACCTGATGTGTTGGACTTAATTTTTAATGATGAACTATCTGCGGATACGTTGACCATGAATTTTAATAATGCCGTTCTTGTTTTGTTGAATACTGTTGCCCCTGCTAAGATCTTGAAAACTCTAAAAAAGAATCCTGCGCCTGGCTTAATGTAGAAATTATAAACTTGAGAAATGTAGAAAAGCTGAGTGCCGTTGGCGATGCTCTAGAAGTACTTCTCCAGGCTTTTAAAGTCAACTTGTCTCTTTTTCAATCATCTATGTCTACATCAGAAGCAACCTACTTTTCAAAACTCATTATAAGCCATAAGCATAATTCAAACCTTTATTTAATACAGTGTCCCAACTTACTGAGACTAAATTAACCTCGTGCTGTTCAAAGTTGACAGTTCATGACTTTCTTATATTTTTTTAGAGACGAGGTTGAAGCACTGAGAACTCAGATTACTCATTCTGCAGGTGGTTAATCATTAAAGAGGCTTGGACTGGATGGTGCCTCAGCTAAAAACTACAGACCCATCTCACAGTTAGTCATTTTTGTCAAAAGTCTTTGAAAAAATACTATCCAAGCAGCTTACCGACCATCTCTCAACAAATGATCTGTTCGAGCCATTTCAGCCTGCTTTTAGATCAAACCACTCTACAGAAACAGATCTTATTAGAGTAGTAAATGATCTGTTGGTAAATGCAGACAGCGATTGTACTTCGGCTTTACTACTGCTGGACCTAAGTGCTGCATTTGATACTGTGAACCACTGCATTTTATTGAACACACTCAAAAACTTTATTGGTGTCAGGGCAAATGCACTCTCATGGCCGAGGTCCTTTCTGTCTGGTAGATCCCAGAATGTTAGCTTTAAAAATTATTTATCTGAGATCAGTGGCGTTATGTACGGGGTCCCTCAAGGATCTGTGCTTGGCCCATTGCTATTTTCCCTTTATCTGCTGCCGCTTGGCCTTCTTTTACGTTCTTTTAATGTAGCCTGTCATTGTTATGCTGACGACTTCTAGCTTTATGTGCCTTTAACCAATGGTAACAGGGCTGAGTTGTCAAAAATTTAACCCTGCTTGTCTACAATAAGGGGCTGGTTATCTAATAGTTTCCTGCTTCTTAATGCCGACAAGACAGATTTATGGTCATCAGACCTCAGAAATTTCACTACTTGTCCCAAAATTTCACCTTGAAAATTGATGACTATGTAATAAAATGTAGGGAAAATGTAAATAACTTGGGAGTGTGGTTTAACCCGGTGCTCTCCTTTGAATCTCACTTTAAAGAGGTCATAAGGACTGCATTTCACTATCTTAGGAACATTTTCAAAAGGTTCTTATCCAAGCATTTCTATCTTCGTACGTTGATTATTGTAATGCTCTCATATCTGGGTTACCAAGGAAAAGTTTTAGAGGCCTGCTGATGGTTCAAAACGCAGCTCCTCGCATCTTGACCAAAACTGTGATATTCGAGCATATCACCCCAGTACTGACATCCCATCACTGGTTGCCTTTAATTGCAGCATTTAATCGCAGCAACATCCTGCCCCCCAGGATGTTGTCAAGCTACGGAGCGCCAGGCCAGATGTAGCTGTTATGTAGAGGACAAAAAAAAGAGAACATAAAGTTAAAGGTTTAAATTACTACAAATAATGTAAAATTGGAGAATAGTTGAAGAATTCAGCAGAGAGATGGAAATAGATCTTGATGTCGTCCAGCAGCATAAGCCTACAGCAGCTTAACTACAGAGATAGCTCTGGAAAACCTAAGCCACCCTAACTATATTGATAATACCAGCCTACACTAGTACCCTCATTTTTATTCAAACGTTTTATTCAGAAAGAAATCCACCTGGATTTGTTCAAATGTTTTTGGATGGGCCTTTTGGAAAAGCAACAACAAAAAGATGCAATCCCATAAAAATATTTCAGTTTTAATTTGGGTAAGAATGTGCTGAAATTAATTCAGCTCATTTATTTTGATCATAGACAGTACAACATACATGTTGCCCTAGTTGAGACTTAAAAATGTGACCTACGCAGATATTGCTTATAATCAATATTATACATGCAAACAATATCCAGCGTGTACTATGGAAGCATAGTTTACTGTAATGTTTACTGAAAATCTTTAATCTACCATTTTTATATCCTGTGGTTTGCCTGAATGTTTTCATATTTTTAATCCACAGCTTGTTGATGAAACTGATCAAACACAGTGTTACTTAACTGGCTGAGGCTGTTGTGTAATATTTAACTTCCTGAGTGATGATCTGAGATGGAAAGTAAAAACACCTGCTGGCTTTTCTAGATTTTCCACAGTCCTGTACACACACACTACTCGCTCCTGGACATCCTTGGTCATTGCTGTACATAATGTGTAAAATTGCAACCTGGCTGATAATAATTATTTTGTCATATTATTTCCTCCCTATTATAACTTTTGCCTTTGGGTTATTTCCTTTCAGTGGCAGTAGTTGACATCTACTGTCTGTGCTACTAGACAATAGATGTCGACATCTTTATATTCTCTCTCTCTCTCTCTCTCGTAAGAAAGAATAGATTAAATAACAAACTTCAAATAGTCTACAGTGAGATTCTTCTGACTTTAGATAGTTCTGTATTCTCTATTAGAAAATTGAAGTGCAATAAAAGCTGCTCAATTTTTGAGTCATACTGGACCAATGAATAAAAAAAAAATCTGAAATAATATTCTCAGAAACCAAATATTGTTTAGATCTGTGTGGAAAAGCCAGTAGAGGCATACACCTAAAACACTTGCAGCAGTAGCTGCAGCAAATGGATTGCATGCCCAGATTTTTAGTTTATTTGGAAAAATTATGAAAACCATGCATAATTTTCCTTCCATTTCACAAATAAGGTTTACTTTGTGTTGGCCTATCACAAAAAGTCTCTGTAAAATACATTGAAAGTTGTGGGTACGACAAATATGAAAAAGTTCAACAGGTAAGATTACGCTTGCATGGCACTGTAATTCCTGACCTTATCCAAATTCCTACAGTTTTGCATTATGATACAAAAAAAAAACTTTGTGAGAAAACACTCAGCTGCAATAGACGTGTGTAAATAGTCTGTGTTTTGAGCAAATATCCAGCTATTTTTGGACCAGTTTAATCATGTTTCCAGTGGTTCGGGTGCTGGAACCAGTCACTGAAGCCAACAGGTGAGAGGCACACTACACCTTGGACAGGTTAGATAAACATGTCACTAGAAATCAGATAAAGTTTGGATTCCACCAGTTGCACATATTCTAAAAAAATATGGATTTAAAAAAATGTTTTATATCAATAAGTAATTTTATCATGCATACAGATTCTGAATTGTTGTGGACTGCTCACCCCCCACCCCTGTACATTTCCCTCTCTGTGTTCACACCCCCTGCTCTGCAGCGTTCCGATCAGCTATTCTTCTGAGGTTTTTCCCACTATAAAACCCCAGGTTTACACTCTGGCCTTCATTTTGCCCCGCTTTCTGTCTGTCCTGCTCTTTTCGTCCATCGTCCACTGGGACCTGGGTTGGCTCGACCGGACCGACCCCGTAGTTTCAGGTATGAGCTTTAGTGAACCGAGCAGCATGTTTGACTCAGCACCGCTCTATGGTGAGGTTCAGTTATTTGGGATTAGAAGGATTTAGGTCTGCCATTGAAGTGGTCAGTATTGGCGACCAAACGCTGACCTTGTTTTGACCCAGAGCCAAATTGTTTCCACTGTTTGTTTTCTTTTCATAATGCCTTATATTCTGTCATGAAGGGAATGTCTGTTTCATTTTCAGGCTATTCAACTGTAAGTTAGAAATGTATGTAGTTTGTTTTATTTATCTCATAAAATATTGATTCGTTTTTCCTCGTATCTTCTACATTACATTGGTTTTTAGGACTGGAAAATCGCGCATAAGGAAAGAAAATGTACAAGCTGTTATCAGAGCTGGTGGTCCTGCTGGGGTGAGGACATTCAAACATGCCACACACTGACACAGGGAATACAAAGTTAAACAATCGCAAACTGGAAATGCAAGCTGTCTATGGTACATATTTATAGTTATTGTCATCATGAAATATGTTTTCACAACAGCATACACAGTGAAAGCAGATATTTACACATTGTATAAAAAGACTACTTTTTTCTCACTACTAGTTATTCTGTCAGACTAAGGGACTGAGATCAGGGCTTTGTATTGTTGTCCTTGGGAGACTTTGTAACTAATATGACTGAATGCTTTGTCCATTTGTTCACTGTTACATTGAAGACCCATCTGTGCCCAGGCTTTAACTTCCTCCGGCCCCAAGTAAAGGACTACACTTCTCCTCTGACATGATGCAGAGGAGGAAGGACATACTGTGTGTTCAGGAGACCAAGTGGGAAAGTAGTAAAGCTAGAAGCTTCAGAGCAGGATTCAAATTGTTTTACCATAGTGTGGATGGAAAGAAAATGTGAATTACCTTGAAGGAGGAGATTGTCAGGAATGTTTGTGATGTAAAAAAAGAGTTTCAATTCATTTTATTTATATAGTGCCAATTCACAACACATGTCATCTCAAGGCACTTTACAAAGTCAAAATTCAATCAAGTCAGACAGATTGGTCAAAAGGTTTCCTATCTACGGAAACCCAGTTTTGACAAGCAGCATTCATTCCTCCTGAAAGAACATAGAGCCACAGGGACAGTCGTCTGCATTCTCCATGGCTTTGCAGCAATCCCTCATACTGAGCATGCATGAAGTGACATGAAAGTTACGACTGTAACTACGGTTCTATGAATTCCGGATGACCGCCAGAGGCGGTGCTTAAAGCACTGAATGATCACTCTTGCGCATGCACAGGTCGAGAATTTTATACCAACATGGTCATGTGTGACCCCCGGTGACACCAGTAAGTCCATATAATCACGTGACAACGACAGCTCAGTCCCTTAATCTTCTCGCGAACAACACGATGATTCCGAGGGAACCGTAGTTACAGTCATAACTTTCGTTCTATTTCATCCCTACTGACCGCCAGAGGCGGTGCTTAAAGCACTAGATGACGATTACCAACAGAGTCCTGAGGAATCACACAGAAACAAACAACCCCGAAAAAACGCCCACCTCACTGGGATGACAATGCGTGCTGGGACAGGATCCCCACCAAAGGGTGAAAGTCGGCCAAGTTAACCCTGTAAAACCTTGCAAAGGTATTCGGGGATTACCAAGAGGCTGCTGGACATATAGCCTCCTGAATGACCCCCGCCATAGTGGCAATGACACACTAATGCTTCTGGTGGAATGGCACCGTACACCAGCAGGGGGTTGGCGGACCTGTAGAACGTACGCTTGTTCCACCACGTCCACAATCCAACGTGCAAGACGCTGTTTAGAAGGAGCCTGCCCTTCGCAGGGCCCTGAGTAGCAAATAAACAGATTATCAGACTGCCGCAGAGAAGCTGTGAGTCTGACATATGCCTTCAGTGCCCGAGCAGGGCAGAAAGGCTCAGGCCCATCCGTATAAAGGCAAGCAAGCAAATGAGGCCACAATAGGAAGAAACCCAACATCAGGCCAGAGAATAACACCAGCTGGATTCCCATGGCAACAGGGTTTGTGAACAGACAACACATGTAGCTTCCTGACCCGCTTCGCCGAAGCCATGGCAAGGAGAAAGTCTTTTGACACACACTCAAGGCTTGCCTCTGCCAACAATTCAAACGGAGGAGATCACAGGCAGCGAGAACGAGAGAGAGAGGTCTCACACAGGCGCAACAGGGCATGTGGGAGGGTGCAAACATCGGGCACCTCTCAGACACACAAAGCATCCTTGTTACGGCCTATCGCTTCTCCACTCACCACCGAATGCCAGCAAAATATGGCAGCAACATAAACTTCCAGAGTGGATGGAGACCAACCTTGAGAAAGCAGTGCTTGAAGGAAGGTTAAAATAAGAGAAACGGGACAGTGTACAGAGTCCTCATGTCTTGCATGACACCAGCTGCTAAACCTTCCACATATGGGTATAAACCAGTCGTGTGGAAGGGGCCCAGGCATTAGTCATCATATGTCCGATGTTTCCGTCATACTCTGTGAAGGTAACGCCGGGCCCCGTAGCAGCCAGACCCAGAGTTGGAGGTGACTGGGATTGGGATGCAGGATGTGACCCCCCAGCTGTGACAGAAGGTCCTTCCTGTGGGAAAGAGGCATTGGAGAACTGCAACAGAGCCTGCGCAGCAAAGGAAACCACTAGAAGGATCCGATGCCCCCTCCTGAAGGACCCTCAGGGGTGTTGGGCCTATCATGGAAGCGGCAGAAAAGTGCAGAGCAGCACTCTCGGCCAGTCATGTGCCAGTGCGTCTTGACCCAGGGGACTGGCATTGTCTGCCAGGGAGAACTAAAGTGGGCAATGTGCTGTCTCTTTGGACGCAAGTAGATCTACAGCTGCTTTTCCGTACCTCTCCGAAATGACCCCCACTACCTCCGGGTGGAGTCTGCACTCCCCCGGTGGTGGGCGTCCCCGAGGCAGAATATCGGCCAAAACATCTGCACCCCTGGAACGTAGGCAGCTTTCAGGCTGGCGAGAAGAGGGGCTGCCCAGGTCAAGAGCTTCTGGGTCAGCCACAGCAATGTTAACGACTGTCCCCCCCCTTCATGGTTGATATGAAAAACCACTTAAGTATTGTCCGACCGCACCAAGACATGCCGTCCGCACAGGTCTGGGAGGAAGTGTTGCAACGCCAGCTGCACAGACTCCGACTCCAAGGCCTTGAAGTGCTGTAGTTTTTCTCCGCGGAGACCATGTCCCCGGGCGATCTGTCACTGCCACGCCCCATACCGTGGCGGACGCGCCAGTAGAGACAACCTCTTGTCGAGACGGCAGCGAACCAAGTGGAACCCTTTGTCATTAATACTGCATTTTGCCACTGAGCCAGTGATGCGAGGCAGTGAGAGCCCACAGTGTCGTGCGATGGCGCAGCGTACGAGAAGGGTCTAGCCTCAGGCTGTGAACCACATCCGCAGTGGTCGCAGAGACAACAGTGCCAGGGGTATTACTGTAGCGGCAGGCGCCAGCTTGCCCAACAGATGAAGATAAGCAATAAAGGGGGTGCACGCCTGGGCAGAAAGTCGGGCAGCATATGCAGAATGCCCTCGACACGCTGAGGCGATGGACGAACAGTCACAGTGAGGGAGTCCATTGTGATTCCAAGAACGTGACCTCTTGAGATGGAACTAAGTTACTTTCCTGCCAGTTCACACGTAGACCCAATAGGTCTATATGGTCGAGTAATGTGCTCGTGTCTGCAGTGGTTTGAGCTTCTGTGGGCGCACAGATGAGCCAATTGTCCAAGTAGGGCAGGATCTTTAACCCCTTGGCCTGCAGAGGACACAGTGTCGCAGCCACGCACCAAGCAACATATGTGGGGACAGAGAGACCGAATGGGAGAACCCTGGACAAAGGCTTGCCCTGAAATGCAAAGCGGAGAAAACTGCCAATGACATGGTGTGATTGGGACATGAAGTATGCGTCCCTCAGGTCAACCAGGGTGAACCAGTTGCCTGGAGAAGATTGTCTGAAGCACACCCCTGATGCCCAACATGTGGAAAGGGATGGTCTTGAAAGAACATTCAGACCTCTCAGGTCCAAAATTGGGCGAAGTCCGCCAGCCTTTTTTGGGACCAATAAAAATACTTAAGTATAAAAGCTCCCTGGGTCCCGCAGGGGGTCAACAGGCAATATACCACCCTTCGCCAGCAAGGCATCCATCTCGTGGCTCAGAGTCTGAGCCTTTACCTGGTCGCGAATTCTCGTCATCCTGACTCGACCAGGAACAGGAGGGCGGTGGCGGAACTGTAGCGCGTAACCCTGGGCAAGTGTAGACACCACCCATGGATCAGAAACGAGAGCGGTCCAGCAGCTGAGCTAGTCCTGGGTAAAGTGTCCCACCGCCAGCTCGGTGATGCACTGGCCATAAGCAGAAGGTGTAGTTGGGGCATGTTTTATGAAATGTTTATTCAGATTTGGAAGAGATTGGCAACACACAAATAAAAACACAAACACTGTTTCTATTGGGATAATAGCGCCCATATTTATTATTCCCCACAAGAATACAGCAAGACAAACAGCAAGCTCTTCACACACGCAAAGTAGCAAGCATCAAAGCCGACAAGCTTTCAAACAGGCGTGTTGTTCCATCTCTTACCATGGTATAGGACTGGGAAGTCGGTCAGTCCGGTTAGAGTGCAATCCACGCGGCCGGGCGTCCAAAACCCACGGCAGACTTCATCGACTGAGGGCGGTTCCCTCCTCTAAATACCCATAAACAAAGTATCAGATGGGAGCGAGAGTGGCCAGTTCTCTCTTCCATCTGATCTGTTCGTCCCGTTTCCAAAACATGTCTCCAAAACAGAATCCGTTCCCAGCATCTCAGCAGTGTTTGAAGCAAAATAATATTTCGAACTCAGCAAAGCAAAATATAAGCAAAAAAAGGAATCAGTCTTTCCCACAACACATTGTCATAAGTTCCCACCACAAGTTAAAACAAATTATAACACAATAACACATGTGGTTCTTAGTTTCATGTGAACTCAGGTGCGAACACCACAACAGAAATAATCAATGTGTGAACTGGCCAGTCCTCTCTCTTATTTAACTGACCAGTCTTCCCATTTATATATCAAAAGTTAAAACAAGTTATAAAACTGAGCAGGTTTTCCCATAATACATTGTTAAAGATCTGATATATATCTTTAATATATCAGGGCAGGATAAGTGCGTTAAAGTGACGCAGAGGCACTCCCAGATGGACGCCACAATCGCCTGCGATGCAGGCCGGCCAGCTGCTGCCTTGTACGCAAAGCCTGGGTTGACCGCTCCAAAGCTGCAAATGAAGAAAAAAGAAACCAAATAAATTATGGTGATTCATACAGACACTAAAATTCAGGCTCAGGAATATTAATGTGATCGAAAGTTTTTTTTTTAGGCTTTTTAACATTATTTACCCCCCCCCCCCCCCCCCCCCAAGAAAAGTGAAAAACAGTTTGAACCTTCACATCACCAGCAACGGGGAAATCGGCGCGGGGAGCGAACGTGTTCCCGCTCCCGCCGATCAAAGGGAAACAACTTACCAAAGGAACAACAAAGTTGTATCAAGGGGAGCTTGCACAGCCTCTGGAGGGCGAGATGATTGTCGCAGCTCCGACCGTAGTCTCGAGGCTACCAGCGACAAGCAAATCAGTTCCACCTGTCCAACCTGCATGCGAGAAGATGAAAAGGGACTGAGCTGTCGTTGTCACGTGATTATATGGACTTACTGGTGTCACCGGGGGTCACACGTGACCATGTTGGTATAAAATTCTCGACCTGTGCATGCGCAAGAGTGATCATTTAGTGCTTTAAGCACCGCCTCTGGCGGTCAGTAGGGATGAAATAGAACTCTCCATTAACAGTGAGGAAGACCTCCAGCAGAACCAGGCTCTGTATGAACGACCATCTGCCTCGACCGACTGGGGTTACAGAAGACAGAGCAGAGACACAAAAGCACAGAAGCACACATTGATCCAGGAATCCTTTCTATGTTAAAGGATAATGACAGATGTCCCCCTGGATGTTTTCACAGCTAACAGAATGCTAGGTACATCTGGTCTGGAGTTCTGTTAGCCTTAGCCTTCAGATAGTCTGAAGTTAGAACTTGAAGGTGTGATGTTCAGTGTTGGTGAGTATGCCTCGTGGGTGGGGTGTGATTTAGAGGAGAAGGAGAAATTTTGGAGTGAGTAAGATGAAGTGATGCAGAATATCCCCAGACATAAGAGAGTGATGACTGGAGCAGATTTCAATGGACACGTTGGAGCAGGGAACAAAGGTGATGAGTATCTGATGGGGAGATTTGGTATCCATAAAATGAATGCAGAAGGAAAGATGCTGGTAGAGTTTACAAAGAGGATGGATATGGCTGTAACGGTCACTTTCTTTTGTAAATTTGTAAAGTGACAAGAGTATTTTGAAAGGTGCTTCTAGATAAAATGCATTATTATTATTATTATTATTATTATTATTATTATTATTATTATTATTATTATTACAGAAGAGGCAGGAACAAAGGGTGACTTACAAGTGAGGAGGTAGGGGCACACAGGTGGATTAACGTAACCTGAAGGAACTCAGTGACTGCAAGGTAGTGGTTGGTTAGAGTGTTGCCAGACAGCACAGAATGGTGGCATGTCAAATGACTCTGACAGTGAGGATGTTGAAGAAGACAAAGGCAGAGCGGAGGGAAAAGTGTATGAGGAAGTCTGGAGTAGCAAAGAAGTATGTGAGAGTGGTGCAGGACATGTATGAAAGCTGTAAGACAGTGGTGAGGTGTGCTGCGGGCGTGACAGAGGAGTTCAAGGTGTAAGTGTATTAAGAATTGCCTCTGAGCCTCTTTTAAGGTGAGGTGATGGACAGGTTGACAGATGAGGTTGAACAGGAATCTACACGGATTATAATGTTTGCAGATGACATTTTGATCTGCGGTGAGAGCAGGAAACAGGTGGAGGAAAATCTAGAGAGGTGAAAGTTTGCCCTGGAAAGGAGAGGGATGAAGGTTAGTTGTAGCAAGACAGAATACGTGTGTGAATGAGAGGGTCAGAAGAGGAGCCGTGAGGGGACAGGGAGCAGAGATAAAGAAGGGGGAAGATTTCAGGTACTTAGGGTCAACAGTCTAGAGAAACCGGTAGAAGATAGGTGAAGACACCTGTTCAAGCAAGTTGTATTGGTGTGGAGAAGAGTCAGGTGGGTTCTGTGACAAAAGATTATCAGTGAGAATAAGAGGAAAGTTTTATGAGACGGTGGTGAGACCAACAATGTTATATGGTTTAGAGACAATGGCACTGAGGAAGAGATAGGAGGCAGAGCTGGAGGTAGCAGAGATGAAGACGTTGAGGTTCTGTATGAGAGTGACGAAGATGGATAGGATCAGGAACGAATGCATCAGAGGGACAGCTAATGTCATATGTTTTGGAGATAAAGTCTGAGAAGAAACACAGAGATGTACGGAGGAGGGACAGTGGGGAATACCAGGGAATATCATACTAAGACATGGATAGACAAAAATCACCATAAGTTGTGTATTTAGAAAAAAACAACACATATGTTCATATTTTCCTGGTATTAGTTTAATTTTCAGAGTCCTGTATTTTTATTTTAATTACTTGATAGTTTCTCGCCTGAACAGTATAATAAACTGATTTGATCTTGTTTTTAGAGTCGTTGGGATTAGTTTTGGTGCAATTCAGAGACCTGATTATGATGACACTCCAAACCCAGAATTCTTGAACCCATTCTGGATGGCCAGCATCCCTGATGATCAGCCACTGTCTGCAATCACTATGCCAGGAACACACAACACCATGGCCCTGTACGGCGGCGTGTATGCAGAGTGTCAGACCTGGAGCCTGGCCTCCCAGCTGCGTGCCGGTGTTCGTTTTCTAGATGTCCGTGTACGTTACGTCAACGGGAATCTCACCATCCACCATGGGATGTCCTATCAGTGGGCTCACTTTGGACATGTACTGGAGGGCGTGGTCGACTTCCTGCATGAATACCCAAGTGAAACAGTGTTGATGCGTGTAAAAGAGGAGTTCAGCGAGACAAATAATATATATGGTGCTGTGGTAGACTTCATCCATCGCTATGCTTACTGGGACCTACTGTGGCACAGTCGACTGGTGCCGACCATGGGAGAGGCCCGGGGGAAGCTCATCATCCTGCAGGACTTTTCTGGGCCAGATTTGGGAATGCGCTACAGTTCCCTGGATATAGCCGATGACTGGAAGGTATGAGATGTTAAAGTTGTTTTGTTTCTGTTTTTGTCTAGCGGTCTGAGTTCCAAGAACCTTGTATAAAGTAGAAAAGGAATAGGCGACTGTGGCTTGATGGGTTGAGTAGTCGTCTGGCAATCAGAAGATTGTGGGTTCGATTCCAGCTTCCCCTTGCCACATGTCGATGTGCCCCTGGGCAAGGCACTTAACCCCAAATTGCCTACTGAGCTGCGTCTCGGTGTATAAATGTGTGTGCGTTAGTGAGAGCGACTGGGTGAATGTGGCTATAGTGTACAGCGCTTTGGGTGGTCAGCATGACTGGAAAAGCGTTATATAAGTTCAGTCCATTTACCATTTAGTAACAACCAGACATTGATTTATTGGTATGATGAAATATGTGATTGGAATATATAATAGTTACACTGGGTCTTCAGGAAAAAAATATGCTCCAGTTCAATAACAATTCAGTCCAGCTTGGTGGAATTCAAATTGAATGAAATGAAAGTATTCACACCCCCTAAAAGCTTTTCTTCTTTTGGTCTCGTTACAACTACAAAACATCAATGGATTATTTGGATGTTTTGTGATAGATCAACAGAAAGTGGAGCATAATTGTAAAGTGAAATGAAAATTATACATTTAATGCTTCACAAAATAGTTCAGTCAGATTGAATGTGGAGGATTGGTTAACATCAGTTTTCCAAAGTCGTTGCTACAGATTCGCAATTGGATTTGTGTCTGGAATTACTGAATAGGAGTGAGCTTTAATCTAAATCAGGGGTTTCAAATGTTGGTCCTCAAGGGCTGGTGTCATGCAACTTTTAGATATTTTTCTCATCCAGTGCACTTCAGAAAAATGACTAAACTTCCTCAGCATCCATTCAACTTTTGCCAATTAATTCTTATGATCTATATATTTGATTTAGATGCGGAGAAGCCAGGACATGCAGAAGTAGCAGGACATCAGCCCTGGAGGACTGTAGTTTGAGACCCTTGAAGTAACCTATTGTGGGTTGGGCCCAGGGCTGGGCTATATGGACCAAAAATAATATTTCGATATTTTTAGGCTGATTGCCAATATACAATATTTATCTTGATATGTGTTTCGTTTTAGAAAGTAATTATAAAAAGGCATCTCTGAATCAAAGCTTTGTCCCAAATGTCTCAGATGCACGTTTTTTAAAAAGGAGCTGAATATAAAATTGAGCAGAGGCTAAACAAATGACCTACTGGAAAACATAAAAATATAATTTGAACCCAATTTAGACCATCTCGATAAAAACAATATAATCTCATCTGACATCTCTTTAAAAACAAATCTTGATATTTTTTAAATCTCAATATAATGCCCAGCATTAGTTGGACAGCAATTTTAGGGTAATTGTCCTGCTGAAAGGTGAATTTACACCCCAGTCTCGGGTTTTCATCCAGAATTAGTGTTTAGCTCCATCCATCTTTGCAATAATCTGACCATCTTCCTTGTTCCCATTTAAAGAAAATCCCCCCCCCAAAGAATGATGCTGCAACCACCATACTTCTCTGTGGAGGTGACATGTTCGGGGAATGTGCAGAGCATTTGTTTTTTTCATTTTGGTTAAAACATTCAGTTTTTGTCTGACCAGGCCATATTCCTTCACGGTTGCTGTATTTCCTAAATGGCCTGAGGAAAACTGGACTTTTAAGGGCTTTCTTTCAAAAGGTTTTCCACTTGTAACTCTTCCGCAAAATTCTGGCACTCCAGCAAAAGGAACAGAAGCCGATGGACACTTTTTTTAATTCTTGAAGGGTGATGTTTTAAATGACAAATTTATACCTTCTTAAATGGAGCGTTAGGTACTAAATTTATTTTTTATTTAAGAGCCATGTTTCCTTGCTTTTGATTTACTATCTTACTAAGAGGGGCTACAAACATCCAGTCACTATTTCCTTAAAAACAGACACATTTATTAGACTTGACTAAATTCATTTTATTTTATTCTTTGTTTCAATAAAATATCACTTTTTCAGTTTATTGCTGGGCAGATCAAAGTGACAATAATTCCCAATTCTGATTTGAGTTTTTAATTTAAATCCAGTATTGCACTGGATTTTCTTTTGGGGTATTAGAGAAACCACTTCACGAAGCCCCTTTACTTTTTATTCGTGCATCACATATAATCCCAGTAAAATACATCAAAGTTTGTGGCCATATCATGACAAAATGTGAAAAAGTGACTGGGGTAGAAATACTTTTGGAAGGGACTGTATCTCACTAATAAGCTGCTCTGTTTTCATTTGCCATATTTCCCCGATGTAAACTGTATGAGGGATCATGATGGTTAAAACCCTGAAATATTAACAGAATGACTGCTAAGGTAACGCCCGTTTCCTGCGGCCTACAGGTACCCACGCTGCTGAATCTGAAGGAGAAATGGCAGCGTGTCTACAAACACCTGGAGGCCGCACCGTCAGGAAATATGGGTCAGATTTTTCTTACCTACGCCAGTGGAGCTGGTTTGTTCGCCCACCCCAGAGCTGTTGCAAAGGGAATCAATCCACAGCTGTATGAGTACCTGCAGGCCAAGACAAACCAGAGCCAGCGCTTTGGAATCATATGCATGGACTTCCCAGCAGCTCCTATTATCCAAATGATCATCGATTTTACTCAGGCAGATAATCAAACATTTTGCTGCTAGAAAATGACCCATATTGTTATTGTAACTCAGAAGCGTGCAAAAATTCAGTTTTTTTTTTTTTAAATCAGCAACTATGAAAAATAATTAGACCTTCTCAGGTAAAGATTTAAAGCTTAACCTGTTTTTTACTCACTAGCCATTGCTTCCCTAAGTTAACAAAATAAAAGGTGCAAAACTGAAATATTTTACTTTCACAAAAAGAAAATATTGTGATAAAAGTTCATTTAGATTTTGAAAAGAAATTATGCATTTGATTAAAAAAAATTGAAAACATGAGGCTTCTGAATAATAAATGAAATTGCTTAAGCTACGTCTGTTTTTAGCTTTTCTTAACCATTTGTCGAGTCATGTGAATGAAGACATTAATCTGAGCGCTGGTCTCAAACTTCAATTTAGGGTTCCTTCACTGTTTAGTGATATAATCTATTTGGTCACAGTAATCTACATATCAAATAACAGAACCAAACAAATATGGAACCTAAAAACGGTTGTTAACTGGAAAAAATGTCCTCATTTAGTAAAACTCAATAGATTTTTGGGTGGTTTGGGTGGAGGATAAGGGACTGTGTCAACAGATGATCCCGTCAGTCTAACAAAATAATTTATAGAAGAGAATATTCCTTTATTTGTCCTTCTAACTACACAATAATGGACAGGAAAAGCACATCCCAAAATAATCAAATGTAATTAAGTGTAGATGTTAAAAATTTGCTTTTTGTTTTTTGTGCAAACAAGTCTATGTATATTAATATGGTGTCTTGCAAAAGTATTAATACTGCTTGAACTTTCCTACATTGTTTCGGATCACAACCATTAAACTTTAAGGTATTTTATTTGGATTTTATATGATAAAAAAGCACAAATAAGTGCAATGTTGTGAAGTGGAAGGACATTGATACGTGGTTTTGAAAATGTTTCTGTAAATAAAAATCTGATAGGTTTGGAATGCATTTCTGCCCCCTTAACTCTGCAACCTTAAAAAAAATCCAGTGCACCAGAAGGCCCCAAATTAGTAAATAGATTCAATCTGTGCTTAATTGAATCACCTATGGAGAGGCAGCAGGAAGAAAGCCAGTATTCCTCATTTTCTTTAAACGCTTTAATTATACACTACTTTGTGTTAATCTAGCCCATAAAATCCTAATAGGTCATGCAGACGTTTATTCATGGAGAAAATACTACAGAAACGTAGAAACTTAAACAAAGTTGTCCATTAAATGTGATGTTAGAAGTACATTGTTATTATTTTCTGGTATCCAGACAAAAACAGCCTCTTTAAAAAAATACAATAGAGGCCTAAATATCTTTTTCCTCAAGATGTCTACAGGAAAAACCGACATCGTAATTATTAGTTGTGCTTAATGCACCCAATGTTACACAAAACCTTTTGCAGTATTGTGTTTGCTCATTTCCTAACACTAGGTGGCACTATTAAAACACAATTTATCAGACAGAAAATAATAGAAATTATTACTTTAGCTTAAAATACAAACAGAGTTACAACGCTTCAGCCATATGTTTGTTCTGGTGTCTTTTACAACACTTCACACCTGTTTGCCGAAACTGCATGGGCTTTAGAGACATAGTAAGTGTGCTTTTATTTTATTGATACAGATTAATGACTTTGTGCACAGTTGTGCAGTTGTTAGCAAGAACGTGCTGGGTTGAAACATCACTACAGTGTGGAGATTGTATATTTCCTTTGTGCATATGTGGGTTTCTATCAAATATTCGGACTTCCACCCAGAGTCCAAACACATGCATGTGAGGATAGTTGGCCTGTCTAAATTACCCCTTAGATGTATATGCAAGTCACTTTGATAAAGAACCAGTGACTTCTGCAATTGTGTCTTTTAGCAGCTGGGATGGGCTCCACACTTCCACCCCAGAAACACTTAAAAAGTTAAAAACAGATTTAGAAAATTATTTTAATCAATTTTTTTTAAAATAAGGCCATGATTTTTTTTTCTCTTTTAGTTCTTCTACATACTTTTGTAAAAACAAAGTCCAACCATCAGCAGTGTGTCTGTTTTTTCAGAAATTCTTCAGACCACAGGAAATTGCACCTTAAGGGTTTATGGCTGTTACTAACTTCAAATGATTGTAAACTTGTTGAAGTATACTGGGCTCTAATTTTTTTGAGCCTTTCTGTTTTTCAATAAGAAGAAAGACTACCTTAGGAGTACTTGGTGACTTGACACAGGACAGTATGTGCGTAAGAAGTTTTTCTTTTTGCATCAGATGAGAGTCTCTGTTTGATTTTATCTTTATTTCCTCTTAGACGCAGGGGCTGTTGCAAAATAGTGGTTGAAATGCTTCAACCAGTTGACTTCACATCCTGCCTCAAGAGCAAACAGTGTTGACAAAGTTGTCAGTTTGTCAACTTGCGCAACTCATGCACAAGTGTCGATCTAAAATAAGAAAGAAGGTCTAAAGGTTTTCTTTCACAGTAAAACCCAGACTGCAGCTTCTACTTCGGCTGATTCCAATCTCCTTTTTAATGATGGACAATAGACCTCAAAGTCCTGCATCGATTGCAACAGTTGGTAAGTCATTCTTCTGCTCCATCAGACAATCCCTTTTAATTTAAAATGTTTTTTTTTAATCCTTTGCCTCTTTCTTTTTGTAGTTGTGATGAACATTATTTGGTGGATGCTGATGATAGCAGCCATTGGACTGGGTGGGTTGACTTTTGTACTTAAACTTCAAATTCTAAGCAGTCTTGGGTGTAACTGTTGTATTTGCTGTTCAGGTGCCACACATCTGCATAGCTGCCCCTTGCAGCCCAACGTCCCTGTTTACCTGATCGTGATGGGAGCAACCAGCCTGCTGTCTCTGATTTTCACCTACAGCAGCAGCGGCTACCAGGACGGAGCCATTCACATCCTGAGCTTGGCCTGCATGACCGTTCTGCACATCTTCAGTTTCGCCTGGTTGATAGCAGGTGCAGTAAATGTTTACCTCTTTGCATCGTAGCACTTACTGATTTTCTGTGTGTGTTTTGGCAAAAGACAAATACGAAGCTGGAGTACCTTTGCGTTAATGTTATTTCTCGCTATTTACCAATAAACCACTTAATAGAGGACTTGGCACATAAAATGCAAATAAAAACTGCAACCCTTTTAAATGTATTCACTCTGTTTAAAAACATAATACGGAAGACAAAGTATTAAATGTTAAATCTGAGAAACTGGACTGCTTTTTAAAGAGGATATGCTTTGTGAAATTTTAACAACTCGGTTCAGAAACAACAACTAAAGTGTTTTAAAATTAAAACAGCTAACTTCAGCTAAGTTCTTGCTTAATAGCATTTCACATACTCAAAGAGTTTGCTCTGGAAAAATGTTCCTCAATGTTTTGAAGCAACAGTCTCAGATTTATGGACAAAAGCCCACGTGGGGGTCCTCAAGGCTCCAATCTAGTCCCACTTTTATTCAACATCCATACATTCACCCTCATTCAGGTCATGGAGCACCACAACATACCTTTCCATTAGTATGCTGACACAAACTTTATATGTCTGTCATTACATGACAACACTGAATTACAGTCACTGTATCAGTATATTATTGATATCAATTGGGTCAGGATGTCAGAAATGTCCCCAGGTTAATGCAGAAGAGAAAGTAGTTGGGTTTTTAGTAAAAAAAAAAAAAAGGGGGGGGGGGGAGAGAGATCAGCAGTAAGATGAATTCAATGAGACTAAAAACAACAGTACATGCAGGAACTCTATGGGTTACTAGCACACTCAGACCTAAATTTCAACAACCACAAAGTCTGAGGACTGCCTCAGCCTCCTGACAGATTACTAGTACCAAAGGTTTCTGACAAAAAAAAATGACATAGAACAACTAGAGCATACTGTCATTTTTATTGTGCCTAAGGCATTGTGTAATGGGCGTTAGCTTGCAGAGAAGTTCATCATGCTTACAAAATTGCAGAATTTATGTATTTTTTCATTCCAGGTTCAGACATGTGAAATATGTACGGCAGACAAATTGGGAACGTAATTTTGTTTCTTTGGTTCTCACCCGTCACCTGATTAACATCTCATACATATTATCTTCTTGTGCATTCTTCCTGTAGGCAGTTCGTGGGTTTATGCAGTCTACCCTCCACACTACTCTGGACCGGGCCCGTACTGCCACAAGACAACCTACATGTTCGCTTTTGTTGTAACAACGCTGCTGTGGGCCGTGATGGCCCTGGTGCTCACCTGCGGCTGCTGCTTTGGTCTGCTGACCTGCTGCACCACTGTATTTGCAGGACGCCACTTGTTACCAGACCGTAAAAGCTTCTATGGTGCAACAAGCTCTTACCAGCCAATAGTTGGAGATGTGTGATTTAAATCTGGGTTCATGTCTTGAAATGATTGGGGAGGTTAATCTTACACCGCTGATGGTGTAGATTTTCGTCTTTCTGCTGACAGTTTCTTGTTTTTTTCTTCTTCTTGATATTAGTGAGGCTTATACAAAAGGTGGAAAAATGCTTGATAGTTGTAGCCAGAAATCCCACCTACACCCTACACTTTATTTCTGCTCATTTCACACACAGAGCCAATTTTTGCAATAACTTCATATTTGTTTTATAGCTTTAACCTCCCACAGCAGCTCAGTTCTTTGCAGGCTGTGGTCCAATGCAACTGATTAGATATCACATCTCCTTCACATTGCAGCTCTGGTAGTTTCCTGTTAATACCAGCAAGAAAACTATCAACATTTTTAAGCCAAAAGAAAATGAGGCATTGCGTAACAAGAATATAAGTGATCATTAAAAAAAATCCTGGTCTTACGTAAGACCAGGATTTTTTTTTATTAAAGGTCACTCTTGGCCCAAGACTGACCTTTAATACACTTTATGTGTATTATGACATGAACTTGATTCTTAACATCCTGGTTACAAATGAATGGCATTTCGTTACATGCTTTTTAGTCATTTCCTTAGCCCTGATCTGGCCCCGATTAACACCGCAATTACAATATTCTATTCATATGTCTCTTTCAAACCTGTGAAGATGTTACCGTCCTTGACAACGTCCCCAATTCACTTACTGTTTCAATTAGATAGTGCTTTCAGGTGGTGTAAAAGTAATACTATAACACTGCTACCAATGTGTGAAGGAACTCCTAAAATTAAAAATATGACTATAAATGGAAAAATGCTGAGAGTTGAATGCTGAATGTACTGTATATAAATAAAGTTTTTCTGAAAAACATACAAAAAAAAGTACTTAATGGAGCATACTCCTCTGAATCCAATAATTTATGGAATTTGGTCATAAAATATTCCTAAATCTTATAAGACGAAAACCATTAAAGGATGTGATGCAGGTTGGTTTGCTTCTGTATTTCCAAATATATGCAGTTATGTGGTGTCCAAAGTGGCCCGGGGACCATTAGCGGCCCTTGCATTAATTTTGTGCAGACCTTGACTACAATTCAAGAATGATATACATTTGGTTTGCCAACTTGGCCGGTTGATGCAGATTTACACATAAAAGAAAATGCAAGGCCAGATATACAGATGGAAATCTTCTTAAAAAGGAAACTGTGAGGTGCAACACAAAGTATTCATCTTTGAGCAACCATGTTTTATTGTCATTTTATAGTAAATGGGAGCACAAACCTCCAGTGACTCATTGAAAACCAGAAATAGATGCACCCATTTAACAAATTTGACTAACCAAAGCAAGAGTGACCCACATCCTGTAAATGAAAATGCACACAAAAAAAATCCAGACAGAGATAATCAACCTGAAACATTGCATCGTTACCTGCAAGACCCTTTTTATGTTTCACATCTACAATGATCTCCAGATCGGTTTCCTGCAGAAATCTGACTAATTAGCTTGTTTCGTAAAAATACTGTGTCTAATATATTGTTGAGCAAGTAAGATAAAAAAAATAATAATACAATTGAATTTGCAATTGACAAATCAAAGATTTGGTAGCCCCATTGCATTAAAAGAGTACCTGTAGTACATCCTCCCGGCTGATAGGTGGCGGTAGACACATTACCGCGTCCTTATACATCACACAACAGACACATGTCTGTGGCAGCGAGAGCAGCAGTTATGGCTGTCGCTAACAGGACTTAGCTGGTTGGATAAATTGGTGCTGTCAGTGTTGGACCAGAGGCCCGGAGGGAGCTCAGGAGGAGCGGAACCAGGGCGGTTGCGGGCGGTGCTGGTCCGCTGCGGGCCTGAAGCAACATGTGGAGCTGCGGCCGCTTCGTCCTTCAGAGTCTGGCCAGACAGCCTGCTGCCAGGAGCTTCTCTCTGACTCCTGCTCAGGTCAGTACAACAATGTTTTTTTTTTTTTTTTTTTTTTTAGTTAGAATACACAATCAAACCTCTAAGATATGTGACAACCAAACTCCTGCTGTGTTTATTAAAGCAACAATCTGAAGCCATCCCTGAGCCAGACGCTTTGTCAGCTGTTCTAGATCAAAGTTCCTCCAGGTGTCTGAAGGTGTTTCAAGATTTTTCTTCGAACACCGAGTTTCTTTCCATTTCTCCTTGCTGATATTACCTAATGTTTTGATTCCTGACCCAATTCTAGTCCTTGATCTCACGAGCCTTGACTGAAAGCCCATAGGAGTCATTCTTGCAGCAGATCCTCCCAGTGCCAGAATATAACCCTGTCATTACATATTATAATGTTTCCACTTCTGCTCACACCTCCATGGTGGAACCTAAGGGCATGCAGACACATGCACAACATGTGCACATGGACACATCTACCCAAACTACACTGGGTTACATGCATACTTAAGAAATCCTGTAAGATATTCTCAATCACAAAGCTGCATGTAGATCTCATGATACAGAGATAATAGGATTGTTACTGAAGCAAAACAAGAGCTTGAGAGCTTGTTATTTTGAGATGTTGAAAAAAGATAAAGTTGTTCGCCAAACAAAGTAACCCTGGTAATGTTACCTATACATGAGATTATGAAACTATTATTACAACAGAACATAGGGCTGGGCGATAATTCAATAACGATATATATTGATCGATAGATGTATATCGATGATAGAAGAAAAAGGGTCAATAAAAAGTTCAATAGGATAAAAGTTTTCCTTCCTTTTGCATTTTAGCCATGTAGATTAATAATACAGTCATTACATCCTCCCAACCAATCACAAACGCAGACCCAGGAACCTCCATCACCAAGCTCCGCCCCTTTCAAAGGGGCGGAGCTTGGAACTTGCAGCGTTGGTAAAAAGTTGGTTGAGTAAAGGGTTGCGTTTGAATTCAGTTTGTGTGTTCTCTATCTAAAAATAGATCGCTAACAGCCTAAAATGTTCAGGGCTGCACTTAAAATATATGTTTTGAATTCATTTGTTGATAATTATCAATATCGATCGATATGATTTCTATTTTGTCGATATGCTTTTTTTCTATATCGTCCAGCCCTAACAGAACGTGACGAGGATATTTCTGGCTCCAGAGAATGAGATTATGAAAGATCTTGTCGTCCCAACATAATGAAATCGGCATGACGGACAATGACGAGCATGACTTATTGTTGTCTAAAATAATGAGATTATAACTTGAGATGATGAGAATATGAAATGGTCAGTGCAACAAAAGGCATCTTGTAATCTTATCGTTACAAGATTATGTAACTGTTATCACTACAAAACAAGCCTGAGATCTTGTAATCTCGACATAATGAGAGTATGAAATTATTACAACAAAACCTAAGCTTGATTTAAACATAACAAAACACTCGTTAAACATAATGCCGAGCTTGAGGTCTTTTATCTCAAGATAATGAAGTTATTACAGCAAAATAAGATTGTTATTGTGACACAATGAAAATGTCATCAAGCTTTCGAGATAATGACATAAACGACTCGTCTTCAGACAGTTAAGCTTTGATGCATGACATTTGGGTTTCGAAGTTTTCTCGACTGAAAACCCATCGGCACATGCGAGTTGATGCAGCTTTACGTCTCCTTTGAGCGGCCGTGGCTCGGGTCATCATTTGGGTTTTGTTGACATTATTTCTGAGCTTTTAAAAGCTTAGAGGCCACTGACACTAAACCCTGAACACCGTGCAGCAAATCACGCTGAATATTAGCCATTGTCTGAAAACGTACTCCGATATTTAAACTCTGGAGCATTTCTGGATGTCGACATTGAAAACGTTCGGGAATGCTGGACCCCGTTTTATTCTCTTGGCTCTGATTTCTCTACGCTCTCTCTTCTGATTTAATGTCAGGATTCAGTTCTGTATCTTTTCACCCGTTTGCGACTTGAATGTATATTTTTTTTTTTGTCCCATGACAAGACAGCTGACATGATTTTAATTCATCTCCACAGCACACGGTTATAGTGGAGCGATGGTGGCAGGTCCCTTTGTCCAAAGTGGGCAGCCCGCCGAGGCTTTACCCCCGAAGACACAGAATCTACAAGGTGGTCGAGGACACCAGATTTGCTCCCAAGGAGAAGATGGAGCTCATTCTGACTCAAAATGTAGCAAGTGAGTACCTACCGCCCCCATGTTGATCTTAAATCACTTAGGAAAAGTCACAGATTGCATCAAAACCTCCTCCTTGCGCTCGAAATGACAGAGCTCGGCGGGAGAGGCGAAACGGTGTTCGTGAGGAAGTCTGTCGGGCGAAATAAGCTGCTGGCCCAAGGCCTGGCGGTGTATCCGTCACCGGAGAACAAACAGATGTTTGCCGAGGAGCTGAGAGTGCGTACTAGACCTGATGACTCATTTCTCTTACAAGTGTTAGCCGGTCAAACATAGCTTTTCACCGTCATGTTTTCGTGTCTTTACACAGCTTTTGCGTGAGGGCAAACCAGATCAGAGATTACAAACCCGGACAGGACAACTGGTGAGTTTATCTGGCCACGATAATTCATTTCCTCAGAATTGTCCCCGCTCCCCACGGTCCCACGGACGTGGGACAGTGACTTTTACTAAATGCTTTTCTCCTCGTTTTCACAGACAGTGCAGCTCCTGCAGCGCTCCAAGCTGAATATCAACAAAATGCCGTCTGGTGACTTCCAGCTCACCAAAGAAGTCGTCTGCCGACAGTTTGTGAAGAAGGTTTGTATACTTTATTTCTGCTGTACACGCGTCGCCATCCCAGCTGGTAAAGATGTGTAAAAAAAAAAAAAAAAAAAAAAAAAACAACTGTTGAGTTGAATGCATCTGTTTGAAGTGTAGTGAAATTGCTTTAATTTAAGCACATTTATTCAGTGGGAGAATAAATCCTGTTGTTACCGCTCTGTACAAACACCTTCTCCCAATAGGAGAGAATCCCAGCTGCAAAACTCGGTGTGGGCTGGGCTCAGAGGATTTCATCAGATTTTCATTGATCTACTTTGTTATAATCCATATTTTTAATGGAAAATTATGCTTTTTTTCCCTCTTTTCTCCATAACTTCCCAGTCATGTGACCAATAGACTTCAAATCGATGCTGAATCACGTTACTGTACTGGACTAATGAGACACATTTCTATTAATGAGAATTAATTTTCTTTCTTTTTTTTAAATTAATATTTTATGGGGAAGAAATTAACCACACACTATATTGCCAAAAGTATTTGCTCACCCAGCCAAATAATCATAATCAGGTGTTCCAATCCCCTCCATGACCACAGGTGTATAGAACCAAGCCCCTATGGTGCGACTTTTTCTACTAACGCGTAAGAACGGGTCGTTCTCAGGAGATCAGTGAACCCCAGCGTGGTTCTGCGATAGGAAGCCATCTGTGCAACAAGTTCAGTCAGGAAATTTCCAGTCAGCTGTCAGTGGTTTTAAAACAAAGTGGAAGCGATGTGGATCCACAGCAACTCGGCCACCGAGTGGCAGGCCAGATAAACCGACAGAGCGGAGCCAGCGGATGCTTAGGGGCATAATGCGCAGAGGCAGCCCACTTCCTGCAATCTGTACAGCTTTTTCTTGGTTTTTGTGAAACCGTTGTTTGAAAACTGCTGCTGGTGTTTGCTCGGGTTATCTCGCTCTGTTCTTAAAATTAGTTTCATGATCTTTCATGTTGTTCAGAAGTACAGAATTGAAGGAGAATGGGACAAAAGTTTATTTTGTGAGAATTACAGGGAGTGCCACAGATTTCTGTTAAAGCCAAATTATTCATTACGTGGGATATTAAAATTTTTTTATGGGCACTTGATGACAGTGTACGAAATAACTCGGCTGAGAACGTAAGCGTCTGATTTGTCCTGGTCTCTGCGACATCTCTTCAGCTGGGAATCGTCGTTCCACCTCACGCGCTGAGTCTGCCGTTTGAGCCAATAAAGGACGTGGGCGACTACTGGTGCGACGTCACCGTGAGTAGTTCTTCCAACTAGTCTGCATAAAAGTACGTTGAAACAACCATTATTTCAAATGCAGTTTGAAATAATGTTTTCTGAACTTTTATGTTTGCAGCAGTTCGTGGGTAGCTGACGTTTTTGCTTTAGAAATACATCAGTTCACAGAAACGCAACAGCGGGTGTGCTGAGTTTGCCTTTTAAACGTCTTCCAGGTTAATGGAATAGACACGGTCCGGGTCCACATGTCCCTGCTGCCGTATGAGGACCAGTCTGCGACCTACCAGAAGCAGCTGAAGGCGCAGCAGAAGCTGCAGGCGGCCGAACGCGACTCGCAGGCTGCCGTGGAGGAGGACGCCGCCTCAAAAGCAGTTTCTGATGCAGATGAAGCGGAGGACGGTAAAGACTCCTTGACAACAGCCGCCCCTACCCAGCAGGGAGCAAGGCTACCAGCAAGTGAAAACTCTGATCAAAAGTAAAGGACTCTAGTAACATCAAGCTGATTGTATCTGATGTGTGGGAATAAATGTGAGAGCTGATCTTTATCCCACTGCGCAATCGTTAAAATTTGTTCTTTATTGTGGAAAATTAAAGCTTGTTGTTTATTACTGTGGTGAGTTTTCCTTAAAATAAACAAGTTATACTGGGGTTAACAGTTCAGATCAGACATTTACATCCATTCATTGTGGGCATTAATCTAATTTATTTTAGGCTTTTAATGAAATTTGTGAACCTCTCTCCATCCATCATCTGTACCCGCTTGTCCTCGCAGCATCGTTGTAGCCCGTTGGCTGGAATGTGTTTTTTCTTTTTAACTAATTGATACCCAAAGGAACCAGTTTTTGCGCATACTTCCACTAAAATTTCAAAAGAAATGTTCCTTTTACGTTTCACCTCAACTACACGCTGTTTCAGACGGCCAATGTGGGTCCGCTGTATCCCTTCAAAACCATTTTTTTGGGATCATCATCCTGTTGAAACACAGCCGTGTCCAAGTTTAAACCGTCGGACACGAAACGTCACCCACGGACGGACGAACACTGATCCAGATGTCAGGAACCACCGAGGCCGAAGCTTGCTGTGAACCGGGAAACCCCAGGAACGTTTATGCCAGTTTAGCCTCGCCCTGGACTGACAGCAACGAGCGCCAACCATGAAACAATCCATCAAGTCTAATATTGACACCTTGCAAACCGACTGAAACTGGAAGCTGCCGGCACAGATGAGCCAGTCATGGTCTGAGGAGACGAGGTGCAGCTTTTAAACACTGCACTAACGATTAAGTATGGCGGTGGTTGCGTCATGCTGAGGGCCAGTACTGCTGAAATCGGTGTTGCTTTGGACAGAATTGAGCTTCAAATCCTTCTTCACCTTAAATCAACAGACAGATGGTTGAAACTTGAGACACAGATGTTGCAATTAGAGGAAGTCTAAAGCATCGAAGCTACATTTGGAGCAGATAAAGCAGGCCGGAGCGGTGAGCGTCTGAAATGGACACCCAGGATTAAACGGGAAGCTTGCTAACGGCTAAAAAGCATGTGGGTCCTCTGCAACTTTTGAGTGGAGATTTATCTATATATTAAGATAAATATTACAAATGTTTATATTTAAGCGTGTATGTGTGGATTTCTGCATCATTAAAAGCACAAAATGTACACGACATTCCTGCCAGATATGAGAGGATGTGAACTAGTGACTTATAATCTGTCTGCCGTCTGTGATCAGTTACAAAAATTGGGGTAATCATGACCATAAATTAAGAAACAGCATCAAAAAGGCAAGACAAAAGGAATATTCAAAACTCCTTTATTGAATTTTAACTACACACTTATACAAAGTAAACAAAAAGGGGTGGTGTGAGCAAGAAATTTAGCAACTTCTGGTTTTCCAATTAAAATTCAAGATTAAATTTAGTCCTGCTTCACATGAGAACAAATAGTTTTACTTTTTTAAACTTCCTCTTCCTTTGTCACAAGAAACGCGCCCATAGATCTGCCGATTTCACGTTTGGGTTTTTATTCTGCCCAATACAATGGGCTTGATTTGGATCAGTTCACATTTACAGGTCTTTGGAGAACTCCTACTTGCATCTTGTTGAGAAACATGCTACTGGGGCGAACCGGCACGTTATTAACAGAGCGGTTATCTGGAAAAAATGTTATGTTATATACAGAAATGCTCTTAGGAGTCACATAAAAACGTAAAGACAAAAGGAAGACCAGATGCAACAGTTGCCAATCAGAAGTAGAATGAAGCTAGACATAATGGGGTATTTAGTTTTGGCTAACTGCAACTAAACTGTTCGGATTAAACCCAAGACCGCAGAAAACGAAGCAGTAAAGAAAAAAAACAAGTGATGCAGATTTCTAGCTATCCCAGTAAAAATAAAGTAACGTTTGAAGCTCATTTGGGAAGAAATGCCGATTGGGGAAGGATTCACCTGGATTCAAGATGGGCCGTATTCAGCAGCGGCGAGAGATCGTGACGACAATTTTATTGCCGCAAATAAATCCAAGTGCACGGTTGGTTCTCAGCTAAATTGTCATCATTATAGCGTCATTTACTGACCGTTGGATGAGTCAGTGAGTATTTCACGTCTCAGCTTTCTAACTTTACATCAAAGCTAAGAAGAATACGATTCCCAGGGAACCAAACCTGGGAGAATGCCGGGAATATGTTTCACGCAAGTCCAAAGGAAAAACTATTCTGGTACCTTCAAAACACTGCTCGGGCATCTCTTTAGGGATAGCGCTTATAGTTACTGTTAAAGGACTGACCGGGATTCATACAGAGTAACACCATATCAAACGACAGAATATTATCAGTTCAAGACATGGCAGGCTGCAGAGCAGGAAGAAAAGAAACAGCTTTTACTCCTGGAAGAAGAGGGTAAAATCCGATAATCAGTAACATGTGGCACGATGTATCCGTGCGCCACAGCAGTCCACAGCTACAAGACCTAGAAACCATATTTGGCCTGGGTCTGACGGCGGGTCACCCGGTTCTCTGCCCAGTTGTTCTTCAGCTCCAGCTCGCGCTCCTTTGCCTGGAGGGGGGAAAGCAAACGAAACAAATTTAGAAAATCTGTCTCCTTAATATTTCAGGTACTAAAGATGGATAAACCCTGTGTGACGTGGAAGGACAGCGTAAGAGCCAATTAGTGGCTAGTTGATTGCTATTAGTAAATGGGTTAAAAATAGAAAAAAATATACCTTTTTTATTGTTAAAAGTATCATTTCATTTCAATGTACCTATATTTAAAAAGCGTAGAGTATGGAAATACCAATTTTAGCTTCCCTTCATTGGCTTCCTGTTAAATCAAGAATAGAATTTAAAATTCTCCTTCTCCTATAAAGCCCTTAATAATCAAGCTCCATCATATATCAGAGCTCTGATTACCCCGTATGTTCCTAACAGAGCACTTCGCTCTCAGACTGCAGGTCTGCTGGTGGTTCCTAGAGTCTCTAAAAGTAGAATGGGAGGCAGATCCTTTAGCTAGCAGGCTCCTCTCCTGTGGAACCAACTCCCAGTTTTGGTCTGTCTGGACTGCCATAAATGTTAGATAATTATTTAAATAGCATACATTCAGGCTCTATATGCCTGCAATGTATTTGCTGATACTTGTTTTATGTGGGATAGGAAAATCTATTTAGGCAAAGAGGCGATAAAGTCGTTTCAACGCCTAAACAGCAAACACCTTTGAAAACCACTTCTTCCACTTCCCTATTAAGCACAATTTGTGTTGGTGTGTGAAATCAAATTCAAATAAAATATAGTCAAATATGGTACAGAAATGAAAAGAGCCAATGCACTGCGTCAATGAAAGCTCATTTCATTACTGGAGTTATTTTAATTAAAACTGTGTTTTCACACGAATGTATACGTTTTGGAGCCCTTAAAAAGAAAACTGACGACGTTTAAAAATCAGAACAATATCAGCCCATAAAAACAAAAACTTACAATGAAACATTCATTATAACTGCTTTCAGCATAAAATGTAATCAACATCATTCAAATGAGCGTTTCATCGGTTGCTCACCTGGTGAATAAGATACGTTATCTGATGCTTTCGCCTCTGTTGTCCCGTAGGTTGCTCTCCTCTTCTCTGCAGAAATATTAAAAAAAACACCAAAGTTAGATTTGAATGCATCATTATTTAGAAGATTCTTATCGTTTTATGTTTGGTTTTTTTCCCTTAATCAAAACTCTAGTGTTCTGCATTTAACCCGACAGCAAGCTAGCCAACCCTGTCAGCTCCTGCAGCCAACGCTCACCTTGCTGTACGACTGGCGGGTTTGTTTTTCCTCCGATATGCTCTTGGTCATCCACTGCTGGTTCCCGCTCAGCTGGTCGTCCCCTTTGATCTCCAGGAACTTCACCTCCTCCTTGCCTCGGTTTCTTTTCCCCTGCAGCCGCATAAACTGCACGAGCGGGCGGGTGAAAAATGCACAGTTTGCAAATTAGAAGCTAATTTTAGACCCGAGGTGGAGCAGAAATGGGACGGGCAAAAAGGCATGTGGAAATCAATTTACCGCTTCGTCGTCAAAAATGGCTGAGTTGTCAGTCGCCCCGGCCTCTGCTAACTCGGGGTTAGGATCCTGGTAGTATGGCTCGTTATAGCATCCCTTTAAACGGAAAAAAAGGCAGGATTTTTCGCCCGAAGTATAGTTTTATTATATGTAAAGTTAAGAGCAACGCATTTAGAGTAAAAATATTTACATTTTCAAGAAACGGTGCATCAGATTCTACTAATAAGATATTAAACAAAAGATACATTACATCTGAAGCAGGCTGGCTCTCATATAGATGAGTATAGGGTTAGTATTACCTCAGGGAACGCCTCTGGGCCAGCCATGGGCTGTTCATACTGATCATATTGGCCTTCCCATGCACTCGCACCCTCTTGATTCTCCCCAAAGTCCAGAGGTGCGTTTGAGTGTCCTGGCTGATCGGCAGCCCCGTAGGGGAAGGGTTCAGCGGGGTCCGCCGGCTCAGGATCCACGCTCGGGACCACAGCAGGAACGGGTGTGGAGCTGTCCTCCAGGGAAAAGTAGTTCTGAGGGGTAATGTCCTCCTCGTTGTCCTGGTCGTCTGTCGCTATTTGTTTCGCCACCTGCAGGGCTGCTGACTTCGCCGCGGCCTTGATGGCGGAGGGAGACGCGCTGGAGCCGATCAGGCCTTGAGCGGGGGCCCCGGGCTTGAGCGCTTTGGGTTCTTGCCGTTTGGTGAGCGTGTGAGGGATCAAAGGTCTCTCCATCTCCTTCACGGTGAGGTTTTTGGGTTTGGGGAGAATGGAGGACAGACCAGAACCTGGCCCCTGGTGAGAGACGCAGACAAACGGGTGAAAATGGGCAACACTCACACCCCTTAAACTGTGCCACGCGGTTTCACGGTACAGCAGCCACATGCTAAAAGTGTTTGTATGCGACAGACCAAACTACGTTAGATTAGACGGAGAGGATCCGTTAACACCGGTTTCCAAGTCTCGCCTCTCCTCAAGATTTATAACAGTGTGAATACTTATAATAATAAAAAACACAGTGCATTTAATATAAAAGGTTGGAGATGCCGAGAGCTAAATATAGAGTTTATTTATAGATCAGAAAAACCCGTCAGGTGAATGTTGATTATGTCCCCTTCAGTAACAGCCTCAGTCCTACCTGGGCTTTGAGCTTCTTTGTGGTCGGCTCATCATCATCCGAGTCTGACTGTGGATCAAAAACAAGCATAAATTACAACTTCAGGTCGAAGCACAGCAGTGCCACCTCATCTGAACAAGATGCAACATACATCCCGTCTCTGGACTTGTGGCGCAGGGATCCTGACGGGCTCGGTTCGTTTCTTCGGTTTGGGCAGACTGGAGAAGAAGACCCCCGCAGATGAACCGAGGTCCTCCCGGGCCGTGCCGTCCTCCGCTGCAGGGTGCTTCGCCCGGAACGCTCCCTCCTTCCCTCCAGCTGCAGATCCAGGTGTTTTGGGAGCAGGCAGGAAAGAGAAGAGCCCTCCCCCGCTCGGTTTACGGTCTGCTGCGGCGGAGGTCGAGGTGTCCTCCGAGTCGCTCTCATCACTGCTGCCATAAGCGACAAGAGACATGTTTGCTGAGGTTACCGAGGATTAGTAATCTGCGGGAGCTAGTGGACATGGATGAACACGTCTCGTTGAAGTTGGGTCTGGAAAAGACACGAACACGGATTTTCTGATGCGCTGGCGCCCAATTCGAAGGTAAAACTGTCTTTTCTCAAGCAGCAGGTGTGGAAAATAAAAAACTATAGTTGCGGCTTTCGAGACGGGAACTCGCGATGAGTTGATCCACTGGAAACACGAAGCTAGCTAATGTTAGCTAGGCCACCGTTATCTGTTTCCTCGGTTTCTTGTCCGGATAATGTAATTTTAACTAGAATAACAAATACTGGACAGGAACAACATAATGCGTCGCTTTAAAGTGTCCCTGCGCGCGTAAATCAAGATCATTACTCTCCGAGCTCCATCAAAACATTAGCCTTCATCATCCAGCGATTGAGGACGACCGCCGTCTCCTTCTTCCTCCGTTGTTTACAGCAGCAGCCGCGCCACAGTGCCTCTTAGTGGACGGGCTTCTTCTTCTTCTTTATGGTTTTTTCTGGCGGTTGGCACGCAACGAAACGGTGCATTACCGCCACCAACTGGTTTGGAGTGTGGATCAGAATGACTTATACTACCTAAAATAAATTAAACCAACCTACCAAAATAAAACAAACACCCAAAAAAAAAAAAAAAAAAATAAAATAAAAATTAAATCCTATCAATTAAATTACTTAGTCTAAGATAATGAAACATAATCCCATAACACTCATCTCTTGAATTACTTCTAAGCATTTCTATTAAATCAAATTTTATTCTTTTCCTTTTTAAATTTTTAACCATTTCCCTTCTTTCTTCTTCATATTTCTTACAGTACATCATAATATGCTCAACTGTTTCTTGTTCCCCACAATACTCACATCTTCCAGTTAGTGGACGGGCTGTGCAACAACACAGCTTTAAAATTAAACACTGGTGGGTCTCAATCTGCTAGAATATTGTTGAAAATTGTATTTATTTCAATAATCCAATTAAAAATGTGAAACTAATTTGTTCATATATATATATATATATATATATATATATACTTTTAATGGGTATGGCTTATCTATGTTTTTTTTGCCACTGCTGCACCATAATTTCCTCATTGTGGAACAGGAAAGGTATTTATACTCTATCTAAAGTGTTGAGGGAAACTCAAAAGCAGCTGCTCTAAAGAAAATGAGATTTTTTTTTCTCACTGAAATGTGTGGTTATGGCCATTATTAGCATTAGGAAGACTGCTTACCAACATTGACACATTCCACAAGGGGGCTATGCCACAAAAGGTCATTCTTAAAGCAAGTTAAAAGAACATGGTTGCTCGCAGTGTTCAGCAGCAAAGATTACAACAGGAAAGTTTAGTGGAAGGAAAAAATTTACAAGGGACAGGGATGACAGTAGCCTTGATAGGACTGTGAAGCCAAGCCTATTCATGAGGTTGAGGGAGGTGTGGGCTGTGGGTGAAGTCAGTGCTTCAAGATCCATCAGACGCAGACATATCCAGGACTTTGGCTGCAACTGTGTAACACTCCTACTGATAAGGAAGCCCATGTTGTACCAGTCTCTTGACAATAGACCTACACGAAGATTCTCTACTGCTTTCAGGTTACGATAATCTGCTGGACAATCAAGCCAAGTGATATCGTCGCTGAAGCATGTATTGGTACCCTGGAGTCCTGTACTTTTGACTACAAAAAACACTGGACCGACACAAATAGATGATATGGCTCCACAAATCATCACTGAATGTGGAAACGTCACTGTGGACTTCAAGTAATGTAGATTCTGCACCATCCAAAATTTCTTTATTACAAATACATTTTTGTTATATTTATATATCAACATTTTTAGAGAAACCGAATTGCATTTTCTCATTAGACATAAGTCATAATTATATAAATTAACTGAAGTAAGCGCTTCAAATATATCCTGTTTTTATTATCTATTTATTAATTATATGAGTTAATATGAGTTTCAGTTTTTGAATTGAATTTATTGATAAATATATGGTTAACAGAAACAAAAAAGATCTAATTTGTTCAACTGTGTTTAAAAAAAATCAATGGGGCAATAAATATATATTAAAAAAAGACTTTCTGTTGGAGTCATACTGACAATATATATTTACTTACACTGTGTAGTAGGACATCTGTTTTTGTTACCGCCTGACATTAAATTGCACTATTGTGTTTTAGGTCAGGTAGGATAACTATGTATTTTTATTTGTTAAATACCTAAATAATGAGACTGAGACCTTTTTTCTTAAAACAGACCAGGAAAGCCCAAATGAGGATGTCATGGCTTTTTAGGTTTATGATGGTGGTATTCAAATTTTATTGATCGAGGTGGGAAATGTAGACCCCAGAGAAGGTTAAAAGACATTGTTCAGATTCTGTATGATGGTAAGAGTGTAATTGATTCCCTGTCAAACAAGTCCTGTGGACATGTGCTAAAAGGAGAGGAATAAGAAGGTACACCAGTAGTAGCGTAAAAAGCCAGTTAAAATTCTGCAAATGCCCACAGGAACAACAACTTTAAATTTTGGCGCCATGTCATTTGGTCTGATGAAACTGGTAGATGGAGTGGTGGATAATTCAGTCAACCTTGACAAAAACTTCCGGTTTATCAGATATTTTATTTTTTTCATCCTAGATCATGATGCTGCTTTTACCACATTTCACTGTGGTTATGATGTTCCTTTGATGAACCACTTTTTTTCTCACACTAACACATCCATTTGTAAATCTGGTCCAAAAGCTATAGATCACATGAGACTACACCACATTTTTCCCAACAGGGTTTTGGGAAATGTTACCCGGCCTTGATATTTTCTCAGGAAGAAAATGGTTCTATCCTCTAATACTTTTCCTTCCACAATATATATTCACAATTGTAAAGTAAAACTGTTAATTTAATCATATTTCTCTAAAAATACGCTTTTTTTCAAATATATAAAAATAAAAATCTAATTACGGTAGGGGTTTGGTTTATTTTCAACCGTCATAAATGTATGTAGTGTCCAAATGTGTTTTTTTATTTAGGTAATTCGATGTGATTTGAGTTCTAGCCAGTAGGGGCGCTATTTTCTGATCACATGTAAATACCGGGGGGCGCGTCTGTAGAGGAAAGCGGGTTTCAATTTCAAACCTAAATAGTCCGGAGGGCGAGCGAGCGTTCACACTAAATTGTTGGTATACCGCGCTAGGTTGTAGAAATTCATTAAGAGCAGAATCGGTTCTTTTATTATTTTTGGCTGTGGTTTGATTTCGTTGCTCTCAATCCAAAGGCGAAGACGTAAAAAAAAAAAAAAATCGTCCGCTGCGTCTTCGCTCCAAATTTTCCGCGCCTGGTTTGTTTGTTTGGATGTCGGGTCGACGCTGGGCTTTGGTTTTTGTCGCAGAAGGCGTCCACGAGAGCTTCTAATCCACAAAAACTACAATAGTACCTTTTTTTTAATTCAAACACATCTCTGATAATCAACCAGAATCATGCCGAGGTCCAACAGGCAAAAGGAATACACACCTGGAGACCTGGTGTTTGCTAAAATGAAGGGGTATCCACACTGGCCTGCGAGGGTAAGCTCCCGCCGTTACACGTTTAGCTTTCTAGCTTTGAGCGTGCTGCTAACCTCAGTCTATCTGTCTGCCCCCTGCTGCCTTCCACTTGTTCGCCCAGGAGGCCTAACTGTAGCCAGCTACCATGAGTTAGCTTAGCGCCGCCGTATTATTTTTAAGCCAACGGGACAAAAAAAAGGCGATAGTTTACCGTAATATACATTTATTTCGGGCGTAGCATCATATAAGGAATCCAGTCATCGTATTAAACACCGATGCTGTCAATGGCTTCTTTTTATTAGCCGTTATGCGCCTCTTTCGTGTCCCCTGAGGCCTGTTGTGGCTAACGTCAACATTAAGCTTCTCGCAGCCGTTACGGAGAACGGCGCGCGAGCCACAATCTCTAACGGTCATGTCACGCGCACCGATAACCATTAGCGAAGGTTAGCTAACTGCCGGAGCCAAGCTATAACAAAGCACGAAGTCATCTAGGCTCATTAAATGTGCTGTTGGGATGTTTTGATTTATTTATAGCCGTTTGATTACTGTTTTATGCACTGCTTTCTGTAAACATGCTCACCTGGCCTCACATGTTGCACCTGAGCTGCTTCTCACGTTAAAATGACTCCATGGCCTTTTGCTTAACCTGCCACATAATAATGACTTCAGTTTATTGTTTTAAATAGTTTTAATATCATGAAAGGAAATTTTGTCACGATTGCATTTATGTTTACAGAGTTGAGTCCTTAATTGGTCCCTGGACGTGTGCACACGCAAGCGCCTGTGTTTATTTCTTTAATTTATTACTTTTACAAATGGAACCCATTTGTACAAGGTTCTGTATCATGGAGTGATACAGAACCTTGTACTTTTAAATTAAATGGAGAATTCTATGCCATGGGTTATTTCAATATGCATTTATTTTAACACACTGCCTCTCCATTTAAATCTGTTTTAATTTTGTTTTTGTTATTCCCTTATTTTGAAACCTGTTGTTTCCCAGTCAGAAAAAGGGATTTATTTTATTTAAATGTACTATTTTAATGAATTTCCTCAAGAAAATGGATCAGGATTAATGTTGTCAATTTTAGATACTGCCAAAGTCATATAATGTGCCTACAAATTTCACATTTGTACAAAGTGGATTAATTATGTCATTAATTGGCTAAAAATAGAACATGCATGATTATTTGTTATACGTCGTGAGAATTAACAGTAGTGCCATTTAGATGTAAAAACTGGAGAGGGAAAAAAATCATATTTCTCTACGACAGTCTTTAAAAGTCAAATTTTTTAGCTTTGAGTTTTTGACACTTATTGTTAAATCTTTAATTTAAGAACTTAATTGTTATAACTCATTAGCATTTCAGTTTAATTCCTGCATTTTTTTTTGTGCTAAAACATTTCCAAAGGACATTGGTGGTGCACAAAATCTGTTTGAAATATAATATTTTAAGAAATAAGTAGCTCTCACATCTGTGCTCCTTGCATTTGTTTATACCAACAAAAAAAATGAGATACAATAACATAGTATCTGTCAAAGCTGTATTTATTATAATTATTACATTTCAACTAGTGATGTTTGTAGTTGCAAGTCACTTGTTATTTTGTGGGTCATAAACTGAGCAGCAATGATTTAGTTTGATGCAGAGGAGGTATTCACATCCAAAAATCCATTGGAAGAGTCAGTCAGTAGTCCCTTAATGACACTACCACCATACCAAATTGTTTCGACACCGACACAGCAGATGCTGCCCCCACTCCCACCCCCAGTAAAAATGGGTAGTCACTGCAGCCTTTCCTGGAGTGTGTCGCCAAAGTAAAGGCCTAACATCTGCTGTGTTATATTGTTACGGGAACACTCCATAATGGAGCAATAATTCGTACATCCAAACATCTTTTCAAACCATACGCTCCGTCCCTTTTGTTCAGTAAAAAGTTATTGCAAACAACTTTCACCCGTGGCGGTGACTTTGGGCAGTGTCTTTTCCCTCCCTTTGCTCAATCTTATCAGCTTCATATCAACGGAATTTGAGTCCTGCCCCAACCACCAGCTCGCAGCGCTCCTATCTGGCGAATGCCAAAAGCCCCGTCTGGCAGAGACAAATGGTCGCCATGTCTGTCATTATGGTGGTGTTTTTGTCCCTCTTTATTTTGCCGTGGCCTTTTGAAAGGCCGTTAATGCCAGCAGGTCGGCTGGCCCAGTGGGGGCACAGAAAGGAAGTTCGGCAACTCTATGATATTCCATTATGGTTAACTGTGACCGGCTGTTTACATATCAGTTATTATTGAACAAAGGGAACTTTTTTTTTTTTTTTTTACCTTTATGATAGGATTGGGTTTTTGTTTTTTCTTTTTTTCCACTGTTCTGTGAAAGCATCCGTCCCCCTTTTTTAAGTTTGCGTGTTATAGTTCTGATATCAGATGGATTTTGATTTATCAGTATCACCTAAAAATGTTTTCGTTTGTTTCCCAGATTGACGAGTTACCTGAAGGGGCCGTGAAGTCGCCTTCAAACAAATACCAAGTGTTCTTTTTCGGGACACATGAGACGTAAGTATTTATGCTTTACTTAGCTTACTGTGTGCAGGACAAAAGTCAGAAAAACTTTGTCTATCCCAAAGCCGTCTTTTACTTTTAGCATGGGGTGGTGTAGTTTGCTGATCCATATAAGGGAAGGGAAGATGTAAACCGGAACAAACTATATCAAAAAGTTTTTAACTATAATAAAAATTGTTCATATACTGTTTTGAGAAACTTATTTTGTAACTTTGGTGATCAAAACACTGTTGGAAATCTATTTTATGAGTGATGTTATTTTAGACTGGTCAGATATTAAATACTGTGTAGCCTCAGTGCTTATACACATCTTGACATTTGCTGTAAAACTGCAATATTTCAAACAAAAAGCCCCAAAACACTTCTATATAACAGGCTTGGCTATTTTTCACTTGCCATATATAAATTGGCAGAATTTAATCTGTCATTGAAAAATGAACCAAGCCAACCTTTAGCATAACTTTGGGTGATGTAAAGTCTGTTTATTTTGAAATGTGTAGTTTGCAGAGCTTTGTGGTTGTTCAGATTTATTTGTTGCGTCCTTGATGTCACATGGATGTTAATCCAGCATGTTCCATGATCACAGGGCTTTCCTTGGGGCCAAGGATCTCTTCCCATATGAGGAATGCAAGGATAAGTTCGGGAAACCCAACAAGAGGAAAGGCTTTGCTGACGGACTCTGGGAAATCGAGAACAACCCCACTGTCACCCATGAAGGATACGAGGTTGGTAGTCTCTCTGAATGAAAGATGCCTGTTATTGTCATTACAGGTTCGCTGTGCAGAATGTCAATATGGCAAAGAACTGCTCAGACTGCAGTACATAGATGTAGCGAACATTCAGACTCTGTGGGCCAGTAATATATTTGCAAATGTTCTTACGGTGCATTCAAATGCTCTGGTAAAATTAGTAAGAAACTGCAACTATTTCTTTTACCATAACACCAGACAACTTTTTCACTAAACCACAGTGTTGAGATGAATAAAGCGATTGGGGTTTTATGGGATATTTTTCAGTAGCTTTACCAATTTCACAACATCTGGAGTCCATGTTTGCAATGCATCCAGAGCACATAAGTAAAATATGTGGTATTTTTTTTTCATTGCAACCAGTATCATAGGAGAATTTTTTAACATTATTGCATGTCTTCCTAATCCCATGCAGCCGTAATGCATGAACAAGGTGTTTTTTGTTGTTTGTAGTTTTTGATGTTTATTAACCTGGTCTGCAATCATGAGTATTACGCCAAAGATTAAACATCAGTAGTTTTTGGCCTCTAATGCTATTATAAAGGGTATTTTAAGACTGGATGTTTACTTTTTTATTAAGACTTGCATATTTACATCGGATTCACATTCCAAACTTTATTAATTTATAATTTTATTGTTTTATTTGGAGTAATAGGACCTTTTTTCAGTGGCAAAAATGTCTCTTTTTAGTCGGCAAAGAAGGACAACTCATCAGAAACTGCTGGAGACACGGGCAGCTCGGAGAAAGCCAATGCCGAGGGCAGCAGTGACGAAGATGAAGGGACTCTGGTCATCGACGAGAAGAACGAGAGGGGAGGGACTAAACGAAAAGTAGAGGAGTCCGCAGAGGTAAGCTTCAGTCTCTCAGACACAGCCACAGTTTGATTCCTGCCAAGTTGTCCTCACCCTTGGCTGCACTTTGACAGGAGTCTTCCAAGCGGCCAAAGGAGACCGAGGCAGAAGGGGACAAGACCAACACGGAGGCCAAGCTTAATGATGTGGATAAAACCAAGGCAACGTCGCCTTCCTCACAGAGCGACTCGAAACCAGAAGGCCAGGAGAGCGCTCCAGCAGAGGGCCAGCTAACGGCAGAAAAGGTGAAACGGGCTCATTAATGATAAAACAGATAGAATTTCCTCTGTGACCTTTGGTCTAGTTAAGATGATGCATATCATTACCCATATAAATCAGCTGTAGACCTGTTATGTATAGATAAACATCATTTGTAAAAGGTTGTTAGACTTGTGCTTCTTATAGCATCAGGATTTTCTCATTCAATGACATTATATACTTTTATGTTAGAACCTAAACTACCTGTCCGGTTATAATATGCATCCTTTTTAACCATTTTGGAACCGATGCAGCTGGTTCTAACCTCCAGTCAGAGCTGGTTTTACTTTAGAGACTTATAGGGAACCGGTTTGCTTCTCTATTGACAGGAGAGTGACTGATAAAAACATCTCTTTCGATACACAGTGAAAAACATGGTTTCTCTGTTTTATATCCAATCAAACTATAGGTTTTGTGTCAACTACCTGTAATTAGAAATCGCCACACAAACAGCGGTATCAGTAGGGATGGGTATCGTTGAAGATTTATCGATACTACGACTCTTAACGATACTCCTTATCGATCCGGAATTTTATCAGTTTCATTATCGATACTTCTTTAATCAAACAAAATGGTAAAAAAATCATGATCACTGCCTGGTTTATTTTTTTGAACATTTAGAACAAAAACAAACAAAAGTACAAAATAATTTTTATAGAAATAGAGCAATAAAAACATTATACAAATAACATTTTTATTTATATATATATATATATATATATATATATATATATATATATATATATATATATATATATATATATATATATATATATATATATATATATATATATATATATATATATATATATATATATATATATATATATATATATATATATAAAATAAAAAGGCTAAAACACTATCCTGAATAAAAAGTATGTTGGAGAGAGAAATAGCTACATTTGAAAAGAGGAAAAAATTATTAAACACTAAAAAATGCTCAAAACAAAAAAACAAGTATTAAATAATATTTTTACCTGAATACAAACTACATTTCTAAAAAAATTTTAGATATATATTATCAATTTCAACCAAAAGATAGCAGTGGTGCCCACAGTGAATGATCTGAATAAATGAAACTGAACGGAGTTTAAATTCCATTTAAGTGCAACAGTTTCAGAGAAAAAAAATACCATTACCCGTTAGATTTATAATATTTTTACATCCCTTTTTGTAATGTAATAGAAGCTTTGCTCAATGGGAAACAGACTTCAAGCTGAGTTTGCTGCTGCAGCACGGCGACACTGCCTGACCGCCTGTCAGAGCTTTCAAAGCAGGAGGGTTTCACAGCTGATGGTTTGAAGAGACAGTAAAGTCTGAGTAATCGGTGCCAAACTCTCAAACACGGAAAAAGATCACTAGATCCATTGCTTGTCTCTTTTGAATAAAAAAGTCACTAGAGCGGTCTGAAAAGTTGCTAAATAGTTGCCAAGTCAGTGTTGATGAAAGTGAGGCGAACACGTGAGAGCAGAACGTTAGCCCCTCCCACCGGTCCCCTTGGCGTGTCTTTCTTAAGGTGGAGAATGGCAAAACAACGTTTCAGTTGTTGCTGTATAAATAAACGGTGTTGGGTTTTATTTTAAGTCTCTAAAGCAAAGGACTGAATGTGAGAACAAAAACTGGTTTTAAAGGCAAAGAACCAACTCATGAGTACAAATTGCACCACTCAAAACAAGCTATTGGCCTTTTCTGGAGCTCTGTTGAACAGGTAGCAGGTGTGATAAAATCTTTTTCTAGCAAGTAAACTAGGAGATCGCTGTCTGCATATATTTATCTTGTATCCATGTCAGTGTTTGAAGACATTACAGTAGTGGAATAGCAGCTGCATGGCATTTCTGAATTTTCCGGCGTTTAGGTTACAACCACGGCCCTAACTGGTGTCTTCTTCTCTCCCTGCAGCCTGTGACAGACAGCGCTTAACACCGACTCAGAAGAAAACCAACAACCCTCAATGCTTTTCTCTGGAGTTCAGGCATCGACATAAATACTTGTAGGGTGCCAGATTTCAGCTGTCTAATTAATGAGCGAATTATGAGAGAGATAAAAAACAATTAAAAAATACATCTTTGTATTGAAAGACAAACAAACTTCCATTTACCACTTTTGGGATATTGTATATCCCAAAATAAAAAATAAATAAATAAATAAAAAAACCACATTCGCTGATCAGACGTCAAACAATTGAACTGAGCATTTTCAAGCTTGTGTACAAACAGGATTTTGGTGTTTATATATTTTATATTTCCAAGTGCAATTACATAATTACAAAGACTGAATAATAGGTGTCAAAACATTTTTCAGTTTGAGGGAAGAAATAAACGTAATATATACCACATTTAACACAAAAGATCTAAACCGCAAATATGTCTTTGAGAACTACTCCCACTTAATGGGTTTTAAAACATAATGTACAGACTAAAAGAACACATCTTCACCACACACTCTGCTTTAGTTTGTAACCATTACAGCCGTTTGTATCATCCTGCTTCATTAAGCCTTTTATTCAGTCATTGAATGCATGATGAGTTGCACTTTCAGTCCCATTGTTCACTCTCGACCTCTTTAGCAACACCAGCTTTGATGCGAATGCTTCACTGGAGGTGACCAAATTGTGTAACTAATTTCTACATTTACCCCATACATGGACTTCTTGGCTTTTAAACGCATCAAAACGTGCAGTTTGGCCTCTTTAACTTTGCCCGTACTGCTGCAGAGAACGGCCCCGTAACTCTCCTCAGCTGATGGCGACTGTTGTAGAAAGCAGAAAGACATTCCTGACTGTTGCCTCAGCTCGAAACGTAAAGGTGGAGCGGTGGTAATACCCTCGAGGGTTTCACCTAACGACCCTGCTTTAAGTATCTAGAGCAGGGGTGTCCAAAGTGTGGTCCAAACTGATTGGTCGGCCCCGGACCACATGGTGCATGTTTGGCCCCCCAGATCAGCCATTTGTTGCAGGCGGAAACAGGTCGCTATTATTAGAGCTAAATTCATATTTACAGATTGAAATCTTAAAATGGAAAATGTTAGAAACAACTACTTGGGTTAAACAAGGCAAGTGTTACACTCTGTAATAGACAAGAGAATTTTTTTTTTTTTTTAAACTACATGCTATAGATCCCTGTTCATGTTACAGATCCTATTTGTTTTCAAAAAAGACTTTGTTTCCCTAAAATGTTGCATGTGTGGTTTGTTATCGAGGAGGTAAATTAAAACTTCATGGGGGAGATAAATAAAAAGAAATCTTATTTTTGTGGCCTGCGAGAACTTTTGGACTGGATTTTGGCCCATGTGGCAAACAGTTTGGACACCGCTGAGTTAGATCATCCCAATGAAACTAAATACACATTCTCTAGTTACATTTTCCCAACATTTCACTGCATTCACAGATTAGTTGTACAGAATTTGCTCTTTTGGAAATGTATCGCTGAAATTATGGATGCTAACATTTGATATGTTTTTTTTTTTTTTTTTTCCTTGAAGAAATCAGTGTAAAGCAGGAAATACCCCGGGTGCGTATTTGTAAGCAGCGCGGCATTAACAGTCTAAATTTACACCAGACGCTGCAAATACGCTCCACAGCTGCGTGTTTCTGCGCAGAAAAGAACTCGCCACATGGAGAGAGCACTAAGTAGAAGGTGCACCTCGTGTTGCGTAGCGTAAATACGTGCGTTGTACGCGTGTATTATGCTTCTAGTGTAAATTTGACTGGTCTATAATGAAGAGCTACCCTACGCGTAGGACGCGTCTGGTGTGTTTCCTCCTTTACAGTTATGTCTGTTGAATTTGTAAAAAAAAAAAAAAAAAAAATCATTTTGCCCAACCTTTTAACTGGAATACGAGTCATTTTCCTTCAGTGGTCTCATTGTTTTCACTGTGATACAAAGTTGTTGTGATTGTTCTTTCATTGCTTCGGTGTTATTTCATCCGTTTACTGTGCTGGCTTAAAGTTGATCAAGTCATGAAAAAAAAAGGGAAAGTTCCTCAAAAAAAAAGATAATAAATCCTTTCCTCCACTTGAGATTCAGAGTAAATGTTGTTTTGAAGAGTTGTTTTGTTTTTTTTCTTCTTTTGGTTTTGCTTTTTTTGTTGTCTTTCAGATGCTGACATTCACTTTAAGCTGCTGCTTAGGTTGCCATTGTAGTTGCCAGTCAATTTAATAAACATGTTGATTACCAAAAAAAAAAAAAGCTCTGCTTCTGTCGTCTTTCAGGTTTCATGGAGGTCAACAAGTCAGATGTTATGGTGCATTCACACCGAACGCGAACAAGGCAGATTTTTTTATTTGATCGCTTGCTGTTGGACGCTATGTGACTTAGACTGTACACTGCATTATGTTCTGTAAGGTCAAAGCCTTTATGCACCTGGATACCTTTTACATGAATGATATATGGCAGAAATTCTTAGGAAAGGTTAGTTGTACAGAGCACAGAATGAGGACTACTGATGTGTATAAAACCTGGAGATGCTCATCTTGTGTTACGTTTAAGTTACTTCACCATGCAGTAAGTACTTCAGTAAGAAACTTTGGCAGTTAATGTTCAGGTAACTAACAAAACCAAACAGAAAATAAGCATGGTGATCAAAGCCATTGTATAACTTACACAGTACAGTCAGAAACAAAGCATTTGTTTAGCTATCAAAACATGAAATGAATTGGTAGACGGCCAAATGCTTGTATGGAAATTTCAAAATCAAATCGGAAAACGTGTCCGTAGCCGTCTTACCTCTAAAACACTGTCTTGCTTCTCGCAGCACTCACTTGCATGTGCCTCCACCTCATTCTGAGCAAATGTAAGACCACAGGTAGGGCACACAATCTGTAACGGGGACCAGAACCATAGATGGAACCGGTAATTCCTCAATAGACACTGAACGCATTGCAATTAAAATTCCCTTTGTGTTTGAGGACATCACAATGACGTCTTCCTTCCCAGGCTGTCAAGACAAGTGGAAAAAGGGACAAAAAAAAAACATATTTGAAATAATGACATCAATTTTTTTTTCTTGCCCACCTGTCAAACATCACTAAAATATTGCTTACATATGCTACCTTAAAAGTACATATCCCAAGATGCCCTCCACATCAATTATTAATAAATCATTTTTCTTCTTTTTAGACACCATATTAAAACTCAATGCAATGTTGTCTGTATCAGATTTCTGGCATAATGTCTGTTTTACTTTTTTGACTTGCAGTCGAAAAACTCAATATTTACACCGTACCAAATGTCACCATAGCATTTGCGTTTAGTTAACAGTCGTCTATATGTGGCATGGGATGTGGTGCGTCTTCAAAGTCAACATTATGAGTCTGATAAATAGGAGTATAGTACAAAGTTAACACAAATAACATACATAGATACAACCAACCGTAGTGACATCCACAACATGCTATGTGAGAAAAACAGGTGGCCCTTATTTACGGATCAAGGCACACATCCTTTTTATAATGCTATGTTTTGTGATGTACACAATTAATTTTTTTGTTGAAATACCCTTTGATTCAGTTTCCACATGCATCCATCAATTACAATGAATCTAATTAACCAAAAGTAAAGTTAAGCTGTCCTGGCGGGAATTTTCCTTATATTTCCTTATTTAGCATTCTTTCAAGCAATCAAGCAATGGTTTGCAGGAAGGTTTCAAAGGATCATGCAGATGTTGTTGTACAAGGGTATTAGTCAGGAGAATGGTAGAAAATTAAGACATGGCCTTTTTTTATACACATGGCATCTCAATGTGAAGGCAGAAAATGTGACAACAAAAGGTTTTCTCCAAAATGAAAGAGAAGACTAGACTGAAACCGACAATGCTGCGAAGAGACCACAGCAATACTGAAGAAACCACAGAAAATTTGGGTTATACCTGGATTTATGTGTCAAAATAATCTGCATTCTCTATGTTTATGAAATGTGTTATGGTCTGAAGGAGCCTAATTTGAACTTTTGGGCCATAAGGAATGACAAAATAGAACACTAGAAGGGGGGCTAAAGTACTTTGTAGTTGAAATATACAACTCAATATAATTAAAAATAACCAAGTAATCAAAAGACAGAAATGTACCAGTCGTAATATAAGCCTAAACGTATTAATAGATCTACTACTCAGCAACATGTCGCTTGGATTTGTTTGAGAACGTTCAAATTGGAAGTTGCGCATGCGCGAAGTCGCGTAGGGGACGCTCCTGTCCAGCAGGTGGCGCGACAGCCAGACAGCAGCCTCAGTCCTGCTGCTACATGTGACATTGACATCAACAGAGGGTAAGTTACATGTAACCTACTCGCTTTTCTTTAAAACCTCACACTTCTACTGCAAAACTAAAGCCATAGCTGCTAAGAAGTAACATGTTTGGGAAAATAAAGGCGAGCAGCTAAGAGCTAATGCTAACAGCGGTTTACCGTTGAGCTAACGTTAGCCTAGTAGCTCGTGTCTGTGAGCATCTCTGGTGTTTACAAGACAGCGGACGTTGTTTCCTTTAGGTCCCAAAGCACCATGAGGCTGACCGCTCTCCTGTCGATGGCAGCCCGGGTTGTAGTGCCCAAAGAGTACCGTTACGGTACCAACAGGCCGTGGACGGAGGCTGCTAAGAGGCGCAATCCTCCGGGAAAGAGGAGGAGGAAGGTGTTCGTGGAGCCGCTGGAACCAGAGGACTGGACCGTCCTGAAGGGAGACATGGTGAGAGCCAGACGCACAACCCCAGTAGGGCCGATCAAGTCTTCAGATGCTCGTTCTAATGGTCCACCACCTGTTAGAGCCGGCTGCACTGTTTACCTTCAGTGTTTTGCTTTACTGAAAAACAGCAGAAAACGTGGGAGTATACGTACATGCTGCCTCCATGTCATCAAACAGCCTTAGCAGGATTTCCCCAGGGGTCTAAATACTTTGGTGTAGATTCATTGTCTTAATTTAAACAGAAATAAAACTTAGATTATCACACTTGGACAATCTGAATTCGTTAATGTAGTTCACAGTGTTGTTAACCTATTAAATTCACATTCATTTGCAGGACACCTTGTTCTGGCCTTTGACGGTGCCTTGAAAATGGATTTAAACAGATCTCAGTGGTGTGGAAAAGCTTTTGTCCATTTAAAGCCTCAGTGCTACACGCCATCGAAGGACTTTGAGAAACTTATACTTGTTTTTATTACATCTCACTTCACTTACTGTAAATCTCTGTATCCTGCTGTTGATGTTACCTGTAAACTGTTTGACTTCTAATATTACTATGATCATATTACTCTGCTGGACTATAGCATTTCTGCTTTATACATCCATTGGGGTTCTATTTTTATGATCAAATCTGCAATTTTGTCCTCATTTTCCAAATTATGGAAATCCAAGTACCCTAAACCTTCCAGGCTTGCCAACATTACTTCAAGAACACATAAACACATCAAGGAGATCAAATAAAGAAGCATGAAAACATATAAAGCACTGCAGACCTCACTTGCCTCAGTTACATTGGAACGTTAAGGGATCTTTGGGAGTTGTCAAAGGCCAAAGCCACCGGTGAGCAAAAGAGGATACAAAAACCTGTCTTTTTTTCTTTGCGCATTTTGAAGTATCGCATCAGAAAAGGTTGATGGAAACCCATTTTACTAAATAAGTTCTGACAGAGTGAAAATTTACCTCACATGACTGATCAGCTGTTCCACAGTCTGCGTTTTTCCCCAGAGATTCCCATAACGCTCGAAAACGTGGCTGGAAGTCTCCTGGGCACCATGTAACATCGGCAATACTAGTTGATGTAACAGAGCAATTACAACTTGCCCGATAGCAACACATTCCTGAAAACCTCTCTTCATTTTTCTCAGATACGTGGTCCATGCTAGTTTGCAACCTCTACTTTCTGTTTGTTACCGCCATGCGTAACGTCAACATCTGGCAACGTTACGCCTGGTTCATTCGCTCCACACCGGTCGATGGAAACACGCCTAATTTGCATATTACATTTTTTTTTTGCAACATTCTAAAAGTTTGCTAAAAAATCACAGGACAATTTGATGGAAACATTGCAGTTGTAAATGATTGATAATTGCTGCCATTAAGGGCGGCACAACCAGTTAGTAGATTTAGTTAGTATTTTTTTTTTTTTTTTTTGAAAGTGAGGCCACATTGATAACGTTCCTTCTCATAATACATGAAGTTATCATTTGGAATCTGCTTTTTATGTTTACCCAGGTTATATTTGTTAAAAGTTGTGACAAAAAAAAAACTCTTTAAACTCTTTAAGGGAGGAAAACATTTTACTTGGCACTGTAATTACCAAGTTTAAGTCATAAGTCATTAAACCGGACTCTCCTACCTTTATTATCCTAAAGGAAAAGAGACAAAGGGCTAATAAACCACAGTCTGGTGATTCCACCTGGAGAATTACTGTCAGGACACACCTGGGTTTCCCCGTGTTAGAAGTAAAATAGTGAATTTTAGATTGTTTGAAAGTGTTTTTCTTTACAGGTTGAGATTCTTGCTGGGAAGGAGAAAGGGAAGCACGGAAAGGTGACCCAAGTCTTCAGACGTAGAAACTGGGTCATCTTGGAAGGACTAAACACGGTAAGAAAGCAATTATTCCCCCCCACCCCCTTTTTAAAAGACTTCCCTGTAACATTTAGTCATAAAATTGATATGTTGTTTTTTAATGAGTTTATGTTAAAAGGTTAGAAACTATGGTTGTAACATTGCAGATTTTCCTGAACTGTCGCAAGAAGTCTTGTACAAGTCAGATAAAAAAGCACAGCGGTTCGTGACAGCTGATCATCTCTCTCATCTGGCAGAGGTTCCACCACAGAAAAATACCACGTTGAGATACTAACCAAAGCGCTCCTCAGCAAACTAATGCAGTAATGGCAGGTAATGGTGACCTGCAGGAGGCTGAACACCTTGGGGCTCGTTGAGCAGCACTGCACAGAGTTTGGGTTAACACAGCAGACAGGAGACAAGCCCACTGGTCATATAATAACACGTTTATGGCAAACCAGTTGTTTTATGTCATGGAGATTCTTGATACCAGTCATACCTTTTCCCCCTGCTTGAACTAGTTTGCCACACAGTCCTTGAAACTCATGATGCAGCTTAATAAAACACCATCTAGTTTCTCAAGAAGCACCACCTAGTGTTCAGATGGTGACTCCAGGTGCATAACGGCAACTTTGTCCTTTTTCTTTTAACATAAGTGTTACTCTTGGTTTTGGATTATCTTCATTTAAAACGTTAAAATATAGGATATGGCCTGTAGGGGGCGATGTTTCACTCAGGCTGGATTCAAATAAAATTTTTATTTAAATGAAAAAGATCGTCGTACCTTTGAGTCCCTTCAGCTGTAAGGGTAATTTATTATTATTGTGAGGGTTATTTTCTATTTAAGAAAAGAATAGTATGGGGGCATTACAGTATTTAAAGTGTGACTTACATTCACCTCCATTAAAATACAGATGACTTTGATATTTGAGCCTTTCAATATGTAATGCTGATGATCATTTGCAGATATGCTGTATGTTTTAATGATTAAACATTGGGATTTACTACAGAGTAACTGAGAGCACTTGGAAATAAATCCGCTTAAACGTTCTTTGGATTAGCAGGGATCTTCCTATTTCTCCACATAACTGTATTTTATTAAATGTTTTATTTTAATTTATTTTTTGGACACAGCAGAACTCCTCATCTCCACTAGATGGAGCTAGATATCAGACTGTGTGGTGTTCATAGCCTCTGCATGTTTTTTTTTTTTCTGCTCCAGCATTTTAGGTTTATTGGGAAAACCAGAGATTACCGTGGAACCTACATTGCCAGTGAGGCTCCCTTGCTGGTCCGTGATGTCGCCCTCATTGACCCCTCAGACAGGTAAACGGAAGGAGAAAACAACCGAGTTTGAAGTCAAGCATTTTTCATATAAAGTTACACCATGCATGTTATAGCAAACATTAATAAAATAAAAAAAGCACTAGTTGTAATGTTATGTGTCAAGTCTGTTCGTTTTTTTTTTCTGTAACATATATAATAAGTGACTCAGCAGTTTTAAGGTAATGGAGCAGAGCTTTTCTGTCCACATCAGTTGTTACATTTCGGTCGTTAATCTACAGGAAGCCCACTCTGGTTGAGTGGAAGTACACAGAAGAAGGCGAGAGGGTGAGAGTATCCACCAGGACGGGACGAATCATCCCCAAACCTGTGGTGGAGCGGCGAGACGGCATTGTGCCTCTGCAGTGGAAAGGTGGGAGGGGAGGTGCAGTTTATTTCAGGTTACAGCCGGCACACCAAAACCAGCTGGTTTATAACCAACAACTCACAGTAAATTTTAACCGTTTCTTTCTGAGACTTTTTTCCCCCCCAAACATAAAGTCACATAAGCAATGCGAACATTGGTCAGACTAGTCTTCATTATATTGATTTATTTTTCTGAACAGGCTCAAAGATTTTGTGTATGTGTGTCATATTGCCTATTAGCTGAAAAAGAAAAGTCTAAATAGTCTCTCTTTCACATCAAAACCCAAAACTTCTATGTATTTTATTGAGATCTTATCTCATCGGGCTGAAGCAGAATCAGCATGACGCTGTCCCCACTATGTGATTACCTTAAACTATTTGAATGGCCATTGATATAGATATTTACGGTGGAGTAGCAAGGTGAGTTCTGTTCAACTTCAATATTATTGTGCAAACTGATCATTCACAGTTCCAGTTTTTCCACCCAAAGTTCAATATTGGTTTATGGCTTCTTTGATCCATAGAATATAAGCTATCTTCAGCTCATGTGGAAAAAGTTGTCCTTTCCAAAAAAAAACAAAAAACAGTCACATGGCCTTTGCTGGAAAAGACCCGAGCGCATGGCAGAGAGCTTTTAACTAAGAGATGGAAAAGTGAACTGGTGGCAGGCAGCTTCCTACCAGCCCCAACTGAGCAGGCAAAATCCTTCAGGATTGAGATCGGGGCTGTCTGAATCCTCGTTGTCTTGTTTCAGGGTCTAGGCCTCTTGGTAGCTCACCATCTGAATGACCAATGGCCAATTGCATTCCATATTCAGCAGAGATCTTTCTCACACGTCTTAAAAAGGTTGTGGTAGTTGGCGCCTGCAGCAGCTTTCCCCATACTTCCTTGTTAGCCTTCTGAGTGCGTAAAACTATTGGCTTATATTGCTACTTCTCAGGGAGAAGGAATTTTACCCGGGCTTCAGCACACCTGATGGAAATCATTTCAATAATAATTAGCCTGCCCTCTAGGTCCTCAGAAAGCTGTTAAATCAGGTGTGCTGTAGCAGGGACGCCTCTAAGAAGAAGATACTTCAGAATGTATAATATTTTCTAAAATGGCAGAAGTTCAAGGAGTACTTTGAAACGAGTCCATTTCACATTTGAAACTGGGGTTATTTCTGTTTCCACACAGATGGACCCAAAGACACCAGCCCCGAAGACACCCTGGAGAAAACCTACGTCCCATCTCTAAAAACCCTAGAAGAGGAGGTCATGGAGAAACTGGGTATTCAAGAGGACAGGAGGCACCGGAAGTCCTACTGGTACTGAAGATAAGCGTCTGACTGGTGCCTCCTCGTTCTGGACGGTTCTTACAGGCACTGAGTGAGTCCTGAGCTGGAAGTCTAGCTTCAGGTCGAATCCCATTAAAAACTGTTTGAAGACACCTAAAGCAGGCCAGACTGACCTAAAAAATAATGTTTCCGCATTTAAAGATCATTTGTGAAACTTACCTGTGTGCAACATGTGAATTATTTTTATTTTGTCATATTATGACTAAATGTCAATCCTGTGTTTTTATAGTTGTGAATGATGACATGCTTAGAGAGAAACCCTGCTGTTGTACACCCTCACAAAATAAAAGGACTTTTCTTAAGCGTAGTGGAGCCTTTTAACCCCTTATTTCTGCTTTAAACGTACCCAGACAATTTAAGCTTTAAGTTATCAATGAAATTAAGAGTTTAACTATTAAATTTAAAGCTGAAGCGATCAAAAAGTAAAAAAACAAAAAAACTCAGAAGTGACTACAGATTTGCTGTCTGCTTAATTTGTAAACAAGCTTACAGGCGAACAATAGGTGGTGAGTGTGGGCTTGTTGCTTTTCACACACGAGTTTAATGTTTAGATCCGATTACAAAGATAATTTTGTTACCAATAACAGTTACTATATAGGAATAATATCTGAATATTGCAGCTGATTGGACCAGGAAACATTTTTCCAGTTATATTGCTATTTTTATGAGCCTGTGTTAATTGTTGCCTCGGTTTCTTGTTCTTAGCTGATGGCACTGGCACCCGGTGTGGTCCTCTGCTGCTGTAGCTCATCTGCTTTGAGACATGATGTGTTCTGAATTCAGTGACGCTATCCTGCGTAGCGTCGTTTTAACAAGCTATGTTGCCCTTTTATTTATTTTTTTTTTTAAATCATCCTTAGTCAGTCAGCTCATTCTCCTCTAAACTGTGTGTAAAAATCGAAGAGATCAGTTGGTTTGGAAATACTCAGAACAGCCCATCTTGCTAATAGTAACCGCCACGTGATTCGCTGAGTCACTGTTTATGCTAACGAGCAGTTGAACAGGGGCAGGCTACCTGAGAAAGTGGCCGGCGAGTGCGGCGTCTTTACGTCTCTCCATCCACCCATGATAACTGAGCTTCAATAAGCCTTGTTTAAAAGAAAAAAACTTACCAGCAAACGTATATAAACAGTAACTATCTGATGACTTAATATTCTGTGCTATACTTTGCGTTTTAAAATGGTGCCATAGCAACCCTAAAGCTTTTGTATATCTAATAACAGATGTGAATGGGGAGTTAAATTATCTTATAGCCAAGACTAACACAACGGCAATGATTGTTGGTTTATTTTAGGCGTTATCCGCTGAGTCTGTACCATGAGAAAAAAAAAAAAAAGAGATTATTTGTGGTATTGGCAGCTTCTGGAATGGAAACGGGTGCCGCCTGTTTTGGATCAGTCATGATGCAGAAAATGGGCTTTTTAAAAAGAGAAAAAAAAAAAGAAGCATTTCTTCTTTACCAATGCCCAGACAGACCCGCGCACAGCTCTCCAAAACTTAAAGCTGTCAGACAAATGAGTCTGTCTTTCCTAAGCGTCTGGGAAACCTGAAGGAGACATGGAAACGGTCTGGGAGGAGAAGACTACACAGACGGGCTACTTTCAACAAAGTCCTGACTCACCTCGTTTGACTCTTTCTCTCTGGCACCGCTGGTTGTACCTGCGATGTGTTAAACCTTGCAAATATGACTCAATCGACAAATTTATTACCAGCCATGGAAAATGATTTAGGTGTGGAAATGGCTTAGAAAATAAATCAGTTTGCAGAAAAAAAAACTACTGGCATCAGCTGAGCTGTTTATTCAAGGAGAACGTCACCTACAGCAACTTCAGTTGCATTTATTACAAGATAAGATACTGTTCATAATTAATTAGTCACAATAATTAAAGGCTTGTCTAAACTGGACAAAATGCTTTACCTTTTTGTCTGTAGGATACCTAGCAATGTGAAAGTTTGCAAAAAAACCTACAAAGCTGTAATTTTCTGGCAATCTTATGATACAGTGAGCAAGAAGCCATAATTTCTGGATTTTTTGTTTTTCTTTTTATCTTTTAATTTAATATCTATCTTATTTTCTCAGTCTTTGTTTGTATCCATAAAAAGGGTTAAAACTGCCGCTGTTATGTTGCTTTAAGTCTGCAGAAACCATATTGAATTTTGAGTTGGTCAAAAACTATATTAATGTTAATTTCCATAGACAAAGCTACACATTTTGTCACCTAACAGCTGCAAACTTTGCTATTCTGTTGAGATTTTTTTATTCTTTTTTGTTGATAGTCGAAAATTATATGATTTGCAAAGTGAAGGAAAACAATGTTATTATTTTGGGTATTTTGCTACCTAATTTAAAAAAGTCAGTAGAACCACGTCCCGTTCTCATTTTCAAAGGACTCGGGTTCAGTCAGATTGGACCTGTGAGGGTTAGCTTTTGAAATTCTCCATTAGATTCGGGTCTAAGCCACTCTAACAGGGGAAAACGCTTTGAATCTAAACTATTACACTGCAGCTCTGATGCCAAGTTTAGCATCCTTCTGCTGCTGGAAGGTGAGCCTCCACGCATGTGTGATCTATCCGCAGTCAATAGCAGGTTTTCTGATTGTCTTGTTTTTAGCACCCTTCATCCAGCCAACTCTGACCAGCTTCCCTGGTGAGGAGAAACAGACTCATTCCACTGTGTACCACTGTGTTTAAAGCGTGTTCAAGGTGTTTGGCATGCAGGCCAAACAAATCCATGCTTGGACCTGTTTGCTTTGTGAAGGTAACTGGCAAAACAGCAATTTATTTCGGTCTGTCAGAGTAAGTGTGTCTGCCAAGCCAGAATCGATTCATAATTTTGATTCTACTTCACAGTTATACTCTACTTTGTGTCGACCTGCCACATAAAATCTGAAGATATATGCAAGTTTGTGGTTGCGGCGTGATAAAAGGTCGAAAGTGTTAAATGACTGCATCCCGTTGCGGTTCATCCAGGTTCTTTTCTTGAAAGATGCGGTGTTTCTGCAGTAATAAAAAAAACTCTTGAAACAGAAACCATATTTTAACACATTTAATCTAAAAGGCAGAGGGATGTTTACAGCTTCAGGACTGGACTCTCATACAAGAACAATGCGAGACGGGCAGATTTCCAAACGCTCGAGTGTGTCCGACTATCGGCCACGTCAGCTTATACGGATGAGCAAAGCCTGCTCCTGATTGGTCGATTACCCCATGTTGTCGTCACCATTAGACTGAGAGCTTGGCTTCAGGGAAGATAAGTGTCCGTTAGTTTACACATGCCACACATCCTTGGGTTCGTTTCCCTCATTATCTCATAATCCGTAACAAAAGAAACCGTAGGACTTTATGGGGAAATCCACTTGATCTTTCCAAGGTCAAACTACATGATGCACAATCACAGTTAAAATCTAAATTAGCAGAAAGTATTCCTTTTTTTTGTTTTGTTTTGCTCTTTTTGCTAAAGCGCGCCCAACTCACTCATCCATTTGATCTCATTCAGACCCCTGGAAATAAATCATTTTGATCAAAGGCTCACAAATAGGCCAACATTTTCACTTCTACACACTACTGTCATAAACATCCGTCTTTGTACGTATGAATAAAACAACCAGTTTAGTCAATGGGATTTACAGAAGTGTATGTAATATACAAAAGGAGCAGACTGTGAAGGTTTATTTTTCCGTCTGGTCAACCACATGTATTGATTTACCGCGTAACCAAGTAGGTTTTATGCCAGTTCTTCAGCCGGTGGAGCAACTTCATTCATTGACAGAAGAAACTGACGTGTTGCAGATCATAAATTTTGCGTTGATATTTCACAGCGGTTCCTTATGCCCTAATTTCTGGTCATTGCAATGCAGAAACCATGCTGAGCCGTCGGTTTGGCCGGTGGTAGGATGAGAGCTGCAGATTTTCCCAGACTTGCCCCTCCTGAACCAGTTTGCCTCTGCATCCATGAGGGAATAAAAGCTGCCAGTCAGCGGAAACATCATTTTTTTTTTTTTTTTGAGGTTTTCAAGTTTATGGGAGGAAAAATTAGTGTAAGGCCAGTCGTCTCTACTGTCATTGTACGGTTTTGAGTCTGCAGCTAGGTGAGGTGTAGCAGTGAAGTGGAAATGATGCATTACTTCATTTGTCTCGTTTCTTTTTTCTTTCCTTTTTCCATTTGCTCACAGAAAGTGCCAATTTTAGCCTTAAACTGTCCGTCTTATAATTTCTGTTTTGTGGTGAGTTGACAGCAGTCCTGGTAATCCTGTTAAATGAAACCGCTTGCATGCCTCATGCAGAATCAGGGTTGCAAACAGAGTAAACTGGAGGCTCTGTTGCTGTTTAGCTGAGTCATGGTTGCTCCTCCACCACAGAGCCTACATTAATGAGTCCCACCTGGCAGGGACGGCTGCGTGTAAAGCAGCTGAACCTCCGAGCAGAAACTGCTTATGGAGCGTGAGATTACGTCAAAAGAGAACTGATGAAGTGATGGAAAATTTTCATTTAAAACATGGATTTAAGAAAAAAAAAACATGGACTTCTAGAGCATCTGCATGAAGACGGTTTCAAACTAAACCTGAGTGCAGCTCTTGTCATGATCTAAGCTGCTGCTTCAGTGTAATGATAGAGTCTGATTATAGACTGGATGTTTGAAGGCTGCTGGAAAATGTAACTTTAACCCGTATGCAGCTCTGAGGCATTGCCTGTCTGCATGCTTAACCGTGTTTGGGCAATTTTAGTCAGCTGCAAGCGGATATTTGTAGAAGACTAACTTATTGCGGTTCAAATGATAAAACAAACCTCTTTTGAGCTTTAATTCCCTCACATAGCCTCAATCTTCCAGACCAATGTTGTGGTTTGACAGTACCTCTTCAAAAGAACAACCTTCTAAGCAAGTATTAAAACACACTTTTGTACTGAATTACTGAAATAAATGAACTTTTTAATATTATATTTATCAAAATGGCCTGTATATGGTGTCAATAAACAGCATGAAAACCTTTGTGTAAAAAGCAAAAACCCACTTTTTATAGATCTAAAGACAAATTATGTAAGAATTAAGAGTATGAAGAAATGACATGGGTATATATACACATTGATCTTCTCCAAATAAGTATAAATATTAGCTCTGATAAATATTTTTAAACTGTGAAGTATGGGAAAAGAAAACACCTATCATGAAATCTGGGATATCTTTGAACAGTTTCTCGTCATTGTCCAGAATCTGGGTCCTTTTATGCTCTCCTCTCCTCAACTCACCTCTTTCTGTAGGATTTAGGTCCGTCTTTCTGTCCATCCACTGCAACATTATCCAGCTCATTCTGGGGGATCTGAAGAAATTCTCAGGGCAGGAGGGGTATAATAGACCCACGGTTTCCTCCCAGTGGGATTTGCCTGAAAAATATCCAAAGGGAAGCATACAGGAAGCTTCCTGATCAACCACCCCAACTGACTCCCGTCAGTGTGGAGGAGCAGTGGCTCCACTTAAGGTCCCGCTGAATAATGGGGCTCCTCAACTTATGTCAAAGCTGAATCCAGCCACCCTAAGGTGCATAATTCGGACATTTGTATCCTGAATCTTGTCCCTTCAGTTATAACTTACCTTCATGGTAGCAACATCTGGCCTGTTGTTCTGTTTAGCTGTGGCACCGTCCCAGAGGCAGTGGTAGTTCTACACTGAATTACCCCCTGGGTAAGACCCTATCATCTGAGTGCCCCCCCCCCCTTTTTTTCTCCAAAGAAAGTCAATGCAGGACCAGGGGCGGCTGTGGTTAAAATTCAGCCCTTTCATCTGATCACATGTGTGGAACCATAATTTTGACATGAATACTTTTTTCAACAATTAAAACCATGTGTATGTATTTAATGATAGAAATAAAGACTATTTTCAGTTCATAAAAGTTTACTAAACACGCAGCTTATCATAAAGCTCAAAGCAAACATTAAGGAACAAAAACTGCAGCTACATCCTGAAACACAAGCTAGACCTGATATTAATCAGCCTTTTCAGCCTCTTAGCTATGAGATGTCAAAAAGCCTCGTTTTGGAGTGCAATCCTCAGATCTCAACAGGTTTATTAATGTAATTGAATACAAACACCTATTACCAACCCAGGCCTGCAACTGTAACTACCACTGTTTTTAGGTGGTTCTTGAGTTTCATCCTCCTCCACCATCACCTTCTCCTCCTCTTTCTCCTTTCCCTCCACATCTGTCTCTTCCTCCTCCTCCTCACTCGTATGAATGGCATTATTCTGTTCCTCTGCATCAATTCCACGACTGAAACTGGCCTCCTCAGTTACAAATGCCAATAACAGCAGCAATGATGAACATTATAAAAATATACAGTGTAAGAACACAAATTCAATTAAAAAAGGAAAGCTCTAAACACACAAACATAGTATGGGTAGTACTCAACTTATTTCTATTTTTCTTGGGCTTGTAAAAAAACGATTTAATGCTGAAACACAACAGGAATAGAGGATGTAGCCTATATTTACTGAAGTATTATCCACAGACTCTCCTGTAATGTCATCCTTTGAATGTGAATCCATACTGGCTGACCAGGAAATCATTTTAATTGATAAAGCAGAGTAATTATTTCTACACATCTGGTATGACCTTTAATATCTGAGTGCCCTAAACACATCCTAAACACAAACATAATATCTGCCAACTCTGGGATGATATAGCCATATAGGGAGTGTTTGCTGACCTGCTGCAGTCATGCTGCTCTGTGTCTTCTCCGGCCTGGCTGGCTGCTAACACACTGACCTCGGCCCATCCAGTAAAAGACTGCAGTGTGGTCCCGCAGTTAGAAAACAGCGGTAAAAACTCAACTTATTATTGGGTAGAGAAGAAAAAAGCAGTTTGACCAACGACTGGTTCGGCCTGAAACAGACCGGCTGGTCGGGAATCCTCCTGGACCTCCCTGGCCACCTCACATTGAAGCAAGGTGCCCGCAGCGGCAAGGGGCGGCAATTCGCCAATTCTTCACACCGTGAAATGATAGATAATGAAAAAACGCTTTTGGGGCACAAATTATTTCTAATTTATTCTCTTTTTTTTAACTGCTCGTGCCACCCTCTATGGCTGTGTCTCAATCCGCCTACTTCCGTCAGTGCACTGCTGATGTGCACTGACCACTTACTGCCGTAGTGCCCACTTTCGACCGTTAGTAATGTTCCAAAAGGAACACTTATGTTAAAACACTTACCGGAAATGACGGGATGACGTGACGAACGCAACACACGTGACCGCGAAATTTTCAGACCGCCAAGAAATATATGCCGGCGTTTTTTTTATTTTATAAAAACAACAATCGTTTACATTCACAGCATGTTGAAATTACATCGCCTCCGACGTCAACGCAGGATCCTCCAAATATTGGCTGAACATGAGGTATGTTTGTGTATTTTACAAACACTTATCGAGTACAATGCCTCGTATTACCACCATTACTTACATTTATATGATTGCGGTGTCGCGGTTTCGGCTGTCTCGGCTGAATTGTCCGCCATTATTTTCAAACTGGGAACATCTTCCCGACGTCCTTAGCCCCTCCCTTTCCGCTTTGTAGTCAAGATGGCGTCCGTTTAGTGCGAGTAGGGTCCATCATTATACAATGCATTTTGTGCCCGTTTTTAGGGGGTCATCCGGGTACTTTCAGTGCACTGACTTTTTGTGTTATCTACACTACCTACTTAAAACTAAGTGTTCGAAGTGTAGAAGTAGGCGGAATGAGACACAGCCTATGTGTCATGGGAAAAAATGCCGCCCTGGTCGGCTGCCCAGTTCGCCCGTGCCAAAAAACGCTACTGCCAACAACTTCATGTTCTCCCATAGATGATACGCTTGGCTTTGTTTTGAGTCTAACCCTGTTTCTCTCCTAGACATAGCTGTTGGCTCTAGACTTGAATACTGGCTCAGAGTTGATCTGCTTAGCTGTGTTTCATTCCTAGATAAAACCACCTATGGAGCTAGTACCGCTATTACCCTTTTACTTTTCACTCAGATAGAAAGTACTCCCGGGCCAGTGTTTCTGCGTTCTTTTTGTGTCTCTGCTCTGTCCTCTCAAACCCCCAGTTGTTGTGGCAGATGGACGGTCACACTGAGCCTGGTTCTGTTGGAAGTTTCTTCCTGTTTAAGGGGAGTTTTCCTCTCCACTGTCGCTACATGCACGCTCGGCATAAGGGATTGCTGCAAAGTTAATGACACACTGCAAGCCACTGTCCACTGTCGCTACGGGCTCATCCAGGAGGAGTGAATGCTGCAAGTCAATGATTTGATGCAATCTGCTGGGTTTCCTTAGATAGTATAGATATAGATAAAAACTTTTTGACCAATCTGTCTTTATAATTCGATAGAATTGACTTTGTAAAGTGCCTTGAGATGACAAGTGTTGTCAGTCGGCACTATATAGATCCACTGAATAGGACCTCGACAAACTAGTTAATTGAGAGCTTTGCTGTTTTGCTCAATTCTTTATCAAAACAGACTGGAGCTGTGCCAAAAATTAATGCAGGTGAGGTTCCTATACGTCTGCCGGTCTCCTGCTCCTTTCTGCCATCACTTGTGAACCAAAACACCTGGATACTTTAACTTGTTCAGTTCAGGCAAAGACTGATCCCCAAATATTTGGGAGCAATTCAACTTTTTTGGTTGACAAATATGGCCTGAGACTTGAATAAGCTGCCAAAATTCAAACTTTTTCCATCTAAGCTTGGCTCTGAAATCTTTGATCAAAAGCAGAAACAAGAAAACCTTTTCATTATGAAGTAAGGTACCAGAAAGTACAGGAGTGTGTTTATCTTGTTGAAGCCACAGTGCAGGATGTAAAGAATAACCAGAAGCAATGTTACAAATTTACTAAATTATACAAACCTTAAGTTTGTCTTCAAGTTTTGTAAAGAAGTATGATAGTATGATATTATTCTGCTGCCTGTGGAGTCAATCTAGGTCACTGTGACAGCTGGTCCAAGTCGGAAGCAAGACCTCTGATCTCCGCCTGCTCTTTGAGCTCCGACATTTCCTTCCCAGACTGTTACCTGGGTGTGAGATTCCTCAGGTGTGCAGAGCCAAGACATGCGGCTGAGTCCCAGCATATCCTCCACAAAGCACCATTCACTGTCCGCAGAGAGCTGCTCGCTTCCCACATCTTATTTTTACTATGTATTTAATGCAACGCAAACATCCTGGATGACACAGCAGACAATCAACTCAAACCCTGAAAGTGTGCTGTATGTAATTTGTAAAAGTGAAAAGCTGCAAAATCAGTTGAATAACGCCGAGACGTTTCCTTTGTTCATACATTTTTGCTGGAGTTTTTTTTCTCGAAATGGAAATTTAGTTTCAGGTCAGGAGGTTAGACCACAGCTATACTCTACAGAAAGTTACCAGTTTCATAGGGTTTGGGTTATTTCTGATTTTGGTCATGTTCTGTTTTGTGGTTCTTTAAACATTGTGGTTGGGTGTGTTCTTGTTTCTTGTGGTCTTTGATTTCCTAAACCAGTGTTTCCAAATCCATGACCCGTGACCACTGCCCGGCATTACAGATCCCTCCTTCAGCACACATTTTAGTCAGAGACCTTCCTGCTCTTTATTCCTGGTCTTCATGATGCTGTTTGTTGACTAATGTTCTTCAACAAACCTCTGAGGCATTCACAGCACAGCTGGATTTATACTCTAAAAGTGTAGATTCAGTTACACACATGTGACTCCTGAAGGTAATTGGTTGCACAGGATTTTTTTGGGGGGGGAGGGTATCAAGAGTAAATGGGGCTGAATACAAATGCAAGCCGCACCTTTCAGATTTTAACTTGTAAATGAAAATATAAACTCATGTATCCTTTTAGTTAAACTGCACAATGATACATTACTTTGTGTTGGTTTAAACGTATTGAGGTTTTTGGTTGTAACGTCACAACACTTTTACAAGGCACACAATAACATCACTCATAAACTTACTTCCACTTTCGCCCTGGCTGTGATAGAGGGTTATATACATTAAATCTGACACTACTTACCAGTTTGACCTTTCTTTCAATTTCAGTTGTGATCATACTTGTCCCCCTTTGTATCTCGTTAACAGTGTAGTTATAGCTTGTGTTCTCAGGGCTTCTTAACCCTTGGCTTTCCATCTGTTCAATCAGAGTTAGGCAAAACGGCCCTCTCATATGTTGCCCCCTCGTTGTGAAACTCCCCAATCTAATATATTGAGATTTTATACAGACTCGAATATTGTAAGTGCTATTACTATTCATTGCCCTATTTGCATGGTTAATAAGTGTTGTTTTAGTGGGTGAGTCTGAACAGGTCCATTGAGAAAACTATGATGTTGGTGTCATCGCGGTTGATGTGTCTAAATAACTTATAAAAGCAAGACAAAAAATGTCCCAAGGCAAGGCACCATTCATAAATTGGGTATTTCAAATTGTTATCCCGGAAAGTAATGGAGTGAAAGCGAGAGATCCACCTTAAAAACACAAAACCCATTAATAGTAAAAAGTCCAGATTTAGGGAAGCAAACATTTTCTTCACATCTCACATTTTTATGCCGTTTGTTCCTCAATGTGGTAGCAGAAATAAAATGCTGCGGTGACACTGGACAAACAGGTCTCTAATGATCTGGAGGTGTCAACCTGGTCCATGTCTTGTCATGAACTGTGAGATTTTAGCAGAACCAAAATACAGACAGGACGTTGAAGGCCCTGTAATGAAAATCTAAAATTTTAACAACTCAGAAACAAACTTACAAATGAGCTCATGGAACATCGGGCATGGAGAAAATAAAGGAGTAGCAGAGAGAAGGAAATCAAACGAAAGAAGCCAACGAGAAACAGAGAGAACTACAGAGAAGATATCCTGAGGGTGGAAAAACCAATCAGGAGAAATGAGGAACAGCTAGGGCAATCGGAGGAGATGTATAGCAGCTGGCAGGATGAAAGATGAAGCGGAGCAGGACAAATGCTGCATTATAGTTGCAGTTGGAACATGTAAATTCTGACTTCCGACTTGGAAGAACTCAACTGGAACAGCCCCTAAAGTCATACGTTCCCCTCGGAAAGTCCCAGACATTTTTTTAAGGCTGATTGTCCAATCCAATATGGCAGCTCTTCGCATCAACAACGGTGACCTTTGATGAAAACATGTTTATTTTACACAGTTGTAAGAATGTGTCTAAAATCAATGTTACACGTAACGTCTACATCTCTAAACCAAATAAATTAAAGCTGGTGTTAGCATGTGGAAAATACAGCTTTAAATAACCTTCGTAAGAACTACTATGAACAAAACAACAGCTTCCTGGCCATCGCCATACTGGAATCCCAATCTTTTCCGTACTTTTTTTTCTGGAACTTCTCTGATTGCGTTAACCAGAACGATGTTAACTCGGGTGTTACGCAATTCCCAGCTCCAAGTTCTGACTTCCAAGGTAAATGGAACGCAGCGAAAGAAACTGAAATAACAACAAAAAAGCACATATCAGCCCAGTAACACTGAAATGTATTTAGATCCAAGAAGTGTTAGCTGCCGCAGTGACGTATGAGTTAGCTAGCCAGTGACAGGAAGTGCCTCACCAGAAGTCTCACGCACAAAAAAATGGACTATATCCGTATTTCGGTTGAAAAAAAGGAGGCTAGATCATCAACAAATTTTTACTTTTTATTTTATTTATTTATATATATATATATATATATATATATTTTACAAATCAATGAATTTGTGCATGGATTGAAGGACTAGTGTGACATGATCTAGTTTTCCTGCTGTTGGTCAGGACTCAGCAGCAGCATTTTGGATGATCTGCAGCCACTCATTTTTCACAGACATCATTACAATAATCTAACCTACTGTAAATAAAAGCAAGCACCAGTTTTACCGTGTCCTGTTTAGATTGGAAACCCTTTATTCTGGCAATGTTATCAGGTCCTAGTAGGCTACTTCAGTAATAGAAAATATGTTCATGTTAAAATTCGGGTCCAAGTTCATGATGTTACTCTGGACCCTGTGGGTTTCAGCTTCATTGATTCTGATTGAGTGCTGATTTCATAACAGGAAAAAAAAAACATTTTATGTCTCTTTTAAATGTTCTGAGTCCTATTAGTGTAACCGTTTGGGTAATTGAGAAGAGTGTCTTAGTATCTATTATATTACAGGGACTTACAAGAAGCTGTGAACATAGATTTAAACAAATCTGAAATATTTTGTTCCAAACAGTGCTTATGCTTTTTATTTTATTTTTCATTATTATTACCACATTCTTTTGTTCTTTTTAGCCATGGGAAGCATGTTATTTAAGCAATTTAGGAAAACCTATGCACCGTCTTCATTGGTGTTCAGGTGTGCAGGTGACGGATGCTGCACTATCAGTTTACCTGCAGGGACTTGCCCTGGTTCGTCCATCTCCTTGCACTAACCTAACCTATATGGTTGGGTAGTTTCATGAACATTGTACTCTAAAACATCAGTTTCCGTGGATGCTCTTCCTCCCAGCCCCCCTCCTCCTCCTCTGGCCAGCCTGCGTCACCTCCACTCCGGCTGCTGGATGGGCAGGGATGGAGGGAGTGGGCAGTTCATAGTTTCATTTGTGGCGTCGCTTTCTCCCGTCTCCCTCCTTTCTCCCCGAGCCTCCGAGCCTGTCGGTGCACGGCTGCAGCTCCAGCTTGCATCTACCTGCGCACAGCATCCAGCCGCTTCCTCCCCCCTCCTGACCGGACAGTCGCACTGCAGCACGCAGAGAGGAGCTGACGGGACATACTTGTAGCGAGAAGTCGGACCGTCCTGCTTCAGCTGAAATGCTGCTGACAACAACCAGGTAGGCTTTTGAGTCGCTAAATGTAATGACTTAATAAGTCGACATTTGATTTCATGCCAGGTGGAAAGATTGTTCTCTTTGATGCTTTGCGTTATAACAGCGTGGAGTTAATTTCAGCTGCGCCCAGCTGTGAGGTGCATTACTGTGCAAAAGTTTCAAACCAGCTCTCATTTCTTTAAACTTTGCTTCGATGCAACTGGCTTTCTGGCGTTTTTAAGTGGACTTTATCAGTATTTAATCTGACTCTGAAGGGGTTTTTCAAAGTTTCTTCTTGGACTGTGGCTGCTTTCCCTTTGAACTTCATTGGAACCGCTTACTGAATAGATGCGTAACACAAACTGATCAAGGTAGGCAATTGGAGAAGTGTGAAGCATATATATATATATATATATATATATATATATATATATATATATATATATATATATATATATATATATATATATATTGACTACTTCAGGGTGTATACATTAAACGGAAGAAAATCTATTTCAAAACCTCCTGAAAATGCAATTGAAAAATTACATTTAGAGTAAGACATTAATCTGGACACCCTTAAGATTTACTCCAAGTTACGATATCTAAAATTACACACACGGTTATTTCTGTAGTTGATATCAAAGTGCATGCCCTCACAATCACAAAGAGTCTGGACACGTTAAACCTTCATTGAGGAAACCTTTACCTTCTGAGAAGTAAAAACATGAAGGACAGACAGAATTTTGCCAGCAAGAATGTAGACAAAGACCAGGACTTCTGAAATAAGGTTCTTTGGATAGATGAGTCTTGTACTGAATTATTTGGACCCAAGAACAGAGGATATCTTTGAGTTAAACCATATATAGCATTCAAGGTAGTCACCCTCATACCAACTTCGAAGCTTGGAGGTGGAAGTGTCATGGTTTGGGGATGCTTTGCTGCACCACGGCATGGCCACATGATCCACCATGAGGTTTACTATGTGTAAGGGGGTACATCTGAGATCATCTGTAGCTTCAATGAAAAGGTGTTAGATGATGTGTAAAATGCAAGAAACTCTTCAAACATCTCAAAAACAAAAGTAAGAAGAGGGACAAACTTTCATCAGATTGTTTCAACCAAAGAGGTTAAGACTAGCTATTGAGGGGAAGGGTGTCCCAGGTTTACTTCCACTGGAAAATGCCTTTTTGTTGATAACTTTTTGATAAATGAGCACTTTAAACACAGAGGATGCCACTTAAAGGTACATCAAACATGGCAGACTCTTCCGGAAACATGCTTCAGGACACAGCTATATTCTCGCTCTGCCCTCCTGGTTAGTGTCCTTTGAAACTAGAAAGTTAAACCTTTCCAACAACCGATTGCACATCTTTTTCCGACGCTGTCAGGGGACGCAATTTCCGTACGTAACGTTGGTCATATAAGTGGTAGCAGTCAATTTTATGACCTCCATGCTTCATGCACAGTTAGCTTTATGAACTGCTCCAGACCCGGTTGATGATGTACAGCGTAAATGTCGTGACCAAAGGCTCTGTCAAATGCAGAAGGAGTCCTACTTTTATTTGACCAGATTCCCTTTTATGAAGTGAAAAACACATCTGGCACAGTTTTGGCACATTTGCCTGAACTGTGCCAACATGCCAGTTCCGCCTGGCACAATGGCAAATAAAACCTTTGTGGATCAAATAGGCTTAAACAGATTCAGTCCAAGTTTGCTGCATTTATAGTAAAGATGTTGATTTATACAATTCTCAGGTGTCTCCTAGGTTTTTGAAAGGACTTTCATAGTGTTTTTCACCGTTTATTTAGAAAACACTTTAGACAACAGTAAAAAAAAAAATCTATTTTCATTGTTTAATCACAAATAAACCATACATACTAACAATTGTGATAGTGGTTTCACTGGAGAAATAATATTATATGTCTTACCTATAAACTGGTATCAGATAGTTGCATTTAGATCCAATACTTGTAGAGCTATTCCTGATTTAATTCAGTTGCAGAACTTGCTTCTGAACTTTAGAACTGAATAGGGTGTCCTTATTTATCTCTCATGACAGTAAAGCAGTAGATAAAAGTCAAGTCTTTTATTGATAGGAAAAAACACAGCAGAGACCTGGCAATGGACCTGATAGATGCACCATCTGTTTGCTGTTCATGTTTGCCATGTCTCCCGCTTATGGCTCTACCGTCTTGGTACAAAATATGTTATTATTAGAGACAACATAAACACAATTACACTGTCACATCCTGGCTCCAGAGCATGACAAAACTGTTGATATTTATCAAATCAATTATGAAGATAACATGCTGAAAAACAAGAAGTGTGGCAGTCAGTGTGTGGTTGAATGAACAATATTCCCATGTATGTATTAAATCCAGAAAGCAAACAATGGATGGAAAGGAAAGAATACCTGAAGCACCGAAGAGGTGGGATTGTAAAAGGCTGAAACTTTGGGTCCAGGTACTGTTGAAATACAGCAGCAAACCATCACATAATACTTTGGTCAATTTATTTGCCCATTTTAATTCAATTTATTTTATATAGCTTTATATATTTATATTGAACCCAGGACCTTCTTACTGCAAGGTAACAGTGCTACCAACTGCATCACTGCACAAAATCATCACATTCACTCAAATACAACCATCCATTATCTTGACCTGTATACCATGCAGGGTCGCAGGGGGGCTGGTACCTATCTCCAGCGGTCATTGACCGAGAGGTGGGGGTCTGCCCTGGACAGGTCGCCAGTTTCTCACAGGGCCACTCACATGCAGTCCGATCATATAATCCGACTGAGACCCAGCTACAAACAGCCCAATTCAGTCCAAATGTATCTAAAGAAGCCCAGCTGACTGAAATTGACTCTCAGCAACCCCTTATCTTAAGAGCTAATGTAGGACAGTTTTATTAGAAGCAGACTCAAATTGATCACAGTCTACTCTTACAAAGTGGGTTAAACAGACGAAAAGGAAACGGATAATAAAACACAAAAACACAAGACCAGAATTACCTTCTATTGATAAAAGAAACACAAAGAGAGAGCACAAAATTGACAGCAGCAAGAGCATTACCACTGGTTCTGTCCAGAGAAGAGAGAGTCAATATGTCTTCTAGCAGTCTAAGCCTACAGCAGAATACAGTAGAAAAATAGATAGAAAATAATTTAAGCAAGCTAATCTAGAGGCTTTATTGAAAAGAAAAGTTTTAAGGCCAGCGTTTAAGAAATGAGGGAGAAAAAGCTGACTTTTACCCACTTCTGTAACAGTGTAGGTCTGTGTTTTATAGTGTTTAATCTGACTTTGTATCCAGAAAAAGGCCAAACAAACAAAGCAAATCTTATAATTTAATTCCATAACTTCCTGACATATTCAAAAAGTGCAGGTTTTTATGTGCCCGGGGAGTTGCTTTTAAGTCTTGAGTGCTTACCTCTGACTCTACATCATTTCATTTCATCTCTCCACTTCAGTTCACCTCGGGGCACAGGTGAATTTCAGTAATGGACATACAGAGAGCCAGAGGTCAAACTCAGTCATGCAGCCACGTTTTGGTAGCTTCTGATTATATAAAGTTCCAGTGGATTCTTGAGCTTAAGATGCAAGGCAACTCAACCCCCCCCCCCAAAAAAAATATCCTCAAAACATAAAATGCATCAAAATTGGTAGACAGGATGATTCAAATATAATATTGCTTCTTTGCTTGTAGTGGTGGAACAGCATTCAGGGTCAGCTACATGTATTCAGCACCCTTTTCTACTCACAAGGGCAAGTTTGAGGAGTGTTTTGTTCTCCTCATTTCTAACTTTGAACCCCAGCATTGGACTTATGACGAGTATCTGCTAATTTTCTTAAACCATCTCTAGCAGGTAATTTCTACTTTTCCTGTTTTGTCAATTTTCTTTACCTTGCCCCGTTCACAGAAAAATGCACTAACTGGGTGGTGCTAAAATCAGCCCGTTTGACCTTATAGTTTGTACTACTAACCTAAAACATATTACTTGGTCAGTTCCTTGTAATGTTGATTGAAAATACCTGATCTTGAAACTGATTCAATGACACGGAGACTCATCAGTGATGAACTGTCCATCTTTTTAAAAGTCTTTTTCTTCCAAGAATCAGGCTTTCTTTGCTGCAATTTAAACTAGTTCGTAGGCAGTAGTTCTCCAGACATGCTGAAGGTCTTGTGGTTTTTCATTCTGAGAAGGCTGCAAGTACGCGGTTCGAACCCCGCAGACTGCCACTAATGGGTCCCTGAGCAAGACCCTTAGCCTCAGATTGCTCCCCAGTCGCTGCCCACTACTCCCATAAGGAAGGGATTAAAAGCAGAAGACAAATTTGATGGGAATGTACAATTGCAATGACAATTTCTCTTACGGAGGAAAAACGTTTTTGACATTTTAAAAAACCCTGATTGAATTATAGTTCAGAGCTAAGTGGCTTTATAAACAGAAAACCTTCCTCTCAAAATGATCAGGTACCGGAGTGAAAATAAGTGGAAACATAGTTTGAAGCTTTCCCAGACCCACTGGATGGTGAATCATGGTGGGTGGCTTTCTGGCACAGTAATGTTGTGGGGAGACATCCTGGTGGTTTTTCTTGGAGATGTGCAAGCAAAATATGCAAGAAGCCAGAGTTATGGTGTCGACTTAATACTCTAACTTCTCTCACAGATAATTAACTTCGTTTAGGGCCTTTGCTCATTTCCGGCACGTCAAAGGACATATCATTTTCTGACCTTTTGAAGTTATCTTAAAACATAAAAGTTTCTACTGAATAAGTACTTTGTGGGGACACACAGTTGGTTCTTCGCATGCTTGCATGTTAGGGGTAATTGTATTGCAGGATTTTAGCAGTAGACAGCCTAATGGTTACTCTGATACTTTTTTAAACACTTCTAATCTCTCCAATGAGAAAATCTAGTTGATTTTCGATTAGAGACCTTGCCATAATACACAAACATAAAAAGTCCAGAGGAGGACTGAACAGAAGACCTTCTATGACCAAAAAACAACTACCTACCACTTCCCTGTAAGGTTGTCAAATGAATTGGTATTTTGAAATAATCAATACTTAAGAAATAGATTTTTGAAGATACTGATTTGCATCAAAATTAATATAAATTGTGTCGTTTTCATCTCCACGTTTTTTTCAAAGAGCGTTGCTCAGGATTGCTGAAGACACTTATCTCGCCTCTCTGTTGCTAGAGGAAAGCCTTTGTGACTTTACTTACTTTACTTGTATGTTGTAGTTGTTATCTTTTTTTGTGCTTACATTTAGGGACCACAACTACTAGATTAGGGCTATAAAACAATCACTGTTAGAATAAAACCTTCCAAAATGCAAATCAAATGCTGAAAAGCTCTAAATCAAATTGCTAAACTTGTGAATCCACTAAAGTCTTAACACGTAGCTACTTGCTTAGACAGCTGTGAGATTTATTTCTGTTAAAGTGTTAATAGCACACAAATAACCCATGGTATTGTTTCTTGGAGTAAGAAAACCTCAAAGCCGCCAGAGAAATAGGTTTTCTGTGAGTATTCAGTCGATAGTTTTATGTTTAAATCAATCTTGTGCGTGCAAAAATGTTGCAGTAAGTTTTACTGGTGTCGTGCACAACAATCTTTATGTTGCATGTCATTTCAGGGCAATCAAAAGTGATAAACCTGGGATTGAAAATCTAAAGTAGATTGCGTTTACCAGTAGAGTAGAGAAAGCCTGAAGTCTGGATTTACACCTGGTAAAAGCACAATTATAGTGTGCTTTAGAGACGACGTGTGTTGTTCTAGCTCAGCAGTCCTCCGATCTCTCAGCACATCAGTCAAACAGACGTGTTTGACCCGGCTGAATTGGGATCAGAAGTCATTTTCTGGCTAGCTGGTTGGGAGGGAGGGACCAGGTTTCCCTGTACTGACAGTGATGCAGAACTCTGCAGAGACCACCCATGAGATGCAGGGGGATATTCTTTACTGTGCAACATTTGCAAAACAGCATAAGCACCATCTTTATGTTTCTTCATCAAGTATACTTATTATATTTGAAAGCAATCCTATATTTCTTATATTTTTTTCAGGCCCTAAAGACAATAGCCTGGAGCTAATTTGTGTCAACAGGAGAAAGAGCCTGGATAACGCTTTGGCTGCAGTTTGCAAAACCCTAAATGCAGTGGGTGGCATCGATTTCAGCTTGACTTGTCTTCAGTGTCATTGTCGTTTAAGCAAGAACGAGCTGCAAGACTTCAGTGGCAAATGTGAGCTAAAGATGGCACAACACCAAGCAACCGCAATTTTTCTCCGCTGTCGTCAACCCGAATTCACAGACCGATGTTTGAGCCTAACAGTGGGCCCATTTGCATCAGTGTCCGGGGTCTTAATGCTGCTGTTTCTCCTCCACAAAGCCTTGTGCACAGGGATCCTAAGTGCTATAAAAACTTCCCCTTCCCAGCCATGAAAAGAGTGAGAGAAAGAAAAGAGAAACGGTGGGTGAGTGTGCCAGTGCCCTGTCCTTTAATTTTCCATGAAGCCTTTTGTGAGGGAGTCGGTATGAAGGGAAAGCACAGTGTGCAGCTGTCCTCTTGGCTCCATCATTGCTCTTTTATGAGATGTTTTCTTGTCAAGAATACTAATAGTGATACCAGCCTTGAAGTCTGCCCAGCTGCCAGGAAAACAGACTGCAATTATGCTGCCTTAAGAGAGGTTCATTTCATTTGAGAAAAGTCAATGAGGTCTGTTTGTGCCAAACCATTTTAACGAAAATGTTTGACATAAATGCAGAAAGTATACTTTATATTAACTCTTTATACACTTCAGTATCTTTCAAGAGGGTAAATCCTTACTGAGATTTACTTTTTGGGGTTTGGCTCTAACGTTCACCTTTCGGTTTTGGACTTGATCTAATTTTTTTTTTTAATGAAATAAGCCTTTTCAGGTCCCTGTTTATTTTAGACTGGAAAAACATATTTGGAGTATTGTTTGTTCTAAAGTGAACTTACCAATGCACAAGTACTAATTTGCTGTACGACACCCTGCTCATTACTAACAGGTTGGTTTGTTGTTGCTCTGTCTCTGCTAGGGTTGCAGACACCAATTTAAGATGAATAAAATGTCTCTTTAAAGGGGCCTAGTCACGTAAAATGACCATAAAAAGAAAACACACAAAAAAAACACGTATCCATCTTCAAACAAAAAGATAAATGCCAAGCGTTCATCTTGATAGTGTTTACTTGTCCTTCCTGAGCCTGAAAAGAAGTTTGCACCGGGTGTGATCAGCAGACATAAACATTGTTGTGCCATCTGCCGGCAGTACCGCGGCGCTATCAGAAAGCGAGATGCCGACAATTAATGCAGCTACTCTAACAGCCAGTAGAGCGTCCTGCAATGTCTCGTAGTAAAGTGACAGCTCGGCGTGGTCAAAGACCCACATGATCTCCAGGGCTAGTGTTACTTAACCTCTTTCTCGCTCAGCTCCATTGCCAATATCATTGTTCTGGTCTAAAAATTTACTTTGTTTACTAACAAATAGAGCAAAAACTAAGTGTAAAATACAGAAATAAAATATAGTAAGCCAAGAGGGCGCAACCATTTAATTGGAAAACCTTTGTGTGCAACCAGAGTGAGCTACTGTAGAAATTAGTAGTCATAGTGTGTGACTTGGCCCCTTTAAAAGGAGCAAAGCGTTAAATTCCAGGATTTTTACAGACGTCTGCCCCCTCTGGTGACAAGTTGAAATGACACCAGTGTTGTGCAAGTACATGGGAGAAGAGGAAAAGCATCTTCCCATGCGACTGCACAGCTCTTTTATTCAGAGTCCTAATGTCTTCTGTCGTAAGAAAGCTATAAATATTGAAGTTACCCCGAGTTCTCGAGCTAATGCATCGATTACGGCAGAGATTTAACAAAGTAGCCAGGTGCACGCCCAGAGGATTCGGCCCGAATCACTCTCTCATGAACTGACTAATCCAGCCTATAGAGGCTACTGCGTAAATAGAGGATATCTAATTTTACTTGCCGGGTAATTACAAGGGCATGAAAGGGAAATAAAATAAATATTTAACTTCCAATCTTGCACTATGCACCTTTAAGGACTGTAATAAAAGAAGCTTTAAGAAGACAATCAAGAATGTCTTGTGTAACTTTCTTGTCATGAATGATCATTAATTATTTATGTCATGAACAGATGCAACGTTGCTCCTGTGTGAGAAAGAGCGGTTTTGTTAGCAAAGGGTTTTAACAAAATTTTAAACAAAGAGAAAGATTGTGGAGTTGGCTTTTTAAAGTGGGTTTAGCATTGTATCTTAGTGATTAGCACTGTTAAGCTAAATTTACAATGTATGAAACCTCTATCTATGTCTGGGTAGAAGGTTTTGTTGCAGAAGGAGATCGTCGGGGTTTGTGTGGGAAGGCAGAAGAAGACGTCTGCCCAGGCTTCGGTTCTAGTAACAACTCATGAATTTGCCAATATTGTCGAGCTAGCTCCAGGATTTTATTCGCAACATTCGATAGATGAATACGTTAATCCATGGATGTTTGCAACCATTAACACTGTGACTTGACTACTATGTGCGCAGTGGACCTAAATAATTGGAGGAAGTGTAAATGGCAGCTAAGATATTAAATGATGCCGTATCTGAAGGCTCTAAAAGAGAAACAATGGCCTTCTGTGGCTTAATTTCAAAGCTGAACTCCTGCCAAGGCTTATTGAGTTCCTTGGGATGGCAGAGCTGCTGGCAGAAGAGAAACAACAGTATTTAGAAGTTTGGGCGGGATTCGCAAGCACTCGACTAACCGTCAGGCTTTATCCACATAGCCTTGTGAGTCTCCAAACCTGAGAGTTTTCACAACATCTCCACATCACTGATTTGCAGGAACTATTGCTCACTATAGGTAGAGTTCTGGGGGACATCTCTCTTCAAGCCAGGTGTCTAAGGTGGAGTGTAGACTAATTGAACCCTCCAGTTCAGCAATAGGCCTCTTTTTAGATTTTCTTCTGTGAGGTTTTATGAAATGGTCACATACAGCAGAAAGATCTATAAAAATTCAGGAGAACAGTTACACCTTTCTTCTACTTTCAAAGCTCAGGTTTAAAACTAAGCTCTTTGAAGAAGTTGACACATGAGCTGGGTTGAATACAAAATAGCTAATAAACTCAGTTTGAAAGAAATGGTGCAGAAGCACAGCTTTTCCACAATGAAGGAACATTTCCAGGTCTTACCGAGGTTGCCAGTATGAGTTAACTGTAGACGTCCCGTCATGCCTGCTGGGTTAATAACAGGCCCGGGTTGGTGACAGAGGGCTGGACGGATGCCGCCGGGCTGAGACGCTGTGTCATTAGCTCACGGAGGTGATAAATAGCTTGAGGTCAGAAGCCTGTGGCACCGATTTCCTTTTGGAAACCAGAAAAATCTGCTGTATGGTTGAGCTCTCAGTTACTTTTCATTTATTTTCAGTGGCTCCTGTGATTTTCAAAAGCCTCCACGGTTCGCTCAGATCACTCTGATTCTTTCTTTAAAACCAGAGGGTTAAAATGATTCAGTTGCAGTTGGATGCATGAGGCATTGCTGCCAAAATAGTTGCGTAAAACAACAGTCCCATATTTCCATTAGTTATACACTGATTTACATATTAACATCAGATATGGTTAGATAAGAAGCAATGATGAAAATTAAAATCTTAACCGTGTCCATAAAATATGCTTTTTATACCTTTGTATGATATATTAAGGTAAAGAAAATAAAACTAGACAGAATGTTAACGAAATAAATCAAATAGCGTCTTAAAATGCTAACAAGCAATCTAATTCAGACCCATCAAACAAATTTATTGTTAACTTTTTACCATTGTTGATAAATGAAGGAGTCGTGGTGAGTTTTTTGAGGTTGTGCATTCAGTTTTCTGCATAGATACTCAAAATAAAAACAGGTCTATTGAAGAATCTGTAAAACCATATTCAAGGAAATCGTAACAAATGAAGGAGCATCAAAAGATTCAACCATATTCAAAAAGTTTTTCAGACTGACCTTTATTCAGTGTGCAGTGCTGTGAAAACAGTACTTGCCATCTTACAGGTTTCTTCTGTTTTCACCTTTTGTCACACTTTGATGTATTTGAAGGAGATTAGAGGAATGTTTGTTGAACTTTGTGGATTTTGTGTTTGATTTATTTGAGGAATACACATTACCTGTTGGGTTTGGCAGCTGTTCTCTCTAATTAATCTTGTGAAGGAAGGCAATCAGGCAAGTAGATTAAGGTATATCCAATAAGAGTAATAGACATTTTAAACCAAAATAAAGACAAGACGATCCAGAGGGCTCTCTGGTGTAGATGCGTGGTAAGCTCCAGTTACGGCATAATATTGGCAGAAGAAAACGAAGATGAAGTTACTATCTTTCACTAGAACAGTGGTTTAGAATCCTGGTTCTCTGGACCCACTGTCCTACATGTTTTAGACACGTCTGCTCCAGCACATCCGAATCAAATGATTGCATTTACCTCCTCAGCAGCCATCAAGAGCTGCAGAGGCCTGTTTATCACCAGTTTATTTAAGTCAGGTGTGTGGAGGCAAGGAAACACCTAAGGCATGCAGGATAGTGGGTCCCGAGGACCGGAATTGAAAACCACTGCAGTAGAAGAACAATGAAAAGATGCCCCATATTACTGCAACCGAGACAGACGATCTGACACCGGATGGGAGATCAGCCGGTCGGCTCATGATGTGAGTAGCTAAGTTGATAGATTGAAGGTGGATGAGATCAACAGGGAATAGGAGGGGGTTGGGGATGAGAAAATTAGACAAACACGCTTCCCAGCCACCGCAGGACCACAACACAAATCTATGAGGAAAACAAACACCAAAAAATAAACACTTAACAGAAATCCCTTTTTTAACAAAACCCTATAAGACCTTTAAGAGGCTAAATGTATAAATGGAAAAACAGCAAAATGTAAAATAATAGCAAGTGAAGTCATTGACAAGCATGTGTGGAGGGTAATGCACTCGTGTTCTCTTCAGCACTCATATAGATCAGTTTGGGATCAATGGAGCATGTTTACTTTATTTAATTTCCCTTCAGGATAAATAAAATATTTTTGAGTTGAACTAAATTGAACCATTGAATCGCATGCCTTCCAGCATCCAAAATCAATTTCCTTCATTAGTCTTGGTTACATGTCACTGGTAAATGGAAAGGTCTCCAGTTCATTATGATACACGTGGATTCATTTTTACTTACAGTGTTTCTCATTTCACCTTTACAGACATGTCCAGATCCTTCCCCTCATCTGTGCAGTTTGTCATCTTACCCTGGCCTTCCCCATCCAGGCACCATCTGCTCATGGTAAGTCCACGTTTATGACAAAGGCTTCGCAAAAGAAATTGAAACCCCATGAACATTCGCCACATTTTGTGACGTTACAGCAGCTTATGAATGCAGGTGGTTGGGCTAGATCAGGGGTTTCCCAAACTTTTCAGCCTGTGGCCCAAAAATAACAGAACCAGAGACTGACAACCCCCTTTAGGTAGGTGGGATGTTTTTATGAGAATAAAGTCCCGATGTTACAAGAAAAAAGTAGCATTTTTATAAGAACGCTTACAAAAAACTGCAGCATTAAAATGAGGAATGTTCAGCATCTTGTAAAGGTATACTTTTGTATCGGTTTCAAAAATAAGGAAATACTAAATCTTTTTGGCACACCAGCTTCAAATCATCTAGCGACCCCCCGGGGGGTTCTGTCCCCTACTTTGGGAAACCCTGCACTAGATTGCATTTGTTGTAAAACCAATTTATTTTATCTCCACTTAACAATTATGCACTACTTTTGGTGAAATCGCATAAAGTCCCAATAGATTACATAAAAGTTTCACCAACATGGTGCTAGCGGGCCCTCAAGGCAACCTGTGTGGTGCCCACAAGCCTGTTCTATAAAACACACAATCCACCACCAAAACTTTATTTTAGTCCGTCACTCTTCTTGTTCAATCACACTTGCATTTATACAGATTTAAAAATGACAATATCAGAATCAGAATCAGAGATACTTTAATAATCCCAGAGGGAAATTACTTTCGTTACACGCTCCAGATATACAAACATTATATATATATATATATATATATATATATATATATATATATATATATATATATATATATATATATATACAACATTCCACACAAAAATAATATAAATATATACATATGTAACTATATATATATATATATATATATATATATATATATATATATATATATATATATATATATATATATATATATATATATAAAACAAATCATTAAAAATGTTAATATTTTACTTAAAGTTGAGGTGAACTTTGACTCTTCTAGTTCAAAGGTCAGTACTGGTAGCCCTTCGTATGACACAACACCAATGAAGTAGCTCTCAGTTTCAAAAAGGTTGGTGACCCCTGTTGTGATGTGTAATAATTTGTATGTTTTGCAAAGTAACTGTACATCTATGTTTCCCTTTGTCTGTGCTCACAGTGCAAGTTATAAATACTCTTAACAGGTCAAAATATATGCCTGGATTTTCTAAAAGCTAGCCCTCACTTTTAGGTCTAGATAATTATTTTGGCAATTTCTCCAGGCTTCTTTGTTTTTTTTCCCCCTCTATTTTCATCAGATGACGTGCAGCAGCTGCAACTGAACATCCCCGTCTCAGGTCCAATTCTTACACCTCTGGGCAGCTCCATTTCTATCCCATGCTTGGTGTCTCTGTCCTCCACCTCCTCCTTGTCCCCCTCTGTGGTGCCACGGGTGAAGTGGACAGTGGTGTCTGGCGAGGTTGAGACAGAGATCTTGGTAGCGCGAAGTTCAAGGGTGAAGATCAACGAGGCGTACAGAGACCGCGCGGCACTGCTCAACTACACCTCTTCCACGGAAGATGTGTCCCTGTTGTTGGAGGATCTGCGCCACAGTGACTCCGGCTACTACCGCTGCGAGGTGCAGCAGGGACTGGAAGATGCCATGAAAGTCGTACAAGTGCAGGTCAAAGGTAGTACTGGGATTTTTAATGCCTATTTGAGTTTTTTTCTTGGTGCATTCTGGACATTTTGAAAAAGCAGAGATGCTACTGCTAAATTTGATAAACATCATGCACCAGGGCTGCACGATATCTGCATTACGCAGTGTTGTTGCGTGATTGAAAACAAACCTTTCATCCAGTATATCTGATTGTGTAAACGTGTGCATGTTTGGATGTGTTTAGGGGTGGTGTTCCACTATAGAGATGCTTTGGGTCGGTATTCCTTCTCCTTCCAGCAGGCCCAGAGGGCTTGTGAAGGCATCGGTGCACAGGTCGCCACACCCGACCAGCTGCTTGCAGCTTATTTTGATGGATATGAGCAGTGTGATGCAGGCTGGCTGGCAGACCAATCTGTCAGGTGATTTGCCATTCTTTTTTTTTAAGCTTTCAGTGCATTTCATCCTCAAATGATGCAAAGTCCACAAATCGCTGCTTTAAAGCCTTGAAATGTTTATGAATACTGGATTTGTTGTTTAATTTGTCAAACATGCATTAATTTCCAGGTTGCTCAGAGGTTATTTCAATTTCAGAAAGCATTTTTCTTAACTGATGCAGGTATCCAATCCAAGTGCCCCGGGAAGGCTGCTATGGAGACATGGATGGGCAACCAGGAGTGAGGAACTATGGAACGATGGATCCCGATGATCTCTTTGATGTTTATTGCTATATAGAACAAATTGAAGGTATGAAATATAATAATATCAAATGTATTAATGTATTATATGCATACAATTGCAGTTGAAACTAGATATATGAGTAAACTGCCAACTTTTTCTCACTGTCTGGCATTAAACCAACTAAACGTTTTCCAGCTCAGGTTAACAAATTGACTATAATTTACTAAATGCTAGAGTTATATGTGAAATAATTTTTCAAGATGAGATGTTTCTAAACATTTACATAGTATTTCAGAGGATAACCTTTTTCCCTGTGTGACTTGGGTGAAACATTTTGGGTATCTAAATGTTTCTCACAATAGTTTGGTGGATTTTTGGCCCTTTTCTCTTGACAGACGCGGGCATAATTGAGTCTGGTTAGAAGCCCGCTATGCCCACGGACACCTCCTTAGCTCTGCCCACAAACTTTCACGATGCCAAAACATTGACTTAATTGTCCTTTGCCACTTAGTAACTAATTGGGTGGCATATTAATGGTCATTGGAAGACCAATCTGTCGCCAAACTGTAACTTCCTGATTGATTTCTTTAGATGTTTTTTTATCTTACATAATGTCCTTTGCTCTATTTTGTGAAGTGCACCAAGCCCTCTTGTTGTGAAACATTCCCACAGCTGGATTGATGCTCTCAGGCTGGTTAGCTTCTTTGGTCCAAATGGTCATTATCGCCAAAACAGTCTTACCTTTATCAAACCACGAGACATGCCTCCAAAGATTAAGGCATTTGTCATTAAGTGTATTTCTAAACTATGTTGCCTTTTGAGTAATGGGTTCTTCATCCCTGAGTTGCCTTTCAGCCAATGTTCAGGACTAGTTCCACTGTGTGTACTGAAAATCTCTTAACAACGCCAGCCTGCATCCTCACATAGTCTAAAGGCTTACGCATTTTCACACCAACATACATTTATCTCATAAAACCAGTCTTCTTCTTGAACAATATCATGCCCAAACATCTCCATGGTTATATATTTCATATATATCTGTTTGAACAGATATGCTCAGTATCTTCAGGAATCTTGGTATTGTACCCAGGATATACTGCCTGATATATGTTTTTAAGAATTGTTTTACTGTATGATGTCACACAAGGGAACAGTGTATTGTACGGGTTGCCTTAAAATAAACAAATTACTTTTATCACATGCCTTTGATGCAGTGCATCTGAATTAACCATTCATAACCTCAAGGAGCCATGACATCTTATAGTCGTTTATTCTCCGTTTTTAAGGCCTGGTTTTAGTTTAGCCTGGTTTGATGTCAAGACAGTGGATGGAATATGTATTTTTGTACAGAGTATGCAAATATCTGGTCTCAACTGTCTACTATGATTTATCTACACCATTTCTATATATATTTTTGCAATACATACATGGCAACATCTTATGTTATTTACTTTGTGAGTTTATCATAATACAGCAAGTAAATGTGTAATTCCTCATTTTGTTTTTTAATAACTATATGCAGCAGAACATCAGAACAGAACAGATCTCATTCTTGCCTACTCCAGTTTGTTACATGACCTTCATACTTATACATTGCTCTGCAATACCCTTGTCTAAACCCTCATTTTATTAGTTTACTTCCAAGGACTCAGACTTTCTTGCAATCGTTTGATGTGGTATTGATCAGAAGTTCCTGAGGCTTTTAGAAGCTCTTTTCCAGGTTCACAGCTAATACAGAGCTGGTGGAGAGTTAATACAACCTCAACATGGGCATTAATACTTTTAGTCTGTTGATGAAACAGTTTTTTCCATGGTAGAAGCTTTAGTTAATAAAAGTTTGCATTTATTGTGGATTCTCTCTAATCCATACATGATTGAAATTATGCATACAATTTTTGGGCTGCTGTACAGTTTACTGAAGCTTAGAAGGTGTCAGTTTGGGAGTAGGTGCTTCTCTCCTGGGGCCCGTTCTTCGTACATTGCTTAAAACATCCGAGATCAAATTAGACATCCAAGATGATTTCATCCGGCTAATCATGATCCGGCTAATTGGGTTCTTCGAACACACCTGTTGTTTAGGATTAGTATGGCTGGATTGAGTTATCTGAGATAACTGCGCGTTCATGCGTCGCTTTAAAAAGGGAAATGTGTCAATAGTAGAAACATTGATCAGCAACGCTGCTATTGGCTGTTCAGCATGGCCAAAGAACGCCCACAGTTTTTCTCCCAAGCAGAACACGAGCTTTTAATGGAAGGTTATGCCAAATTTGAGTCATTAAAACGACAGGGAACACCTCAAAGTCTGCTAAAGCCAGGAGAGAGGGCTGGCAAAAGGTAGCAGACAAATTACATGCATAAGTGCTGTCCATGTTAGATGTTTCTATCACTTTCTACAGTATGTATTTTTGCATTTTAATAATTTCATATTTACTTTGTTCTTTTATGTCAGAGCCTCCACGGGACCCACTAGAACATGGGGACAAGTAAAAGTGAAATACAAGAATATTCTACAAAATGGTAGCTTTTAATTATTATACTTTATTTTAAAAAGTCACTTGTTATGGCAACAGATCCAATATCGGTGTCATTCCTTAGACACTGGAAGTAAAGGACGCGTGCAAAACGTGAATTTTAACTAAAAATAGTTTATCTATGAAAAACATGAAGTTTTTCCTTTTCCAAGTCATACACAGCTTACACGGTCAAAAACTGTATTGCTCCATGTCTAGATAATCAGTCCATAGTTTTTTCTAATACAATATACGGCTCGACAGGAAGCAAGCCTTTCAGAGTAAGACTAAACTTCACAATAAAATGGCCTGAACAAATCTTACGGAATATGATAATAAAAAGCAAACCCTCATATAAATAAATATTTTCTATTTATAGCTCTAACACCACTTTTTCCTCTTTTTAAAAGCCACTGTTAAATGAGGCGTTTGTCTGTTTATAACAGCCACCAAGAAAAATCTCTCTACAATTACACTGTCGCGCTGCACTAAAGGATCCTGTCTATTGCGCAATACGCGATTAATTCAAAAAGCTCTGAAATTATTCTTGCACCTTCCGCAACAGGTTGCTGTCGTAACAATGGACATGGCTACGACAGACTTCCCTATCTCCTCCGCTTATAAAGCTGCGATCTAATCCTGTTTACATGAAATAAGCCTGCTCGCGAGCAGGCTTAAGCTGGCGCACATGTTGCTATGACAGCAAGTCCAGGATGACTTTCGAAGAACCAAACGATCCAAGATCATGCCAAATCGTCAATCAAATCCAGCTAACTGAGTTAGCGACGTACGAAGAACGGGCCCCTGGTCAGCATTTATCAGTCCATGGTGATGTTAAATTGGCTTCACTGTGGACCGTGACACTGGTGTTCCCGGATCTTCTGGTTCATGATGCCTTAAACTTCCATGGTTCCAGGGTTGGTCCTAAACACACTAACCAGTTATTTCTTCTGAGGGTTTGTCCAAAAACAGTGCTCCAACAGAAGATAGATTGTACACACAAAATAAACTAGTTTTGAAATAAGTCAGAGCTTCTGTGTGATGATTATGAAGTGAACCCGATATTCAGCCAGACACAGGAGAAACAATCAGGAAGTTTATTTAAGGAACAAGTGAGGGTTGAGGTGAAAACAAACAAAAACAGTCCTTGAGGGAGTCCAGCAGGGAGACAGGCAGGGTGAGCTGCAGGGAGCAGACACAGATCAGGGGAATAATCCAGGAGGGAGGCAGAGCTCCAGTGGCAGTCCAGACCGGGGACTCAGACTCAGGTCCACACCAGGTCCGAGTCAACTGGCAACTCAAAAGCAGAATAGGATTAGCAGGCTTGGCGACTTACAGGAAGGCAGTGGTCAGGTACACGGGCAGACAATCAGGACAGAGGCCAGCAGAAGGCCAGCAACTGATCAGGTCTAATCCAGGCAGGCAAACATGATCCAGACAGGGGTCAGGCAGGCTCAATACCAGGAGACAGAACACTGGTCGGAAGCACAGATAAGCAGGCAGGACAAGAAATAGCTGGAAGTTGCACCGTGAGGAAAGCGACATTCTGGCAGGGAAGTGGCAGAGGAAGCAGGCTTAAATAGGCAAGAGAACAAAGGTGAGAGAGTGAGCTAATTAGCCAGAAACAGGTGGAGGTAATCAGGGGAAGGGAAGTGGCTGAAAGAGGAAACAAGCTGACAGAAAATAAGTGGAAAGGGACAGAAACTAAACTAAACCAACCCAAAACATAAATAACCACAAAGACCAAACCTAAGATAGAAAACCCAAACTAAAACTAAAACTGTCACATTCTGTTGCTCTCTGGAAAATACTCTACTATTTCTTAAATATGCAAACTTGTAACTTGTTGAGCTGGAGACGGACCAAAATGTGGACAGAATAATAGTCTTATAATAAAGGCTATTTTTTAAGCTAAACTTATAGGGACATAGAGGAAACCACAACAATGGGGGAAACATGAGGAAAACAACGGAGAAGGGGCTTGGAAACAGGTAGATCTGACAAGGAGTAAGCAAAACCGTCCGCCTTATAAATGTTAGGGAAGGTGATTAGTGGATGAACTTAGTGGAGCGTAAGTATAATAAGCTAAGAGAAACAGATAATTGAAACACAGCAATGAAAAGAATACAAGACAAAGGGGAATAACTGATAAACATGGAAAAAATGTAGCTACAGATAAACAACAATAAACACCTGGAAGACAGAGCGATATATCAAAAACACAGAGATAACTCAAAATATAAGAATCAGACAAAAGACTCCGATAAAAACTCAAAATACATGGCATCATGACATTACCATATTTCTTTACCTAAATACTGAGTACCCTTTGGCATTTTTCACATACGTTACCACAGAAATATAAAAACATTATTTCCTTAAGGCACAGTAACGAAAAATCAAAGTTAAAAATGTTCTTTGTATATATGTCATCTGTATATCAACACAACAGGGCTTTACCTTAGCTTAGCTTAGGAGCCTTTTTAAGTCTGAATGATTCACATTTCTGAGTAATGTGGCTTAACTAACATTAACAAAAATCATTGGAGAATGGTTTTGCGATGGACTGAAAATTTGCAAAGAAAAAGCAAAAGTCATTATAAAATCTGTAACTATAGATGAGCCATCAGAAGGTGTTGAGTCTCTTGATGCCTGTGCCAGACCTTTGTTGGATTTTATTCTTGATTTTTAGCTACCTGTCTTGCAGATACCGTTACACTGTTTTGTATAGTTTTTGGCCAGACCCGCCTTCTTTTATCCTCCACCAGCTTGTTTTCTTCATTTTGTAAGCACACTATGCTCACTGCTAAAAATAAAAGTCAGCCAAAGCCCGAGGAACTATTGTTCACTTTTAAAATTACAAGAGAGTCTGCTCCAACGTTAGCAACAAGACATTTTTCTCTAGAACTGTATGGAGTGGATTAAACATTCAACACAAGTAAACAATGGAAATGTTTTTGCCTTTTTTAGGGAAAGTTTTCTATGACCCTGTCCCGCAGCAGTTATCTTTTGATGACGCTCAATCATATTGTCGAGCTGCGGGGGCACAGCTGGCAACAACCGCACAGCTGTACTCAGCGTGGAGCGAAGGGCTGGACCGCTGCAGTCCTGGCTGGCTGTCTGACGGCAGCGTGCGCTACCCCATCGGTACCCCTAGAGAGCGATGTGGTGGCCCTCATGCAGGCGTCAAAACTCTCTACCGCTTCAGCAACCAGACCGGTTTCCCCGAGCCGTCTAGCCTTCACGATGTTTATTGTTTCAAAGGTGGGTGTTTTCAAATACGCCATATAATAAAATGATGCCTTTGATATGTTTGGGATGAACCAGGCTAAAGAAGTTGTTGCTTTTAATCTGAAAGCAAAAGCTTTTAATCTGAAAGCAAACATTTAATTGCTTATCTGTCCTCAACAGGACACATAGACACTTCTACTGACTCTCCAGTGGACCACCTGTTCACAGAAGCTGAAGACTTGGAACAAAATGTGGTTATTCTACTGGAAAGAGATCAAGAAATTCATCTTAATCAACTAGAGAAACAAGTGGAACGAGAAGCACAAAGCGAACTTGAATCTTTACCCCTTTTGCCTGACTCTTTTGGTACAGAATACCCAGTCGATACAAACCAGACAGTTACTTCAGACAGAACAGGATCTTTCCGTAGCACAACCCCTGCATTGGACCTCCATCAGCCACGTAATGAAAGTGTGGAAATAAGTTACAACTTTGAGCTTCTTCCAGAACCAATTAATACCACTATCAGCACCACAGACATCCATGATTCAACACAAAACACAACAAGTCTTTCAGGTGATTACAATGGGACAGAGTTCAACCAGAACCTGAGCTTCACCTTTCATCTGTCTGAATTAGAAAGAAGCACATACCAACCACAGACAGAGAGCCAAACAGTCCCAGACACAAACTCTACTGAGTCTCTACAGTCAATCGAAGAGGCAAAGCCGTACCAGGAAAGTCATGAGACCGGTCTAATGTTTGACAAATCTCACACCAATCACAGCGAGGCACAGAACAACCGTACGGACGTAGATGCAGAGGGAGGGTTTTGGGACGGGACCACTCTGGCAGTCGGTTCATTGACTCAGGTAAAGTTGGAAGATCCAGCTTCAGAAGATCCTGCGCAGATCTCGGTCACGACTCAGGCTTCCCAAGATAAAGGAACTCCCCCCACACAAGAAACTCCAACTGCTGAGTCAGCCATTGAGACCTACTCAACCTGGACTCCAGTGGATGCATCTGGAGATATTTCCCAAGGTAGGGATACCCTTAGGAGTATGAAATAGTCTTTGGTCAACACATTTACCCCTTATATCATCATAATGTAGCATTGTGCATGGCATTATGTCAATACAACACAAAGCAATGTGTAAAGTTAAATCATAAGCTCGATTGTGCCCAGATATGACATTACATTTGAGACTGTAGATGTGCTTTATGTAGCATTTTTTTTTTCTCAAAACGTCCGCCATGTTTAGAGGACAAATATCTTCAGTTATGTTTAAATATCTGTTAAACCATAAGTATTTGAGAAAAAAAAGTTGAGGGGTTGTTTTGGAAACATTAAAGCAACTTCTTGTGAATCAATTAGAAAACAAAGCTGTGTTTCACAGTTTAAATACCTGTCTCAACATCAGGCTTAAAGGGTTTTTTAATAAGACAAGACATCCTAAAGCTGCAGGATGAAAGCCAATCACCTGAAAAGATGTCTAAATTAATTTGAAGAATTATCTGAAGATGTCTAGGCTAAAAATCAGAGTAAATTGGCTCTGAATTTAACATTTTAGAGTTTTCATACATCGCACAGACATTTGTAAAAGGGCAGATTTGTCAAATTGTCTAAATTGAATTCAAGCACTGCTGGTTTGTGGATATGTGTAGTTTGTTGTTGTTTTTTTTAAAACCAGTGCTTGTTTTTCTCTCTCACATGAGATGGATTTTTTTCAGACATGTCTGCTTAAGTTTCTTACTATGTTCAAAATAATAATTTTGATTCAGGATTTAAATATTTTTCCAATTTATTTGTCAAAAAGAAATTAACATTTAGCAACATTAGGTCAGTTTTGTTCTTACAATATCCAATACAGCTCAAAAGTGAAATTACAGTATATCTGCAATAATTGTATATCAGTTTGGATTTGTGTGCCAGTTGTTAGTATTTATATGCGTCTATGAGGGGTTTGGTTGATATTATTAAACATTAAGCCAGGTTCAAACTTTTCTCCATTAGCAATTTTGAAATGTCAGAATCTCAGCTGGTGGACTTGAGCTGAAAAAAACCTTATTTTGCAAAGACTAAACCGCTTTTAAGCAATTTAAAGACTGGAGACTTTTGTGTAAATGTTTGTCAGTTTCCAGTGTTTCTACTTTCCTAACTTGATGTTTAGATCAGATAATATATACTCTCTATAAATTCTCATACAGTAAACCCGTAACTGTTTTATGCTCTGTTCCAGAGAAAGAATCTGAAAAGGAAGCGGTCACCTTCATCTCAGCGTCTCAATCCTCCACTGCTGGATTAACCGCTCAACCGCTGGGCTCTGCGGTGGCAAGCAGAGCTCCCACCACACCCCAGAGAACAGCTCCAGGTCCAACCCTCTCTTCTGTGTCACGCCATGTGGACAAATTGGGCTTTGAAATCCTCTCCACGACACCAGACTTGTGGGAGCTCACTATTTCTAGACAGGAGGGAAGTACAAGCTTAGAAGACATTGAAGAAAAACAGGTTGATGCAACTCAGCCTCCTACTCAGGTAGTTTCGGACATAAGTTTGCCTATAACTGAATCTCCAGAGGACATGAATAACTCTCATTCACCATATAAATTTGCAACAGAACAGTATCAAACATTAGGTTATGAAGTACCTGTTGGCACAACCAACTTTTATGACGAGGCAAGCGGATATGGCCTTGAAACAGCTACTTCCTTCTTTCAAGAACACATTTCCCTGATTCCTGGCGAGAAAGTTAACAAGTCCATTTCAGTTGAAAAAGAGGCTACCATCCCCTCAACTGTTCTGGTTATAGAAGAAGAAACAGGTGACCAAAGCACTGAAAAAGAAGCCAAAGTTACCCCAACACTTCTTGAAGGAGAAACCAAAGTTACACCAACTGTTGTCCTGGCAGAAGAAACTAAAGTTAGCCCGACATTAGGTCTTGACAAACATAGAGATGTCCCATCCCTGGTTGTTGAAGAAGAACCTAAAGTAACTCCAACAACTGTTCTTGGGGAAACTGTTACCCCAACTCTGGTACTTGAGGAAGAAGCTAATGTTGACCCAACAGCTTTTCTGAAAGAAGAAACTAAAGTTAGTCCAACTTTGATCCTTAAAGAAGTGAACGTTGTCCCAGTTCTGGTCATTGAAGCAGAAGAAGCTAAAGTAACCCCAACAGCTGTTCTTGAAGAAGAAGAAGCTAAAAGTATACCAACCTTGGTTTTTGATGGAGAAAATAAAGTTGACCCAAATGTTGCAGAAGAATTTAAAGTTACCCCAACTCTGGTTATTGAGGAAGAAGCTAATGTTGACCCAACTCATTTCCAAGAAGAAGAAACTAAAGTTAGCCCAACTTTGGTCCTTGATGAAGTGAAAGTTGCCCCAGTTCTGGTTGTGGAAGAAGAAGAAGTTAAAGTAACCCCAAAAGGTGTTCTTGAAGAAGAAGAAGAACCCAAAGTTACCCCAACTCTGATTATTGACGAAGAAGCTAATGTTGACCCCACTGTTGCAGAAGAACCCAAAGTTGCTCCAACTCTGGTCCTTGAAGCCAGAGTTGTCACTGAAAATGAAGTTAAAGTAACCCCAAAAGTTATTGTTCAAGAAAAAGCTAAAGTTGACTCAATTCAACTGAATGTTATCTCAACTGTTACAGAAGACGCTAAAGTTGACCCCACCCTGATTTATGGAAAAGCCATAGCTACCCCAAACCCTCTCCTGGAGGAAGGAGCCAATGTCCCAAATTCAGAGGAAACTAATATTCTCTCTGGTGTCCCTGAAGGAGAATCCAAAGTAACTCCAACGTTAGTGAGTGATGAACTTAAAGTTTCTCCAACTCTTGATTTTGAAGAGGAAACTAATGTTGAACCAACTCTTGAGGACTTTACCATCGTTCCTCTCATTTCTCAAACATCTATGTGGAGTCTGTTGACTACCACATCTGGACCTCAAGAGCATCTAAACAGCAAAAAGGTTAGTCAGAAACCCCCCTTCTTGTCAGTGTCAGAGACCCCAAGGAGTACCAAGTCTACTTCTTCTGCCCCTACCATGACTACTCCAACACATGTGCCCAAACACACCTGGAGCCCAAGAACCACAAGACCACCTCACATTTTCCATAAGACGACAGAGCCCCAGAAGATGAACCGTTTCATGCCACCTTTGGATCATGGTGTGGTTGATCTTGAGATTAGCCTCACCCCGCCACCCACCCTGCTTGTCTTGCCCAACGAGAGGGCAGCTGTAGGTGGTACAGGGGCATTTTCAGGTAATGCTAAAATCACTCTAATCAGCCTAACCGTCCTCTTCTTGCTCCACACAGTGATGCACTAAAATCCCTGGTTTGTTTTCTGACCCACTTGCTCCATTTTCTGTAAAAAACAAAAGAAAAATCCTCCCCCTGTTTGTTTCACTTGTTGTCTCGATTGATTCCCTCACCTTTCTGACTCCTAAAAGCTTCACCCTGTTTAAACACTCCAACGCTCCTCACTGCTCTCCTGCTACTCACACTGGGACAGTTGACATTTGTCAACTTTTTTTCCATTTTTTTTTGTGCATGATGTTTTCCTACTCATCCAAAGACTGACTTCTGTGAAGTACAGACAAGTTTGAATGAATTTGTAGTGTTTCAATAACAAGAAAGGTGGCAATAGCCCCTGCAAACAGTTTCTGCACAATCACTTAAGCAATTTTACAATTTCGTGTGTTTTTGAATAAGTATTTTAAGCTAATTTATGAATGTAACAGTGATACTTTGAATGTGATACAACTGACAAATGCAACTGGTATTGTTTTTTTTTATCAAAATGTTTTTATTTTATTTTATTTTTTAATATTGCCCCGCCAGCGAACTAAAGCACACATTGGGGTTAGGGTTAGAAGCACAAACTATGTTTATTCGCAACTTGTTGTGAGCAGTGGCGGTTTTTGATGTGGGGCTTATGGGAAGTTGCCCAGGGCAACATTTGAGGGGGGGAAGGGGGGCCCCAAGCGTCAGACTCTCTGTTAGCTTTGAGCATGTGCAGTCAATAGGACCTCCTGTTCGCTGATGGGAACAGGAAGAATAACAGGAATTGGAAATTGTCTTCCATCTTGGTTGTTTGGGGGTGGGTTGGCGGTGGGTTGGGGGTGGGAGGGACAGTAGCCCAGTGCACCATTTAAAAGAGAACCGCCCCTGGTTACAAGTGTTTATCATCTTTTTTTAAGTTGCCTTTAAGCCAAGAAGTGTATTGTGTTTTTTAGGAGTGATTCTGATAAAGGTAAATAACATTATCTATTTTATTTCTGTCTGCGCAAGTAAAAACATGTAATTTCATAGTTTGTAGTTTCTACATCCTGATGCATTGGACATTCATTTCTTTCAAGGAAATAGAACAGCAGAAAAAGCTAAGATAAAAGGTTGTTGTATAAACTGCTTGTCAAAAATCCACTTTAACTGAAGTGCTGTTGCTGTCAGTAAAACATGAAGTTTTTATTTTGAACCAAGTGTAACAAGTTAAAGTGAAAATTTTATTTTAGTCAAAGGCTGTTTGATTGATGACAGAACAATATAGAAAAAACATTTTTGTCCATTTTGTTAACATCTCATCCCACAAAGAAGTATCTTATAAACTTTTGATACTTATGACAATAATAAAGAAGAGAATAAGAAGTTTACAGTTTTAATTTATTTTTTAATACCTTATGCATGCCTTTTTCACATTTACCAAAATAGGAAGCAATGACCACTAAAAATCTGATCATCTACCTAATGATATTTAATTTAGATTATTTTAAATACTTAAATACCCTGTCAAAAGTAAGAATAAGTGACCAAATGGCTCATCAAATAATTACTATGGTAACAATTGACAAAAACTATTATACAAAAACAGTTAAATAATCTAAGAAATGTGGCACAACTGTTTTTCCATTCTAATTTCTGTTAGATCTCAGAATTATTACGTTACGTTTTATATATATATATATATATATATATATATATATATATATATATATATATATATATATATATATATATATATATATATATATATATATATATATATATATAGATAGATATAGATATATATATATATAGATATATATAGATATATAGGGCTGCACAGTGGCGCAGTGGGTAGCGCTGTTGCCTTGCAGCAAGAAGGTTCTGTGTTCAAATCCAACCCTGGTTCTTTCTGCATGGAGTTTGCATGTTCTCCCTGTGCATGCATGGGTTCTCTCCGGGTACTCCAGCTTCCTCCCACAGTCAAAAAACATGACTGTTAGGTTAATTGGTCTCTCTAAATTGTCCTTAGGTGTGAGTGTGTGTGTTACCCTGTGACAGACTGTCAACCTGTCCAGGGTGTACCCCACCTCTCACCCAGAGAATGCTGGAGATAGGCAACCCCCATGACCCGATGAGGGATAAAGCGGTTCAGAAAATGGATGGATGGATATATATACATATATACTGTATCAACAGACATGTTTCTTGCTTGAATTTCTATGAAACGCAAGTCATAAAAGATTGCTTAGTTTCCAAATTAATGTAATGATAATGTAAATTACATGCCAAAAATAAGCAACAAATAGGTCTAGTAACACTAAGGTAAATTCCTAAAAATGAGAATAGAAATGTTCATTTTGACCACATTTTTTTAAGATCCAAAATTATTTTAATTGCTTTGTAATATTTTGCTCCATTTGTAAGCACGGTAGATCTTATTGAGCCATTTCTATAATATATTTCTTTTTACTTATTCTTAATTATGTTTCTTGTCCTCTATGCAGTTTATGTAATTGCTGCAGCAGAATTTTCCTGTGTAGCAATAGTGTCCTTTATTATTCTGGGTTTTTACTTTATTTTGTAATACTTCTCCATGTTTGCACTGAAACAGTCCCTTTTTACTCAAACACCTGGAAAGAAAACAGTGTTTGAAATATATTTGAAATGTATTTAAAAGGGGGACTGACCTCTCACAGAAAATTTTAATATCTACATGTCTGAAGTGCTCTCAGTTGTCCTTGTGCATGCATGTACAGTGCACGCTGGAGCTTTGTGGTTAACTTACTTTGAGTCTCTGTTGTCCACTAAAGGCTGAGCGTGTCCATTTTCTTCTGCCAAAATAAAATAAAAACTAATCACACAATTATTGGTGCTTTGTTTAGCAACGTACCAATTCCAGCCTGGCGGCGGAGGTTTGATTTTCAGATTCTGGTGACGCATAAGCAACCATCTCCCCATTCAGAGAATGAAAGCAAAAACATCTCTGTTGAGAAGAACTTTGCCAAGTCAGCAGAACTGCAATGTTTTAGTGAACATAAACATGAGGATCATCTTAATGAGAGGATGGGGTCTCTTAGACTTTAAAGGAGTCTCCATGGTTTCCCACGTTGCATTTGTATATGTCTTTGCTCAGCTTTGACAACAAATATGCCTTGAGAGCATGTGATTCTCATTTGTGTTGTGAAAAGTAGTTATTACCTTCCATATACACTGCAGGGATGTTTCTGCAATGAGCTTTATGTGAAAGTTAACATAATGACAAGACAAAGCTTATGTTGTTAAATATTTAATTTCTGTGTGCACAGACATGTCATATTTTCCCTTTTTCACAAATTTTAGAATAAATCCAGACTTTGAGCTCCCTTTCTTCTTTTCAAGGCTTTAAACAAGCAATCTATCATCTTGAGGCGACAGAAGCTAAGAGTTGCCTCTTTGGTGCACTGACGCATTTAATAACATTTTGCTTGCGTTCACATTTTGCATGAAATGCTGTTAATAAATGTTGAAATAGCTAGCTGACTGACAGATTCAGTTCAGATTATTCCTTTATGATGACATTTATTATGACCATAACAAGCAAACTTTGGGCACCCTTATTCAAATGCTGACTATAACTGGCAAAAATGAACAACTTCTGTTATTTTATCTGAAAATCTTTTAGAATAGAGTTTCCATGTAAAGCAAAAACTAAATGCTGGCTCCATTTATTGTCCTGATTGCACCTTAAGCAAACAAAAATAGATATTTTAAAGGTATGACATTGAGGGGACGAACAAAAAGGGAAGAAGAAGCCAGAAGAAGGATCTAAGAAGCTCAAAAGTTCACCACCTCCTGTCCTGTCTTGGCCTACGTTGTTCTTGTTGTTGCTTTTATTCTGTGTCCTTCATTAAAAATAATACTAATATTTAACAAATGTGGACCAACAACGTTTTCCTACCTTTTAAACTAGAGTTTGCTTAAGCAATGCCCAAAATATTATTGATCATTTTCACACACAAGGTCAGACCTGTGGTTTTTGTTGCAATTTGTATCTGCAGTAGCCCCTCTGCTGTGTTTCAGATGCCTGTTTAGATGACCCCTGCCTCAATGGAGGCACCTGCACTGAGCGAGACGGACACATTAAATGTCTCTGTTTGCCGACGTATGGAGGAGACGTCTGTCAGACTGGTGAGCTATCTGCTCTCGATGCTTTCCAACATTTTGATAAATATACACAGTGGATATAAAACGTGAAATGCCTTTTTTTAGTTGTTTTAAAAAAAAATGAGATCATGATCAATCAGTCCGGAACGTTTTCCACCTTTAAAGTGAAATTTATTCTGCATATTCATTTGAAATACAAAAAAACTGTTTCTCTTTCGTCTGAAAAATGCAAAAAAATACAAAAGCTGCAATAACCTGGTTGGATGAGCATAACCCCTATAACTGATACTTTATGAATCCAACTTATGCTTTAATACCAGTATTCATTCTTCTTGGTTATACCATACATGCCGAGTATCATTCATACAGTATCTGAATAACTGTAAATAAAGTTTTGATGTCCTAGCTGGGGTTTCTTATACATTTGCTCATTTGCATCCTATAGCTGCAACCTTGGTTTACAGAGAGGTTGCAAAAGATCAAAAGTATCTCTTTGTGTAAAGGTATCAGTCAGGAGAAGATGCAAAAAAATATATTTTCACGGAGAAAATATGAAACAGAGACACTGCTAGAGCCAGCCATTTTTCCATGACTGATAAAACAGAAATAGGTCAGGTAGACTTCCAAGAGGCTAACTGAATAGAATAAAATGTATTTTATTTTCCCTCATTACGGAAATTCAGGTGTATCAGCAGCAACGAGTAAGTCAAAATGGAAGCAGATTCACACAAAGGTAAAAACAACAACAACAGCAAAAACTAAAAAGAACAGAAAATAACAATGAGATTGTACAATAAGGGCACATTTACAACATAGCAAAAAAAATGCTGTATTGTTGATAAAATATTGTATAATCAGATCAGAAATATGAGTAAGAGAAGAATAAAATATATATTAAATTCAATTCAATTCAATTCAATTTTATTTATATAGCGCCAATTCATGAAACATGTCATCTCAAGGCACTTTACAAAGTTAAGTTCAATCATATTATACAGATTGGGTCAGATTATACAGATTGGTCAAAAATGTTCAAAAATGTTCCTATATAAGGAAACCATCAAAGTGACAAGACCAAGATTGCATCAAAGTCCCGACAAGCAGCATTCACTCCTGGAGAAGCGTAGAGCTACAGGGAGAGTCGTCTGCATTGTACATGGCTTTGCAGCAATCCCTCATACTGAGCAAGCATGAAGTGACAGTGGGAAGAAAAACTCCCCATTAACGGGAAGGAAAACCTCCGGCAGAACCGGGCTCAGTATGAATGGTCATCTGCCTCGACCGACTGGGGGTTACAGAAGACAGAGCAGAGACACAACAAGACAGACAAAAAGCACAGAAGCACACATTGATCCAGTAATCTGTTCTACATTAGATGGTAATAGTCGGTGAGCCGTCTTCTTTGGATGATGTCACAGTCAACAGAACGCCAGACCAGGTGTACCTACTATGAAGATAAAAGAGAGAGAACAGAAAGTTAACGCAGAAATGACAACACGTAATGCATAATTGAAGAACAGTAGAACTCTAAAGAGTGAGAGAATTAGATCCTGATGTCCTCCAGTAGCCTAAGCCTATAGCAGTAAAACTATAAAGGTAGCTCAGAGTAACATGAGCCACTCTAGTTATAAGCTTTGTCAAAAAGGAAAGTTTTAAGGTTAGTCTTAAAAGTAGACAGGGTGTCTGCTTCACGGACCAAAACTGGGAGTTGGTTCCACAGGAGAGGAGCCTGATAGCTAAAGGATCTGCCTCCCATTCTACTTTTAGAGATTCTAGGAACCACCAGCAGACCTGCAGTCTGAGAGCGAAGTGCTCTGTTAGGAACATACGGGGTAATCAGAGCTCTGATATATGAGGCAACTTGATTATTAAGGGCTTTATACGTTAGAAGAAGAATTTTAAATTCTATTCTTGATTTAACAGGAAGCCAATGAAGGGAAGCTAAAATAGGAGAAATATGATCCCGCTTGTTGATTTTCATCAGAACTCTTGCCGCAGCATTTTGGATCAGCTGAAGGCTTTGAACTGCATTTTGTGGACTTCCTGATAGTAAAGAATTACAATAGTCCAGCCTTGAAGTAACAAATGCATGGACTAGTTTTTCAGCATCACTCCTGGACAGAATGTTTCTAATTTTGGCGATATTCCGGAGGTGAAAAAAGGAAACTCTGGAAACCTGTTTAATATGGGATTTAAATGACATGTCTTGGTCAAAAATAACACCAAGGTTTTTTACTTTATTACCAGAGGCCAAGTTAATGCCATCCAGATTAAGTGATTGATTAAGAAGTTTATTTTTTGAGGACTCTGGCCCAAAGATTACAACTTCGGTCTTGTCAGAATTTAGATGCAGGAAATTTAAAGTCATCCAGCTTTTGATGTCATCAGGACATGACTGCAGTCGAAGTAATTGATTGGATTCATCAGGATTTATGGATAAATATAGCTGAGTGTCATCAGCATAACAGTGGAAATTAATCCCATGCTGTCTGATAATTTTGCAGATCGGAAGCATATATATAGTAAAGAGAATTGGTCCAAGGACTGAACCCTGTGGTACTCCACAGGTGACCCTAGAGCTTGAGGAAGATTTATTATTAACATGAATCAACTGGAATCTGTCCGACAGATAAGATTTAAACCAGCCTAATGCTTTCCCCTTAATCCCTACAGTATGTTCAAGTCTTTGTAGGAGAATATTGTGATCAACTGTATCAAATGCAGCACTAAGATCTAACAGGACAAGTACAGACACAAGTCCATTATCTGAGGCCATGAGAATATCATTAGTGACCTTCACCAGAGCTGTTTCAGTGCTATGATGAGCTCTGAAGCCTGACTGAAACTCCTCAAGTAGGTCATTGCTTTGTAAATGTTCACAAAGTTGATTAGCAACTACTTTCTCAAGAATTTTAGATAAGAAAAGAAGATTAGATATAGGTCTGTAATTTACTAGCTCATCTTGATCAAGAGAAGGTTTCTTAAGTAAAGGTTTAATAACAGCTACTTTAAAAACCTGTGGTACATATCCATTTACTAAGGATAGATTAATCATGCCTATATATGTTAAATGTGCTTTTATTTTTCTCCAAAAAAAAAAAAAACATCAGCAGACTATTTAAAACAAAATGAAAAAGCTGTGCAAATAACAGTAGTTTTAGTTTTAGATTGTTGGGAGGAGTGATGGTTACAAAGTCTACTTGCCTCAAGGAGGAAGGATTTGCGATAATGCTAGAGAAGCTGCAGGATTTTCTGTTTTCTACACATGGCAACAACCTCCTTTTTTCTGCTTAAGTCTGGTCGTATGAGCAGAGCAGAGCAGTTTAACTTTTGGCAACGATTCTAAAAGAGACGTCCAGCACAAATTCAGAGCTGCATATCACCAAGAGAACTTCATATCCACAGTGAAACATGGTGGTGGCAGCATCATGCTGTGGGGTTACTTATCTTGAGATGGAACTAGACTTTTGGTCAAGTCTGGATGAAAATATGACCAGTTCTACATCCAGTCAGTTGTAACCTAAAATCTTAGATAGATAGACAGATATGACGAGGAATTATGGTATCAAGCAAACATCAAAATAATAATAATTTTAGGAAAACCTACATAAGAGGAAACAGACAGATTTCTTTTTGCATTAAATTGTAGAGAATACATTTCACATTTTAGGTGGAAAACTTTTTAAATAACTTTGCATGATTGCATTTTTTTTTTTACCTCACAATAACCTGCCGTTTTCAAAGGCATGTAAAGACTGTTATACTTGATGCATTGTCTAAACCTCATATATTTATCGGCATTCCTGTTAAAGATGTGTAAATAAATGAAACGTTTATAGCTTAGCATAATCTCTGAAACTGTGAGTTTTGGAGATATCTTACCTCTCTTAGGGTGTTCCTCTGTGTGCGTTGATGAGCTTAAAGTTTTTGCTTATTTTAAACTATTTAGCTGTTGCTCTGTCAGTAAATCTGAACATTTTTCAGATAGCTATTTTTGAAATTATGAAGAGAAATACACATCTGGCTTGCTTGAGTGACATGTTCTTATGTCTTTCCTATTTTGGACAGTGGCTAATAAACAAGAGCCTCTGTGTCACATCATATTTGAACCTTAAGGAAACACAAGGGCATGGGTTACTACTTCAAAGTTCCTAGACACTTTAATCAAATGAGAAAACAAAGCAGAAATAAAAAAAAAGTGAAATGTTATGGGGGGCAAATTTTCCTTCTTAACAGAAGTACTGAATTTAAAGGTAACATTTTTCTAAATCTTGTATTCTGTGATTGTTCAGCGAAAAAAAATATGTTTTTAACATCAAACCTTTATTGTAATTTTACACGTGTTTGTGAGTGGATCGAGCATAGATGTGAACTTTCCACAGTTTCTCTTGTTGTGCAACTAATTGCCACTCAATAGATCAAATTAAACATCTATTTATTGTCAAATCTGCTGAACCATCTGAATGTTCTCTGTTGTTCTTTCCTGACTCCTTGCGGTGTTCAGACCTGGAGCGATGTGATCCAGGCTGGGATAAATTTCACGGTTTCTGCTATCGACACTTCAGCCAGCGTCAGAGCTGGGAGGTGGCAGAGAGGCACTGTCGCACTCAAGGAGCTCATCTGGTGTCCATCATGACCCCCGAGGAGCAGGACTATATCAACAGTAGGGCTACGTAAAGTTTTTTTTCTGTGTGTAAAGATTACGTGGAGTACCAAGCTAAAGTGTTGGTATATCCAGTTTACCTTTTTTTGTTCTTTCCAATGATTTCTTTGGGGGAATTACTGAAGGTCATCAGTTAGACAGCCTGCTTTTTCACCCATTTTCTGTCTAGTCAATGCATAGGTACATGACAGCATGTTAAACACTGTTTAAACAAAAAACGCGAACAAGAGGAGGACAAAAAAAGATCCATCAGGCCTTAAAAAAACAGATAAAACACCTCTGATAGTCATAAATGACAAGGCAAGGCAAGGCAAATTTATTTGTATAGCACATTTCAGTACAAAGGCAATGCAAAGTGCTTTTCATGATTAAAACATAGGAAAATAAAACTGAATAAAAGCAAGTTGGAATAAAATGTAGAAACAAAATAAAACATGGGAAAATAGAAACTAAAAGAAAATATTAAAAACAGTTGGACTACAAAGTTGAACTAATTATGTTTCAGTCATGTCATGCTTTTAGACCCATACTTTTAGACCCAAAGGATGGAAGAGATGCATCATCCCTCAGTTTATCATTTGCTGTATGAGAAGTCTTTGCCTAACATTTTAATTTAAAACCACCTTACTGGTGCTAAAACAGTACTTCACAAAAGTACGGCATGCATTTGTGTTCAGTGTTCTGATATCCCTGAATAAAATCCAGTGCAACTAATTGCCTCGAGAAAACATGTAATTAGTAAACGGAGTTGGTCTGAGTGTAATTTAATCTGAGCATCACACAGACCACTGTTTAATCCATCATCTGAAAAACAAGAGTATGGCAAAACTGAAAAACTTTCAAGGCAGGGTCGTCCACCTAAACTGAAGAAGCAAGGAGAGCTCTAATTAGAGAAGCAGCCGAGAAGCCCATTGTATCTCTGGAGGAGCTGCAAAGAGCCACAGCTCATCCGCGGGCATCTGTTGACATATAAATCATCAGTCGGGCACGTCACAAATTTATTTGTGAGGCCTTTATTTAATACTAGCTGACAGAATACCGTTATTGAAAGAATGCAAAAATAAATTACAATTTTTAGTTTAACTCAAGACTTGTACGAGACACAGCATACCTGCGGAAGAAGGAGGTTTGATAAGTTAAAAACCTATATATATATATATATATATATATATATATATATATATATATATATATATTTTTTTTTTTTTTTTTTTTTTAACCAAGATGCAAAACATGATTAAAAGTGCAAGTCAGAGTTGATGGGAAGATAAATGAAGAAAAATCTGTCTGATTTGATAGAATTTGACTTTGTAAAGTGCCTTGAGATGACATCTGTTGTGAATTGGTGCTGTATAAATAAAATTTAATTTAATGGAAATTTTTAAAGATTTGTATTTATAATCGATCGGCCCATATGCACAGGCAACTTGTGCTAAATTTCACTCCCCAGATGCACAAACTGGTGGAGACATACCCCAAAAGACCTGCGGCTGTGAATGTGGCAGAAGGTGGTTGTAAAAAGTACTGACTCAGGCTGAATGCACGCCTTTAAATTTTCTCTTACTTTCTACATCACAAGTCTGCACCACTCTGTAAAATCCAAATAAGATGAATGAGAGTTTCAGACTGTACATTTGAAAAGTTCAGTGGGGTTTTTTAGGGTCCATAACGTACTGTTTTTGTCTGTCTTGTATTTTTATTGATTCTGCTAAAAAGAAATGTGACATCTATTAGACTGACGATGGTTGAAAAAGCAGCCAACATTTAAGAGCACTAATAAAAAACATTCAAATTCAATTAAAAAATACTTTATTTATCCCAGAGGGAAATTACAAGAAAATCCAACTTCTTGGAAGCAAAACACAAAAAAACTATCTACACCTAAAAATTTTGCACCATACTGTCTTTATGGGTGTTTTTTATATATCTCGGCTAACTGGGAAATGTCTTTATTAGGTAACTACAAGGAATACCAGTGGACTGGACTGAATGACAAAACTGTTGAGGATGATTTTCGCTGGTCTGATGGAAACCCGCTGGTGAGAAACCTTATACAAAACTACTTCAGAAAAACCCCATCAACAAACATCACAAAGTATCTATAAAGACTAATTATGCTTTTAGTTGGAGTAGACAGGGAAATAAATATTATGAAGACATTGGAGAAAATAACAATAACTTTAGAAACTTTTCAGTGCATCAATCTCGCCTTTTGTTATTTTTAATAGTTTTAAAAATACCATTAATTAGTTTTTACAAATAATGTTCGTTTTAGGCTATCTTAGCATTCAAAAACGATTAAAAAACTGTTCATTTCCATTAAATGTGCCCCCTTTTTTTTGCCTTTTCTACAAATCACCACAGCTGTATGTGAATTGGTACAGAGGGCAGCCAGACAGCTACTTCCTCTCTGGAGAAGACTGCGTGGTGATGGTGTGGCACGATAATGGCCGCTGGAGTGATGTACCCTGCAACTATCACTTGGCCTACACCTGCAAGAAAGGCACCTGTAAGTTCAGTCAACCAGACCGAGCACACATCATTTGACCTTGAGATCGTGGCTCCCTCTTCTGGTTGCTAGAAGCCTTTACGTCACCGTGTGCCATCTCTTTCTACAGCCTCCTGTGGTCCGCCACCAAAGGTCAGAAACGCATCCATATTCGGGAAAGCTCGATCAAGATATGAGACCAATGCAGTTGTGCGGTATCACTGCTCGGAGGGCTTCCAGCAAAGACTGAACCCTCTGGTCAGGTGTCTGTCTGGAGGCCGGTGGGAGAGACCTCAAATCATTTGCATCCCTGGTGAGACTGGAGCTTATTCCATAAATCTACCCTGTTATTCATATTACTCATCTAGTCTATCTCTGATTACTTGTCTGTTCATATTTATTCCAGAAGGGGGAGAAATCATGCACAACCTCGGCATGTTGCCACAAACTGACAGCGACTTTTCAGCAGCTGAAACTGAATTTGAAGCCACCAAAGAGACACCACAGTTCTGGGACATCAAGTTTTAACACCTCTGCTTTCCTTTTCAACGTACAATTTGGTCACCGTACCGTGACATGATGTAAATTATCTTGAAGAGGGCACAATGAACCACGTAGGCAAAAAGATTATGGACTAAAGTTTCCTTCCAATAAGAACATGCATCCATGATTATGGAGATTTCAATCTGACATTTCCTTATCCCCAAATTAGGCTATGGTCGATAAATATTTCCTAATATTTCTTGTTGTGGTTTTTGCTACATCTAGAACCTTTTCACACAATGGTGCTAAGCTTTTAAAGACACTTTTACATTTTTATTGTATCATTTTCCTACTTTATCAAAGATCCTGACACCTCTAAAGTGAGCCGTAAATTACCAAGAAATGCTGTACATGTTGGTTTTCACGTCTGAAGTTTGTTTGTTTGGGTTTTTTCCCCAACAGAAAGCGTTAAGATCAAGCGGACGCAGTTTTGTTCGGTGGCTTTATGTTGTAATAAAGTTTTGTAGAACAGAGCCAAGAATAAATCAGTCTCCGATTTTACTCTCACTGTCTGTTGGTTTTATTTCCTGTAGATTTGTGTGAAAGTAACAACCCCAGATGCAATAGCTATGAACACTTTCCTCATGATACCAACTTTTATGCCCTCTGTTAGCCCTTTTAGATGTGCCAGCCACTATAAAACTGATTTATATGCACCAAATTATCTCCAAATCAGGATAACACTAGAGCATTTTTGCGCAGAAACATTTATAAAGGCGATAGGGCGCTTTGAAGCATCTACCGTTTAAAAGAGAGATGCAAATTACTGTAACAACCACTTTCAAACCAAACGGATAAATAAATTGCAAGAAACTGGGACAAAGGATAATTGGAATGATTATAAATCATAGTTACAGGGAGAACCTGCCCATAGGCAAAAAAATAATACTTACTGGGTTAAACTCTGAAACAGAAATGGTTCGCAGTGTTTTGACTATAAAATAAAGCAGAATCAACATATTTGATACACTAAATGATAAAACTTCATAGCTAAAGTTTCTATTTCAATTGAAAAATGTCTGGTGAAACTACAAAGAATATTGTGTGACCATATGGCAGTAGAAATAGCTGTTGTTTTTGTGTTTTAAATAAAAGCAATCACATCATGTTTTCACTTTTTTTATGTTTTTTTTCTGTAAACATTGTGAAACCGTTGTATTTTTACTCCAATATTATCTTACTTTAGGAGCAGGCTACCTACAATTAGTTTATAATTGTTTTTTGTTTGAAACTATGCTATCCCCTCTAACAAATGCTGATGTTACCAAGTTAATTATTTTATTTGACCCTTTTTTTAAAGAAAAAAACCACATTAAAAGTTAACACTTTGTTAACTGACTGTTGACTGAATTAAAACGGGCTACCGTGTTGCTCCACTTTAAAAGGGAGAAAGACATTAAGGGCTTGTCCCCAATATGGGGTTATGGACAATCTATTGTTAAATTACTCCTTGGCACTTATGTCACAGTTTATACAGTTATTTTATTTGATGGGGTTTTTTTTGTTGTTTTTTTTTTTTGTGCAAACGTGCTGTGACTATTATTTTCTAATAATTATTTTTGTTTTAATTTATGCTCCCTCTGGCTAACTTTATGTTTTTTGTTACTTTTCTGTTGCTATGCACACGTTTATGGGTTCTTGTTATTGTTGTTTACCAATACAAATAAAGTTGTTAAAAAAAAAAAACAAAAGAAAAATGTTGCTCACTTTAAATTAGCTTGATTTTTGAGCAAAGTAGCAATATGGCGACCCTCCTGTTAGCTTCCTTCAGGCGTCCATCTTTGTTCCCCACGCTGAGGACAACAATTGTTATTCCGCACCAACTCCAGGGGAAAACCACTGGGAAAGAAATTTAAAACAAAATCAGAAAGAAGTTGTTAAAGGTAAGTTTTTGCAGTGCTTGTAAAAGCGTGAAAAAGTGCACAGAGCTAGAAAAAATATTCTTCCGACTTTGGCATCAAATGAGTCTCTCAAAAGGATTTGTTTTGAATTAGACTTTTTGTGCCATTTTAAGTCTATAAACTGTAATAACTGGTCAATTTTGGAGTTTATTTCTTATGTATTAAAATATATTTTAAAACGAGACACCACAGGAGCTGCATGGACGGATTTCGCCACCAGATGACAGCGTGGGACCATGTTTCGTAGGATGTAAAAAGAAATTTCATAGAGCAAGCACTGACGCTATCTTGCTGCGTGCCTCGTTTATCAATTAATCTTCACTCATCATCAATTTCATTCACTAGATGTGCGAAGCTGGTAGAAAGATGCTCCAAAAGACTTGGAGAGCTGTAACTAGCAACAAAAGCTGCTTCTACAAAGGCTACTCACTTGCCTTTTTTGTAGGGTAACGGAAATAATAATAAAAAATAAAACAATTTCGTTTGAAACAAACAAACAAATACAATCCCATTAATATACACTGATGTTTGTGGTTTTTGTGTGACAAAAATGTGAAAAAGGGTAAAGGGCTATAACAGATTTTGCAAGTCACATAGACTTAAAGGGCTGGTGACACAATTTGACTTCATGCAATTTTCCAATATGTAACAAGACAAATATGTGATTCTGCATCAAACATAGATAATTGCTGCATGTTTTCTCCATATGCCAATATTGTAGGTTTCTCAAATTCCAATCACCATTTCATCTGAGAAATTATAAAGGCAAGGCATTCAGCTCAGAATGGCTCCACGATGTCGCTGCTAACGGACCAAATGTGCATTGTGAACACTGCTCCAGGTGGCTTTTCTGGTATGCAGTATAGAGAAATAGTCTTTGTTACTAGACTTGCCTAAGGGAGAGAGGTGGAGGACTCCATTTGTGAAGCCTTTAATAGGGTCCTTCGGTTCAGTCCTAATGGAAAGGTTTGGTGTCCATACTTTTTGTCATAGAGCTGATAACTCACCTCTAGATTCTGGGATTGGAGGGTGGGGGGTGGACTGAGACCTGTGACCCTGAGGTCAGAAGGTCATAGGGTAATGAACAGAGGCCCGTCTTTAAGGGCTCTTCATTGAGTTCCTCTTTCTTCCTACAGACGCGTGGCTCGCTAATTGAGGGTCCACCTCCTCACACCCCAAGTGTGAAGTCCCCGATGCCAGACGATGACTGCAAAGAAAGTGCAGCGTAATTCACCCTCTCACTGGCGCCAAGGAGCTCTCTCTTTGGGTTTATTTTAGACTTTAAAATGCCCTTTTCATATACAACACAATCATTCTGATTCAACGAATCCACTTAAGAAATAAATACAACGATTATTTCTTTAAATGATCCATGATTAACTTTTAAAAAGAAAAAACAAGCATTTCTAGTAAATTTAAGATACATTAATTTCATTCACTTTTCCTGTTTATTGACTGAAAATTAAAGTGTAAGGACTTGGAGATTCAGGGTAAAAGAAGATACTATGAATTCAGCAATATTAGTCGTAAAAAAACAACTAAAGATCCTACCAGCCTGCAAAATGAAGGGACAAAAGGCTCAAGAAGAGGTTGAAAAGGCGTGCCAAGCTGGCTGGGAACCTCAGCAACCAGCGTTACCCACAACCCTTCACCCAAACGTTGCCGCCCGCTGGAACACAAACAACCTTTGTTGCTTCTCTCACTTGTGAATTCCAGTTTTGGGGGGAAAAGGGTAGTTTTTTTGTGTTTGTATTAAGTATTAGCAGTCTCCCTCTTCCTTTAGTTTTAACACAACTAAAAGCCTGAGGTTTACTCTCCATGAAAAGCGGTCTGTGTAGTGGATAAATTGTAGACTTTTACGTGTATAAAGTTCCTGTGAGGGTTACATATTTCATAATTAATTATTAGCATTTTGACACCGTAGTGCTTATGTAATGTTTTCAAACAAACCTATACCTACCTTTTTTTTTTCTCTTTTGATTAAAAGTTTTAAAACTGAAAACGTCCTGTTTGTCTGTCTCTAATTGCATCAGCAAACAGCATTTTCTCTCATGCAAACTTTTTTTTTGGTTTAAAAAAAAAACAAATGAGGGTATGCATGGATCAGTGGAGAATTCTCGCACAATGATAGCAGCTGGTAAAATTACAAAGATTACAAGCAAAAGGGTATAACAAGATCTAACAGACATGCGGCTGCTAGCTCGTCAAGTGTCATTTCAAAATGGATTGAATGGTAGAATGATAAGTGGTGCTTCTTTAGTTAATGGAAATCTTTCCAAACAGACACATTTGTGTTTTTTGTAAGCAAAGAGAGTGTAGCAGCCTAGTTTGGTTTGCAGTGTGCAGCAACAGGAATGCAAGGAGTTAAAAACAGTTGCATAAAGCCAAAGAAAAGTCACTTTGGCACTTTTCCATACACCCTGTTAGTATAATATAATAATGATTATCTCTTTGTTATTGCAACTTTTTTGTTTTAATTCTAATGAAATTTGTCCTCTTCATTTTACATATCCTTTTAGGGAAAGTGAGCTGCCACTGCGCGGTGCCCAGGGAGCATTGTGAGGCTATGGCCAGAGTGGCAGTCTTTGGGATTTAAACCAGAGAACTTCCAGCCTTCCCTGGATACAAGCATCCTGCTCTAACCACTTCTCCACCCCAGACCCCCAGACAGTTAGAACTTTGACTACATTAACTTTAACAGAAGAAACGGTAAGGTAACACGTATTTATTCCTTACTTTTTACTTGCATTACTATGTTATATTACCATATAACATAGAAAGTACCCCTGGATCAATGTGTGCTTCTGTGCTTTTGTGTCTCTGCTCTGTCTTCTCTAACCCCCAGTCGGTCGAGGCAGATGCCCGTTCACACTGAGCCTGGTTCTGGTTCTGCTGGAGGTTTTCCTCCCTGTTAAAGGAGAGTTTTTCTCTCCACTGTTGCTTCATGCATGCTCAGTATGAGGGATTGCTGCAAAGCCATGGACAATGCAGACGCCTGTCCACTGTGGCTCTACGCTCTTTCAGGAGGAGTGAATGCTGCTTGTCAAGACTTGATACAATCTGCTGGGTTTCCTTAGATAGGAAACTTTTTTGACCAACCTGTTTGATTTGAATCTGACTTTGAAGTGCCTTGAGATGACATCTGTTGTGAATTGGTGCTATATAATTTTTATAGATTTGTATTTGTAATTGACTGCCCTTGCCTAATTGTAGATTCGTCTTGCTTTTTTGGGGACTCAAAATGTGATCCTATAAGAATTATTTAATAGCAGAACATACCAAAACGAGCTCTTCCTTGGTAGGTTGCTAGTACATATCTTCAAAATGTAGTTAAGAAAACAATCGTTTCGATCTTCCTTAGGAGTATAAGTACCTGGGAGTGTACTTTAACAACAAGCTGGACTGGACTAGAAACACAGAGGCGGTCTACAAAAAGGGTCAAAGCCGACTCTTTTTCCTGAGGAGGCTGAGGTCTTTTAACATCTGTGGGACGATGCTGAGGATGTTTTATGAGTCTGTTGTGGCCAGTACGATCTTCTTTGCTGTCTCATGCTGGGTCGCTGACAACAACAGACTGAACAAACTGATCAGGAGGGCCGGTGATGTTGTGAGAGAGGAGCTGGACACTCTGACGACCGTGGCAGAGAGGAGGATGCTGTCCAGGCTCCAGTCCATCTTAGATAATGTCTCACACCCTCTCTATGACACACTGGCCCAGCAGAGGAGCTCCTTCAGCAGAAGACTCCTCTCACCCAGATGCACCACAGAGCGCCACAGGAAATCATTCCTGCCTGTGGTCATCAATCTCTACAACGCCTCCCTCAGTGATTCAGACACCCCTCTTCTGTAACTGACATTTGTTCATTCTTTGCACTGTTCTTGCACAACATCACTATCACTTTATTTGGATTTATAGTTATACATATGTATATATATATATATATATATATATATATATATATATATATATATATATATATATTGACTTATATATGTATATATTTATATTACATGTGTGGAATATTGTAAATATATATCTAACAATTTGTGTTTAACTGGAGCACGTAACAAAAAGTAATTTCCCCCTGGGATTATTAAAGTATGTCTGATTCTGATCTGAAAAAAACAATTTAATGATCGGTAATGATTTTTCCGTATATGTATACAAAAAATCAACTTGTTTGATAAATTAGCACATCCTTTATCCATAACTCCCCAAAGATTGCATGTCTGGCTGTACCAACAGATATCATAGATACTAAAAGTTGAGCCTAACTGACCCGCAGAGGAACAGGGACGCTGGTTTTGCACTCGATGACTTTGTACTAGAGGTGGGCAGCGAATTGACATGGAGCCATGTAAAAACGGAGACAAACTGGGTCTAACTTTAACTCATTTTGGCAAAATGGAGAATTCATCTGCATGGGAAGTTAGTTTATTTATATTAAGACAAATACATGAGCATTTGAAGAAAATAAATATCTCTAAACTAGAGCTATTAGGTAATTCCTTACACTAGTATGTCTCTGGGTCTCTTATAGTTTTCTCTTATTTCTGGTTTTATTTGAACACAGAAATATTGCTTTAATCTACATTAGAAAATCCCCCCTCACCTTTTTTTTTAGATTTACTGACAGTTAATCTGGTGCGCATTGGGAATACTTTTAAGATCATCAAATCAACATCAATAATTGTCAGTCGAGAGTAATGATCTAGTAATTTTGAATCAAATGTTGGATTTGGCGCAAAAAACATTTGAAACATTTAGTTCTTATGCGGATTTTACGAGTGCTTTGATCTTTCTCCAATCTTCCTCCTCAGTTGCAGAGCTGCACAGATCCAGCAGGGGGCGCTCTGGACTGGAGGTGAACCAAAAGTGACTCCACGAGGATCAGGTCTATTCACTGTTCAGGTATTTCTGTTCCTGTGACTTTTGTGGGGGGAAAAACTTGTAGTGAATTGTGTTGATGTTTTATATAGGTAATAGAATAGGAATACCTTTATTGTCCCACAGTGGGGAAATTTGGGGCGTGACGATGGCAAAAAGAAGTAGACAGAAAACACTGGACTTATACACAAGATTTAATCATATGAATTATAAATAAATAAACAATTACCGGTTTCTTATTCTAACAGCCATTCATTTGATATCAAACCGCAACTAAATGTTGGAATGTTGGCTGAGTCAAGTTTTTCCACGTGAGTAATGCTGCATTGTCACACACGCTGTGTTTATCATCTGGAGAAAAGATTACTAGAAAGCACAGAGAACTAGAAAGGTGGAGGAAATGTTACGTCCTTGGCTCTTAACATAATTAAACTGCAAGTTAATATAGTTTCCGCCACAATGTGTAAAAAAAATTTACATTGCAGAACCATATTTCTTTCCCACCCAGCTGCCTCATCATTAGCCTGTTATCTCTTTCGTGTTTTCCCCACATTTTGAGCAACAAGGAGGGAAAGTCATTTGTTTCTACCAGTTAAGCAGACATGTCTGTCAGTAAACTTTGTCCTGAATCACAACTGTGTGTGTGTGTGTGTGTATTTTCTTAATGTGCTGCTGTGATGCATTAACATGTGAAAGCTTGGAGTTCCTGTGTTCCTTATTTGACCTCTGACCTCTCGTCTGTGTCTCAGATAACAAATAGCTGCAGCTGGGGCGGAGGCTTGGTCGGTTCTCACCCACAGACTCCAGACTGGTACACGTCTGCTCACGAGCCTCTGAGTGGGTAAGAATAAGTGGTTATTATACGTGATTCTGACTTGCTTTGACCATTAGTGACGACTTCAAACATGATGGAAAGAAAGTGCACCCCCTGTCATTTCTAGAGTTTTAACGTATAGAGTGACGTGCAAAAGTATTCATCCCCTTCGCTATGTTACAATCACAACCCTTAATGTATGTAATTTATATTATATGTGGCAGACTAACACAAAAAAGGTCATAGAAAGTTATTTTTTTATTTCAAGTATGATGTGCATTTGTGTTCAGCCTCCCTCTCCTCTGATACGCCAAAATGAAATCAAGTGCAAACAGTTGCCTTCACAAGTCCCCTAACTAGTAAATAGAGTCCAGTTGTTTTTGTAAAGGCCTCATGAAGTTTGTGAGAGAACATTGAGGAACAAGCAGCGTGTTTAGGACCAAAGAAGCCGCCGACAGGTCAGGGAGAAAGCTAAGGAGAGGTTTAAATCAGAGTCAGGTTATAAAACAACTTTAAAAATTTTTTGAAAGGAGAGCATTAGAGAAGGAGCCAAGAGACCAGTGGTAGCTCTGGAGGGACTGCAGACATCCAGAGCTCAGGTGGGATGTGTTCACAGTCTAATTATTAGTTGTGCATGCCACAAATCTGACCTTTATGGAAGAGTGGCTAGGAGGAGGAAAGCCAGAGGAAGTGCTCTCTGCAATTTACCACAAGCTACGTAGTGGGCGCAGAAAGCAAATATGTGGAAGAAGATGTGTTGAATCAAACAGCAAACAAGCTTAAATCCGAGGCAACCGGACTTTTGCTCAGTTCTTTCTGAAAACGTTTCGACACCTATCCAGGAGTCTCTGTCAATTCTGGTGGCTCGCACTTGAGCAACCTGCAGTTGGTGCGCTGCTGTTTCTAGCAGGCCCATCCTGCTGCGGTGCATTCTAAGTCAGATGGAAATCTATGACCCACCCGTCACCGTCCTGGGTCGTTAGAAGCTATTGCATGGTGTGAGTGAAGCTGAGAAAATAAATGCAGCCATGCCCTGCAAGATCATGCAAACTCCACACGGATTTGAACCGAGGACCTTCTTACTACAAGAAAACAGCGCTAACCTCAGCTCACCGAGCTGCTATATCAATTAGATTTTTTGAGGGTGCATTTCAATTTAAAGAATTATATAACTAATTTGATATATTTCCTCTCATGTGTTATATAAATTGCTTCTAGTGTCAAGGTTTGATGGGTGTGCAACATATGGCCCACAGCAATGCAACAAATAGAATAATATAGTAATAATAATTCAATAATACACAAATATGCAATTTCCTTGCCTTTGTGTTAATCAATCATCCTTCTTTATCACAACAACCCTGGCATAAGAGCTAAAATACTATAAATAATCTCATTACCGCCTGCATAAACCTGTTGATTTGTTATTTTCATTGTGGGACATATTATTATGTTATGATAAGTATTTTAGTTGTTTTAATATTCTTAAAGTCACTATAAATACTGACGATGAGTCCGAAACATGTTCAGTCAATAAGTTCCCTCTTGCCATGGATCCAAAATTGTTCAAGAACTGCCACAGATGTGCCAGACAGACAGACATTCCTGCACACAGACCTGCACAGCCAGAACTCAGACATGCAAGCCACACGGCTCACAGTTTCTCACAGCGATGCCCAGACACACACACACACACACACACACACACACACACCCTCAGTGTGACGCAGACGATCTGAAGGGCCTCATCTCGCCTGCTTTCTCTGCCTGTCTGATCCGTCTGACCCGGCCCTTTTATGCGTCTAATTAAGCAGTCAGACCCTCCACCATGCCATGACATGCTCACGGCTGATTTCTCACCGTGTTTTGTGCCCGTGTCCTAGTCTGGATGGATCCGTTATTTATCGTAATCTATGACACATTGTCTTCTCATTGAGCTCTCCGCCCCTCCGTCAGCGGTGTGTGTGAGAGAGAGGGAGTAATTCACAAAATGTTCAATAGCAGCCACCAGACGCTTTCTGTGGGAAGGCAGGGACTGAATGACTTTGGTCAAAATTTCAGACGCCGCTAATTTAGAGGGAGCGGGTTCAGCCGAGCATTCCCATGCATGATCTGCAACGCGAAAATCTGGCCTGCATTGTTTTAGCGTTGTGTGGAGTATTTCTCTAAAAGCTAGCTGCGAGGTCCGTGTGTGCGTACGCCTGGTTAGCACACGCCTTCTAGGAGATCTCCACGGTCCACTGGAGACCGCGACACACTTCATCCTCCTCTCTGGCCGTCCGTGGACGTCCCTCCCAGCTGAGACCTGACCTCTAAGCTCCCATCAAAAAGAAAGGCCGAGAGGTTAAACTCAGCAAACCAGCAGGTCAACAGCCTCTTTATCCGTCCATGACCTCTTCGTCCCCGCGGAGAAGTTAGGAAATGCCAGAATAAGGGACCATATTTTTTTCTCTCTGGGTCTTTAGCTGCTTATATGATCTGAAAACACCAAATGGACAATCAAAATGATTTTACCAGATTTTCTGAGTCTGTTTTTTTCCTCTCCTGCAGAAATATGTCTTCATCACAAATTATGTTTTTATATATATGTTCAGGACTATGAACATATAAATATTTCACCTTACAGAATTGTTCTGTTTTTGGATTTTTGTCACATTCAGCTTCTTTATGTGATCAACCAAAGTTTAAAATCAGACAAAAATAACTTGAATTGATACAACAGGCAGTTTTTAAATTCTATATGTGAAATTGCCCATCTTGTTGTGTCATGTTCAACCAGCAATGGCCACGCTAAAGACTGATTACTGCTAGACACGTAGATTCAAGAAATAACTTAAACAAAAACCAGTCTGACGACATGGACTAGGATAAAGCATCTAAAAAAAGCGGCGCGTCATGTCTCGACATAAAGGAATTAAAGAATAGATGAGAAATAAAGTCGCTGACATCTATCAGTGTGTAAATGGTTACAAATACTCAAATTACTTTTAAAAGTAAATAGATTTCATAGAATAGGTCAGTGAAAGTCCCATTTATCATCTCAGTGAAGTGGAAATGTACGCAGTTGTTGATTCAAAGTTGTTTTTCTTTGTAAGGTGTCAACATTGCCGCCGTCAGTCCGGTTGTGTTACGGGTTTCAGCAGGTGACACCAGATTCTCCCACATCTACTCCAGTTCTTCTGTCAAAACACATCTTTCCACTTTAACATCAAGTTTCAGGTATTAATTGTTGTCTGGTAAGGTGCCTCCATGCTCAATAGAGCTTTTCCCACTTCATCTCATATTTATTGCACTAATCCATTCTAAACTTCAAGGAAAATGTTAATTTATCCATTTTCTTTGTTTGATTTCCTTTACTATTTATTTCTATTCTTCCTTCACTGGAGGTTCCTTTATTCCCCACGTCCCGGTAATGGCTTTTGTTACCAGCTGCCAACAAACTATTAAATATCACTGGAGGAAACAGATGTTGGAATATTTCCCAAGTAAGTGGTACTAAAATCATATTTCAATTTAAAACTGTGTAATTACTTCTACGACTTCACTCCCATATGGTTGAATAGCAGGGCGACCCCAGACGTTGACCCTTTTGCTTTAGCTGTAGTTTTTGGAGTAGTAAATAATCTAATCAGATTGTAAATTCCCTCCAGTAACCTGAACTAGACGTGTTCAGTGTTGTGTTACCCTGATATGGAAATCCTCGCTTCATTTTCCCGTCTTATTTTAATGTAGTTTATTCATCGGTTTGTAGTGCGTGAGTATATTTTAGCAACCAATTTTGTTCTAATCTTGGGTTTGTTTGCATTAGTTAAAAGGGTAATTAGGCCAGGATTGCTTTCATCCCTATGTAATAGGATCTAAATCAAAGATATTGGAGGAAGTCTTCCCTTTTAAAGTCATATTTGTCCTTGAATCTTTCAAAACTCTATAGCTCCCTTGCATCTGAAATTGAACAATATGCCCAAATACCTCTGGCTGACCCACTGTTTATAGCGATTATCTTGCTGAAACGGAGCAAAGTCTTTATCATATGCTACCCACTGTAGCTGTTTCATCCAGTTTCCTAATTGTATTTTTTTTTTTGCATTCTTCCAGCCAGATATTTAGGGCTGTTATTGTCTGGGTTACAAGGACTTTTCTAAGGTTTTGGGACTCAAATGAACCACCATGGGAGGACTTTTTAAAGAAATAGAAAACATGGAAAGTTTGTGTTTACCCTCCCAGGAGTGGCTAACCTACCAATCTTTGACCAAAAGCTCGAGCACACTTGGCCGGTCTTTAAAAGCACACCAGCATTTCCACCTCTGTGTGGCTAAATAAACAAAATTAAAGTTTTGGCTACTTTTAAAAAGACGTTATATCGTAGGAAACGCTTTGAAGGCAAAATTTCTTGATTTTTAAACCTGTACTTTTTTATAATACCTGGAAATAGATAACACGCTCATTCCTTTATTCAATCTTTCGTTTGTCTTGTACCTAATCACATATTTACATTATTTTGTTGCATCCAACCTCACAGGTGATGATGATATGTCAGCCGTTCCAAACATTGATTATTTTTCATAAACGCGTCGTGATTTGAAATATTTCTAACACCAGAAGCTTATTCGAATCTGAATCTTATAAATAGTGAAATCAAACTTTTTTTTTTTTTCTCCATCTTTTCTTCCACAACGCATTCCCCATTTCAGCAGAAAGCAGTCGTATTAAATCGGGAGGGTGTGTCGGCACATAAAGCAAACAGCAGGATTTCACAGGTGTCTTTATTGGAAATCCCAGTGGCCTGGCAGGAAGCACAGCGACAATTAAAGAGATCAAAGGTCAAACAACTTGTGGATTTAAAAGACTATCAGTGAGGGTCACAGAGAGAGCCCTCCTCCATTCACAGGGCACCACGGTCTATGGAGAGAGGTGATGAAGAGGGAGATGTGACCTTTGTCCAGCTGCCCCGGGGTCTGATCTCTTTATGCTGCACTTCATTTCTGACCTCGGACATGTTGCGGGTCTTCATTAACTGCACATTATGTTTGGATGGGATGTTTATTTAAATAAATATGCTAGAAATATCACTGATTTAGGACATTTAAAATTAAAACAATTAAATGTTTTGTTATGTCTGCATCTTTTTAATTTTAAAAAGGTGTTCTGACTAACAGGAGGCCCAAAACACTTCAGATGTTTATTTTAGTCATTTCTTTTTTACTTGGCTAGATTTTAATAACCATAATGTCTATTTACAAAAAGTTTTCCTAAAGTTTAAATTCTCAGTCGGTGGGACCAAATTTAGCCTGTTAACTTTACCCACATTATTATTTCCTGCTTCTACTGAGGTTTTTTTGCACAAAGGTCACTCTAAGTTATAAAACATTTATTTTCTTAAAGAATACACAGACAATTAAGAAACAAATAGGTTAACTTTGTACTGTTCAAAGGAGATTAAATCAGCTCAGAGAAAGAACTTTTGTAGAGGTTTGAACAAATGAAAGTAATACTGAAGCCTTTCTTTTATGAATGACATGCAGTCACGAAAAATACGTTTCTTTTGCTTTATTGACCTTAAAAATTACTAGAAAATTGTTTTTCAAATGTATGTAGTCCTTCATGACATATGAATAAACAATCTTATTGACATTTTTTTAAACAGTTTTAGGGGTTAAGGCAAAACAAATAACCAAAGAATTGGCTGAAGCTCATCAGTGCATTTTTTTTGTTGCCCTATGATTAAGGACTTCCTTTAGTATTAAATATAGAATATAGACCATCTTTTTATTTTCTCGATCTTTAGTATATTAGGATAATTTTTTAGATTTATTGTAGGAGTTATTATTAGTTTGTTTATTATGCTGATCAAAAAGCTCTCTAAATTTCAATTTTGGATTCATATTAGTGTTACATATGTGCTCCCAGCTTTCCATGAAAAATTACATATGGGTAGAAACATTTTCATGCAAAATGTATTTGTGTAAGAAAATGTCCAATAGATTTACTTAATTTCTTAGTGCTATATACTGTAAGTAGTTTCATAGAGTCATATTCAATAAACGAGAACTATGCATTTCTAAAAGTATCTTAAAAACATCTTTTAAGCTGGTTTTAAACATACTTTTCATCAATCCCCCATTTCTGCATGAAATTTTTTGTTATTTAATATGACTGTATTTCAAACAAAACTTTTTATTACTATGTTTTTGGTCAATGTAACCTGCCTCGATATGAACAGCGGTGGGGAAAAAAAACAATAACAAAAATGGCAGACATGGAAGGGTGCCAAAAATCAAACCCTCCTTTTTCCACGTGGTCAAAACATCATAAGCCCCGCTTTATCTTTATTCACCCAGTCAGCCAAACTGGCAAATTATAGATTCAGATTCAGCCCCAAAAAAATATTAACAAGAGGACAAACAGAAGCAAAAACAACACAATAACGAGAAATAACAGATGAGGCACAAAACCTAAACTCATCACAAAGTATCAGTCAAAACATAAATATCCCAAATAATCCTAAACCACTGATAAAGTTATGAGTCCATTTGTGTTCCTCTCATTTATAAGTGTGGGAGCCTAAACTGTGAGCAAACAGGTAATTTTAAAGACCTTTGAAATAAATAATATAAATTAAATCATGTTTTTTTTAACCTAGCAGTGACTAAGCCTCCTGAAAAGTTGAGTTTTCATGAATCATAGCTGAGATGAGATCTTATCTGAATAAAACATTTAATAATAACTTTGTTTGAAGTTCATGAATGTAACTAAGGAAAATAACTTAATATGCAAAAATTCTGCGTAAATATAGCTAATGTGATTAAATAGAAATAACACAGTTCCTATTACTCAACGCTTTTTATTATCTGCTTTTGTTTCCTTTTAAAAGTTTCAAAACGTAAATACGAAGGCGTTGATTGATGAATCCAGAAACTGTTTCTTTTCAGTAAATGAGAAACTGCAGTGTTTTTCTTTAGTGTTGAAATAAATTCCTTACATTAAGCAATAATAATTAATTAAGAAATATGTTTTTGCTTTGTTTTTTTATGAAGCAGGGATCAACGTTTCCTCTGGTTTCGATGAAACAACCCCCTCAGTTGTAGTTTCCAGTTGCAGTCAGACAGGATTCCTCAGGAGGCGTTCGGTCTTCATCGCCTCGACATAAAGATGAGGATTTGCAGTTGAACTTGAACCCAGTTCCCTCGCGCTGCCTGCTTTCAGCCCCTCCTCACCGCCGCCCTGCAGCAGCAGCAGCATGCCCGTCTTTGTGAAGCTGTCTTCCTTGACTTTCTGCATCCCCCGTCTGGCCCTGCACAACCTCCCTCTTCCATCGCCGCCCCCTCCTTCCCCCGTGCAGCCATTCTTCACTCCTGGGGCCGGGGAGGGGGGGCTCCAGGAGACGGCCTGCGGGGACTCGCAATGCAGAATGCTAATCATCCCCTCGGCGACACTTCCCACGATTTTCCTCCCAGACGTGGGCTTTTGTTTCGTTATTGATTCTATCGCAATCAGACAGTTCCCGCAACTTTCCTGCCGTCTGGGGCCGGATCTGTCACACTGCCTCTAGTACAAGGCTCACTGTTCAGATGGCGCTTTCTTTAACGACTCCACAATCATTGTCTCTGTTATACAACAGCTGTAATTTTTATATATATATATATATATATATATATATATATAATTGTTGCTTGAATCAATGGGAGTGTGACTGGGATTTAATTTACTGTTAATTTAAACAGATTTAGTTATTTTTGTTTCCTTTTCTCTGTTTTTGCCCACATGGAGAACACAGTTAGTCCTCCAACCTGACATGCTGTAAATCATCAATCACTGAAACTTTCCCCCCTAATTCGCGGCCCGCTTAGCTAGCTCTACACCAATAAATGGTCAGATTGTTGCTAATGTCTCTTTAAAACCACGTTGTACCGTATTCTCGAGAGAAATGATTGAGTTGACATTTTCCACCTGTGACGTACGCTTCATATTTTAGTGCCTTTTAATTTAAATCTGCCCATTAATTAAGGTATAGAATCAGAACCTACTAAAGGTGGAAAGACGCTAAAGGTCACCCAGTCGAGCACATGTGCTCGCAATAATTGAAACACAAGTCTCTCACTCTGTTTTATCGCACTGATTATGATCTCTAATTACAAATACCAGGTATCAGCATCCTAACAAATGTTATCAATAATCTGTTTGTACTTGCGTATAAGATGTATTTAGAGAAAATCACAAGTTAAAAACTTGTTTAATTAACAAATATTAATATGGAAACTAACATTATTCTGGTCAAATTAAGAGGACTTATGAGCTGGTTATGTTCTGACACCAAATTAGTTGCCTTTGCGTGAATTTATTTTATGATTTTCAGCATTTTACAAGCAAAATAAATAAAAGTGTTTCTGTGTTGGATTCCTGATGATGCAGGCCGGTCGTATTCTGCCCATGTAAAAACAAATGGGCAGAATACATACGGGAACGCTGATGCCTCACAGCAGCATTGAATGTCTCCCTGTTCAGACATTTGTATCTTGTGCATGTTGTTCGCTTACGTGCACGAGTTCTTTCTGGTTTCCTCATGCAGTCCAAAAGCGTGCTATGCTAGGTTGACCGGAGCCTCTAAACCGCAGTTAGATGACGCAGCGCATGCATGGTTGTTTGTTTCCTTCGTCTCTATGTTGGCTCGCAGATAGACCTGTCCAAAGTGCATCCCGCCTCTCATCCATTGGCTGCTCCAGCGTCACTAAATGGCGTTCAGCATATCTGGAACATGGAGGAATCTCTGCCATCAAGATTGTTTATACTTGCACATAGCAATCCTGAAAAAGGCAACATTTAGTAATGTTTCGGTTCTTTGCCCTGTAAGAACAATCACCTTAGAATGGGAATAATTTCTGCTCGTGTTCGTGACGCTCAGCCTGAACTATAGCATCAGAGTGCCTGGAGATAGCAGAGATCACGCTTCCAGATGTTTTTTTCTAAATGCAGCAAGGTAGCAGCTGGATCCACTGGACTGCACATTATTTCCAGCAGCTGCAGCTCGCCGCCACAGACACAAGAACTGAGCCTGACGTGACTCGCCGATTTCTTGATCTGTGCTTAGCTGATTCAGGCAGACGTGTTATACATGCATTTAACACGGGGTTGTTTCTATCTCCCGGCTGTTTTGATGATGGATTTTATCGTTTCTTTCCATTTAGCTACATCCTGTGCAGGAGCGTTACCTACACTGACAGTAAGTGCCCCAAAATGGATTCAGCCTGAATCCCAGTGCACTGAAAGGTTAGACGTGATTACTGTTTCAATCCGACTTAAAGAGGACCCAAACACAACAGATTCTACGCTGTACATATTTAACAAACATCAAGCTAAAGTGGAAAAGCTCTAAGGGTTCCAACCGCTTGTCAAACTACCTTTGGCAGCAATAACTTGATGTAGTTTCTCACATCATTGTATAGAAATTTGGGTTCATTCGTCTTTACAAGATTTTAAATCCGACTTTAAATCAAATATAGATGTGTGTTGTAGATTTGCTGCTGTATTTGGGATGATTTCATGTGTTGATGACCCGGTTTGGACAAAGCATAAGCTGCTGGACAGATAGGCCCACATTTGACTGTAGAATATGTTGGATTAGAGAGGAGATGATGGTCAACTCAATAACTGCAAGGTGCCCATGTCCTGTGGCTGCGAAAAAAGTCCAAATCAATAACTCTCCACTGCCGTGCTGCACATTGGTTATAAGCTGTTTGTGCTGATGAGCTGTGCGTGTTTGAACCTTAACTCATCTCTGTGCATTGTGGCTGAACATCTCCACTCCGGTCTCATCTTTCCAAAAGCCATTATTTTAGGGGTTAGTCAAGAGCGTCTAAAGCTAAGTCGTGCTGCCATATTCGTTTTCCAGACACGTCGTACTTAATGTGTAATTTTCTCTTTTTAATTGTGCTGTCATTATCATTAGCGTTTTGTTTGGTAGCTGTACAGTACGCAATGTAGCGCTCAGGTTGTTTTTGTTTTGTTTTGCATCGTATAGCATGGTCTGACTTTGGGGTGGGTTTGCTGGGGGTTTCTAGCCCAGGGAACATCAGAAACTGTCTTGAATTTTATTTCCACTTGTGAACAATTATTTCTTACTTAAAACTATGGAATTTTATAGACCAAACAATCTGGAAATGACCTTATCACTCTTCCCAGATTGATGGACAGCAACAGTTGCTGCTTCATGGTATTGTGTGCCCCGGAGCAGCAAACTACCAAAACTCCTGCTTTATAGAGGGTTTTTTCCCAATAATGATCAATGAATCAGGTGCATTTGATCTTCAGCTGCCTTAATAGTTGTAGATCCTTGTAAAGACCAATTGATCAATTTCTTTTTAACCATGACTTTTCATTAACAAACATAAACATTGTTTTTGAAGTCCATCATACTTAAATCCATTTATCTTTCCAGCGTCTATACCCACTCAGACCTGCATCGTCATGGTGGTGCTTAATGCTCCAGCAATCATTAGGAGGAGTAAACCTTGTACAGGTCGCCAGTCCATCACAGGGCAATCTAACCTGCATCGACTGTGGGAGGAAGCCAGAGTACCCAGAAAAAACCCATACGTGCACACAGAGAGCATGCAACCTCCATGCAGAAAGACCTCATGCTGGGATTTAAACCCAGAACCTTCTTGTTGCAAGGCAACAGTGCTAAAAAGCACTATCGTGCTACAATCAATATATTATTAACTGAATTTGACTTTATTATATTTTTTTGGTTCATTTTAAACAGTGAATTGGTCTGATGCATTTTGAACTTAGAGCAAAATTGATTAATTCCTCATGATTAAACATAAATCAGTCTTATTTGTCTTGTGCTGTGCCTTGAGATGGAATCTCTTCTAGCTTGTTGCTATATAAATAAAGTGAACTGTGCTGTGTTGTGATCAAAGGTAGTGGAGGACATACAAACTTCACACATGAGCAGTTGATGTCTTATTGTAAACATTAATACTTTTATTGATTTACATTAGAAACGGTTGCATAACACAGATTAGGATAAGTGCGAACTGAACTTCTAGAACTCCTGAGAGACAAATATTAATTGTGCAATATTGTGTAATGTGCATCAGTCCCTCTAAACACGATATTTCCTGCTTAAAATCAATGGCACATGTTTACAGAAGCTTAGATGACAATAAAACAAGAGAGTTTAACATTTGTCAGAAGCAGTAATTAATGCATATGTCTGGAACAAACACAGATTTAAGTTTCAAACACTGGTGGTAAAGATAGGATCAGTCAAACTCTGAAGAGCCTCTTTTAATATCAGTTTCTGCTAAAACTATTTTACATTGCGTTGTGCTCATATAGTGCAATATAGCGTGTTAGTCATACAACTATGCTTAAAATGCTATTGTGCAAATTCAACCTGAACATTTATCACATCAAGTGCAAATGTAACAGGTCACTGTAAACTCTACCATAAAAAAAATCTAACAAATTTGACACCATCTTCTCATTTCCTTTACCTTGCATAGACAAAGTTAATCTTATGTAGCTCTGATTGCCTGCACACAACAAAATAAGTGTGCAACATGAAGAAAGTTAGAAATAGATTGTAAAAGACTGCTGAGGTCGCTCCAGTCTTATGACACTGATCTACATTCAATATTTAAATGTTAGTTTTAAGCATTTTAAAAGAAGCTTTTTCCAAACACTCAACTGGTGCAAAAAAACCTGACCCGCAGGATTTTAAGGAATAAACGCTACGCTACCAATGAACGGAAATATTAAACCTTTATCCTGAAACACGCATAAATGAAATACATGTAAATGTGATCAAAATGCATGTAACACTGTAGTTGAAGAAACAAATCAGCAATAGATGATTTCAAAGATTGTCAACAAATTGAAACATTCTGATTCACACAGGAGAAAGAAATTATCACTTCAAGACTTAAAAGCTAATAAAACTAATAAAAACTCAACCAAAGAAGAAATTAAGAGTAGAATAACATATTTTTCTGTTGTTGACTACTGTTAATCCCTATTTTTTTTTTCAGTAATTAAGCTTTTTAACATGAAAATCCATAAATGTGAGTGACATCTCGGCTGATTTTTTTTTTTTTTGTAAACGATGCTGATCTGAGCTCTGACCTACATTAAAATCTAGTGCCGATGTTTTCTGGACCGCTGTGCCGCGCAGCTTCCCAGAAAGCAGCTTTCATCACTCTGTCCTTCAGCTCTGACACTCCCAGGGTGTCGTTCAGACGACGTCTTCTGGATCCAGCTGCATGATGTGAGCGTCTGAACTACCAGGCTGCTTTGTTTGAGCTCCTTTCCTCGGCTTAATCATTGGGGTTTGAATACTTTTGTCCTTTGTTACGCTGGTGTCCGTGGTTTAATTATAGTCTTCTAATTGCCCACAGCTCTGGTCAGATCAGAAACCTTAAAAAAGAAAGATTAAAGACATTAAAAGCTGTGCACAAATAGTATTGAGTAAAAACTGTTTTGTACATTCTTCTAAAGTGGGGCATCATTAAACATTTTAAAGCTTCTCCAGGTATAGTGGTTTTTATATAGAACACATTTAGCTGGATTAGCCGGCCTTCATTTGCTCGCCTACAACTGAAGCAAAATGCAAAGTCACAGCATGACGCGGCCACCACCACGTTTCTCTGAGAAGGTTTTGTGCCATATATACATGAGCCAGGCTCCCGCTTAGGAATAGATGTTTTAGATACTTTTTGACTTCCAGGTTTGTGCATGCATATGCAGCGTTTCTTAAATGTTTCTTTTTTTATTCTATCAAATATTTGTCTATATTCACAGGTGCACAGTAAAACAGTTTAACAACATACAGAACAACAGGGGAGCAATTTTAGTCGAATAATATCAGCATGATTAAAAGCCAATTTGAACACAATTCAAATTCAGAATCTTTAAACCCATATTTGCCATCTTTCCAGAAATATACAGTGCCTTGTAAATGTATTAAGGGGTTAAGGGCATTCCTACACATTTAAAAGTTTCCCCTTAAACCAATCAAGTGTTGCTTTGGCAGAACGCTTCGGGTCATTGTCCTGCTGGAAGGTGAACCTCCACCCTAATCTCAAATCACGCTCACTGACTCAAGAATATCCCTGTAATTAACACCATCCATCTTTCCCTCGACTCAGACCAGTTTCCTGGTCCCTGCTGCTGAAAAACATGATGCTGCCACCACCTTGTTTCACTGTAGCCATGCTGTTCTCAGGGTGATGGCATGTGTTGGGTTTGCAGCTGACGTAGCATTTTCCTTGGTGGCTGAAAATTTAGATTTTAGATTCATCTGACCAGAGCACCTTCCTCTATACATTTGGGGAGTCGCCCACGTGCCTTTTGGCAAGCTCAAAACCTGTCTTCATATTTTTAACTATAACTTATAGGTTTTGGTTTACTGGTTACACCAAAACCATGCAGTCGATGCGTATACACATGCTAGTTTGTTTATTTTTCTTATGTCATTTTACCAACTTGGACTATTTTGTGTAGATCCATCACATAAAGTAGTATTTAAAAAGATTGAAATTACAGGTAGGTATGTAACATGTAGGCAAAAGCCTGGGTGGGGGTTTGTAAGGCACAATATCAGGTTGCTTTCTAATACAAGATAGATCTTCTGCATTTTGAAAATGTTATATATAGACAATATTAATCCACTCATTTATTGTATTTGTCATTTGCTAGTAATGGCTTTCTTAGCAGCTGCACTGAGAATCTTTTCCCCTGTGTGTTGCACTGTCTATTAGTAATCCACCCAGGTATAAAGTCTCTTGTTTGAAAGGGATTTCAATCTGAGACACCCTCTCAAAACCTTGGAAACTTCTTTTCCAAGAAAGGAGTTATTAAAGGGGAAGACCTGCATTTTTGACAATGATTTTCTTCCTGTCCTCCACAAGATGAGGACTTGGTGTGATGAGTCTTTTCGAATGGGGTGATGAAGAATCCAAAAGGTTTTTTCCAGCAGAACTCTTCCCATAAACTTGAATTAGAGGTTTTCCTTTCTGTTTTACAGAAACTTTCCCTTTATCGTGTTCTGATGTAGTTATTGTGCCGTTTTTCATTTCCATTTCTCTTTAACATGCATTGAATTACCCGCAGTTTGTTGCACACCTCCGCACAATTTTCACATTATTTTTTTGGTTTAGTATTTAAGGTGTAGGCATCCATTACAACTTTAAGTAAAATATCTTAATTGTTTCTAACCTTTATTATGCATTATTAAACAAGACTTGCTTGACTATGCCATCTGCTTTGCAACAAAAAAAAGGCGCATCATAAAAAGATTTGTTAGAATTTGATTGAGATTATCGTATATATTTGGGACGTGTACCCAGCTAAAATTAGTCTCTATTCTCAATGTTACGTAAACAGAAATAGCAGGGAGACAAGAGACAACACGCTCATTTTATTTCAGTGCTAATTCAACTTAAAATGTATTTAGATCAGAGGTCTTTTTGGTTTTGTCTCGATTATTCAGACCTAAACTCTTTCTGTTTCCACAGTGGAAGAAGTACTGACTCTGTCTGACGGCGGGCTCATCAAGACCTAAAACTTGCCTTGATTTATTAATGGGCATGGTATGGATTAGTTGAAAAATACCTGCGATTTCTGGGGTGGCTGTATAAATATGAAAAACGTATCAAAAGTTAATTTAACGCAAAAAATAAAAGTCAAAATAGCAAGATTGTGCAGGAACTGAGTGGCTCTTAATTTGTCCCTAAAGATCTAATCAGTGTTCGGTATGTTGCGTTCTAATAATCAGAATGCCCCTCAGTCAAGACAGACATACAAGGTGAAATATGCCCCTGCCAGCCCCCAAAGCAACCAAACTCCACAGCAGTCAGTCTAGACACAAGCTGCTCTTCGAATCATCACACCTCCTCCTCCTCCTCCCTCATCCCGCCATCATTGTCTGAGCTCCCAAAGTGTTTTTTTCCCACGCTTTATTTTTCTCTGTCCTGTTTGCAGCCCAGAGGAAGGAGGAGGAGGGAGAGGAGGAGGGTTTGGGGGAACTGATGGGGTGGCCATGGAAACCCCACATTGGGGTTCCCCCTGATTGGAGTATGCAGTGACTAATTATTCAGTGCATATGCTTAAAAAAAACAATAAAGCGGGACGTATTGAGATGCAGACTCAAGCATCATACGGCGTGTGATTAGCATACGGACCAGAAAACGCTTTTCTAAGAAGGGGAGATCACTTTCATGAAAATTAGTGACTCAAATAAATTTTATAGTCAGATTTGTAGTGTAGGTTTAATGCTGTGGGAATTGGGAGATATATATATATTTAAAAAAAACTAACAGAAAATTTTTTATTTAAGCTTAAATTGCGGAATTAATATATATCTATATTTTTGGTGTGTGTGAGAATCAATCCAGGGTTTATATTAAGTCGTCTTTGCACTGGCGAGGTAGATATAAGTTTTATTATGAGTTTACGATAAATATCTTTATATATGCTCCCGTGTGAGTGCAAAATGAGCGGTAAAGTTAACAATGGCTGGTATTGTTTACCAATCTCCCTCGTCCATTAATCAGGACGATCCAGCTCTAATTGGCGTTTTGGTTAAGCTGCTCTCCAGACCCTGGCTCCCTCCACTGGCCTAAATAATGGCGTTACGCCACAAGTGCCGCCACACATTGGGGAGGACAATGTGCCGCTTGTCTGAGGGTCCAGGATAAGATCCCCACCCTCTCTTCTTTGCCCCTTTTCTTAGCACCCCTCCCTGTGACCCCCAAAATAAACCTCATACTCAAACACAAAGAAGGCCTCACACTATTGAGATCTCACTGTTGCAGGCTCCTTCTCCTTGTCTGTCTGCCTCCCCCATCCCTCTCTCTCTCCTTCCCCTCATTCCCACACCCCTCCATCATCCTCCAGTCGGTATCGTTTCTCAACCAGTAGTTGCATTTATCACATGATTTATTTCACCTCTTTAAATCCAAACCAAGCTGCTGGGGGAGGTATATTTTTTTGGGAAAGCTCAAAGATTGGATTAGATGCTGCTACATCCATCCATAACCTGCATGTTTAAAGGCTGGTCGGTCCTTTTCTTTTGCATGGACCAGAAAAACATGTTAAAGATGTGAATTTGAAATTAATCTTAAAACAGATAATTAAAGCCAGCCCAGTTTATCAACCCTAAAAGCTTTCAGCCACAAGCAGACGGCAGTAGATGTTGCAGTATTTTACCCTTCCCTTCTCATCCACAATCTAAATTGTTTTAGACTAGGGCTGTGCGATTTAGCCAAAAATTCAACCGTGATTGTGATTTAAATTTGACTTTTCTCTGTATTAACTACAACCAACAAAAATGTTTGTAAACAAGGACTATTAAAAACAGGAAATTGAACAGTGAAAAGCAGCTTATGTACAGCTATGTATAGCGTTGTAGGCAGCAGGTATCATCTCGTTCCTAGTGGTTAGGGTTTTCCCTGGCTGTATGGAGCATACTGTAGAGCGAAACACAGCTGACCCTCCCCCACCTGTTACTCCACACTGTTAGTCAGCTGGTTGAAGGAAGGCAGAGACCAAGAGGGCTATTTGGAAATATTTCTGATCGTGAAAGACGTGCTCCGCCTCTATGTAGAACCTGAAAGGACCCCCACCTGTCGTCCTACAGTTGGCACGCTACCTGCAGCATGTTTGTTAAGCAGCCTACCGTGGTTACCTGAGCAGATAGCTTAGGTAATTAACCAGTCAATTAACCAGCTAACAGCCAGTCATACTGCAGGCTTTATTCTATAAAGAGTAGGCAAAAAGTTTTTTTTTTTTTTTGGCTGTCTGTCCACCCATCGATCTGGGTGGACAGACAGACGGATGGACGGATGACTGGTCGTTGGTCCATCATAGGGCTATGAATAACTTAATAATGGGATCTATATTGTTTTGTTTTATTGTTACTTTGATAATCAATAAGCGATTTTTTATCAGCTGTGAGAATAGTGATTTTTATATAAAAATAAGTTATTGTTTTATAATTACAGTGAGAATCTTACACTGACCCATGCAGGAATTTAATGTGGGGGTTTTCTGAGTCTAGAGGAGAAAGAAAACAGAGTATAGAAAAATATATTTATCTCCAGACTTTATTCTCAATCTGTATAAAAGTCATATTCATCTTTTTTTCCTCACATATCCATCCATCCATTCCTTTGTCCATGATCCAGCTGTCTCTCGTCTCTCTGTGCATTTATCCATACAGCCTGGTGCCTGTCTGCAGTTCATTCTTTCATCCATTTATCCACACATAAAGACTGACAACTATAAAAAATATCTGCCATGGATTAATACATTCATGAACTTTGTAGTTTTGCTTAAAAACCCACTTCAAAGTTGGTTGAAAAATGTAATGAGAGTTCAGCTGTAATTTTGGGATGGAAATCGAGTATGAGGACAGTCTACAAGCACACCAAAAAAAAAAAAAAAAAAGTCAACCTGTGTACTGAGATATTTCTCAGAATGCACCGACGACAGATTTGTCCTTGCATAAATTGGCGGTCAAATCTGTACAAAAATGTGATGCAGGATCTTGGGTGTATTGCCTACTAGAATCTGGATTTGCGAAAATGTAAAATCTGATCCTACATCGACCGAACCACAGGTTTAAGCTAAACAAGAAGCGCGTTGCTCACGCGGGAGCACGGTTAAGTCTGATTACAAGCGGGGATTTATGAACGCCGCTGTGTTGCTAATTATGGCTCCTCGTGTACATGTGGGAGGGTATAGGTTGTTGTTTTTTCCCCCCACCTATTTCATCAAACCAAGATGTCTACACGCTCGTCTGGCATTAAAAGCTCCACATGCAGAAACACCGCCAGTTGTGCGACTCTTTTGTAATCAACAACACTGAAACAATTTAATTAACGAGACTTTTCCCGGGCATCGCCGTTAAATTCTCGATCAGCTGCAGCGTGACAACGGGCACGGCGAAAAGCAACGCAGTCGCCCTTAAAAATGCCACCTCTTCGGCACGAAGACGCCGCTGGCTGCTCGTTTTTCCCCCCCTATCTCATCCCTTCCTGCACGTCTCATGGGGACGGTCTCTGCAATTAACACGCGGGCAGTAATTAACACTGTCTCGAGGCGACCAATGGCGCGGAAAGTATGGGGGCATACGTGGAGTGGGGGAAGGCGCGCCGCCTGTTTGTCCACGTTCCTCGTTCACAGCTGCCATTTTGTGCCAGTCTTTAGCACCTAAGATGGTGGCGGGACTGTGACTTGCCATGCGGGAGAGGAGGACAAACTGGCAAGGGAGGGGTCGGAGACGAGGAGGATTATGGGATCGAGGAAGGAGTCTTATTTCCATGCTTCTAGTTGGTGCATCGCTGAATGGCTACCAAGGCGGCGGGAATAGAGGGGAGGGTGCAGGAGGCATGATCGTCACATCGCTGCCCTACATGCGCCGCACATTCACGACTCACAAACATGGCACATAGGGGGGAAAAAAAACAAAGTCATGGAGGGGGAAAACACAACACCTGATGTCAGTCTGTTCATTAAAGAAATTAAATAAAGCATGCAAATTTACACACGTGCCCCATCCCTGAGCAAACACACACACACACACACGCAAACAACCAACACAGCCGTTCTCATGGTATGGTCTGCCCCTGAGCATGCAAATGACATTCATTATGCAAATGCACACAAATCAGAGCCAACCATCTGAGAATCTTAGCTGGGGGAAAAAAAAAACACAAAGAATGAAATTAAATGAATGAGGGGGAGAAGCATGGAGGAGGGCTGCAGGAAGTACAGTGTGGTCAACAGAAAATATGTCACAACCTGCTTCATTAGGACACAGCCTGGCTGTCTCAAGAGGTGGCTATGTGTCAGTTCTACGCTTACAGTCCCCCTGTATGAAAAATACTCACACGTCGTCTACTAATCAAGCAGGCTTTTCAGGAGAAAGCTAGCTAAACTTTACACACAATCCCATCTGAACGACACGCTGAGTGATGCTGCGTGTTATTGTTGTGTACTGCGTCTCACTGTGCATCGTGTGGGACGACTTCCTGTGCCTTTCTCTCACACTCGCCGGTTAACACCGTTTAATATGCTGCTCTAAAAGCTAACGGGTCACGTAATTAACACAGAGTCTGTTTCCTTTTCATGCAGTTTTAATGGAGGCTGCTAGTTCCTTGGGGCCGATTGTTCAAAGGTTTTCTTTGTTGTATTTGTCATTTCTGTCTACATGATTCTACAAAATTACCTGCAAAAGAAGAAAAAAAACAACAGAAAAAAAAAGCTTACACTGGAGTGGAGATGCTCCGAACGAGGCAAAGTGCCACTAATTACCTTTCACAGTGGTCTTTGTTTTGTCTCCACCTCTGCCTCTGCAGGATGTGCTCTCTGAAACCCAACATGAGCTGCAGTCTCATTATGTGCTTTTATGAAGGATGCCATAAAAGAAGCCAAACCTTGATGAGTTTGGATTAATATTCATGTGAGGAGAGGGGGGGGTGATATGCACATGTAAATACGTGTCTTTATGTGCAGGAAATTGCCACATGCATGAATCTGCATCAGTTTGCCACTAGATGGGGAAAAAAGCTGGTACATGAAAGCAGAGCTGGTTACGAGTATGAAGGGAAACCAAGGTTTTAGAAAGGTCATGGTTTCAAAAACCAGCATTTCCTACTGTTTAATGAGAGGCCAGAGCAAATTCTGGACTGAGTTGCCTCTGGCTTGACAGGCATAGAGGAACGCCCCCCCCCCCCCCCCCCGACAAACACACACCTGTTGCTGCACACTTCCAGTCAGCTTTCTGAAAAAAAGGTCAATGCTCATTTCCCTCCCTTTCAACAAAGAAAAATATGGCTTTAGGGAACATAAAGTAGCCCATCACGGTTTTAGAAACTACAGTTGGGAAGCCACAAGCTGTTTAGCAACCAACTAACTATCCAATATCAGGTTGCTACACTATCACGCCTAGGTTTTTTCCACCGACGCGGCCCAGAGCCCATTCCTGAATGCGTTTTCGAACCGCAGTCGCTTTTTTCCTCTGAGGAGAAGAAGTACCGGCACACGAAAAATAGTTCAACTTGGCCACGGCAGAATACCTGGTTTCAACCCGAACTGTGACGTCACCTGTGGCCTCACCTATGGGCCAGTCCAGGGTGACTCCACATGTATGAGGTGAGGACACCACAGGATAAAGAAACAACCAGCAAGGCGCTTTCAGCAATGATCTGCTCAGGAAACCCGGCAGTTCATCGCACCGCTATGCAAAGCTGGACAAGATTCTAGGTTGCCCACCTGCCAATCAGCTGACTGGAAAGCAGGGAAAGCGTGGAACCAGCGGCAACACTTATTTCATGGTAAGCTTACCGCAGTATAATATTAAATTGTTAGTGTTGTAGTTGTAGTAACGCCCCCTGTTGATGACACAAGGTTGGCGCCCGAAACGGGTAGAAAAGCACGTCGGCTCTCAAACAAACAGCGACGTTCGGGAGCACGTCAGCAGCCCTAGTTCTAGCACGAGAGTGCTTGCGATGGAAAAGTGGTCTCAGTTAAGTTTGTTACTTGCATGAAAGACATATTTTCTCCCATCTATTCAGGTTTGACCAATGTATATTTTGCAGTTTTCATGCTTGTCTCTGCTTAAGATTTTCCTGATACAAGAAAAAAGCATCAAAAGTGCTGTTTTTGTGCTGTAACAAACAGAAGAATAGTTTTTAAATGTTTCCGATGTTAATCTATAGCTGATCAAGTGATGTAATCTGGATGGCTTTTTTGGTTAATGAAGGCATTTAGAAGAAAGACAAACAGCAAGCTATAAACAACAACTTTCAACTTTCAAATTAAAAAATACTAAAATAGCTCAGCATTGATTAAAACTCTTAAATCAGACACCAACTTCATGATCGTTAGCAGGCTGCAGGGTATTATAATACCCTTATAATGTACACAGGAGAAGGGCTGTCCTCTTCCCATCGACTGAACATGACAATAAGCAGTAAAAAAACAAGTTTGGGGCACGTCTGATAACATTTTTGTCCCTGAGCATTCATGGCGCCCCTTAACAGAAAGACGCCCTGGGCAGTGAGCCATATCAAACGCCTCCAAAGCTCTGTGTTATTTTATGAAGAGCAGAATCCCAAAAAACAGGCAATATTTTTCACAATAAGCACATTAGTGGGCATTTATATTTCATCTTATGTCTATGTGTCAAAATTAAAATAATTCTGGATAGCAATTGTAAATATTGCATATCTGTAAGTTTTAATATGTTCTACTATTTTAGGACCAATAGGGATAATTGTTGCTTTTGTTTTCCCTGGATCATGTTTTATGTTTTACCATAATATTTCTAAAAGACACCATACCAAGTTACATTTCAAAAAATACTTCAAATATGTTGTAAATTTTACTTTTCAAAAAAGAAACATAATTAAAGAGATCAGTTGGGACAATTTTGCTGAGCAAAAAGAAGAAAAAAAACCTAGTATTGAATCTCTTGGACTGTATTATCAATAAAAACTTTACATGTTTTTGGGACATTTCTGGAAATACATATAGGCCTAAAATCTTTGTCAAGTGACCATGTTTCTATTCCTTTCTGAGTGAGTTGATAAAAACAGCCCAACAGGTTAAAACAAGGCCTGAGATCTGCTTCTGAAGGCGCATGTTTATTTGAGAAAAGAAGACGGTTCCTAATGGAGGTGAAATGTTAAAAGAAAATGCTTGAATTGAGTGTTCTTGGCTTTTTCAGAATATGTTAAAAATATCTCTGAACCTGTCAGGGAGTTATTTTTTAATGCAGGGTTTTTAAAATACTGTTTCATAAAAAAAAAATTACTAGCAGGGCAGCTTTTAAAATAAAAGTGTGTTCTGATTAATTTGTGTCAGTCGGTCCCTTCTCACATCAGTGTGACCCTGAGGCCATATTTGGGAAGACCAGAAAATCTTTGAGGTTTGAAATCATCCGTGAATTACTGTTTGGTTTGAATTTGGCCTTTTTAGGATGAAAATAACCAAACAAAAATTAGAACAGAATCTAACGCACAGCTGGATTATTGTTCACACAAGCAGATTTTTGTGAATTTATTGTTTGTTTTTTTAAATCCCAGTTATTATTGTCTATCTGTCTCAGTGCACACGGATGCATCCCTCCCCTCTTGGTAAAATCAGCCCTTATGTAACGCATCGTACCTTCACATCATTGGTTAGCAGCAGCTGCCGTCCAGCTCCAGCCCTATCTGCTGCTGCTCTTCGACTGGGCTCATATTATTTTTATTTTTGCGTTGTTTTCCTTCTTCCTGTGCAGGCGTGTAATGGGATTCTTGTTACTTTCGGTTATCTAGCTTTATGAAGAATGTACGTCACTCATACAGCTAGATAACCAAAGATAACAGACAACCCCTCAGGCCTGCGGATGCAGCTCTCCAGCAGGAACAAAAACGGCCGCGCGATGAACCTCTCGACGCACCTGGATGGACAAACGGCGACAAAGGAAAAGACATCAGGACTAATTCACCAAAACAAAGCTAATTCGCTCTGGAATATGTGCCAACCAGCAGGCAAGGTGTAAATTAAGACAGTAATAGTCACACATTATATATGTGGAGTATTGCCACAGACGACTGATCACATGGTGATAAAAGCACCCCTGTGAAATTGCTTTAACAAAAAAGAAAAAGCATCACTAAAGATTCACAAGAGGATGCCACTGGGAAAATGCATCTTCCAAGCAATTAAAATGTCCCATGCAACTGAAATTTGAATTTTAGAGGAATTCAAAGCAAAACCATCCAGTAAAACAACAACAAAAATCTGATAAAACAACGTTTTAATGAGGGCGACAGAAGGTGGATATAAAGCAGCAACACCAAGGGGGAGGATTTACACAAATCAAATATAAGCTCTAATTTTACACGAAGTAAATGCAACATTGGATGAAGCTCAACTTCTAATAATAATGAATAAATAATTCTCAACAGAGGTCAATAAATTACAAATGTACTATTTTAAAGTTATTGTTAATTTTTTTCAAATTGTATTTATCATACATTGTGTGAAAGCGCAGAAAAAGAGAAGCATACGAATAATTTTGTGTTGAACTACTATGAAATATGTTTTTTCTTCGCTGAAATATTTCAAGCATGCTAAAGAAAGTAAAAAGAAATGGTCTTATTCAATCTGTAGCATTCGATACTTTTAAGTAATGTAGCTACAATAGCATCCAAAAACTACAAGGAATTAGAAAAATAAACTATTTTTGTGTGAGAGAGAATTCACGCTTTATTCTAGCTTTCTGTGAATGTACACTTTCATTTTAATTAGCTTTCCTTTGGCTTTTAGTGGAGGGGTTGCAGCGAGGTGTGAAGCCTAATTAAAGCACTCGACACATTATCACAGAGATGATTATTTTTCTTTACAGTACGGCGAAAACAGGCCACTGATCCCATCCATGTCTGCACTTCAAACCCACAGGCTGAATAAACAGCTGCTGCAGGATGCCAACATTATTTATATATATATATATAAATAATGTTGGCAATAATATATATATACTTTTTATTTTATTTTTTGCAGCTGCTTCACTTTAATCAGGGCATGAACGACATTTCACCGTTTTTTTATCCACTCAGACCTTTCAGACAATTTCTCAGTATTTATGATTATTTCCACATTTATAAATCCCGAGATTAGCTTTTGCCCTGATTATCTGTGGAACTCCTTATATAAGACAAAAGTTATTTGTATTAACTATGTTTATTATTATTAATTTTATACTGTGATTCATTTATTTAACTGCAAGCTTAGCGTTTTTACTTATTTATCTAGGTTTGTATTTATAGTTGACAAAAAAAGGTGTCAGAATCCAGCTCTTGCTCTTTATTCGTCTATTATGTGTTTTTGATCGACCTTTTTTTGTCTTAAATAAATTCCTACATTCAGGTGTTCATTTTTATCTTTCCACAAAAATCGGGGTTTTTTTAGATGATTGCTGCTACGGGGGTTAAGCTTGATTCAAATAACTCGACTTTTATCCTGTAGTTCTTTTTCTTGTGTTTCAGTCGACGCAGAGTAGCGCGGAAGAATAAAAGCGACCCTCGCGTCTCTGTTGTGTAAAGTTTCTGCTCAGCCCTTGGCCATATTAGCGCAGCGACACACTTGGGATGTTCTGCAAACCGAGCGTCCACGAACGAAGCCGACCGGATTTAACGACATCTTCCAGGTGCCACCACCTCCAGGTCTGATTTCTGCTGATCCATCTCTGCAAAGTTTGCGCCACCGCGCAGAGATATTGGGGTGGTTGGAGGGGGGGGGGGCGTCTGACAGTAATATTATATTCACCTGGACGTCTGAAGGATGTCTTGAACTTCAGCTCTACGAAAACAAAGGAAAACTGTTTCATTAAAATGGTGGAGCGGAAAATCAAGTGGCTCGAGCCTTCAATCCATATGGATTTCTCCTGTAGTGATCTTGGGAACTCTGCCCTGTGCGCGTCGCTCTGCAGATTCGCACCAGCAGCTTCTGTGACTCTGCAGATGTTGGTGCTGCAGAGTCACGGCGGCTGGGCCCCTTCTCCGTCCCAAACCACAGACCTGTCGTGCGTCACAGCGCACGTCTCCGCTGCCAAGATCCGGGATCCTTTACCCGTCTGACCCTTTAATTGAAATTTCAAGCTGGAGGTGGCTTATTCCCGCGTGGGTTAGGCGTGCATTTTTTTTTTTTTTTTTTTTTTGGCGTTTGGATTTTGTGATGAAGCAAAAATACACTGTTTAACATGACGCGTGTGAAAAATGCGAGTTTCTACTCACGAATAGGCTTGTTGTCAGATGCAAAACAGACACAGTGTTAGTTTAAAATGCTTCAGAATATATTTTGAAAAGGAACATTTTTGGTAAATATCCAGGTATTAAAAAATAAAAGTAGAGTAAAAGTGGGCTGAAACTCCCAGACAGATTAAACAGGCCTTTATGTAAGAGCCCCCTCATAATCTCAGCCTGCAGGAAGTCGTGCAGCAGCTGGATGCAAATGCCAAAATCATGCCTTAAATTTCATGACCTATTCAACATGTATAGGCTAATCTCTTGGTGTGCAAAATAGGCCGAGTGCATTAGCAAAGTGCTGGGAAAGCTCACAGCAACCAACAGGATAAACTCAATGCAGCATCAGGATCGTAAATGGTGGAAAACCCCGTTTTGAACTTCAGTTATCCAACACTAACTCTCAAATCTCTCTTTAGAGGCAGTGGTGCATCGTTGACTTATGTAACACTTGAGACAATAAGAGAGCATTTGTCTGAGTGAGTTTTGCATGGACACATTAAGGTTTGAAAACAAGAATGGCGCTATCTAAATACCCAGATTTCTTTCTTCTCTTTTCTTTCTTTTTCTGAGAATCGGTCAAACGTGAGCTGCCCTGCACGGTGGAAATAAGCAGATTCACATTCTGTGGCGCCATTAATAACAGTTCTCCTCTACAGACTGTGTAAAGTCTAATTGTTGTGTGTTTGAAACTGCAGATGATCTTTGCAGCCACAAGTGAAGCTGCACGTCTCTTGCTGCTGACATCACATGATGCTTTGAGTCTTTATCTCAGCTGCTGCTGCCTCCGCCGCCGCTGCTGCTGCGCACCATACATGCATCTCTAACGCGTCTCAACACAAAGCTGCGTCCACTGGAAATACATATCTATACATATTCTGCAAATCTTCACCTGATCCACACCGGGAGCGACAATATTAAACGTTACAGAGATTTTTTTTTTATTTGGCTCAGCTCGGAGCACTAAAGGGCATCTTCAGCTTTTTTTAAAAAAACATCTTGCAGACGCGCTCATGGTGTTAGGAAAATGTGTTTTTTAAAGAGGAAGCGGGTCTTACTTTTTCCTCCTCGGGTCACGCAGGGTGGGCTTTTAGGGGGTCTCCTGGTAAGCGGTGGTCCCTCCGGGTGTGCGGCATGCTGGGAGCCAAATGAGCGCGTTCATGAGCTTTGTGGCGACGACGCATCGTGACGTCCCCGCCGGCGCAGTCCATTTACGCTTCCAACGGGTCCGTCCTCCCCGTTCACAGCTCCGGTCCCTCCCAATGCAAACGAGGGTGGGGGCTTGGAGCTGCCCGTTCGCCTCGGACCGCTACATCTCCACCAGCGTTGTCCTCCAAAGTGACTCAACGTCTCGTTTGTCCAAATTCATATAGCTGCGTCCAGAGCAAGACCACACCCCCACGTGGGTCGGTGAGGTATCACTGTTCCCACCCTCCGATTTTTTTTTCTTTATGCAAAAACGAAAGATGCAATTATAATACGGACCTTTAGGTTTGCAGCGCTGCTCACCCCCCGCCCCCCCTCCCCTCAACACCACCACCACCACCACCACCCCGACAGACGCATGCAGAAGTGCATCAGCCATGCATGCCTCCAACTCCGGCAGAGGTGAATCCAGAAAGAACAGATATCCTCGTTGCTTTTCATACTGTTCAGGCTTGTAGCTCAGAACAGTTTGACCAGTTCTTATGTCAGAAAAGCAAGATGTCCATGTGGGAATAAGCGTGAAGCACAGAGCCAGGCAAAAGTTGTGGAAGTGAACGCAACCCTCTTAAAATTCCTGGTTCCTGTGAGACTTACAAAAAAGAAACCCTTATAAATCATTCCCAAACCTTTTCAGCCTTTAATGTGGCATAAATAAAAATCAGCTACAAACAAATCTGTTTGGAGGGAAAAACATGTAATTACATGGTTGCATAATAATCCTTTATTTAAACACCTTTTTGATTTAATTTCAACATTCAGTCCTCTTGACTTCACGCCTGCCATCAATTGTAGCAAATTAACATAAAATAAAGCTGAACTAAGAAGATTTCACTGACATTTTCCTATTTGTGACCTTTGAATAGACAAACAGTTTGGAGAGAGGTTAAAAAGCCTCATAGTTATCTAATTGAACAAAGGTATCAGTCAGGAGAAGGCCCACAACTCTGAAAGGTATGTTTGACATAAACCAAAAGAACGCCACAATACAGAAACATGGCGGCGGTAACATTGTGATCTGGGGTTGCTTTTCTTTAGTTTTTGTCAAATGAAATGATGAAAAGTTATAAATGCTGGTCACTCTTGACCCCAAACCTTCTGGTGTCTGCTTGGAAAACATCAAGATCAAAAAGGGGATGGGTTCACCTGAAGACAATGAAAGTCATGGAGTGAGCAAGCCATTGCCCAGACATAAATCTGCAGAGGTCACTTAGAAAATAATTGGAGAAAGGACCTGACCTTAAAAGTATGAACGATTTGGAGCATTTATTGCTAGACATACATGACATACATTACCAAGTCAAGATGTGATGCAAAGTGCTAGTTTAAGGGTGACCACACCTAAGCAACAAAGTTATTGCATTTTTTTTCCCCAGATGCAAGATCTTTCTCCAGACCCATTTTGTTAGTATTATAAAGGTGTAAAAATTTTAAATGATTTGTCATAGACTCAGTTGTTCGGCTCACAAATATGCTGAAAGTCACATTTGTAGCTTCAAACTCCAAACTTAATACGTAACAGGCATCCCCAATAAAACAGGCAAAGGTTATCAGCTTGAATTAGAGTTCAGCAAAAAAAGATCTATATAAGAATTTGTCCAGTGAGGAGAAGGGAATCAGGAGAAACATTTAAAGGGACATATTATGCAAATTCCTCTTTTTTTAGCCCTTAAATACATTTTGTTGTGTATTTGGAGTCTGTGGGAGTGCAGAAAAGATGACTTTATTCTCTCCAGGTGCTGTGTAGATGTCTTTATATACTGTTTTGGTCATATTTTTCAAGACTTTCGGTTCTCTCTGTTCTCGATCATGTCTTTGAACAATTACGTCACAGTATTTCCCTTGGAGGTTCTGAAAAAGGTCATAGATTCAGGCTTTTTTTTTTGCTAAAATTTTGTCGTCTAAGCTGAAAGAACCTGAAGCTATAAGTGGATAAGTGTAAAAGTTTGGTTGTTCATTACACAGCCCCCCGGCATACTACAATAATTACTGAACGGGGTGGTGTGGAACGCTCTGCGATCTGGAGGAGGACGGGGTGTGAAGATTTAAAGAGACCGCACCAACACAAGTTGCACCTCAGAACAGGGGTAAAAGAGGGGCTGTCAGGCATCAATAACGAGGACTTCAGACCAAAGCATTGCAGTTCCCCTTCATCTAGACCACAACTGAATGATTTAAAAGTAAAAAGGAGGAACTTAAAAGCATGAGTCCTCTTTAATACAAGCAAAGGAAGACAAAAGAAATGTAGTCTGAGAGCAGTGTCCTGGAGACCAATCAAACCAGCACTCCACTTAGGGATTTAAAAGCTCTCTCTGTGGGTCCCATTCCAATGTGGAAAGGAAGCCAAGAAAGTGATATACAGTAAACATACAGCTGCAGAAAAACAATCTTTCACTGACTTGGCAAGACACAAGGAAAAAAAGCTGCAAGTGAAGGTAATTTACACATGCTAGTTTAAACATATGAGGAGGATGTGTTACCGATTTGACACAATGAGCGGAAATTACCACGTGTCATAATGACAGAGGCATATACTTTTTAATGTCTTCCTTTTCACATTGAAATCAGCTGTGGTCCATATAAAGGGGAACTGCATTAATTTGGTGTGAATTCCTCGTTATTTACCTCTGTCTTTGTCACGTTTTTCCTCCTCTTCTTTTCTTTTTATCCTCCCCTGGGCACCAGACAGTTTAGGACGCTTTGACAAAGACCAAAAACCAAGTTGCAGGTAAAGAAGTCAGACTTTTTTTTTTTTTAATTAAGGTATAGGTACAGGCCGGCGCCCCCTGGTGGTTTGCGCCCTTAGCATTTGCCTATACTGCCTAAGCCACAGGCCGGCCCTGGTTGTCATCAATGAACAAAAGGGTTTCCCTGGAATATTTCCGCTTTGGATATTTGAACTATATACGTTTTCCCACTATATTACTGCCATTATATAGAGCATGCTGCCCCTTCGGGAATAGTTACACTTTCTAAAGTTAAAAGTTGAGAGTTGTGTGGTTAAAATTAACCTCTGCTGGTGTGTGCCTCTCCTGCTGGTGCTTCCAGACAGACTGCAGAGGCACAATGAATTCAATGAAGACAATATTCTGCTCAGATGCTGCTGTATCTGTATCTGTATGTGTCTGTTTGCACTTACACAAACAAAGTAAACTCTTCCCTGAACACCACTCTGGCATTAGTGAACCTTGCAATAACTTCAAGAAATACTACATAATACGTTCCTGGATCATGCAGGGGGAGCTGCTCCTGCAACAAGTCAAAGCTCGTCTGACGGAAAGACCAAAATGGGAGCAGATTCCTTCTTTAAGACACAGAGCCAGTAATTGCAGGGTATATGCATAGGTCTACGCAGTCTATCTACAAAGATACAAAACACAGTGACTTACTTTTTCACATTAATTAAATAGGATGATAGTGCATTAATTAATATATCAGGCCTCTAAATGTGCTTCTTCTGGCAGGCTTAATGGGAAAACTATAGACGAATGGAAATAAATATGATTAATATTAGATATAAGGGTAAACTTTAAGAAAAAGGTGATAACTTGTTTTTGTGTTTGTTCTGATGTTTAAGGTGATCAACAAATGGCATGGCTCTGCAAATAGAAATGTCTTTTCAGAGTCCGGGCAGATTTAGCAAAACAATTATTTTAACAAAGGTGCAGCCCGTATTTCTAGGGGCGACTTTGAAAACTGCCTGAAATTGTCAGAACTTGTTACATTGTTGAAGCTTATCTCCATTTTATGGGGGCAAGAAAGGAGGTCACTCTATGCTCTGTTGTTTGCACATGGTTTCACTGCTTACCTTGTTTAATTTTTTGTTAGTTTAGATTTTGGTGCTTGCTGCCATCATGACCAGGTCTCTCTTGATAAACAGATTTTTGTCATAATAAAAAGCAGGTAGTAATAATTTTCAAAAGTATTGAGTATCTTGGACTGTACGCTTATGCCTCGTCGAAGCGAAATATTCATGCCCCTTGAACTTTTTCCAGTGAATAATATGTGAAGTAGAAGAAAAAACAACATATGGTTTAAGACTTTTGCAAATACAGATCTGAAAATTGTTTGTTTGTGTTCCCACTCTGATATCCCTAAATAAGATCCAGTGCATCCTGTTGACTTTAGAAGTCACCTAATTAGTAAATATAGTCCACCTGCATGTAATTTCATCTCAGTAGAACCAAGCTGCATTAAACGCCTTTTTAGAGAACATTAGTGAGCAAAAAGCATCATGAAGACCAAAGCCAATAGGAGACAGGCCAGAGAGAAAGTTGTGAAGTTTAAAGCAGGGTTCGGTTATACAACTGTACTCCAAGCTTTACACTTCTCCCAGAGCCCATTATCTAAAAATGGACAGCATATGGCACAACTATAAACCTATGAAAGGCTGGACAAGCAGAGCATTAATCAGTGAAGCAGCCAAGAGCTCCATGCTAACTCTGGAGGAGCTGCAGGGATCCACAGCTCATGTGGTGGAAGCCACAACTGTTTGGTGTGGACTTCACAAATCTGGCCTTCATGGACAAGCAGCGAGAAGAAAACACTGAAATAATGCCACGAGAAGTCGCCTTTGAAGTGTCCCGCAAGCAATGTGGGGAACACAGCAAATGAGATCCAAACTGATATTTTTCTTGAGGCCCAGATGCAGAATCATGCTGTGGGACTGCTTTGCTTCAACAGGAAAAGAGTTCATGAGAAGATGAAAGGAGCTAAATACAGCCTGTAAAAGACTTGAGAGTGGAGCAGAGGTTCACTTTCCAGCAGGACTACGACCCTCAACAAACGATGGACAGGTTTAGATTGAAGCACGCCCACGTGTTGGAATGCATCCTGTTTGGAGGTATTTACTGGCCCACAAGCAAAATGGAGTCATTTACAATGGATTATTCAAGAACAACTGAGGAATATTTTGAGTCTGTGGTTATGCTGCATCTGGAGGAGAGAAGCTATCTTTAGTCAAATCGATTACTGCAACGGTGTTTTCACAGGTCTCCCAATAAAGTTGATCAGACAGCTGCAGCTGATCCAGAACGCTGCTGAGACTAAGACTAAGAAAGTAGAGCACATCACCCCAGTCCTACAGTCCTTACACTGGCTCCCTGTATCTCAGTAAATAGACTTTAAAATACTTCTGTTAGTCTATAAATCCCTGAATGTCTTAGCACCTCAATACATCACAGACTTGTTATCAGTGTATCAACCCTCCAGACCACTCAGGTCTTCTAACTCCAGCCTTCTCTGCATACCTAGAACCAGAACCAAACACGGAGAAGCAGCATTTAGTTCCTATGCTCCACTTATCTGGAACAAACTCCCAGAAGACTGTAAAGGTGCAGAAACCCTGAGTTACCTGTATAATGCTTTGCACTGCAATCAGTCATTCACGGTGGTGAGCTATGTTATTAGCCACATCTGCCCTGTGGCAGACAGACAGAGGCGAGGCTGCCATACGTCAACGCCACCAGACCTTATGGCCAGCAGGCAATTCGAGTGAAGTGTCTTGCCCAAGGACACAACTACTGAGACAGTTGGAGCAGGGGATTGACCTGGCAACCCACCAATTGCAGGACAAACCCATGAACTCCTGCGCCACTGTCGCTCGTAATGTTGATGTGGAGGTTTGTGGTCCAACTTATCTTATACTGTATCTGACCTGCTGCTACTGTTCCAATGCAATGTCCTCTGTCTCTGTAATGCTTTATTACCTCTGTTTTTTTTTTTTTTTTGCTCATGTACAGCACTTTGAACCATCTTATTACTGAAAAGTGCTTTATAAATAAACTTGCCATGCGTTGTCAGATTGGGTGAAGACAAACAATGATAAGGAATAAATATACAAGAGGAACTAAAATGGCGACGGTTTACTTGCTCGGGGCGAAGAGTTGAGGGAGATATGATGGTCCTGCTGGTGGATTTTGGACTGAGGTGGACTGAAAAAGGAGGATTTGTGTTCCTTAGGTGGTTTTGGAGGCAGAACAGGTGAGTCTTGAGTTTCAAGAAGTGGGTGAACAGTTGGAGAGCGGGCAGGCGGATGATGACTGGAGACAACGAAGCTGCTGTGGACAGCCATTTCTGGAATGAGGTACGGAAAGAGAGACATTTGTCTCTGGAAGGTTTGTTGAACGAGTCCAGAGCTGGTCTGGCGACTTTAAACTGGGAGCACAGACATCACGACGAGGAACTGAGCAGAGGTATGCCAACAGAAAAGCACACTCAGGCACAAGGAGCATGACAGAATGGCCTAGTCAAAGTCCTGAACAAAATCTGAGGTTTTGTGGCTAGACTTGGAAACAGTAGTTCTATTGGGTTTTTTTTATGAGAATGAGAATTTCAGTTTTCTAAGCTGGTATAGACCTGCACTAAAGGACTTGCATCTGTACTCATAAAATCACAACAAAAAGCATGAAGGCTAGAGGCAATCTGATGAAATGTAAAATGAATATTTAAGGTGTATGGGAGCTTCCTCAAGGCACTACACAGGGGACTTCACAGTCTCCACTGGAGCCGGTTTTTGATAACTAGATGAATTTATTATTGGAGATTAAATAGTTTTAACATTTCCTGATAGTTTGCGTTAGAGCTGCAGCTATTTACCCTGAAAGAAATGGTAGCACCTTAGTAAAATACATTCTAAAGCTGATTAAAGTCCCATTTTGGATTATTTCTCTCAAGTGTTTGTTATTGGTTGCCAACTGAAATCCACCGAGTAGGCTATGGGTGCAAGTTAAAGTTTAAAAACAAAAGAATGGAATAATAGCCTGGGAATAGCTGCTTGCATATTGATCAAAGTAACATAATTAGTTTGACTGGCATCAAAATATAGTAGAGAGACAAATAATGATTGATTGCTGTTTTCCAGCTTCTTCCTCTTCTTGTCCCTCCTTTAAGGCGTGAGAAGCAGACAGTCTCTGGGTCAAAGTCTGTCTCGGAGCTTCCACCATCAGCATCCCTCCATTGTTTTACTGCTGCCGGCCCAGACGCTCCACAGAGCGCTTCACTGAGCACAGAGCGCGGGAGACCCACTGCGTGCGTGGACAGACACGCAGCTTCCACGCTCGCTGAAGGTGGCAGGAGGAGAAAACCACCACTGACCTCGCACTGTAACACATAGGCTATAGATCATAGTGGGTTTGTTATGCGCCCAGACCCGGGAGCGGGTCTGGTCTGGTGCCGTGCATGCAGATCTGGCACCCTTTCACCCCGCGTCGCGCCAATATTCAAATGGCGATCTGCTGGTTTGAATGGGAGCTTAATGAGACGTGCTGGTGTATAATGGGGGCCGCGTTAAAAAAGCGAGAAGCAGCGTGGGACTGAAGTCCCGGAGCAAAAGAATTTCAAGCATTTAAAAAATGTTTCCTTTCTCTTTTTTCTTTTTTTGGACGATTTGATGATCCAACAACTATATAAATTGTGAGCCAGGAACATCTGTGTGAGGGGTCTGAAAGTAGTATCTCTTTTTTTAATTTTATTTCCAATTTGAAGTGGTTTGGAGCTTTAATTAATTCATCTGGAGCTCTGGAAAACAACCAGGAACCCTCTTCCTTTCTTCTCAAGGGTTCTCCAAACATGCAACAGACTGTGATTGTTTACATTAGCAAAATCTTACCCTCTAAACTGAGTTTTTTTTTAACGAATAGACACATTAAAGGAATGTGATTTTACGGGGATTTCTAAAAGATGGCAATATCTCGAATTCAACATTTTATTCCCTTAGGTACACACACAAAAAAGAGTTTTTCAATAATTAACAGCTTCATCAGTAAAGGGAGAATCATTCTGAAACATTCCCTTACATTTGATTTTTTTTTAATAATTATACATTTACCTTAGCAACAACAGATTTTAACCCACCAGAGTCAAATTCCCCGAGGATGGGTGTTGATGGGATTACCTTTTTTTTCTTTTTTTTAAGAGAGAGATGTTATGGTCTTGTTTTCACGGTTTCATTAGAAGTCATCAGCAGTGTGTGCTGCTCTCTCAGGTTGCTGCAGGTTTCTTTATATAGTTGTCTCAAAGCAATTTTCTTTATATGAACAACCTGATTCCAAATCTATATCTTAGAATAATAAATAATAAATAAATAATAATATTTGTGGTAAGAAAATCGCAGATTTATCATTTAATTTGCAGATGAAGTTGCTATTTTGATCATTTTTAGAATATTTTCAACATTTAAGGCCCCCCAATGGCTCCTGATGACCTGCAATGTTGTTGTTTTTTAATGTGAAGGTAATAGTTAATAGATAAATCTGTTTTTATGTCATATCTGTATATAAGTTCTTGAAATTAATGCTGCTAATACATTTTCTATTTGGTCCTTTTATTTTATTTGGCTGAAAACATGTTTTACCTTAAACATGGATTCAATAGTAACAAAAGTACATTTTACTAATTATTAGTGAACTATTACTATTTAGTTTTTATTTATTAACGTAATAGTTTCTCTATTTTCTACGTTTTGCAGCTCCAGACAAATGCTATTTATATTGTAAAGTAAAAAATATGGCTAAATCCTCTAGTTCACAAAACAAGCTGCAATCAGCCAAACGTGCATTTTATATAGCTTTGAAAAATGTGCAAATGAAAAAGTTAATTAAATATGAAGCTCATTTTGTATTAGAAATGTTTCTTTTTTGTATTTTAGAAAAAATAAACGCAGTTGTGGTCTAGAAACAACCTGTTCACTCTGTAAATGTGCTTTTGACACCAAATTTTGTTTAAAATAAATGAAACCAACGCGTATTGCTCAACAGGCAGTTTCTAAGACCACCTGATGGCCAAACGCTAGATTACCACTGTGTTTGAAAATAAACGCGACAGAACAGACAGAAAGAATGATCGTTTTGCATATTTAAGCATTAATGTCATGTCGGGAATAAAAAAGTCTTCCTCGTGAATTAAAAAATTCCTTTCAAATTCTGAATGTTATTGGCGCCTTTTATAGAGTTTATCCTGATTTACAGAGCAGTAATAGTTTTATTTATTATACAATCTTCATTTAAGGGGAAAACTGCATTATACACCTCCGGAAAATACGTTTTATTATTATTATTATTTGAAACGCAATGTTAAAAATCTCGTGGTTTTCTGCGGATACCTTGCAGGTGAATTTTATCTAAGTATAAAGTGCTGCTTCACGTTAAAATGTCTACTTGACTGAAATTGGGCGTAATAATTCTGTAATTAAAAATAAATCTTATTTTCTGTATTTTATAGAGAATTTTGTAATATTTGAAACACAAAACTACGATCTTGGCTTCCGCACAAGACATTATGATTAGGAGCGTTCATAGACAGCTGCAGGTTATTCGCATAAAGTCACAAACTAAAAGTCTCCATACTCTCGCTGCTGCGATTCGGCCCCTTTGTTTAAACATCTTGCCTAATAGTCATCATGGGAGCCGCGCAAATGGTAACAATAAATACAATTTCAGATATTAGGCTGTAAAAAATGAGAGAAGTTATGGCTGAAATGTTGCCTGTCAGAAAATCAAACGTTTCTGAAAGCATAATGAAATACAAAATAATCCCACAAACACTCGTCATAATGATGGACTTCACAGCTTGAACTACCGTTATTATTTTTTTAAGGGTAAACAATGTGAATTATCTGCTCTATTTGTTGCTGCAGTTATTTCCACCATGTGTGCAATAAAATAGAGCAGAAAACGATCGATCACAGTCAAGTTGGGTTTTCTTTTCATTTGCTGCCACCATGTGGGCATTACGTGCATTACATCTGGCCCCAACCTGAGTCATTATTTCTGGTGTTCTGCTGCCCCTTCAGGTCACTTTTTGCATAGCCGCGTCCTTTAAAGCAGCTCAATCCTAATAGTTACACAATTGTATTACTTTAAACCATATATTTTAACAAAAAATCATTTACTTTACTTTTAATCAAACGGGATGAAAATGCAGGTTACGAAGTCAAATTCATACTATCAATTTTATATAGCTTTGAAAAATGTACAAATGACAAAGTCAATTAAATATCACGCTCATTTTGTTTTAGAAATGTTTTTTTTCCTGCCTCCCACCCTTCAACAATGGCAAGAAAGATTGAAGAATGTATATATAATGGAAAAGATAACAGCAAAACTTCATGTAAAAATGGACATCTTTCTGAGTGTATGGACTCTATTTCCCACTTTGGAGGGCCACACGTATGGACTTGGTCCTCCATACACACGGATAAATATGCTATTGGTTCTAAAAAGCTGTGTAAGCCCCCTTTGTATATCTCTCTCCTTTAATGGAAGACACTGGATATGTACACCTCCCTTTCATGTGAGCCCATGAGGACCTTTCTAAGAAATGTCAATTGCCGAAATGGATTTAAATGTTTGCTGAGCCCCCACCCCCTTTTTTTTTCTTTTTCTTTTTTGTTGTATTATGTAAGTGCATGTATAAATATACATATGTATATATATCGGATTCATAATATTCTTACATAAAGAATGTAAAAAAAAAAATGTTTTTGTTTTTTTCTATTTTAGAGAAAATAAACGCAGCTGTGGTCTAGAAACAGCCTGTTGACTCTGTAAATGTGCAAGCTTGAACTAAAAATACATACAGTTAAAACCAGAGGAGATTTTGGAGATCCTACAGAGTACAAATGTGTCTAGGTGCATTTTTTCCTTCTTTCAATTATGCAATATTGCCAAAATTAGTGATGTATAAAGACTAGCCAATGCATTTACTGCTACAAAGCTGGACTTTTATAACATTTTATCCCCAGGAAACATAAGAACTTCCTAAAAAGCCTCCAGCAGATCAAAAACAGTGCATCAAAGGTCCTGATGACAATTAAAAGATCCAATTTCTTCAAATTTAGCTCCCTTTTAAATCCAGAATTAAAAATTTTCCTTAATCTGTGATGCAGACACCCTGTCAACTTTTAAAACCAGGCTTAAAACTTTCCTTTTTGATGCGGCTAGACTGTCTTAGATTATCACGAGCTATCGCTCTAGTTCTCGTGTTAGGCACATACTAACCACTTTTCCTCTCCTCTTTGCATATCATAATCTGCAGTCATTGGTGCAACTTTGTGATAAATCTAGCTTTTCCTTTTCCTATTTATGATACACGTAGCTTTGTCTTTGTAATGCAAGTGTACGAGGCGAACCCGATAATCCGGTTTAAACAAGTCCATGCCCACAGTTCACATAAAACAATGTGTACATCACAAAAAACAAAATAGTCAAAAAACAGTGTTATTTCCCACCAAGTCAATCTACGTTGTGTAATTAATCGCTTTATTATTTGTTTTCAAACAAGAGTTTTGTTTGACACTATTTCATGGGTATAGAAAAGCTTCTTGAGGTCATGAAAATACTGTACATATTTGGCCGTTTTAGCCCCATATCTATTAAAGAAAAGCCCTGAATGGTTTCTAGCAGCAATAAGTCTTACTGTACACTGTACAGTAAGACAAGTGGTAAGTGGTGTCTTGAGTTTTACAAGATTGAAAAACTCTAAAGACTAGTTGGCAGAGAAAACAAATCATTAGTGCGTCCACAAAATGGGATATTTTTGTTTAATATTGAACTCTAATAAATGTCTATGTATGTCCATGTTAACATTTGCACACTAACTTAAACATGGCAAGAGCTGAGAGAGAATCTTATCACATGCGCTGGCAAAAAAAAAAACATGGTGTGTTTAGATTATTATCTATATCTTGTCACATCAGAAAATTTATTCATGTGCTGATTTCATCTGAATTTCATTATTTGTTTTTTTCTACAAAAAACACGGTGATTTTTAATGAATGTAAATTTAGCAATAACTTATTTATGCCAAAAAAATAATTTTAATATCCCTGTTTCATATGTGATAAATAAGATTCAAAAGGAGCTGCAAATTCTCACCTTAGCCCAATATATTTCTGCTATTAAAAAATTAGGCCCCAACACCCACCCTTGTTGTACGCCACACAGGATGTTTAAACTTCTAGGTTCCTATACACCAATTGAATTTTCTTTAGGTATTTTAGCCTACTTTTTGTTGTCATACAAGTTCTATTTCAGAGATTTTATTATTTACAGGTCAGGTTGTTATCAAGCCTTAGTGCGACTAGTGAAACTGAACCCAAAAACTTGCTAATAAAACCGGCTTATCACAGTTAATTCTTGATTTAACACAGAGCGAATATATTTCCACGTAGACTAAGGTTGGTTTGAATGGCGGGTTCCCCTTTAAATAAATAATTAAATCATCATTTGAGAACTGCTTTTTGAATTTCCACAGATGATTGTTATTATATTCATATTACTCTCAGGTAAGGTTTCATGATGAATCTTTGAGGAGTGAAAATCATTATTCTAATGATGCTAACAATTCTACGAAATGAAGTCCCTATACTTAAAGACAGAAGCATTTGTAAGTTGGAGAATTATACATTTTTTTCTTGTAATATTTTGCCGAATGTCACTCTGTAGTGCAAGATATAATCAAGGACATTTTCCCAAATTTTGACATTTCTCCTTTACAGGAAAATTACCTACGGTAGTTTCTTGGAGAGTAACTGAAGCAAGCTCGCATCCCTTCTGGACAGAGAAGTAACCGACAGATGGTGAGCATGAAGAGTGAATTATCTTTGCAAATCTCACAAAAAAGACTGTTAAAGTGGCCAAACTGATGACAAGAAACAAATGCAGCTTGGTTCAAGAGATCTTTGGGCAACTTGCATGCACGGAACGTTCTGCATATGATCTTCGGGTGTTTGGATGTAGGGTGTTATTTGTTCGTGTTCTCATCATTTCTTTGCTTTTTGTTTATTTTCGAAAGGTCTTGCCACATTCTGTTCATTATTGCTAGATAGGTGTTGCCATTTTAGTCAATTTATTTACGTTTCGTTTCTTATTTCTTTGTATTCTGTTCTCTGTGTACTTTATTTCATCCTCTATCAGTGGTTGTGTCTGGTTTGGGTCCCTCTGTGTTCCATATTCACCATCCCCACCCCTTGGTCTTCCTCTCCTCCACAGCTGTTTCTTATCCCCATGCTTAATCTCACATGATCCAAAGCTATTCTCCACTGTTCCAGCAGTATACAGGCTCCCTGGTTTTTGTTACTTATTTCCGGGTTCCTCCATTACTCTGCTGTGCCCCACGTCCTGCTCTTCCTGGAATTTAGTGTCTGCACTTGGGTCCTTCGTTAACCATAGAACATGACAGCACATCAACTTTGTGGAAGAGAACCGACAGCTCACACAAAGCAAAACTTCAGCAGATTCATGTTCAACTATTCACATTTTTCATTTTGGATATAATAATAGACTGAAATGAAACTTCAGCTGTCTGGGTCACCATTCCTCTTTATCATCTCTCAATATTCATTAGATTTTATTTTGGTCTTAGATTTCTAAGGTTTGGGGTAAGAAGACTTTATTCTTTGTCATCAAATAAAAGTGATAAAAGTGCTTCATAACGAAACCCACCAGAAAGAATAACGACCAAAAAAATAAGCTGAGACTGTGGAAAACGCAAAATTAAATAAATTTGCTGTTTTTAAGTCTTCTTGAATTAAAATCTTGTCTGAATAATCAAGAGGCTTCAGCTGTTTTTTTTTTTTTTAAAGGAATGAAGAAAGTTAACGGAGCATGAATACCAATGAAAGCTAATTTCACTGCTGAGTAGCGGCTGCTGTAAACTTGTGTCTGTCTGCTGCTTTAGATAAAACGGGAGCAGCTATGTCGATTAGCTGACTGGAGTGGAAATGTAAAGTTATAAAAGGCCTGAAATAAAACAAGATGCAAGGCCTGAAAAGTTAATGAAGTTGTCTAAAGATAAATGCCAGCAGTGGTGATAAAACACACGTTTCCATAAGATCAAGTCAGCATCTTGCAGGGTTGTGTACCTTCTCATCTGATCAATCCAGGTTTTCAGACGTTTCAAATTTTTTTGATCAGCAAGCATGTTCGTCTTTTTTTTTTCTTTTTTTGATAGATATTTAATGTCAAAACAGTATAAAGGCTGTTGTTTCAAATATTAAAAATACGTGCAGGTGAATTATGAGCGATTATTTTTCACTTAAAGTATTTATACCTCTTAATCTTTTCACATTTTGTCACATCATTACCATAAATGTTATTTTTAATACTGGCATTTTAATACTGGCATTCTCTGTGCTGAACCATCATAAAAGTGCTGCAGGCATATGAAGTGGAAGGAAAATGGCACGTGGTTATTAATATTTTTTATTTTAGAAATAAAAATCAGAAAGAGAAGCGATCGTATGTATACATCCCGTCAATGCTTTGTTGAACCACCATTTGCTGCAGTTACAGCTGCAAATCTATCTAGACACTGAACTGATCTCGTTCCTCTTTCCAAAACAGCTCAGGATCAGGATTTGATGGAGAAAATCTGTGTCTTTGGTCCCTGTCTTTGGTCAAGAAAAGGATTCCCAAAGCATGATGCTGCCACCACCATGGCACACATGTCGTATTTTTATCTCAAGACAACTTTTAGAAAACCTCTGAGGCCTTCACATAACAGCTGAAAGCTTGTTGCTTTAAATTTTATCTAGGAGCATTAAACAGGCTGAAAACAAAAAGCTTTGCCACATTTTTGGGTTTTTTAAAATGTGAATTTTTATTATATTAAACCTTTATTTAACCAGAAAAAAGACCCAATGAGCTGAAGACCTCTTCCACGAGGGTGACCTGAGCAAAGGAGGGAGCAGCCCACATCATTGTGAAGAAAGACAGACAAAAATTACAAAAACAACCTTTTAGTACATTTTGAGCAAACTGACGAAAGAAAGCTGATGATGAGGAAGTCCTGGACACTCAAGTTACCCTAATGTCTATAAACAAAAAAACATATTTAAAATGTATTAGTCATGGTGCTTGTTTGGTGCTTTGTGAATGTATTTAAACTTTTCTGCTTTTCGAGTCAAAACTGTATGTCAAACTACAGGCCCTTTAAGGTTTTTGAGGGCTTTCAAAAGCCCAGGGAGCGTTTCGATACAGTTTTACACGGGGAATTTCGGATTTCTACGATTCAACCAAAGCGATGCGTACAAATTGTACTTTTGTCACAGGCTGCTGGAAACAAAGTGCCTCGAGATCAAACTTAAAATTGCTACTTCTCTTAGTTTTCGTCTATGTTTTGACACCGCTGCTTCATTCTTTAAGCGCACAGGCCTTTGGATGCTTATAAATGAGTCAAAGATCAAGGGAAAAATGGCTTGAAACAAATAAAAATAAACATAACCAGATAGTTGGGTGCCTGATGGAAGCAAAATAAGTCTCATTTGCAGCTTACCACACAGCAAACAGGCAGAAAAACATATTTTTAGTACAAATTTACCTGTTGGCATGAATAGAACATCTTATGCACGATGGAAAACTAAAGCATGTCTCTGAATGCACCATCCCCACAAGGAAGCATAGTGGTAGCAACATTATACTTCTGAAGTGTCATGATCTGTGCCTGTCAGTACCCAGCCACGCCCCCCTCCTCTGCTGTAATCAGTCTCATGCGTTGCATCCGCAAACCTGCCTCATGGCTCCGCTGCAGCCAAGCGCATATTGCACACCTGTTGCCTACAGTTTATAAGCTCTCCCCAGACAGCAACATAGTAGCTATGTTTACGCACAAAATTTCACAGTCGGATTGAAATGTATTCGGATTAAAAACCAAAATAATGGGATTGTACCATTTATATGGGCACACAATTAATCCAATCATAATACACGTTGATATGCACCTGGCTTTATGCAGGATATGACCACTCTGATTTGCGCAGTTATCCATGTTCTAATTACATTTGAGTCGTTACTGAATAAACAATAATTTTGAGCTCTTTTAATGTTTCAAATAGAAAGGTTGTATCGGGAGCCCCCGACAGTTGTGCTTTCCAACGTATTTCCACCACTCAACAACGCAGAAATATATCAGGTTCACATTGGGCGCACATGCGCACTCAGATCAGTTTGCCACATTCGGAATAACTTGATCCTCACAAGTGCTTACATGCATGTCGATCGGATTATCGATCGGCATAAACCACCCCTCTCATTCGGATTACGATTTCATTCCGATTGAGATTAATCCAATGACACTATTCTGATTGGCTTGTTTACATGACACATTTTTATGTTACATTTTCACAGCTAGTGTCAGATTATCCTTTGCCAGTAGATTTCCAGCATAATTTCTATGCCTGATTACCACGTCATGACCTTGATTACATCTCCTGGATTTACCTTGCCTTGCCCTTGTCGGACTTCTACCAAGCATCGGATATTTGAACCAAGACCTTGTTACTTGTGCTACAACCAATGAGCCTTGCGTAGCCCTTGGATTTGTCTGATCACCCGTGCATGACCCAAGCCTGTCCCCTGGATTCTGATCTAATCTCTGCCATCCTGCTTGAAAACCTCTGCCGCAAGTGAACACGCTCCCATTACTGCCAGTTGGTTCCTGCTTGCTCCTGTAGAGGTTTCCTGACTGTATCCAGGTTTTTTGCTTTAAATAAAGCTTTTAATAGCAACTCCATGTCTGGATGAATTTTCGGGTCTCCTGTCTGGTTCATTTGACAGGGGAAGCTTTTCTTCAGTAGGGACAGGGAAAACTGATCAGGGTAATCCTGGAAGAAAATCTGTCAGAAGCTGCAAAAGACTTGAGATTTGGGCAGAGGTTCATCTTCCAGTAGGACAACCCTAAACATGCAGCCACAGCTACAACGGACTGATATGGATCAAAACATCTTCATGGGTTAGAACAGCACGGTCAAAATCCAGACCTACATCCAATTGATAATCTGTGGTAAGACTTGAAAGTCTGTGTCCACAGACATTCTCCAGCCAATATAACTACGATACTTTTCTGTTTTTGTAAAGAAGAATGAGTGAAAACTTCAGTGTCTGGATGTGCAAAGCTGGTACAGACATCCGCCAAACACTTGCAGATGTAATTTCACCTGACGGTGTTTCTGAAAAGTATTTACACAGGAACGTTATACCTCAGGTTTTTATTTGTAAAATATTTAGAAAACCATGTGCCATTTTCCTTCCACCTCCCAATTATGCAAGCAAAATCAATTAAGGTTTGTGGTTGTAATGTGAAAAAAGTTTGAGGGGTATATCCCTGTAATAACACTCACATTATGCACACCCCTGTTCTAAATGTCCTTTATCTGTGAAATTTTAAATGATTGGAAACTGGACTGATCTCTTAAAAGCAAAAAGTCTTACATAAAATACAGTTGCATAAGATTGAATCTTGGTTCTAAACCTTTAAGAGTGAACAAAGAGGATTTAAGCTCTTATGTCTCAGCTACAATGTGTTTTTATCAGCTCATCACTAGAAATGACACTGGGACTCCGATTTCAAACATTCATAGATCTTCGTACTCGTGAAATCTCAGAGGAACGATCTGCCGACTATTTAAAAATGAGGCACAAAGACTAATTGGAATGTCAACTACCAAGAAAAGCTGAAAAAATACAATGTTATCAGTTTTTGCAAACCGTAACAAGGCTGGTTTAAAAAAAAATATCAAGGGGGTTTCTACAACAGGAAACATCTGTTTCTGTCTTCCCATTAGTGGGGTACAAAACGAAGGTTTTCTCATGACTTTCAATTATCCATCTACCCACACATTATTGAAAACAGGCTACAAAAGAGCAGAGCACACAAGATGGTGAAAGATTCTCAGAACAAGGAGCTGTTTGCAGGAACAATGTCTGAAATGACTCCAAAGAGGAACTGAAAGAGTTTCAGCTGTTAGACAAAAAGAGGAGGATTAAATTGCTGACGCGCCGCGTGTGAAACTCCTGCTGAAGGCCATTTTTCCTTCTTCTTATTTTGAAAGTCTAAAAGATGGAAGTAGAAACGTAGCCTTGCGCAAAGATCTTACTTGGAACCCATTTCTAAATTTCCCAACTGTGGTAAAATTAAGGATATATTGATTTCTATAGTCTATCTTAAAGAAATGTAATCTCAAATGTGCATCTTTTGGAAATGACCACAAAACCTTTGGAGAAATGACATGAACTTTTTATTTTCGGCACTACATTGCGGAGCTCAACAAGAACAGTTTAAATGTCAGTCTCCCTTTCCACAGGCCCTTCCTGCATGAACACCAAGTCAGATTCTAAAGTTTGAAGTTTTAATCCACAGCACTGTGCAAAAGATTCAAACCACCACAAATGATGCATCGCCCCTCAGTTGATCATCCACTCTGGTACCCGGTTTTCAGCTTTGGGAATCATCTTGTTGATTCTGTAAATACTAATTTCTCTTTCAAACAGTTTTATTTTTTGGTAATTTTGGCAGGCTGCTGGTGGAACGGGGACATTTTAGACGTGTACATCAAAAACTAGGTTATTTCTTGGGCTCAGGAGCCTTATTAAGGCTGAAAGAGTCATAGGGCTGCTCCGTGGCACATTGTGGTAGCACTGTTGTCTTACAGCAGGGTTCAAATCCCAGTTTAGGGTCTTTCTGCATGGAGTTTGGATGTTCTCCCTGTGCTTGGGTTCTCTCTGGGTACTCCGGCTTTCTACCACAGTCCAATAAACATTAATTGGTCTCACTAAATTGCCCTTAGGTGTGAGTGTGTGCAGGCATGGTGGGGGTGTGTCTGTGATGGACTGGTGACCTGTCCAGGGTAGATACCCCCACCCTTACAAAACCATTTTCTAAGGCTTTGGGAACTCTAGCGAACCACAGGAGTACCTCAAATAGAAAAAATATATAATAAAAATAAATATAATAATATTAAGAAACTAGACTAGAGAGAGGTGGACCTTCCCACCAAAATTAATCCAAGTGATGACTGATCCAGAAGGTCAAAAAAACATCCCAGAATAACACCTGAAATCCTGCAGTTCAGTGTTCATAATAATAATAATAATATTAATAATAACAAAGAAAGAAACGGAGCAAAACAAGCCTTCGTGGGGGGCGGGGGGGGGGGGGGGGAGAACCACTGCTAACCTAAAAGAACACAAACAAAATTTTTATTTTTGTATTTTGTGACACTAGTGGCCTTTATTTGACAGTAGAGTGGACATGGGGTATAGAGGAGGAAGACATGCAGCATCTGAACATGGGTCACTGCGTCAATCCCTGTGCCACAACCGCACCGCAGAGCAAAAAACATCTTGATGATTACTGAGACTTTTGGGAAAATATTGTGTAAAAGATTTAAAAAAAAAAAAGTACAACACGTGCGTGTATATTTAGGCATAGAAAACAACAGAGTCAGCCAGCACAGTTCCCTGCTGGGGCCCCGTTCCAGCATCCTGTCAGAGAAACAGGCCTGTGTCTTCACACGCTGAGGGCGACAGGTGGTGCAGTCTAGTATCCACCAGGACAGGTGTCGGTCCACTCCAGACAGCTCCAGCTTCTTCTTCAGAAATCCCGTCTGTTTGGGATTAAAAGCACGGGAGAAATCAATGATGTGATCGTCACAATGCTTCCAGGGCCAATGGCAGACGCGGTGGGGGTCTGGGGCTGCTTTGCTGTTTCAGGACCTGGATGATTTAGTAAGGGCGCCGTATAGGGGGGGAAAGTTGGGAAAATTCCAAGGGCCGCTGACAGACAGTGGCCCAAAATTTGTGGTGGCACCCCTGTGATTTGATTAAAGCATGACCTCTGCTCTCCAGCGGAAAACCCTGGAGGAGAACGTCCAGGTCATCACTTCAGGGCCTTAACCACAGTCTGGACTGGATGTGTTGTCAAACAGGCCCTTCCTGCTCAAAAACAAAGCTTGATAACAGTTGTCTTTACCAATAATAACTGCGTTATTGACTTCAGGGAGCAATTTTCACACCAGCCGAGGTAGATTTGGAGATCTTTCTATCTTCATTTGACAAAGCTTTTTTAGGATTTACTCACTGTGAACTTATGTAAAAGAAATACAAAGTTTCTCTGTGGATATTTGCTCTTCACTGACTCCACCATCACTGTGCCGAATAAAGTGAAGTGGTTCTTCTCTTGTGTTTCAACCGCACCGATTGAGTAATGTGCATCTTTTGTTCTGGTTTTCCTGCCCTTACAATGACAGCACCAACATTTAGGTCATCTGTGTGTGATATTTAAAATTAGTTTAATCTAAAACACAAAAGCAGAAGAACTAAAACTGGGAAAAAGTGTTTAAAATCCACTTTCACAGCGCTGTCAACTGTTAAGCCCTGAGCTCACGGAGCTCTGAGGGCGCCAAGCGGCTCAGGCCTCCATGATAAAGACAAGATCACCGAACGGTAGCATGACGGCTGAGTGGAGTGTGTGTGGGTGGTAGCGTGGAGTGTGTGTGGGCAGCAGAGTGGGTCAGACCTCCATGAAGTGCACTTTGGCTTGTTGTTGTTGCTGCTGTGGAGAACGTAAAGCCCATTTCCAGGCATCTGATGACCTCTCAGGTTTACATATGGATGGAGACGCTCTTATCTGACAATATACAGGCCTATTGAGCTGCTCATTTTTTGAGTCAGCACAATCGTACAAGGAGATTTGGTGGTACCTCCACTCTATATTTGAATGGTTGATTTTAAACCGGCATTAATTATGCTTTGGGATCAAGCTAATCCTGGTATTAACTTATTTTCCATTACAAAATAATAAATTATGTGCTCCCTTACATGCAGCACAGGTTATAGTATGAATTCTGTCCTGTTTGTTTTCATCATGCGTTTAGCTTTATATATATATATATATATATATATATATATATATATATATATATATATATATATATATATGTATATTTCTCTACATTCTTCACTGTTTCAGCTCTACCTTTCACCATTTGCAGTATTTCTGCACTCTAATTTCATTCCTGATGTGTTTATATCCCCTGCCGAGGCTTCATTCCTCCGTATGCGCATCTTATCCTTCCCTATATAATAGCTCTGCGTCACACTGACTATACAGATGTCTCCTTCTCGAGCAATTCCTTTTTAAACCCCACTCTGACTCATCTATCTCCTTTTTCTGGTTGTTATTTATGTGTTTTAATCCAAACAAATCAAGCCGAGCTTTGATACTGTTCTTCTAATCCAAGAGGCCTTTTATTCTCCAAGATGTCATGTGCTTTATGCCTGTGAGTCTCTCTATTCCCTGCAGCCTTCTACTGATGCAGAGCGTGTTCTTAAACTAGGACGAGTTTGCCAGGGAAGATGAATACCGTTGGCACTAATTTATAAGCGGTGAAACATCTCATGTCAGGTATTCATTTTAAAAACACAAGCTCAGTTGTGATTTTAACTTTTCCACATTTTTCCATGTTACAGACTTCATTTTCTTTTATTCTGGTTGCATGAGACAGATCAGTATTAAGAAGGAGAAAACTGTAAAGTAAAAGGAAAATATTACAAGGTTCCTGCAAGTTAGTTTATTTTTTAACTAACACGGGTCTGTAAATTTGGGTGCATTTGTATTCAGCTTCTCTGAACCATTGCTTTGAAGAACCACCTTTTGCTGTAATTATAGCTGCAAGTCTGTTAAAAGATATTCCCACTGCATGATTCTACCATCATAATGTTTCACGGTGATGTGCGATGTTAAATTTTGATCCGATGTTATCAGAGTACCTTCTTCAATGTAAAACTTATGGCTGCCCTTTCCAACAGATTCTCCCATCCAAGCAGTGGATCTCTGCAGCTCCTCCAGAGTTACCATGGACCTTTTGGCTGCTTCTCTGATTGTGTCTTTGCTTGTTGTCGGCAGTTCAGGTAGACACACATGTCTGGATAACTCTGAACTTGTGCCATACACCATCCTTTACAATTATTTGCTGTCTTTCTTTAGATATTTTTTCTCTCTCAACAGTGAGAGATTTTTCGGCACCATATTCGCTTAGGCTTCCTATTTAGGTATTCTAGACATAGTATATATATCATACTCTATATAACATTAATGTTTCTTATCTAGATAAAATATATTTTTGGCTGCTTGACTGAACCTGTCCATGACATATATAATTACCCAATGTGAATATGCAATATTTTTCAGAAATTCAATTTAAAAAGTGAAACTCATATGATACAAACTCATTACAGATCAGAGCCATTATTTAACAGATTATAAATAAATTGGCTGAAGGATGTAACTTTAAGACCTGTAGAAGGACATACATCAGAAAATATAATGCAGACGTGAAGGCTGGCTGAGATGAAACGTAACTAAAAGCTGTTTAAATACCCCCTAAATAAGATGTCATTAGGCAAGAGGCGAGGTACAACTTGGAGAGGTCCAGTCCATCACAGGGCAACACAGAGACACACAGGACAAATAATGTAGCACACACACACACATCTATGGCAATTTGGAGAGACCAGTTATCAGACTGTGGGCGGTAGCCGGAGTACCTGGAGAGACCCCATACATGTACAGGGAGAACATGCCAGACCACGATTCAAACCCAGGACCTTCTTGCTGCAAGGAAACAGTGTGCAGCCTTTCACATTCATAGCAACTGTAGCAAAAAGTCCTGTGATGAGATTTTTAGGTTTTTGGACACTTCTTTTAACATCTTGTAGATGCCAGATGGACAGTTATTTTGAATGTTCTCCACTTGTAGACTAGTTTAATTTCAGTGGAACGGCTGATTTCAAATCCTATTGATACCTCTTTGTATCTCTTGCTAGACATAAGCAACCACAATCTTCTTTAAGGCCTCAGACAGCTCTTAGGATTCTATCATGGTGTTCTCTTTCACTTTAGCGGTCAGGAGGACACCAGACTAAATGTCTGCAGTTTAAACAGGGTAAACCTTCTTTGAAAGGCTGAGTGAAGATGTTCAATTCATGGGCACCTGATGTGAGACACAGGTGTGTAATTTTAGCCATTTTAAGAAGGAATAAAAGTAAGGGTATTCTAATTTATTCCTAAACCAGAAATAGTTTTTTTACTTACATTTTACTTATTTTTTTTTGGAAGTAATACATAAATAAGTACGTTTACATGATTTTTTGGGGGATGGGTGTACTTGAATCTGTCTAAATGACTGTATTGTAAATGTGGGGAATAAGATTAGGCTGATAAAGAATGTCTATATAAATTGTGCTGACCTGGAAATTAAGAGATGACGATTATGTTGAGAATCGAAAACAAACTAAATATCACTATTGTGAATGTTTGTATAGTTCATATTGACCCATTGGTGATCTAAACAATCAGATCTTTTGTTGCAAATGATGGTTTTCTGTCTAAACTTATATACTTAGGACTGCTTTGATTGCATTTTTAAGCTTTAGCTTAATCTACAATGATTATTTGGATTATTTGTCTAACTCTGCATGTAAATGCACAGTGACAGGGTGTCATTAAATACAAATCTGTGAATATTTAATTGCGTGGCTTTACGGTATAAACGCAAATATTAAGACACCACTCAATCAACACAGCATTTTCACTGCTTTGAAAACCTAAAAAAAAAACGCAATTCTATCAGTACATGTTGGGTTTACAGTTGCGCGGTAGTAACCGAGGAGAAAAACAAATGTCCTAGCGGGTTGTCTTATGGAAAGCAGGCAGCGAACAGCGGGGCTACAGTGACATTTTCCCCACATGCAAAATCATGCAAAAGGTAAATACTCCGGCGGAGGGATACAAACACCATACCAGAACATGGCCGCCTCCGTCATGTCCTCTCTCAGAGTCCCGCCCCTCTCAGGCGTTCCCGGAATGTGATTGGACGCAAGCTTCACAGGGGAGTCTCTCATTGGTCCCCCCAAGGGTCAATCACGCGCTAACGTCAATGACGCCGATCGAACACTTGGGTACGCTTGTGTCGCCTGGGTGGACTGTGTAGTTACAGCAACATAAAGTGGAATAAAATGCCGCGGATGTGTGTAAATAGAGACGCCGCTTCAACGCGTTCGCACTCGACCTCCTAGTTAAGACGGGTCACCTCCGGAGCACCCAGCGGCGGGCCTAATTTCGTGTTTATCAGCAATATTTCAGGGTAAGTGGAGTGATACATTTCCTTCCTGCGTCTTTTTCCCCCTCTTTCACGGTTGAAAATCCGCTTTCGTATTTATTTATAGCTAAACGACAATCCCGCTACTACACGTTAGTTACTAGAGAGACAATTAAGGTGATTAGCAGGGAAGTATTGACAATTTCCTCTAAAGTAGTGCGTAGTCCGGTTCGTCTTGCCGAGTTACACGGAGGGAGTGAGGAAGGTAATGGCTGTCGGTCGGACTCGTAACTCGAAAAATTGTGAAATGGCCTATGTACAGTAACGCTAGTGTGTCCTTTACTGTGTTAAGCAAAGCACCATTAAAAGGGGGACCCGGTTAAGGGTGTTTCGTCGGGTTAAAAGCGCGACTCACAACCTGACAGCAAGCTCAGCTCCCAGCGTGTCAGATTAAATCTCGAAGGGTTACCTGTCTGCCGTCAGTTGGCCTGTTCATTCTCCAGACTCCCATCTGTCATCGCCCCCATTTCACTTTGTTTCCTCCTCACAGAAAAAAAGTCTCTGCTGAGCTCATGTGGCCCACATTTCTACTGCAAATGACAAAGCTGTTGTATTTTATTTCATTTTTTTTTATTTATTTTTGCAGCCTTGTAGCGAAAGCTCATTATTAGAAAGGCCCTGAGGAAGGATACAAATATTCTGCTTCTTGAGCATTTGAATTAATGTTAACGGAGGTTAGATATCCTGAGCCAAAATCACACGGAATGTGATATAGCAAGGGTCAAGCTAGGTTGCTGATATTTGCATGGCCATATTTTACAGTAGGGCCAACTGTACCGGAGGAACAGCAGGTAGAAACTGGGCCATTCATTGTGCAGAGTGATGAAAACAGATGCTGGATTTGTTTGTTTGTTTGTTTGTTTGTTTTAGTTGCCTCCACTGTAGGGATGCAAAGGCTACAGATTGTGCATGATCATTATGGCTATACACATAATCGGGGCTTTGTAAAGATGTGTTAATTATTTGACAAAGTGTTATTGCAGCCTGTAATTACGACACCAAGAGTGGCGGCTGCAGCATAAGTTTAAATATCAATATCGTTATTACTATTCTATATGTTGACAAATTGGACAGCTTTTTGTTGTTAGACATCAAAGTTAGTCTGCAGTCTTCTGCGTTTTAGTGCAGGAGATATTGTAAGCTCTTTAAGATGTGTACAGTACGTTCGTGTCCAGAATGCAGGGTATAAATGTATCCTAAAAGGCTCTTATTTTGAAGATTTGCAGGAACTTCTGTGTTGACGGCTTTAACAAAGTGAACGCTAGTGAGACTGCTTTAGGCGAAAAGGCTTGGTATTGTTTTGTCTCTCCTGCCAACCATGAGACCCCAGCTACCGGGCTGGTTGTTCAAGAATATACTAACACGCCAAATAGACCGACCAGACCGTTCTGCAGACCGTGCACCTCCAGCTAAAGGTTACCCAGGTCCAGAGACTAATCTGATTTGCGTTTTTTATTGCTTTATCTCAGCTACAAACTCTTTCTACACTCACCCTTGTGTCTTAATAGATGATATAAAGAGGAAATGGAGAGCAAATAAGGCGAGAGTTGCTACGTCACAGAGCTCAGCATCAGCGCACAGAGATTTAAACTCATAAAACGGCACCACAGTGAAACAACGGGCGACTCGCTTGCACAACTTTGTTAGTTTACGAATATGCGCTGCTTAAATGTGGCTAGACGTTGCAGCGATTTCGTGCTTTGCATGAATAATTTATGGCGTGGTGACCACGGCGGTCAAATCGGCTCAAAACTCAACAACAGTATCCTGAAATCCACCGTTCAACAAAATGCTGACTGTTAAAAAAAAGAAAAGAAAAAAGAATATTGTTTTTACTGAGGAAGACCCAAACAAGTAAAACGTTTTGAAAAAACTTTCCAGATTCATACTTAGTCGTTTTGCATGAGCTGAGAGCAGCACTGGTTTTGAACAAAGCCTTACTTTGCGTTGATTGCTTGGCAGCTAGTGGCAGGTGGGAGCAGAGGGCTATTCATGAAGTCTTCTGCTGTATTGAGGACAAACATTTTCAAAAAGCCCTGTTTGCACATTTATTAGGTCTCAAACACAGCTGCGTTTAACGCTTGGTCCTCTTTGGTAGTTGAAATTGAACTTTTTGAGTTCCTAATGTGTTGCTTTGGATAAAGCAGCTATCGAATGCAAGTGACGTCTCAGCGCAGGAACCCAAGCTGCTTCAATACAACCACTTTGAAAAGGCGATCCTCCACTGTCAAAACAGCCAAGTTTATCAAGAAGAGCAACAAAATCACCTTTTGAAATTACATTGAAAACTGTAAAAAAAAAGAAAAAAAAAAAAGAAGCTAAAATAACAAAATGAAGGATTAAAAAAATTATTTGGATTTGGTCAGAATAAATGTCAATTGAATGACTTGTTCGAAAAAGTTCAGTTCGTTAGTGAAAGCTCATTGTTAGAAAGAACCTGAAATAACTTCCTGTCGAGTTCCGCTTTTGGACTATTTGAATTGATGCAAAAGTAGGTTAGATTTTCTAGAGAGAAATTTGACAGGCTTAAGTCCACCTATGTCTCTGATATTTGCATGGCCTTATTTACAGCAGGCCAACTGCACCTGGACAGTTTGCCCCCAGTTCGCCAACAGATGCCAGCTGGGCGACTCGGTGTGGTTCTGCAGAGGGCGGTAGGATGACTTCAGAGGCCAGATTTTCACTGCCGTCACTGGGCAGATAGATACCTAAGCTGCTGGGCTGGAAGTAGGCCACTTTAGCAGGGTGATCCACCGCTGTGAGGCGTCCCTGCAGACGCATTCACATCAGCATCGGCAGCTAGGAAAACCCTCGGCGATCAGGGTTTGTTCTCCGGTAGTTGGTAGAAGCCATGTCGGGTTTGGTAACTTTTATTTTATTTTATTATTCGTTGCAGAATCTACCGTATTGTTTGTCCTTGGAAGTCAAAAATAAATTTCTTAAAGGTAAATTAGACTAAAATGCTAAACATAAAGCTGTACAGTCTACTAATCACCATGAGAAAGAGATGCAGCCATTTCTTACATCACTGTTCCAGCTTTAAAAGTCATATCATATTACAAACAGCAACCCCATCAATTGCTTAGCAACTGACCCAGTTGCCTCAGCGATCAGTTATTGCCGTGTCCATTATATAGACTGGGTTAAGCAAAAAAAAAAAAAAAAAAAAAAAATGGTTTCATAGATTTTAAATGTCACCTCTTTGTTTGAGTTGCAAAAACTTATTGCTTAAAGTCAAAATGAGAATTTCCTCAGTATTACATTAGGAAATTAATTTATGGCGAAGGGCGTCATAGATGCGTTATAGATGTTGGGCTTTGATCAAAGCCCAACATCTATAAGTGGTGGCATAAAAAACATAGGTAAAAAGGTTAGAAATATGCCTAGGATTAAGAAAACGGCACTACATATAAAACAGGTCAAATTGTCTGCTGGGTTCACAGCAGGATTAGCACAGACCTGGGAGAAAATCTATAGTTTCTTTATTTGTAATTAAAATGGATACGACACCCGTTGTACACCGGTCAGGTTTTTGTTGGCCAATGCCAATTTCAGGTTTTGTTTTAGGTCTGAACTGCTGATCCAAATTTGACCAATTATTTAATTTTTTAGCCAAAGTCAATATTGACTGCATTTCTTAGATTTGAGACATTGATTCAATTTTTTTTATGATTTTTTTTTTTTGTAATTGAGCTGCCAATGGCCAATAAGAGCTGATCATAAATAAGTGGCAAATTCTGATCTCTGGCTCAGAGTCCAACCCTGGGCCTTTCTACATGGAGTTTGCATGTTCTCCCTGTGCATGCGTGGGTTCTCTCCGGGTACTCCGGCTTCCTCCCACAGTCCAAAAACAGGACTGTTAGGTTAATTGGCCTCTCTAAATTGTCCTTAGGTGTGAGTGTGTGCGTGAATGGTTGTTTGTCCTGTCTCTGTGTTGCCCTGCGACAGACTGGCGACCTGTCCAGGGTGTACCCCGCCTCTCGCCCGGTGAACACTGGAGATAGGCACCAGCACCCCCCGCGACACCGTGAGGGATTAAGCGGGTCAGAAAATGGCTGGATGGATGGAAGATTTCAAAATTTTCAATCACGATACCAACGATTCATTTAGAAAGTCAAGATTTTAAGTCCACTAATTTAAAAAAATAAGGTAGTCAAAGTTAAGATTTAGCTGCTATTTATACTGTAAAACTAGGACAGAGTTTTTTTATGTTTTTTGTTAGGAAATGTAGTCCATATTTAAAGAAATATTTCACTTTTCTATAAAAAGTTAAGCTTAGTTTAGTTTTCAGTTGGATTCAAATCTACTACCTCTATTAAAGAACCTAGGGCATAATTCCTCTGTTTTATTTTATAATTTTTTAAAAAGAAATCACACATCCTATTAGGAAAATCCTGGTTTAAATTATTGGCCATGAGTGTTTGAAATAGACTTCATATTAGTAAAAATCAATGTGGTCTACACATCATCAGGTCCAGGTCAGCATTGTAAAAGAGAACTAGGTATCAGTTTTCTCACCTGGTTAAATAAAGATTAAATAAATGAATACATATCTTCAGGTTCATGCAAAGTCCCATGTCCTTGTCTGGCTTGTGGACATGATGGTTGTCCAAAAATCCTGGACACTGCAAGTCGAGTTTAAGGCACCAGACATTTATCTCCAGCCTGTTGTACTTTTCCTAGGCTAGTGCAATAATCTGCTAAAGGTCACTGCCACTAATTATGCTATTTGACGCTCATCCTGAGCCTCACTGTGTTGTTTCCAATCAGAAAGAAATATTTGTGGATCACTTTCTTCAGAGATTAAAGCAAAGCAATGAATTTTACTTCATTATTATTATTACTGTTAATATTTCTGCTTGTACCTTCCTAAAGATTCATTACTTCATGCGCAATGGTTTCTTTTTCTGCTTTGGGGATTTTATGCATGCAGCTGTGCAATTTTAGATTGGCTGCATGCAGGGCTGCGTGTTAGCCGAGCAGCGACCTCATTATGTTTGTGTCCTATCAGTCCTTCGGCCAGGTCTTAATTGAGCCTTCTGGGGGAGGGGGGGGGACTTGTCAATTACAGTAATGAGAGGGCAGGCATGCAGAGAGGAGTCAGGGCGAGCCAGACAAGGCCTTGTAGGGTAGCCCCCATTTTAGTCACTAATCAAAGATATTAGTGTTGCCTGAAACTGGTAAAGTTGGAGGTCTTTAAATAATTTTTTTTCCCCCTCCAGCAGCGGGATTTTTTCTGCACTGTGGGTAAAGAGCTGTGTAGTTTAAGTCCCCCTTCAGTTACGGCCAATAGAAGATGTTATGATGCAGAGCAGCTGTATTCATTGACGTATGAAAATCTCCAGTCAATTTAATCCAGTTCATTCATATAGCTCCAATTCACTGCACATGTCATCTCAAGGCACATTACAAAAAAGTAAATTCAATAAAATCAGACAGATTCCAAGTAAAGTACATACATCTTAATCATGCTAGTTATCAATGTAGTTTATTATTTAAATAGGTTAAAAAGTTTTCTATCTAAAAAGAAAAAATGCAAATTGCCTCGAGTCCTCCTGGATGAGCATGTAGCCACAGTGGAGAGTCGTCTGCATTGTCGCTGAGGGTAATGGCAGTACAGGCTTTCCTCTAGGATTTTTTTTTTTAACCATGGTAGTGGGGGGGATGACGTCATCGTCTAGGTTGCATATTTGTTCATACATTTGTGACCCAGGCTGTAGGACAGCTGTTACAAAGACAACAAAAAGTTATTAAAATAGTGATTAAGTGTGTTTGGAACTAAAAACTGCCTTTTTGCAAAATGATTTATGAATTTTTATACATTGCCTGAATCCACACTTCATCAAACAAACTGTATCAAAAAAGACAGTTAGGAGAGGCACACAAAATGAATGAGGTGAATAAGTGATTGAAGCTGTGTGTGAATCAAAAGTCAGTTGTCTCTGAAATGATTCACTGACTCCAGAACGACTAGTGCTTTCGGTGAAGTCCCTATTAAAAAAAGTTGCTTGTTGCTTTTTGAAAGAAAGGTGCTAGAGGGCTCTGAAAAGTTGCTAAATGTAGCAACAAAGACGCTAAATGGGCAACCCTAGACTGTCGTCTCCAAATACAAACACTGCACTCACATCCATCTATTGATCTCAGCAGTTTTAACTATGTTTGCGCCGTTGTCAGTAGTAATAGCAACAAGGGTCTCTTCCTTGACGTCTTATGCAGCATTGCGCTTAAACCTGGTGCGACCATCTCCCCGGTACCGGCTGGAAAATATGCCGTCTGGGAGCACTCTCATGCACAGTTTCCATCCGTCATTGATGTAATGTACAGTCAGACTAACGTACGGGTCAATCATGCGACTGGACCAGAGATCAGATGTGGCCGCAACGTACTTAATAGCTGCTCCACTTCATCCTCGAGCAGCTCTACTGCCACCGCTTAAACATTTGAAATTTCCTCCATTCTCGCAACCTCACACTGGATGGGGTGGAGTAACGTGACTACAGACTACATGTAGCGCAGTGTCTTAAAGGGACATGACCATAGCCGGCCTTTACTATAAAAACAACCTATTCTTTCATTTTTTAAAATACCGACATGGGCAAAATGACGTCGGTTATTGTCATAGATTTCAGTGTCGGTAAATTTTTCGGTTTATCGACCAGGCCTATTACAAAGAATTTGAAAAGTCTACACGCTCCTCTTAAAGTGTCAGATTTGACCAGGACAATATCCACATGACTTCTAACCCTTTCGGATTAAGTTGGAAAAACAAACCGACAACGTTTAAAACCAAGAAAATCAAATAAAAATGATGTTGCTGCACACACCCTTATTATCGGGTATTGGGCCGTGTTCAGAAACAACCCATACGTCCAACCTCATGTTAAACTATTAGAGGGCCCCTGATTAACCCCAGCTAAAGCTCAGCAGTTCTTAGGCTGTTCGTGCCCTTTTCTTAGCCATAGCTCACAGAAAAAGCCATGGTACCCAGAGGGCATTTGGTGAAATGCGTTGCGGTCAGATGAAACCGAGGTCGGACCTTGTGGCCATAATTCCAAAAGGTTTGTTTGACACAAAAACACTGCTGTACGTTGCCAAAATCACCATGTCCAGGTGGAGCATGGTGGTGGCAGCATCATGCTTCAGGGATGCTCATCTTCAAATGAAAAATTGACCCAAAGGCCAAAACATACTCCAGAAGAACAAAGGGACGTCATCCTTTTCCTTCATCTCGTTCTTGACACACGGTTTGGGTACAACTATTTTTTTTTTTTCTGTGCATTTTCAGAGATATAAATAAATAAATAAATAAAAGACTTTAGGTAGGCATGTAGGTAGTGGAAGGGTCCAATAAATACTTCCTGGGAGTTCTGCACTGAAGTTCTTGTAAAGTTAGAAATGTCCGGGGCAAAAAGAACATTGTTTCAGTTTTTGCAGCCTCGAGACAAAGCTGTCTCTTCCTGCAGAGTATGCACAGGCCTTTAGTCAGGATGCAGCTTTGGCCTGAAAGCTGAAGAGGGACTTCATCTTTCATGTTCTGAAATCACTGGTCTCGGTCTCAGCTGTTGCGTAACAAAAACCTTGCATTTGTCCATTGTACACTTTTATATCAATGTATTTGGATTATTTTATTGCTATAAAACAGCCTTAATTTCCAAATCCAAATGTTTGTATTTTTTTACTTTAGTTTTGTTTCGATTTTAATGCATGACATCGGTCATTTTTGGGGACGAATTTATGAAGTAAACACAATGCTAAAACAAAATGGCAATCAATTGGTCAATAGCAGCGTTGGATATGTTTATAATTACTCCGCCTTTCTGTTTTTGACAGAACAATGAATATGTAGGAATGCACATAAAGATACCGAGTTCACGAAGCTTTAAATGTCATGTAATGCTAGAAACAGCAGCCCTATCGCTTGCTTAGCAACTTGATCCAGCTGCCACATCATAACTCTAAATATAGTGCAGGACTAAAAGAGTGAGCACAGCTCTGAAATACACATTAAAAAAAAGCCTTAACCTTCTGAAATGTGTTGAACCAAAAGACTTTCAGACTGACAGGAACACAGAGCAGTTAATGAAAACTGGTATAAGGGATCTGTGTTACTCGTCTGCAGAGTGGCTGGAGGTTGGCCCAGTCCAGGTTTGCCAAAAATAAAAATCTCTGTATTTTTTTATTTTTTTTTAATAAATCGTGTTTATCAGAAATGGAGGTCTACCAGGGGTTTCAGCGTTGTCTCATCCCATCTCTTCCGGTTCTAATAATGTGCAGGGTTGCTACCGGGAGAAAAAGTTGTTTGATCCTCAGGCAGTGAGGGTAACCACGCTGTTTCTGACTCATCGTGAGTCAAGCGAGGGCTGGGAGCTCAAAACTGGGCTGCTGTCGCTGAATACAAGGATCCGAAGCTGTAAACGCTCTGTATGCTTGAAATAATCAAAATGTTTTATTTTAATAGCATTCTATGTGCTTGTTATTACCAAGCACATAAGATGTAATATTGTTAATACACTAGGGTCTCTATATATAATATTTGGGCAAGGGGGGAAGCAGAACAACAGTTGGAGAGTATGTCGTTTTATTTTATGTGCGGGTCCATCCGGGCCGTCGTCAGAGCAGAACTCAACCTGCTGGGTTTTCTTCTTTTAATCCTCAAGCCGGACATGTGATAAAATGTGGGCTGTTTGACGCCACATGTGCACTGCATTTGAGCTTTTAATTTTTTCCATCTGGCTTGACCACAATCCCACAGGAAAGCAGGGACATCTACGGTTAAAGACTGGAAGAAAAGCATCTCACCAATGGACTAATGAACTCACCCGGGTGAGATGTGTTTAGGGATTTAAAGGGGCCTAGTCACATATTTTGACCATAAAAAGAAAACACAAAAACCATATATTTATCTTCAAATAACAAAAGAAGTTTGCAACGGGCGCGACCAGCAGACATAATCATAGATATAAACATTGTTGTATCACCTGCCGGCAGAACTATCAGAAAGCAAGATGGCGACAATTGACGCAGCTACAGTAGGAACCAGCAGATTGTCCTGTAACGCCTCGCAGTAAAGCGACAGCTCGCCGTGGTCGAAGACCAATCCGATCTACGGGGTCAGGGTTACTTACTTCTTTTCACACCTCCGATGAGCGTTGGTGACTTGCTCGGCTCCTTCACAGACATTTATACGTAGATGCTTCGTTGAGCGCTGAATTGCATGTCGACATTGCTGCCATTGGTGGTGGCATAGTGGGGCGATTCGGAGAAGGTGCCGCATTCATGTGCTGCGTGGAATTGGGTGCAAACCAGATCTAAAGTCTTACAGGATTAATTCAGGGCTAAATCTGGTGGAACTTGTAATAATGAACCGGGGGGTGCGGGTGGAGCATTGTGTGGTGCAGCACTGCTCGAAGGTCCAACAGTACCCAGCCGTTGGGCTGTCCGTGTCCGTTAAGCTAATAACAGCTAGCATTAGCTGATGTTGTCTGGGAGGCTTTACTGACCTATTTATGTTGCTAAAACATAAAGCAATCGATTGTTTCAACGACCCTGCTATATGCCATCTTTAGTATCACTGTTACTGTTGTATAAAAAACGTATTTAAAATAAATAAACTACGATTGGCCTCGTATATATGTCCATAAGCTCCATTGCTTCTCCTTGTTTACTCATGCCAAGTATTGTACTCCCAGTCACGTGGTCTTGGAATTGTAAAAATACACAAAAACGCTTTGTTTGCTAATAAATAGAGCAAAAACACAGAAATAAAATATGATAAGTCAACTGGGTGTTATAGTTTAACCAGACAACCTTTGTATGCAACCAGAGAGAGCTACTGGTGTAGAAATTCATAAAGTCAGTATGTGACTAGGCCCCTTTAAGTGTATACTTTCTTGAGAGATCCTGATATTTAAGTGTTTTATTGTTTTGCTCTTTTTAAATAAACATCCAAATCAGTTTTCAAATATCTTCTTTATTCAAAATTCCCTTGTGGTGTACAAATGAACGTTGTTAAATTGGTTTAATCTATTCCAGTTTACAACAAAGGTCACCCCAGAACCCCAATAGATATAAAAAAATCTAGTCAAGTCTAATTCAATCATCGAACAAATTTTAAATATCAAAGGTAATCTGAGTAAGGGAAAAAAATTTCAATGATTTCTAAATTTCTAAAAATAAATAAATAAATAAAAGCTATCCACACCAACATGTTTTGCTTTAAACTTCTTGGGGAGGAAAAACTCTCACGCTGCTTTACATTCGCCCTCGGACCGATATAGAAGTACTCGCCTAGCCAGCTGAACTCTACCACTAGCAGCCAGGTGCTCTCACTCCTCGGTGTGTGCTGCCCTGTCTCCAAAGAAACGGCGATTTGTTGAACGTACAATGGGGAAATAAGTCTGGGTCGCAATGCTGGAAGACTACATTAGCTCCAAAAAAAACCCCAAAACGAATAAAGAACCGTCAGGGAGGTTCTTTAGCGCCCCCTTGCCTAAACACCAGGATAATTTCACTAGATTTCACCGTGAAATGATACGTACACTTCACTGATGTGTCAGAAGTTCTTGTTTTCACAAAAGGCGCTATGCTTCTTCACGTACAAACACGTGTGTTTAGCTGTGCCGACATGTACACAGCTAGATGAGCGACAATGTGACAACATCTCTAGTAATTATGTTAAATTGCGTAATGGAACTATATTTAACCTATGTTGAAACAAATAAAATTGTAGATATTAAATAAAAAAAAATACTTCACCTGTCTGTTTCAAATGGCGATTCTGTATGAAAAGGACAAAGTGTTGGAAAGTAAAACTTGTTTTGGTACATGCAACTCTAAAACTGGGTGGAGATGTAGCGCCAAAAGGTCACAGGTCAGGTTCTTCAGATCTGTGGTTCTGTTAAAGCTTTGTGTACCGTAGCTACAGCCAGACTTTACCATAGATTGGCTACCATAGCTGTTGGGTTGTCTGTGTGAGTTTGGTTGCTTTCTAGTTTCAGTGGTTGCCATAGCTTCCTTGTTACTGTGTGTAGTCTGTGTGTTTGGTTACAGTTGCTGCTTTAATTTAAAGTTTTGTTTTGACTCATTCACAGAAGTTGCAGGTTTTGGCGGTCTGATTGCAGTAGGAGTGGTGTTTATGTATTTACTCTGAGTTCCTGCAACAAAGCTTTTGCAAAGAAAATTAATCCATTTATTAAGAAATAAATCCATAAGTGAATTAAGGGCTTAATTTAATATTTAGTAATGAGCTTTGGATATTTTACTTTGATATCTGTTTGCATTCACCATCTTATTCCTTTTTTTGAGACATCAATGTATCTATAATAAGCCTTCAAACGATGTCTAATATGAAGAAAGTGGGATCATAACAGTGGTTATAAATTGGTTCTTCTTTGGTTCGAGACCGCTACTAACTATCACTTAATTTGGCAGAAATAAAAATAATTTCAGGTAAAGGATAGATGTGGAAAACAAAATTAGTGCTTGTTTTTATCATTATCAGCATTAGGGATGCAAAATTGACAGAGAACACAACAACACAGTATTGTTTAGTACTGACGTGATGGTATCAGTGGAAGTAGTCCAAATCTTCTTCTCCCTAAGGACAATTTGAAGAGACCAGTTAGAATCAGATGTGTAAACATACGAGGAATTTACTCTGGATTATACAGTAACACAATAGTGCAATAATTAACCTAACAGTCACGTTTTTGGACCGTGGGAGGAAGCTGGAGTACCCATAGAGAACCCACGCATGCACAGGGAGAACATGCATGGGTTTCGAACCCTTTTTGCTGCAAGGCAACCGTGCTACCAGCTGTGCCACTGTTCAGTCCTGCTCACAGTAAAGGATGTTTCGTCATTTTATTAATTAACAGCAGCGGTTCTGCACCTCTCAGCTGCAGGTAGAACTGAATTTAATCAAGCAAACCAGCTACCTTATGTGCAGAACATCCGGCATGCACCCGGCTGAGTTTAATGAAATGTTTATGCTGAAATGGTGATTAATATATGCCTGATCTTGCGATCCAACTGTGAAGCTAAATTACTGTTCTAGAGGCATTAAAATATCACTGCAGGTAGGATAAGCACAGCTGCATATAGAATGAGTTTCTTTCTCGAATATCACTTCTCAAAGGGAAACTTTATCTTATAGCATTTACTAAAATCATTTCTTTTCCACCTGATATTACAATGTGCTTCATGAGGAGGCGCTTACTTTTTCCACAAAGGGCCCATTTTGGTGGAAAAGCGGCTTTTTTATAGCTGCCTGGTTCTGCTGGAGATCTGGATGATTTGATTGAGTTTATTTTGTAAAGTGCCTTGAGGTGATATGTGTTGTCAGTTGGCGCTATATAAGTGAAGTTGAATTTATTTGAACTTGAATTGTATTTACTCTGGTTACCCTCTTCTGATATAACGACGTTTGATGATCTGACGCATTTTTCGTTTGACAAAAATGCTAAACTTGAAGAAATACGCAATGGGGCAAATGCGTTTTCGCAGGACGGCTGAATAATCGTAAAATCCCGTGTGAAGTAGATCAGCTGACGCGGAGGAGTAATGAGTCATTGAAGTTCATATTTGTATTTGCTTATGTTAGTAATCTTAAAGGAGCGTAGTGTAAGTTCCAGAGTTTGTGCAGACGTCTGCCCCCTCTGGTGACAAGTTGAAATGACACCAGTGTTGTGCATGTGTCTGTGAGAAGATACACAGGTCTTTTGTTTAGAGGCGTAATGTCTTCTGGGGTAAGGAAGTTATTAATATTGAAGTCAGTCCATAATTCTCTCGCTAATACATCGATCACGGCCATAGAGGCAACTGCGGTAAATAGAGGATAACTCATTTTACATGTCGGGCTGTTATAAGGGCATGAATGGGAACGAAAATCAACTTCAAAACGTGCGCCATGCACATATGGCTGCACAATATTAGAAAATCTTGCAGTGCCGATAATATTGGCAAACATTGCTGTGTTGATATTGGTTGTGGTATTTGCCTATTTTCCTCTTTGTTCTTCTTTTCATCTGTGCTTCCGACATTCTGACCTTTTGGCATTTTGGACATTTGTGTCTGGTGTTAGCATCTGCTGCTTAGAGACTCTATCCAACTGGCTAAATATTATATTAACATAACAAATGCAAGTTGACAACACCTGGAATACACTGATATTGCAATAATGATATAATTGCGACATGTTGTGTAGCCTTAATGTTATGGTCTTCAGTCAAAATGTTTTTTGAGCCTTGCAAAGCAGTCCTTACCAGCACTAATACAATCAATTCACAAAGTCCAGGTGTCTGGTACCAGGAGGTGGAAGTACAGGCTCCATTTCACCTGCTGACGTTTATAAGTGAAATGAAACAAAATCTGTTCCTCAGCTGCAAATACGATCAACAGAAAAGTTTTTTGTGTGTGTGTGTGTGTGTATAATTGCATAAAATATATTTTTTGCAAATTGCAGTGACATAAAATTGTCAAAATCTGCAAAAACCAACCGTTAATGCAGCATTAGAAACCATCTCTATGTGAACATAATTCAGGATGTATGCAGGTAAAGACTTAAAATACTGATATCTAGAATTTTGCCCATGCATAGCTGAATGCGTGTTTCCTGAGTTGTACGTTTTTTTTTGCATATAGAGCGGGCCAGTGAGCTCCACTCATAAGTGCACCTCAGGGTGCATGTGAAGATGCCAAAGTAATTGCTTTCAATTTGGATCAGATTACCTAAGACTCTTCATAATTCAAGTGTGAACATAGTTACTGACCCTTCAGTAACGTTTACACACTGTTTGCAGATGGCATTAATATGCATTTCATCTGGATCTATTTTCATTTTCCTGCCATGCATGCAAATAGACATGCTTCACACGTTTTCCCTGCCGTTTGTTTAAAATGGGGTGTTTGAGAGGACTAAGCAATAGATTTAAACATCAGTGTGCAAATAATGAATCCTAATGCGTACAACAATATTTGCGAATATCCGACTACGTTTTTCAATCAATCGTAATGCAGAAATGTCGGCTTTAAAACCTTAAACAGTGGAAACTGCTTGAGCTGCTGTAACGTATCTCTCTGGCATACAGTCACAGCAGATGTATTTAATGTGTATCACATTGCCTTCTCTTTTATGTGCCAAATGTTGTTCTGCTTTGTTACATTAGAATATCAGTTTTGAGGACCTAAAGCCCTGGCGTTGTGCTCACAGCTGTCGTGTTAATTGGGTGCAAAAATGAGCAAATTCAAAATTACTGGAGGCTTTTGTCTTTCGCGCACACGACATTTGCTAATAAAACTAATAAACAAATGAAAGCGAGGACATAAGCTGAGTGGGTGGGCCTTCAGTTTGTTCCAGGTGCAGAGAATAGGGTGCCCCCCTGCCCTCGTGATCAGCGCAGTAAACTGGTCTATGTTCACATGCTGTTTCAACTGAGCATTAGCTCTTTGTTTTCAACATTATAGCACCCAATAATCTGATAAATTGCTGTTTAATGAATGCATAATGGTGGCTATTTTGTTTCTTTTCGTTATGCAGGAGAGGAGTGACATCCTCCGTGCCGCAGCAGCTGCACACATCAGTCCCCGCTGAATAAAAGATGAACTGAGGACCCCCTCCACGGCTCCACGTCCCATATCGTTGCAGCACCTGCTCTTCATTGCCGCTGCCCTCTCAGTGCAAGAGTTAACCGTGTTGCCTCATCCCACCTGGACACAGAAATGCACGTGCATGCGTGTCCTCGAAATGCATGACCGTGTTTGAGTGTGTTTCTGCTTCACTTCCATACTCATCTTCAGAGAGCCACTTTTCCGCTTGACTCACTGCAACATTTGTGTTCACGACTACAAAGCATAATGGGGAGGAAAAAGATTCAGATCCAGAGGATCACTGACGAAAGGAACAAGCAGGTGAGTCGTTGCTATGAAACAGACGGTTTTATGTTCATTTCTGTTTTGTTTGTTTGATTAATGTGCTAAAAAGTACAAAATTGTCATTTTATGATTCACCAAAAGTGTTAAAAGCATAATTATCCTAAAACATTTAATACATTGTCTATCATTGGGATACATGAATTAATTCACCTCCAATCAACCCAAATCCTTCCAATCTCAGTTCACCTCTCATCTCTTTCACTTCGTGCTTTCAGTTTATTTTGCAAACTTGCTGACAACTTGTGTGTCTTGTTGTTTTTTGTGGGGTTGTAGAAAGATTTTTCTGGGCCACGGTTTTGAATATCAGGAGGCTTAACCAAAATGTTTAGAACAAACTAAATAAATCCATCATGGATATGTTAGCTAACATGCTAGGATTGTAGCAAAGTTTATGTTGGTGTCTGGTATTCTTTCCACAAGCTGAACATCTTAATTTCTCTGTTTTGCGGCTAACGGTCACAAAAAAAAAGCCCTCTCAGTTGGAGTCACTAAGCTACAAATGCTATATAAAATGTAACATGTTTTGTCAGTTTATGTAAAGAAATGTGACAACATTTCAGGGTTTCCACTACCGTATTTTTCAAACCATAAGGCGCACCGTATTATAAGGCATATTAAATATTCTTCCCAAGTGTGTAGTATCACTCCTCCCCTTCACGTACACCGCTCTCTCCTGAGAGGGAGAGCTATCCGTCTCTGTTGGGAGGACAGAGTAGTTGGACTACACTTTTCTGTCTAACATAAGGCCAAAATAAACGTAGCTTTTATATTGAATTAACTTACTAGGTTTATTGTTGCTAGCGCGTACTCCAGGGCGTGGGCTGCTTAAAGGCTCCTACATACTCGGCCGTACTGTGAGCCGTGCTGACTCTCCACGGACGTTTTACCCTCCATAGTCCAGCGTACTGTTGTCTACATTTCTTGTGGCAAATTGCTAAAATTTCTACACTTTCTGACAGCGGGACGAAGCGGCAGAACGGATGGTAAAATGTGTGATTAGCTAGCTGAGCACCTAGAGCCGTTTCTTTTCCAGCAGACTCCCACCTGTCAGTGAGAACAGAGAGGGACTGTGATGCTGCGCGTCCTGGAGACCGCCTGCTTGGAGCAGCTCAGTGTCTTGAGTACGCCTCAGCGGAGTGAAGTATGCCCGAGTATGTGGGGGGTCTTTACATGAATGCACTTCTAGTTTCGACATTACAGTCAGGCAGTCTTGTAGACAGCTCAGGCGTCTGTTCAGGTAGTGACACAGTGTACCGTAATGCTCCGAATATCCATTGAACGGAGCGGCTTCGTTCCTAACCAAAGTCGTACTTACACATTTTAACAGATTTGTGAGCGCATTTTACCATATAAAATCGGTCAGTAAGCACAACGGCAATCATACATAAGGTGCACCGGATTAAAAGGCGCACCATGAATTTTTTAGGAAATTTAAGGATTTTAAGTGCGTCTTATACTCTGAAAAATATGGTACATGTAATTGATTGTGGCGCACCGCCACGGCTAAATAAAAGCTGCCATCTTCAGAATGAAGTTTAAAAAAAATATATATTAGAAAACTATGTAAAGTATGTGAGATATATATATATATATATATATATATATATACTATATAACGTATAGCCTATATTTGCACACCTATACTAACCATAATTAGAGTTTGAAATGAATTTAAATATCATGGCATGTTCATATTAATTTTATATTGAAAAATCAACACAATCTACTCCTTCCTGTTTGGCTGCGAAGCTGTTTAGCGACTACCCCAAGGTGCCCTGGCAGTGTTCTCAGGAGGCAAGAGACAGTCCAGTATTGCCCATTTAGCATCTTTGTTGCTATATTTCGAGACTTTTCCGAGCCCACAGGCGACTTTCTTTCAAAAAGCGAAAAGCAACAAATCCATGACAACCCCTCCCACCCAGAAAATGAAAACAAGAAATATCCTGTTGACCTCAGACATTCTGGGGATATCACATGTTTATCTGCAGCAGATGCCAGCTGCTGAGAATAGATTTTAGTTTGGAACCGACTTAATATGAGTCGTTTATAGACTTCTCACCAGTATCAGTGTGAATGTTTCACACTAACATTGTGCTAGTTGTGCAGAAGCAAAAAGTTTACTTAGTATTTTACTAATAGAGGCATGGTGGAGCCTTAGTTTGTGCAGAGTATTATACAGTAACAATATGATTAGGTAGGCTTATAGCGTTCAGTTTGTATTAAACTCGCTCTTATATTTTCTGCAGTAAAAGAAAGTAAAGGTTTCCTTGGTCCAAATTCTTCTGAGTTCTCTCTTTGCAATGATTTATCTGCTCTGGAAGAGATGCGCCACCTTGTTTCACAGTGGTGGATCTACCACTTTTGTTGTTTTGTTTATTCTTTTTAGCATAGATGAAAAGTTGAATTATATTTTCATCAGAGTACTAAATATTTTTGTCCTCAGTCGCCCACTTGCGGGTTTTTTTGTTCCTGTACCGTTTTTAAAATACAGTCCTCCGTCAGAACGTCTGCAGTTTTGTTAAACACAGCATTGAATTGTTGCTCTTTATTTTGATTCTGTGTTGCAACCAGAAGCTTCCCAATAGTTTGTTTTCTCACATAGTTTGAGGAGGAGACTCTTAATTTATTTCACGCTTATTCACAAACTATCTCTGAGCACCACACAGAAATAACTTTTGCATAACAGTAAACAGTGAAAACCCAGTTTTATTGAACTTAACTGAATTACTTTGGAAGAGGTCATATTGGAGTGGCAAATTTTTACCTTTAGTCAAATGAACATTTATTAATTTTCTTAAATGTTTAAAATCCAGAACATTTATTGTTTGGAATTTCAGATTCTGCCTGTCTTGGTAAATGTTTTGTCTACAGAAAAAAAATAACTTAAAATTTTTAGCAATCTATACCCTGCATGTTGCAATCTCGTTGCTTTAAATTATTGATCAACACACAATCATTCACTCTCATTAATTAGGACCATTTGAAAATAAAATACATCGTATTGTCTAAATCTGGACATATAGGGTTATATTGTAGGTGGCTAAAACGTGAAGAAAATTATATTTTAAAAGTTATCTGCTCCATGTTATTCACATGTAAAAGAAAACACAAAATCAAGCAGCGTTTTTCATATACAGTAACATGATTTGTTATCAAGTTAAGCTTTATTAGTTTAAATGAGTAAAATCAGCAGATTGTAACATTTATATACTTTCTAAAAAAACAAGTTATAACATTTTTTTTATATAATTTGAAACTAAAGCATTAAAGTGAAATATGTTTAATTATGATTGAAAAGTAGTTTCATAGTTTTGTATCGATCGCTCCTTTTATTTTTATACTTCAGAAGAATTAAGATACACATAGTAGAGTTTTATTTCTGTGGTTTTGTACTGTGTTGTTACTTCATCATGCTGTCATTTTATCCCTTTGCCAATTTGTACTTTTGCCAAAATAAAAAATGCAGGAAAAAAAAAACACTGGCAGTTTAAACCTACAATGGGAATATTTTGTATCTGCTCTGATATCCAGGATTTAAAATAGTTTCTATAATCCACTCATGGGCTACTGGAGAAGAATGTGGTCATGTGTCTCCAGTAAGCAATGTCCATCTGCAAGGACCCCCTCAAGCTCTTTTCTTTTGTTTTTCTTCAAGCTGAAGGACCAAACTGAGGATAAGCCACCATCAGTCCTCATAATTCGTCAAAAAATCCTTGACTATCAAGAGAAATTTAAAATGTTGTGTTTGTCTTAAATCTGTTAGTGACAGAAGTGTCTTAGTAATTCCTTTTCTCTGTTTAACGACGTGAGCAATTTCAAAATGGTGGGACATCTAACCAGGTGTTTGAAAACTGGTCAACCTGCTGTTGGCTTCTCATTGTTGGCCTCCGCTCTGTTGTCCCCACTAAAAACCTCTTTGCTCCATTGTGTCTCAGGTCACGTTTACAAAGCGAAAGTTCGGCCTGATGAAGAAAGCCTACGAGCTGAGTGTGTTGTGTGACTGTGAGATAGCGCTCATCATCTTCAACCACGCCAACAAGCTGTTCCAGTATGCCAGCACCGACATGGACAAGGTCCTGCTCAAATACACGGAGTACAACGAGCCGCACGAGAGCCGGACCAACGCAGATATCATCGAGGTAAGTTCGTCTTACCTGCCTCCACCTGAGGGGTGGCTCTCACAGCAAGAGGGGTAGTTTAGACGGGCACGTTGAGACTAAAATGTACACTTTTAATGTAGAAAATTTGAGCAATTTTAGCCTTGTGAGATAGAAACATGACGACACGTGCCGCATGTCTGTTAGATTTCAAGATAAATCATCTAGAAAATAAAAAAAGACTAGGCTCCAATTCATCAGTCAGTGGTCAAAACTTTTATTTGAAGTGCAACAAAACCCTTAAACAGAAACGGTTGAGACACTACATGGTATTTATCAAAATATTTCAGGTTTTATTAATTTTATTATGGTCAAGTTCGGTTTGTTTATAGCACAGAGAATTATAACTCAGACCCCATTTGGGATATTCACGTTTGCTCAAATGTATTTCTGAACACTACACAGGTTCATTGAGTGTTTGCTTCTCTGATCTGATTTCTAGACTTTGAGAAAGAAAGGTTTCAACGGCTGCGACAGTCCCGAGCCGGACGGTGAAGACTCTATCGACCAAAGTCCTCTGAATGACGACAAGTTCCGTAAAACCACAGAGGACCTGGATGTCCTCTTCAAACGCTACGGAGTAAGTGCCTTAAACAAGATGAGTAACTTCTAATCGCGCTTCTCATTTGTGAGTGAAGACTTGTCTTTTTTTGTTTGTTTTGCTGGGCCACAAGAAGTGGCCATTACTTTTTAAGCTTTAGTTTTAATCTCCAGAAAAATGGCCAGTATATTTTGTGAATCTACTCTTGTAAACTGGTCTTTTTGTTCCTAAGGCCAGCTTTAAACAGTAAATGTGATTCAGTTTATAAATTCAGAGCTTGCTCCCTTGCAACCTGCACTTATGGACTGTCCTTCTGGAAATCTGTGTTGTTGCAGCCTCAAATCCACTTAAATGTTAGAACACACGGTTTCTTTCAAGTAAGATTTTTCAGCTTTTGGTGGTATTTATTGGATATTTTTTAAATAAATAAGTGTGTAATACAAAAATAGATATAGAAGTAGAAATTATAAAATATGGATACCGACTTATCACACGTGAAGGTGATTTATGTTGCTACATAGGGAGACCTGGTTAAACAAAGGAAGAGGTTGTGCTTTTTTTTTTTCAGAAATTGTGACTGTTTTTTCACCTTTTTATTATGGCTGGACAATTAATCGCATTTGCACCATAATAACAATCAAAAAGATGCATTTTCCAAATCGCAGATGTCTTCAATTTTGGGCTAAGTAACAATTAATGGATAAGACGAGTCCTTCAGGATTCGGTAATATTTTTTAAGGTGGTTTACCTCCACATGAAAGGGAAGAGAGTGGCAGCAGTGAGATAATCTAATTTTATTATTTGTTTTAGAGTTTATATAATCCATACTTTTTACCAGAAACTTTCAGGAATCTCACCACAGCATTAAGTACCGGTCAAACTGTTTAATACATAGACTTGTTTGTTGGTTTTACTTTATGTTCAAGAAGGATTGATGTCCAACTCAACAAGCTATTCTCTTGAATAATAATATTCTGATTAATAAAAACAGTTCAATTTCTTGTTTTAAATAGTCCTTGTTTACAAAGATGTTTAATCTACATGCCATTTTTGTTGCTTGTGGTTAATAAAGAGAAAAGTCAAAATTAAATTGCTGAAATATATCGCAACTTTGATTTTTGGCAAAATCATACCACCCTAGTTTTTATTAACTCAATATTTTATGTTTAATAGTTGTTGTTTTTTTACTTATTAGTCAGTAATGTAAAATTGCATATGACACTTTGTCTCCAATTGATGCCATAATTAATCATGACAGGTCAATATTCAACCATATCAGTGTAAAAATCTATCTATTGTAGCTTTACACAGTGAGAAAAACTGTCTGTTTCCATTATACCAAGGTTTTCAGCAGCTAAGGGTTTAAATCTGACAAGATTTCCTTCCATCACTTTCATGTGGTTTAAATGGCTTAGATGAGATACCAGAGAAGATGACAGAGTCACATAGGTTAATGCTGTGGTTGCTCGGTCCGCTCGCTGAAGTAAGACAACTACACTTTCCCCTGGCTTCCAAGAAAGATGAGGAAAGACATCGGTTTGGAAACATTTCCAGTCACAAGGCACCCAGAAAGTCATTCTGTGGAAATTGAATAAGTCATTGAAGCCAAAAAAAAAAAAAAAGAATACTACAGAAATAACTGTACAGCTATACAGATAATGATCAGCTATATTATGTCAGTAGCAGTATTAAATGTTTAAATTAACACTTTTTCAACTGTTACACAGTGATATTATATTTGTATAAAGTTATACAATGATAATCACGGAGCAGCTAAATGTGGATGAAAAGTGATGCCTTATACCTTAAAACTAGAAGACATGTCATGTATTCCAGCTTGTCGCAGGTTGAGGACTAACTTAAAATCTTATCCTGCAGCAGACCTCTGCTCCACCCCAGAACTTCTCCATGCCGGTCACCGTCCAGGCGTCCAATCAGAGCACACTGCAGTTCAGTAATCCTGGCAGCGCGCTGGTAACTACCTCCTATGTCACGTCGTCGTCGCTCACGGATACCCACCTGCTGTCGCCACAGCAACCGGCTCCCCAGAGGAATACAGTGTCTCCGGGGTTGCCGCAGCGACCAGCGAGTGCAGGTGAGCATGCAGAGAGACGGCGGCACAAAGACGCAGCAGATGAGCCACAGTGCAGGGACTTTTTTTTACTTTAGTTGAAAGGTTGCACTGGTAATGAGCTTTAATCACCGCTGGTAGGTGATCCCACACTGTGGTAAAACTCATACCCTTATGCATCGTTGCGCACCAATTAACTCCAATTAGCGACATTTTGTCTGCGATAGACTGGCGACCTGTCCAGGTTGTACCCCGCCTCTCGCCCATTGACAGCTGGAGATGAGCACCAGCACCCCTCACGACCCCACAAGGGATAAGCGTTTTGGAAAATGGATGGATAGATGCAGCGCCATAGAGATTGAAAAGAGTTGCGACACTCTTTGATGTCACCGCCAGGGCAGTCACGTGGTTCATGTAGACCGCTATAGTTCCAAAACATACGCTGGCTGTCATGTTCTTCTATGGGACAGACAGCAGCGATTGCGTTATTTAACGGTAAATACATATATAAACATACACCCTACTACTTTTTCAGCTGTTATTGCATGATTACATATTTGTTAATGTCATTTTTCCATTTTGAGAGGCAGGGTGACAACAAAAAGCTGTATATTACTTAGATACGTTCTACATTTTTTGGAGGGAAAAGCTTATGTTCATGTTCGTATGGACAGGAGAACAGGCTAGAACGGCTCTAACTTAACTTTTCCATATCATTCATGTGATGACAGATGTCTCATGATTTTCATTTTATGGCGACTGGACTGTATTATTGAGTACCGTGATTTTGCTTATAAATTCTGATTCAGCCATTAGCTTACCTTTGTGGTAGCGTTAGGTCTGCCGTGGTCCATTCAGCATTCGCCTAGCAGCTAGCTCACTTCTGATAAGTGGTCACCCCCAGACCACAACGTGAAACATGATCATAAGACTAATAATATAATTTTAAGATTAAGCCATTCACATATTATCAAAAGCATTATGCTTATATGTTTGGGTCTATAGGTAAGTGCAGAGCTATTAAGATTTTTCTCTACGTCTCTGGGTTAATGCACAGAGTAAGAGTAAGGTTAGCTGCAGAGAGACTGATAGAGAACAGTGACAGGCAACACTCCCATTGGACTCCGTTGTTGCTTTTTGCTTTTTTGAGAAAGAACAGTTCATTCAGCATTTACACCCACTTTTTCTGATGAGGCAGGAGTTGGCCACACAACAATGATAATTTTAATACTAAGCCATGCACAAAGAATCAAATATATTAAATAACAACTCATTAAGCTTGGATGAATAATTCAAATATTGTTTAATAAAAAATACTGAGTGAGACAACAAGATGTGTGTGTGTGTATCTAACTGGAAAAACAAGAACAAAGTGAAGGAACAGGGAGGAATATTATAAATAATTTTTTTTAAAAAAAACCTCCACATACATCAGGCTTCAGAGTGCATCAGGGCTGAAAGGAAGGACAACATTAATAATAAAGGTATAAGCTGGCATAAGATAAAAATTAACAACGTGGAACAAAAAAAATGGGAACAAGCATGAATAATATCAACAAACATACGTACAGTATGAGTGAACAAGAACAACAAATGTGTAAACAGGCGTTAAGAACAGGTATCGTAACCATTTTTTTTGGGGGGGGGGGGCGCTCCACTGAAACCTGTGATGGCCACAACAACGATACTGCTGGTCCAGCAAGATCTGTTGAGACAGGGGCACAAATATGTTCATTAAAGCCAGTTCATTCAGGACTGCCTAGAAAAATACTTTCTCTTGCATACATCAGACTCACACCTGTGGAGTTCCAGTAAGCACTATGGCTAACTTACTTAATAAAAGATGTCAGAGATTCACTAATGAACTGTGTAATTTCTGGTGTAGCGATACCTTCTTCACAGCTGGCAAAATCGAGATAAAAGTAGCAGGCAATGACTGAAAATCGGTTGTCTACCAAGTTAAGAATATATTTATAAATTGCACTGTGCACGTACAAATAAATATAAGCATATGCACCATAAAGGGCCTATTAATATAATATACAGAGTTGACAATTCAAAAGAGGTAGCTATTTAATCAACTTAGGCCTGGATATAACGTTACCTTCACAGAAGGCAAGTCAAGCTAACAAACTAGCAGGCAATCGGTCGTCTACCAAGATAAAATTATATATATATATATATATATATATATATATATATATATATATATATATATATATATATATATATATATATATATATATATATATATATAAATAAATATAAATAATTACGCTGTGTACATACAACAAAAGATCAGTATATGCACCATAAAGGGCCTATTTATATAATATACAGAGTTGATAATTCAAAAGAGGTAGCTATTTAATCAACTTACGCCTGGATATAACGTTAGTGCTAACAAAACTAGCAGGCAATCGGTGGTCTACCAAGATAAAATATATATATAAAATTACGCTGTGTACATACAAATAAAGATCAGTATATGCATCATAAAGGACCTCTGATAAAATATAGACAGTTGACAGTTCAAAATAGGTAGCTATTTAATCAATTTACCCCTGGATATAACGTTACCTTCACAGAAGGCAAGTCAAGCTAACAAACTAGCAGGCAATCGGTCGTCTACCAAGATAAAAAAAATATATATAATTACGCTGTGTACATACAACAAAAGATCAGAATATGCATCATAAATGGCCTATGATACAATATAGACAGTTGACAATTCAAAACAGGTAGCTATTTAATCAACTTACCTCAGAAGTTACTCGAGAGTCAGCAATGGAAGTGAATGATGTCCGACGCCATAGAACGGCTTTTTGGAACTATGCGAGGCTGCATACCCCGGAAGTAGGCGGCAAACAGCGTACAGCGGAGTCCAATGGGAGTGTCGCGACTCTTTTTAGCTCTATGGCTCTGGATAGATGGATAGCGACATTTTGTTTTAACTTTGGTAATTCAGGTTGCATGGAAGCAACAAATTTCAAATCTCTGTTTCTGGATTTAGTCCAAAATCCATACAGTCTATTCAATATTGACTACGGTTGTTGGTTCCCAACCAAGTGAAAGAAAAGCTGCCACTCACTGCTTGTCTTCATCATAACTTCTGCAAGCTTAAACATGCAAGTGAAACCCGAAAGAATTAAATTACGTAGTTAAAGAATCCAAACCTCTGTCATTAATCAATTTGAGATTCAAGACCATTTAGTCATCATGATTGTGGTCATTTTGTATCCTTTTAAATCAAGATTAAAAACAGACAGGGTTCGGTTTGGCAGAGGTTTTGAAATTCCTTGGATTAAAAATGTAAAACATTGATTTAAGTTTTGGAATTAAATTATTTTAAAGATTTGATGTTTCATCTAATGAACTGTATCCTGTTTTTTTAATGCAAAAGATTTTTTTTTTGTCTGTTTTCATGGAAAAATCTTAATCTTAAAGTTTTGGCCAGACATCTTAACTGTACTGTGTTTAAATTACTCTTTATTTTATACTTTGTATGCCCTTCCCAAAGTGAAAAAATAGCATTTAACTTTATCCCAAATGTACTTTTTAAGTGCTCAGGGACATCCTTTAAGAAATAAGAACCACATCTTTTTGGTTCTTATGCTGTGAATTAAATAACAAATTTCCGTCTCTATATCATGAATTTTAGCCGTTTAACCCATTGCAAACGTTGGCCACCGTCCCTGTCCTGAAGCAAAGGGCAAATCTGACTCCACTCAGTGTGAGAGTCTGTTCTGTGTTGTCGCTGTGTCGTTGTCAGCTTGCTTCTTGTCCAATGTTTTTGTGTGGGCGTGTTGTGATGAAACACACAGTTGGTCACCGGAGGGGAGGAGAAACAAGTGAAATTAAAACTTACTTACTTTGGAAATAACTTACCCTCTTACTACTGAAGCAATCAATGCTTCCCGACGACTTTTAATCCATTTACGTGTCTCAAAGGAACCTGCTATTTTTGTTCTGAGCTACAACCTAGGTGTTAAGGAATGCTCTTCATTTACCGGGGACTTTTTAATGTTGTGTGACTTTTTGTTCCTGCTAATGCACATAAACATGAACTTTAATGTCCTGGAACTTCCTGATTTTTTAAAGATGAAGATCTGTATTTTCTTCGTCTCCATGACAAAGCGTACAGTTTTGTATTGCCACAGATGCAAGCACTCCTTGTGGTAAAAGAGCCTCCGAGTAGGGCTCAGGGATGCAGTAGGAGAACAGGAGTGGGCTGCAAGCAAGGCAGAGGTGTGACACGGTTCCTTTTTGAATATTTAATGATAAATGCATATTCAAATACTGCAGTGCCATATGCACCACTGTTCTATGAAGAATCAGGACCGGAATGTGCAAACGCCTAATAAAACAGGGAATAAACTCCCCGCCACCAGTAATAGTCACATGGAGAGAGGAAGTTTAGTGTGAGGCAATAAGATCATTACAATCATTTATCAAATGGACACTTGTGATTCATAATTTCCCACAATTCTTAAGGGAGTTGTATGTTTAGTTTGTAATGTGTTAGGGCTGGACAATAATTCAATAACGATATATATCGATCGATAGACGATAGAAAAAAAGGTCAATAAAAAGTTCAATAGAATAAAAGATTTCCTTCCTTTTGGACTCTAGCCATGCAGGTTAATATTATAGTCATTACATCCTCCCAACCAATCACAACGCAGACCCAGGAACGCTCCGTCAACAAGCTCCGCCCCCTTCAAAGAGTTTAGAGAGCACCTGTTCTTTTTTAAAAACTTGTAGTTTCGGTTAAAGGTTTTATAATTAAAGGGTTGAATGTGAATTCAGTGTTTGTGTGTTCTTTATCTAAAACTAGGTCGCTAAGCAACAGCATAAAAATGACCAGGGCTGCACTTAAAATGTATGTTTTGAATTGTTTGATAATTATCGATATTAATCAATATGATTTCTATTTTATCGATATGTTTTTTTCCTATATCGTCCAGCCCTATAATGTGTAGTCTATGGCAAGCTTAGAAATTGAATGTAATTTGTTGTTAATAAGGTTAATTTGAATTAGTTATTTTATTTTTGCATTGAAACCGATTGTGTCATAGAAGCTGAATTGTTAATTTGAAACTGTATGGTGATACTTACCAAAACTATTCAATGCAGAAACAAATATTGTGATTATGGTTTTTGCCCATATTGAATCAGCTCTAGTTTTATTTCTTAAGCTTTTTAAATGTAGGTGACGTGTCAAACAAAAGCACTCAGGGAAGTCGCAGTAAAACCGGTCAGATAATGATGACAGCGATCACAACTGCCTGCATCTTATATTGGTGGATTACACGGTTAGCACTATTAAAAGCAGCCCTCTTAATGTGCATATCCTGGAGAACGTACAACCTGACCTCAGCTCTGAGGTCTCCCGAAGGCTGCCAGCATTTTCAAGTCCAGCATGTTCCACAGTGGAAAGCTTAAAAGTATAAAACCCAAGCAACTTTGCTGTACTCTAAGCAAAGTTGTTATCTGTTTGAGTCCTGTTCTGTCACTGTATAAATCAAAAAATTGTTTTCCTTTAAATGGCTTCCTGCAGCAGCTAATTTCTTGGTGCATCTTTGACTAAAAACAGCAAAACCTCAATTTCATTACTTTGTAGTTTATATTCTGGTTATTCAAAACCTGTAAAAGCCCTCATTTGGAGCCCATAAGAAGATAGAATATTCTTTATCATCATAATCCCTTTGTCAACACACATTGCACACATGATCAGGAAACTAGATATTTAAATTACTATGAATGCAACTCTTAAGTTATGCTGTCTTTAATGTAAACATGAAAGGATCAAACCTTAAAAAGTCTTTGTAGGATTGCATTTGGCATCTAAATGCACCTCAGCTTAAGCTTGATCCCATTGTTTAAACTTGGAAAATAAACTTATGTTACATTTTTTATTTTGGGTTTGTTTCAGTCACAAAGTCAAAATTGCATAGATTTTATATTATTTCTTCTTGAATAGGGGCTCTTCTTGGAGGCGACCTGAATAACTCAAATGGAGGATGTCCAAGTCCAGTCTGTGAGTAGTTTTATTTTTCTTTATTATTTTTTTTCAAAACCAAAGTTGTCATTAATTTTTTGAGGCTGGCTTTTTTTGCGATCTAATGAAGTAGTTATTTCCCCTTTGCACCATCTGTGACTGGACGCTAATGAGCAGGATTGTCTGAACGCTCAGTGTTTTCAGCATCCACACGATGTCACAGTTTCACATAGTCCCCCTTTTTATTTAAGGTTTTCAAACGTATTCACACACTTTCGCCTTCTTGACATTTACAAACCCTCCTGTTGTTTTGACATTGACCCATCTTTAAATCCCCCCCCCCAGAGTTTAGCCACAGTTTGAAAGAGAGGATTATGCAACAACCATAGCACAACTTGCTGACTGTCTGTACCCCCGCTGTCTGAGCCCTCCTGTTTGATCTTTCCCTATTGATTTCCATGCATTCGCACCTCCGTCTCCCCCGCAGCTAATGGATACACCAGTGCCAGGGCCTCCCCAGGTCTGCTCACCGTCTCCAACGGCAACAGCCTGGGGAAAGTAGTCCCGGCCAAGTCTCCGCCCCCACCTCCCAGCCCGCAGATGGTCAACAGCCGCAAGCCAGACCTCCGAGTCATCACCTCGCAGGGTGGAAAGAGCCTCATGCAGATGGTGAGATCAGCTAAGTCGAACTTTGGTTGTCTCGGTACGTCCAGTCAACGTTTTTGGCACCCTCAAGGTGTGGCGCTCACATGGATCAGTTAGTTTAATGTTTACCTAAAAAGCTCACAAACGTAACAGGTTTGATGTTAGATGTAATCAGTTACCCCGTCATGATTTTCCAGGTTCCCATATCTCTACTTATAAGACAAAACGTTGCCAAAATGCCCCTGACTTATACATGACACGGGGGTAAAAGTCCCAATCTCTGGGTTTCCTGGGGTGAAAGAAATGACAGAGGGGCCAAGTTTGCTTCATGTTTTGTTGTTGGATGCCAAGGATACTGCAAGTGAATCAGTTAAAAAAAACATGATTTATCTAACGTATCCAGGCCACAATTGCCCTTTGAAGCCATTTTCCAAAGTCTGTGTCCTGAAGTTATGTTACTGACAAATCTGATGTTTTTATCAAACTGTAACACCCTTGTAGTCTGATTGATAAACAAAACCGTGACTCGAGGGGAAAAAGATTTCTCCAGAAACCTATTTGTTATTTCTCGCCTTACTTCCTCAATGTCAAGGGTATTTTTCTCAGATTGTTAGCTTTTCCTCATGAGTCTGTTGATGTCATAAGCTCCTTTTAGCACCAACATGTCTTCATAGAGGATTGATGCACTTATGTTGGAAAGCAAACCTTTCAAAATCTGCATACGTTCAGTGCTGTTTTGGTTATTTTCCTCTCCGTCTTAAGTTTAGTTTTAGGGCTTTTAGTTCAGGGCTAGCTGTTGCAGTATAAACCGGGTGTGAGAAAACCATAACTTTTAACCTTAATACCTCTGTATTCAGATATCTCAGGGTTTTAGTGACAAATTGGCAATGTTGGCTCGCAATATGAGACTACAAGTTTGTGTTAGCTTAGAGAACAGATTTGGAAAAACTTCCAAAATTGTGACCTCTTCATATTTCCTGTGAGCAGTCGCAGTGACACTCTGCTCACTTGTCTTCAACTTAGCAGAGAGCAATTGCATTAATGAAAGTGTCTTAGTTCAGGCATTGTTTTTATGATTTTATTCAGTCACTCCAGAGTTATAACCATCTCTGTTACAACTCCTTGCAGACAGAGGATGAGCTGGAATTGGTAAACGAGGTGATCCCCACCCCCTTACCCCCACCCACTCACCCACCCACCCACCCTCTACACCCAACACATACATCAGTCACTCGCATGGGTCGACGCCAAGTCAACTGTCCGCACATTTTTAGCATGACCGCAGGACTCTGCAGGAGTTTCTCCTTGTTTCAGTCTTGTTTCACCGACATTTCTCTGAGATGGTGTTCAGTTTGACTGACTGCATGTGGTTCAGGATCCTTGGATGTTTTTTGTATTCCAGCGTTTGTTTTTAGTATTTAGAGATAACCTAGAAATCGACCACCCGACATCAATTTTGTTTGCGGCGCCGTTGCAGAAAAATCGGAGCGATTCCCTGCAGGTTTGAACTGGACTCGCTTCAACGTGCTGTATGGTGCTATCCAAAAGCATGGGTGTTGTTCTCACTTTGCATTGTGGTGCGAAGTGCCGCAGGGCATGTTTCACTGTTCACCGACAGTCTCACACACTCATTTCCACTATCCAACAAGATGTTTGAGAATTTTAATAACTACTTTGAATTACATTAAAGGCATTTAACTGATAGTGAAGATGATATTTCGATATACCTCTCAGTCACTGGCTTCCAAATTTGGGGTTGCGGCTTCAATGTGGATTGTGAAACCCAAAGCAGGGGACTTCAGGTGACTTTTAGAGGTGAAATGAAAATGCTAAATATTTTTCAACAGCATGTTTCCGGAATAAATGTTGCAAGAGGTTATAAAATCAATCATAAATGGGAGGAAATGGTGTAGTTTGTTTGCCCTTGTACCTGGCTCTAATTAACCAATTAGCATTCTCTGCAAACAGGACAACCAGCAGTAGACATATTGTCTTAAGACTTCTAGGTTTTACTTGCACTTTTGTTTTATATTTTTATATTCAATGAATGCACAGACATTAGAAGTTAAGTTACTGAATCAGGAATTTTGATCTGGTAAACAATTTTGTTTCACTCTTACAACAAGAACGATTTAAAATCGCATAATTGAAACTCATCTGTGACGTAAAAAATGCAGATTTAAATCCAGAGAGAAGAAATTACACATTTACTTAATACAACAGCTGCAGTAACATCCAGAGCATTATCACTGTTTTATTTTCCTCGCTTTACTTCTATTAAAGGTGCACAACAAGCACAATTTCTATCTTCCCGAATAAAACTGTTGTCCTTTATTTGTCCCTGAGCGGGGAAATTCATGTTAATCAGTGTCAAAGTGACAGGCAAATTAAAGCACACAAATATGCATCAAAACAAGCAATAACGTTAATAATACAATGGAGAGTAAACACAAAGTTAACAATACAGTGTAAGAAAAACAATATAGTTACAAAAAATAGCAGTTTTCAGATTCTGAGAGATGTACAGGTGTATTAAGATGATATAAAAGCTGCACACATTTTCCGTTTTAGTAGAATATGCTGCTAAGCTGCGGAAAAGTGACCCTTTGTCAGGGTGCATCCACTTCACAATTCAGGCAACAAAATAATAATGGTTATTAAGACAAATATGTTTTAGAGGAGTAATGGCTGCTGCCTGCAGCTGCTGGTGGCTGTGCTCGTCCCTCTTCTGCAATTCGTCTTAAAGTCGACAGGCAAGATTCTCATTTTCCAGAGAATGGTGATTAATTTTCATCACTTTCACCCTGTCGGCTCTCGCTCCCTCTTCTTCCTCACAAAGGCAGATAATTGAATCTTTCTCCCTCTTTGAGATCTGCCTCTGCTCCCTTTGTACATTTAGTGTAATTCAAAACGCTCGATGAATGTTTCTTCTGACACGTGAAGGTAATTCCAGGGTAAAATTACCAAATCTTTACCCTTTTATAGCAGAGGATTTATATTGTTAGTCTTTAAAGAAAAGAGCCCCAGGTTGCTTTTTTTATATTTGAGCTATATTCAATCATTTTGAAAGCATAACAGTTACATGTAAATTATAGAAATGCTGGTCATCTTGTTGTGTAAATAGTCCAGTTGGGATGCAGTTCCTCAATATTCAGTTTTCAAAAGAATGTAAAGGAATGTTGTCGTATCAGAGGACTTATTGCAAAGCTTTTTTCTTCTTGTTTTTACATCCAATGAAAAGCTAAGAGGTAAACCAAGCAATATATGGTTTCTCTTCAGTGATTAATTTGTTGGTAGGAATTAAAGAGGCATTGGAGAGTTACAAAATAACAGGGATAAGTTACATGTTGAAAATAAATGTTTAAATTGTGATTAACGGTTAATAAAACAGAAATCACAAGACAAATTCATCTGGGATTTTTAAAGCATGTTTTAGTTATGATGATTAAATGCACTAAATATATGAGTAAAATTTTATGGAATTTCACCATTCTTTATATACAATTATATAGAAATTGCTAGCTCAGAAAAAAAAGTTAACATAGTTTAATATTGGTTTGATTTTATGGGTTTTTTTTTCTGATGCAGATTATTTTTAGGCTGTAATTCAAGGTTGTCTGAGATCTTTTACTGGCCAGTATTCTCTAATTTAAAAAAAGAAAGTATAATAAAATGTATTATTATTAGACAGCCGACCGGTTTATAAAATACATCACTCTCGACCGTTCGTGTCAAGTTAATTATATGAATATTTCTACAATGTTTTTTTTTTACGTCAGTTCTTTTTATACCACTGTAACCAAATATTGAATAAATTGCCTTTGATGTAATTCTCTTACATGTCTTATTCCAATCAAGGAGTCTGTTTTTGATGCATGTCATCAAGAACGCACTGAGAGGTTTACTCAATGCGTAACATCATTTTGAATCCAGCCATGTGTGCATCTGTCATTCCAAGCATGTCCAAATGAAAGTACTGAAACCGATCCTAAGGCTGGCTCACATAGTTGAAGCTGATGTTTTGTTTTTGCTGATGTTATTTCACTCTTTGGCAGAACGCCCAGCGGCTGGCGGCTGGAAGCCAAGTGGCACAAACACTCACCACACCTGTGGTGTCTGTAGCCACACCAAGCCTCCTGGCACAGGGCCTGCCCTTCTCTGCCATACCTACAGCGTACAACACAGGTGAGGCAAAAATCCCCTAAGTGAAGAGCTTGGAGTTGAGAAGAAGCTGGTAATAATAGTACCTTTATAAAACATTTAAAAACTCTGAAAACATTAGGAATAAAAAGTGTTTCCATAATTCAAGCTCATGATGGGGAATGTTTAAAATATTTTCTTCGATTAAGTACTTTAAAGTATATATTTCCTTACAGAAATAATTACAGAGATATTTAAAGAAACGTACATGTCATCAGCGTAGAGTTTTATATGCTTAGAAATTTCATTGATACCATACTTAAAACATGAAAATAACTGGAAAAACTTGAAATAACTTGAAAAACCTTGATTCTTAAATACATTTTGTTGTGTACTTTGAGTCTCTAGGAGTGCTGAAAATCTGAATTTAGTCTCTCCAGGTGCTGCGTAGAAACCTTTATATTCTTTTGGGTCATATTTTTCAAGCAATTCAGCTTTCTCCGTTTTCAATTACATTTTATCAATCAATTAATCAGCTTTCATTTATATAGCCCTTTACAACACACGCGGTGACCAAAGTGCTGTACATAAAATGAATATTTTAGAAACAGAATCAAAAACATAAAAACATGAACATAAAAAGCAAGTACAAAATAAAATACAAAATATGACACTGTGCTACTGAATGTTAAAAGCCAGTCTGAATAAATCGGTTTTAAGCCTGGCCTTAAAAATGCCAGCGACCTAGGCTCTGGAACAGTCACAGAATTAGCTGCGGAGCTGGTAAACAAGGTCATGGACTTCCAGCTAACCACTGCGCAAATCCCCCGTTTTTATTTCTCAGAGCGATTTTATAGTCCAAGCTGAAAGTGGATAATGGTGCGTTCCTTTTGCCTCGGAGGTCAGGACAAACGAGTCGCAGATTACGTCATCTCCGCCTTTTTGCATTCCCGTTTCCCTTGTCGGACAGTAGGAAAAAAACATGGACGCTCACACTGTTGTTAAAACAATAACGTTGTTCTAGGGGAACAAAAAAAGCCCCAAACTGCAAAAGGCTTGCCTTACCTTAACAGAAGTTTTAAATGACTATTTAAGTTTTGCATCTTTCATCCTCCCTCAGAGTACCAGCTGACCAGTGCAGACATCACCGCTTTACACGCTCTCGCCTCACCCGGCGGACTGTTGCCGACCACATGGCAACAGCAGCAGGCCGTTTCCCAGCAGCAACAGCCCCAACAGCAGCAGCAGCAACAGCTTAACCTCGCGTCACTCAGCAACTTGGTGTAAGTCTCCTGTTTTGTTTTTGCGTCTTTTTAGATTTGGTGAAGATCGTCGTAACATCCTCGTCTTAACAGCTCTCAGTTTTCTGATAACATCCTTACAGCTGACATACTGACCCTACCAGTTGCTTGCATTATGCGCATACCATGATCTCAAATGCAAGCAACTTGCATCCTCTTTAGTGAACTGGTTTGCATGTCACCATCGTCATTACATCAATCTGAATAGTTTTCTTTGGCATTTGTTAAACAAGCAAAAGTAAACTGGGTGTGGGTAACACTTTGTTGATATTGTTATGTTTCATGAAGGTTTCCTGTCAAGTTAAACATCTTTAACAGTTTTATGGATGTGAGTGAGTCCGCTCCCTTATTCAGGGGTCGCCAAAGCAAGTCTGTACACTTCGCTGGATGCCCTTCCGGGCACAACGAGGATTTGAACCGGGGTGCCCTGTATCAAAGACGCGGACTTAGCCCCCTACACAACCACTGAAAGAAAACCCTGCAGGGCTCATTCGATTGAAGCAGCAAAAGTTAAACATAGGATTCATTTCTTTATTGACATGATTTGTTTTGTATTGTTGGTAAAAAATAACAAGGACAGAAAAATAAACATTATTAATGACCTTTTTGTTACAATAACAATAATTTGACAAAACTGCAGGACCATATTGGCTCACAGAAATCCAATTTGGAAAAAAGGAAATTTTTTGTTTTTTAGTCAATCAATCGTGATTCTTTAGTCAGAAGAACTGGACAAGGTTTATTTATTTTTTCTATGTTTTCATATTAAGGATTTAAAAACAGAAGCACATCTGAAAACTTTTACTAGATTGCATCAGGAGGGGAGTCTTCTTGTGGCAGGAGGGAAAGTGGTCCAATATGTGAAGGATTTTATCATAAAATTTAGACAAATTTTATGATTTGTCTGAGGTTGTGTGTGTAGATCCTCCTGAATTACCCAGGGTATAACCAGCAGAACATGGCTAGCAGGATCAGTCTGTCTATTCTTAATACATTTAGCTTTCCTCCTATTAACAGTTATTTATTATTTATATGAGGAATAGAGTCAACGTCACACCACATTTAAAGCAAAGGACACATAAGAAGTATATTGGCAAATATTGGAATTTAACACTGTTAGCATTACTAAAACACCAGTTTGTGTGTATTCTCCTAAAAATATACACCAATACCTTAAATTTCAAATTTAAAAAAGGCTGCTAATATTTTCAAATCTAGCACTGTCTAGCAGAGCTCCGATGCATAAAACAAAACACTTTGCTGTACTCTGCTCAGCTTTCCTGTTACCTGCTGAAGTGTTGCTCTCTCTCACTTTCTCGCAGCCTGAATGAGCTGCGGATATATTTCGACACACTATTGAAAATGGTCTCGTTTTAAATAGCTCTAACTTTACTGTAAACATGTCTTGATACTGGAAGTAGCTAGGTTTAAAAGTTGTTGTCAGCTCGGCTCAATTAGGGTTTAGGTATGGTGCCTTTACTGACTGTAAGATGGGATTTTTGAGTTTCAGACCGACTTGCCCCGGTCAGGACAGATCAAGCTGAAACTCGTCCGATTTTAGTCACTAGACAATTTCTCTGGGCCTCCAAAATGTTTGTTTCCCAAAAAGTGGGAACATATTGTGTGTTTTTTTCCTGACAGGCTGGTGGTACGAAAGAGCCTGATGATCCAATTTATAATTTGTTCTTTGCCATGCTCTTCATCCTTGAGTTTAAAAGCTGAATGATTCATAGGTCAGAGTCATTTATACTGCTTAAATGCTCAGGTAATTATAGTTTAAATAGGATGAAAAAGCACAAAATGAAATGGAAGACCTTGAAAAGTCTACTTACTTTGATTGCAGAACACTTTTAAAATAAAATATAAAAATAAGTCTAGTTACTTGGAGTCCAAATCTGAGGAAGGTGGTCCAGGACTTCTACACGCAGCTGTGGATGCCTAAAGATGTGCAGTAGTGAAATGCTTTCTTTCGTTTATTCTCGTTCTGCTCCTAAAGGCAACCACGTTAAAAGGAAGGGTCCAGCCGAGGAGTTGCACGTTTATAGTCTTTGAAGGTTTGTTCTCATCACGTTGAAACATCACGGAGAGGACGTGCATTAAATTTAATGAGCTGAAAATGTTAGGGAGACTTCATCTTTTTTCTCTGAATCAACAGGAACTGTGGTTATATTAAACTGGCTGCTGCTGTAAAACAACTCACTTTATATCAAGCAAAAGAGCATAAAAAATAAGAAAATCCAAATGGTAGCAATGCCAATAAGTGAAGGAATCCACATACAAGTAGGTTTAATAGTGAATTTATTCCTAATCAATTTAAAGCGCCTTAAAAACCACAGTGAGCTGAAGAAATCTAACATTTTAATATTTTAGCACCATAGTGCTGAATTTACAACACTTTTCTATATAATCCTGCATGTGTGTAATAGTTGTTAAGTAGTTGGTCAGACAAAAAAAAAAATTTCCCACAGTCCTTACTTGGAAGGTAAATGGAGTGAAATGTGAAGCTTTTGCCATTTCAGTCATTTTAAAATCAGCTGTGGTGCTTTTGTGAGAGGACTCAGTTAGCATCTGACGTTTTTACGAAAGATAATTGTTACAGCAGCTCAAGTACAATTGCATTTACTTAATTTGTCATATTTAAGTAATCCAGAAATAATTGTGTATAAATAGAAATGCATTTGTAGATTTTAGAGTTTTTAAATTTTGTAACAGTAAGTCTGAGCCTCCATTTGTTTCTGTTCATGTAAAATTGTAGCTTTCCTAACATCAATGTTGTCCTCTTTAGTCAGGATTTTAGTCATTAGATTTCAGCTTTTCTCCAAAGAAATTAAAGCTGCTGTCGGCATCGTCTAGGGATTTCTCATTTGTTGTAATGTTATTCAATGTGGACTGTGGAGAACAGCTTAATTTGGATGGAAATTCCTATGAAAGTTTTCCCTTTTTTCCCTTCACAGTAATTTTATTTTTTCTCCCCCACAGGATTTATGACGCTTAAGTAGCATCTGAATTAGATTATATGTTTTGGGCTGGGCTTTGGTCACATTGACGGCAGATCCTTGAAGCGTGTCCTCTCCTCTCGTCCACAGCATGTGGGGCATGGACAAACAGAGCAGCGAGCTGTCTAGCCAAGTGTCCAGTCTGGCTGCCAATCTGAGGTGAACAGCCACTGCTAGTGTGTGTGAAATGTCATGACTTTGTCTGTTGGGTGGGGGTGTGGTTCACGTTATATTTCAATGCATCCTCCCTCTAATGCAACACTTATGTCCAGCACATATTGCATTAGAGCGAGTGATTGTGATCTTTTAAAGATGAGAAAATTTTAATAGATTTGATTCAGAAACTTGCAAAAGTATTCATATCCGTTGAACATTTCCAAAAACTGCAGGGGGACTTCATGTGATAAAATAATACACGGTGGGGGCAGCATCATGCTGTGGGGCAGCAGCAGGCACTGGGAATCTGGTCAGAGTTGGTGGGGTGATGGATGGAGTTAAATACGTCTCGAAAATGGGAGGAAACCTGCAAAGAATAGAGACTGGGATGGGGGTTCGCTGTCAGAGCTACAATAGAGGCATAGTCATGTCTCAGAATGGCCTAATCAAAGTCCAGACATAGATCTAATGGAGAATCTGTGGTAAGACGTCATGATTTATGATCACAGAAACTTTCTATCCAGTCTGACCGAGCTTGAGGTATTTTGCAGAATATGCAAAAAGCTCAGTGTCTAGATGTGTAAAGTTGATAGATACGTACCGCCCAAAAACACTCCCAGCTGTATTCGCATAAAACGTTGTTCTAAGTATGGAGTCGAGGGAGGCTGAACAAAAGGGCACCTTGGTCTGCCAGATAAAATCTCTGTGTTTTTAACATGACAAAACATGGAGATGTCCACGGAGCGTGAATACTTTTGCAATTTTATAGAAGAGTTATAGATTTTCTACAAACCGTAAATTTTGTCACAATTCAGCATTCTGCGCATTGGAGTTTTTTGTAAAGCACTGTAAAAAATGGCATTGCCTACATTATAAGGGTCCATACGGTTTTAATTTCTTTTTAATGCGCATACGCTACCACTCAAAGGTTTTGGAGTCACACAAGAAAATGCCACGTTTTTCCAAGAAAACTCGCACGTTATTAACAAAATGAGATGCAAAATCATTAGAAAATATAGTGAAGACATTGACGAGGTTAGAAATAATAATGTGCTTCACACTTTGATTTCGTCAAAGAATCCTCCAGTTGCAGCAGTTGTAGTCTTGCAGACCTTTGACCTTTCTAGCTGTAAATGTGTTGAGGTAATCAGAGGAAACGGGTTGAGGTCTAGTGACTGTGCTAGCCACTCCATTATAGACCAAATACCACATTCACAATGTCTAGACCAGGAGTGTCAAACTCATTTTGGTTTAGGGGCCGCATACAGCTTAATCTGATCTCAAGAGGGCCACATGAGTAAACTCATTGCAAGATTAAATAGAACTAATAAAAGTGGACTTGTTGTTAATTTTTATATTAAATGAATTTTACTTTTACACAATATATTATGGATAACCTCAGCGTTTTTAAGAAAAGTATGTGCAATTTCAACAATACTTTTAATCAGTTAAACATTTACTTAAGTGCATTATGCAAAAGAACTGATCACAGTGATTGTACAATGTTGAAAAACATTTCTTCACATTTTTTGGAACTTAAAAACACTGCATGACAAAATACATCAAACAGATAAAAATTAAAAAATTATTTAAAATCAATTTTCCACATCTGAAGCTCAGTGCTACCATCTGCTGATTAAAACACAGCGCCCCTCGTGGACAATATAGGAACTGCAGATTTTCAATTAAACGAAGTACATGTTTTTTTCAATAATTGTTTTATCATTCTCTTCCTTTTATCTCCTCTTTCTTTCACCTTTTCTTTTTTTCTTCTTGTTCTTTCTTTCCTCTCCTACTTTCCCATTGTAGTGTCCATATCATTTGAGATATTCCCCACATGAATCATAATAAAACTATTCACATTCATAAATCAAGCGGAGCACTATGGCAAAAGCTGTACTGCTCCACTTGTGAAAGTCAAATCTGATGAGCTCTTTTTGGCATTAACACAACAATTCTTATTGCCACATTGCCAGACAGGACATTTTTTTGTTGTTGTTGAATAATGATAATGCATTTAGCCACCGGGCCGGACTAAATTGTTCGGCGGGCCGGAATCGGCCCGCGGGCCGTATGTTTGACACCCCTGGTCTAGACTGTGTTTAATGGTTAATTCAAGGTTATTTAAATAGAAGAAAATTGTGCTTTTTATTAAAAATATAGGGAGATTTTTAAGTGACCCCAAACTTTTGAGTGGTAGTGTATTTCTAATAGTTAACTGTGTCAGAAGAAATATCCTAAAACTATCAGACCCACTGAAATACCTTTACGCTTATTAATATGTGAGCGTCTGGGCTGGAGTATGATTATATAAACTATAAAACTAATAATAAAATTAGATTACCTCACTGCTGCAACTCTCTTCCCTTCCACACACCTAAAGGACGCGTCTTATTGCGTGTATATCACAAATGCAATTAATTGTCCAGCCCTAATCCAGATTAGAGATGTATAAAAATAAATCAGACAACAAATAGGCTTTAGTATTTGTTTAAATAAGGAACTGAATGTAGTCAGTTAATTGTGTTTGGATATTATCAGACTAAAGGTCATCACTGGCTGGAAAGGATCAAAAACGTGAAGCAGTAATGGATTCAAAATTAAACAGTATCCATCCTCAAAGGTGTGCTTGGAGACTCTATTTCTCTGTAAACGCTCCAGGAAATCCAGGACATCTTGTGATTTTTTTTTTTTTTTTTCCCTGTCTTTGTGGTGCTTTAAAACCCCAAAAACATAGCTGCTGTGGGATCGGCGGTAGACAAAGCCTTGCCTGCGATAATGTTTCACACTTTTCTCCTCACGTGCCTTTCTAATCCACCTGTTCCCTTTCGGTTTTGGGCTCCAACATGTTGTTTTCTTCCCACAGCGTTGGCTCTCCGTCCAACCTGCTCTTGGGTAGAGATGAGTGGTTGGGCCGGTACTGTATCACACTTCCTTTTTCCTGTGTGTCTTGTGATCGCTTTTTGGCTGCCCCCCCCCCCCCCCCCTCCTCCTCCCCCCCACGCCCCCTCTTTAAGCATGTCTGCTGCCAAACAGGAAGGCGATGCAGCTCTGGTTTCCACCATGTTTTCTAACATCCCCTCCCCATTTGGAGTTTACTTCACCTCCTCGCTGACTCACTGCAAACCACCCTGTCACACACATGAATCATTTCATGCTTCTGTTGATGGTTCGGGCGCTGTTGGGGGTGTTACTTTGCTGTTTTACGGTCTCAGGAGACGGCGTTGTCGACTAAGTGGGTGTGGCTGCTCGCTCTGTGATGTTCTGTCCTGACACAAGTGGTCTTCTGGGTATCTAATCATATGCTTTCGTTACGTGGCTAATTACTTGTACAGTGCCTTACAAAAGAAGTGTTGGTGCACCTTGAACTTTTTCACATTTTGTCACTTTACAACCACAAATGTTGATGCGTTTCATTGCAGGATTCCGGTGCATTCTGGGAAAGTCTGGATTTAGATTTTAGGTGTTTTCCAGGCTTGGAAACGAATGGAAAAAATTAACACAGTTGGGAAAAAAATATTTGTGCTTCAGCCGTTTATACTCTGTCCTATTGTGGTCAGTCTTTGTGTCCTTCCTTCCTCATAAACTTCCATATACGCCTTATCTCCTTCCTTTCTTCCTTCCTGGTATACTTCCTTGTTTCCTTCCTCATACGCTTGTCCCCTTCCTTCCTTTCTTGTATACTTCGTCTACTTTCTTTCTATATTCCTGGTATACTTCCTTTTACCCTTCATTCCTCATACACTTCCTTGTCCCCTTCTTTCCTTTCTCGTATACTTTTTTGTCTCCTTCCTTTCTTCCTTCACTGTATACTTCCTTTGTTCCTTCCTACCTAATACACTCCCTTGTCCCCTTCCTTCTGTTCTTGTATATTTTCTTGTCTCCTTCTTTCTTTTTTTGTTGTTAACTTCCTTGTTTCCTTCCTTCCTCATAGATTCCCCTCTTCCTTCCTTTCTTATCTCCTTCCTTTCTTCCCTTCTGGTATACTTCCCTGTACCCTTCCTCCCCGCCTTGCTCATATCCTTCCTTCCTTTCTTATCTCCTTCCTTTCTTCCCTTCTGGTATACTTCCCTGTACCCTTCCTCCCCGCCTTGCTCATATCCTTCCTTCCTTTCTTGTAAACTTTCTTCTCTCCTTCTTTTCTTGCTCATATACAACCTTTGTTGTATACTTCCTTGTTTCATTCCTTCCTTGTCTTTTTTCTTGTCTTCTTCTTTCCTTCCTTGCTTACTTTCTTGTCTCCTGTCTTCCTTTTGTACTTTTTCATATCTTTTCTTGACTCCTTTGTTCTTTGTATACTTTCTTGTAACGTTGCCTTGTTTCCTTCCTTCATTGCCTACTTGTCTACTTCCTTCCTTTCTCAAATATTTCCTTGTCTATATTTTCTTCCCTTTTCTCCTCATTTTTCTTTCCTTCCATGTTTTCTCTTCCTTTGCTTGTATCTGTCCTTCCTCCTTTACTTCCTTGTTTATTACCTCTTTTTCTTCCCTTCTATCCATCCTAGTGTGCTTCTTACTTCCCAGTTTCTTGTTTATGCAGATCACATATTTAAAGCCTTCCCATTGTAGAAATAATTACCATAATTAAATTAAACTTAAGTATTTTTAAATTGTAAATGCAACAAAACGTACAGGTAACGCTAAAGATGTTGGGTCTGGAAAACAGGGAATTTTTAGATGGAGAATTGTAGGAATCCTGTTACTGGGATGTTATGTGATGGATCAGCATAATGCGGTACAAGGAAAGTGATTCATGATTTAAAAACATTTTTTTCTACATGAACGTTTTTTTAGTAATTTGCTTCACTGCCATTTATTGTAAAGTGGCGAGAATCCAGTCAGTGTTGAAAGAAAGCCATAAAAAGTCCCGTTTTTAGTTTGCTACAAGCCATCTAGGGAAAACAGGAAAGTAAAAGACAAACCTTGAACTCAGCGTCCCTGCTGAGAAACATGGTGACGGTAGCATCGTGGTGTGGTTGACGGTTTTCTAAAGCAGCAACAGGAAATCTGTTTTAAGGTGCAAAATGCTCTAAATTGGAGCGAGATTCACTTTTCAGCCAGACATCAACCAGAGAGGGCTGCAGTGGGACAATTTACATCTAGTCAAAGTCCAGAGCTGAATCCAATTAAGAACTTTTTAGGTGCTAAAAATTGATGTTCACTGATGCAAATTCTTCCTTGCTTCACAATTGTTTGCTACTTTGTGTTGTTCCATCACATAAACTGCCAATAATGCATTTAGGTCTGTGGTTTTAATGACAAAATCTGGAAAAGCTGAAAGGACGTGGTCTCTAACCTGTCTTTTAGCCTTTACTCCACCTCTCATCCTCCGTCCTTTTTTCTTCCCGTTTTAGGCCGGTGACCCACATACCTCAAGGCGCCATGCTGACCGTCAACACAAACTCCAGCGTGAGCATCAAGTCGGAGCCCGTCTCGCCCGGCCGGGATCGGAGCACCCCGTGTCCTCCGCCCGCTCCGCCTCCTTCCAGCACGCCGTCCTCCACATCCGGAGGAGCCATCCTGACAGCTCCACCTCAGTATCCGAGCTCCCTGCTCTGCCTGGAGCCCCCGACGGGCCGCTCGCCCGCAGACAGCGTGAGCAGCAACGCCAGCTCCTTTGAAGGCAGCGATCGGGATGACGCCAGCGCTGCGGGAGGCGGCGGCGGCGGGGGCGGGGGAGGCGGCACCGGAGGTGGAGGCGGTGGCACCAATACGGAGTTCCTCAGGGTGTCGAACGAACCGGACCAGGACGGAGGGAACGTAAAACGCATGAGATTGGACGCCTGGGTCACATAGAAGCTGCCTCTCTGAACGCACAGTGAGGTTTCGTTGACTCTTAAACACTTACACCCACCTTCATTGTTAGCCCCCTCACCATCCCTACCCCACTGCCACGGTACACTATCGTCCCGCGTCTGCACCTGTCCTGCATTATACACCGTCATCCTGGACTTACAGGGCTTCGCCAAAACAAGAGACAAACAGGTTCTGATATCATGCTCTGAGCTCAGCTGGATTTGGCCCCTGATTTAAGGGACTGTAGATTTTTAAGGCCTTCTTGCTTGAATGGACTCCCGTGTTGTGATTTTTGAGGTGTTTGACCTTTTTTTTATGCAATTTGACGCAGCCACAGGACATTTTTCACGTGGTTTCTCAGTGACCTTCTTATATTTACACGGAGCCGGGGCGTCGCTCACAGCGGGGGGGAGATCGGTGGCTCCTCGGCGTTACGGGACACCTGCTGCATGACTCGCCACTTCCTGCTCTTACAATCCCACGTAGTTTTGATTGCGTGCTGTCCACTTTTTCCCGGGACTTCACCTGGATGACTTTGAGGGCTGCTTGGACCTGTTTCGGACTCAGGCGGGTTTTCTCTGGGCACAGGGTTCCTACACAGTATGGAGAGGTCTGGAGTTTGATTTCAGCGTTTTCCAGGTCTGGATCAGTTGTGAGAAAAACTGTCGGGAAAAATAGCTGCATTTCCAGAGTTTACTCCTAAATATCTTTCCTTCCTTCCTCCCTCCAGTTTCCACCTTTTCTTGTGTCCTGCTTTGTTCTGTCCTTCTGCACGTACCTTCCATGTTGTCCTTTCCTCCCCTTTTCTGTTCAAGTTCCTCTCTGCCTTCCTTTTCTTTCCTCTCACCAGTGACGTGCGGTGAGGTTCATGACCGGTGAAGCACCGATGCGTCTGGAGTTGGATCCACAAATATGTAAATCGAAAATAGACGCTTACATTGTAAATTTTGACTTTAAAAGAGCATTAAGTAAGAAATCTACTATGAAATTAACCTAAATTATTCTCAATTCTCACCCAGGATGGAAGTAACATCCCCTATAAACAATCGGTCCTCTCCATCAACAATGTCTTAGTCACGTTTTTCTCCTTTCAAACCTAGAGGTACGGTCCAGAACTACTACGGTGAGGTGTATAGCCCGTGTTTACTTCCTGGTTCCTGAGCCAATCATATGAGAGGGTTCCCAACACAGAGCGTCAGTGGCAGGTTCCAATTTGAAACCCCAGGTGTCATCATTACTTACTGCTCCTTTTTAATTTAAACATCTAGTTAAAAGCTCTTAATTATCCTTTAATCTGTTTAATACTGTTCAACAATACGATGGCAAGAAAAATAAAAGGTCAAATTCTTTGAAGATTTAAACTTTTTTTGGACTGATGCCTTTTTAATATTTAAAATTGTGTATGAAGTCCAAGCGCCAGTCCTCCGTGAATATCTTCATCACTAGGTTGTAAAAATCGTTCTCGTCCTGGTCCGGCTGGATGTTTTCAGCACTTTCAACGCAGAGGAAATAAACAAAAAGCAGAAAAGGGCGCCGTCTCGTAGCACAAACAGTCTTTTTGGGCGTCCCACTCCGGTTGAACTTGTTTGAAGCGGGTCTTTCAGCTCCGGACTTGGCTGTTACCAATGGGGCTCAGCACTGCCCCCTATCAGTGCGGCACGGTACTTTTTGACTCGCCCGGTGAATTTTCACTACGCATTTATGGCTGATTAGACAAACTAAAAAATAAGACTATGGCTCCGCCTACATGTGCGATCAAACATGTATATTAGCGATATAAAGAGAATGGGAACGCTCCACCTGTGCGGCACGGCTCCCTCTCTGCCAGGCAATGCTTAATTCCTGCTATATTTAACCATAAAAATGTAAAACAAATCACACAAAACAAATTTATAGAACAGTAAAGCAGACTAATTGATTTTCGTTCATGGTCGTTCGCATTTTCCTTGTCATGGTGAGCACGTCGCTGCCTTCCAGGTGTCCTACCTACCCTCCTCCTGTCCTTCCCGTTTGTTTTTATCTCGTTTCTTGTTCAAAAGCTGCCGTCTCCCTTATGTTTTAAAACCTGCATAAAAGACTGACAGCTCCGATGTGGTGAAACGTTGGATTTTACCCACTGATTAATGTGTAGGAACCCTGGTGGTGGGGGTATTGCTGCCTTGCTGAAAGAAGGTTCCCGCGAACGGACGGGAGCCGAGCACCCTGCCAGCGTGCCGATATCAGCTCATCTTCAAAACAAATGCCAAACGTCGCGCTCAGTGCAGGGACGCTGATGACTGCAGACACCGGCCGCGCCTCCTGGCACTCCTCACCTCACCTCCTCCGACTCTGGAGGGGACGCTTTCCATCAGAAACCCGGCCAATCCCGCCGCTTCTCACCATCCTCTTTAAATGCATAGGAACTTTATTGAGCCTCTTTCTGTTTCTTTCGTATTTGGTTCTTCGGAGTCCAAGTGTTCTCTATCTGTTGGTATTTTAAACATGTTTTGCAGGTCCGTTAGTCGTCCAGAGGTAGAAATTCAGACTTTGTATTGAAAGAAAGAAAAAACGAAAAAAAAAAAAAAAATCACTCCTTATACAGAAGCTTTGATGTCCTCTTTAGCTCTCTATATCCCTCCATAGCCGTGTTTGGAAAAGGTGAAAGGGAAAAAAAAAAAAGACTTTTTCTATATTTCTACCGCTTCGAGTCGGCGACAAAGTGAAATAGCTTTTTGGCTTCAACCACGTGTATGTACATAATGAGTATATTTGCATAGACTCTGCTAGGTATCCCTAAAAACAAGCAATGTGTTGATTCTCAGTGGATCTGTTGGCATATTTGAGTGTGACTTTGACATGTTTGGAGGCGCGGTGCAGGGGGACGGGTCTAGTTCCAGTAATCCTCTATTTTATTCTAGTGTTGATGGCGTGCGCACTTTGTCTCACTCACAGAGGCCTGCTTGGTTGTGGTGTCATCATATTCTCCTGCCACACGTCTTTAAAAAACCCCACAAATGAAGGTAAATCGTACACCGTGATGTAATATCTTTACTACTATTATTGTTAGAATTATCATTACTATTATTATTATTATTAGGACACTGCCATTCACTTATTATTGTAGCGATGGAGATGATATACACTTTGAAGTGAGTGTACCATGTAAAAAAAAAAAAGAAGAAAAAAAAGTGTTTTCCAGCTTAAGCAGACGCAGATGATGCCAGTTTTCCTCGTTGCAGATTGGTTTCAGTTCAGCAAACCCGTTTCTTCTGTCATTTTAAGTCCCTGTGTGAGCCCAGGTGTGGTAGAAAGGTTTCCCCCGATTGATCCACGGCGACGCGCTTACCGTCTACGGCCGCGCGGCTGAGACGGCTCGGTCTGCCCTGATCATGGATGAAGGCGTTAATATTAATGAGACATCTGGTGAACAGCTAAAGATCTCGCCTCAGGTGCACAGAGTTGGCTTTTTTTGTTTTTCTGTGGGGGCTTCGGCCCGAGGATGGAGCATGCTTGACATTAGAGACACTAGAGATGCTCAGATCAGCGTTTTTTCTGGTCCGTATAGATTTCTGGTTTTGACCGACTGATTATTACAAAAAACAGTCCAACAAAAAACAGAAACTATACATATTTACGCATCAAAGCTCATGTTTCCAACCTTTCTCTGATTTTTATCAAACAGAATATGCAGCATAAACCTTTTGGCATAAAATAGGCCAAGGTGCATCTCTATTTCATCAACAATAACGGCAATTGTCTTTGGTTTCCTGATCAAGTCCTGAAGCACTTAAAAAAAGACTGCAGCAAAATCCCTTATCAGTGTAGTTCCCATATTTACTCCCTAAATAGAGAAGGATGATACGTTAAAGCTTTATTATTATTCTTGGTATTTATGACAAAACTGAATTTCCCTTTAAGGCAGCTGGAGTCGTGCTAAAAGAAAAGGCACCGCTGTCTTAGAAAGCACAGCACAAGCCGCGTTTCTTGATAATCATCTTATTATTCTGATGGTCGGTATTTACACATTTCAGAAATCAGTCGGTCCGCCTCTACATCCAACAGGTGATTATTGATGATCAGATTCGCTCCTCAAACTGAGAAAATAGCTTCTTGTCGCCTTTTTGTACGACTTGACAGGATGTAACACGGCCAGCGCTAAATAATTACACATGTGCAGATTATATAAATTAGCACCAATTAGAAAACATGCACATCACTCCTGGTGTTTAACACGAAACCCTAAAATAATTGTATTTATTTTTTTTTATTGTGGAGATTTCTGACCATCTCTTTGGTCTAGATGCATTTCTCCTTTGCCGTCTTTCTAGATCATCCAGAGTCCTGATCCTCTCGGCTTTAAGAGACTGTAATCTAGACCCAGAGGCGACCTGTTTCTAGTTTAAGGATAGATTCCCCCAGATTAACTTTTTTTGTTTTTAAACCCAGCAGAACGAGGTTCCCAGGGTCTCTGGAAGAGAAGATGCCCACAGCATCACAGAACCTCTACTGCACTTAATCTGCAGTGCTTCTAATGTTCATTTTCTATTTAAATTCTGACCCTGCAGGAGTTTTTGTTTCGTAAAAGTCCAACATTAATCTCATCCGACCAAAGTACTGAGGTTAACTTTGCTTTGCTTTTGTGACAGTAGGAGACAGAAGGGCTTCTTCCTGGCATGTCTCCCAAACAGCCCGTGGTCATGAAGACACTGTTTAATCGGGACTTGTCCCCACAATGATCCCACCCTTTGAATTTATTCTTTTAGTAAGGAGCTTGAGATGTTTTCCCCCCTCCATGAACGTCCTGCTCTCTGTTCATGCTGGCACGATAAACTCGGGTCCTCGTCCAGCCTTGTTTGCAGCGTCCAGGAGTTTTAAGTTATTTCTCTGTCCAAGTCAAGGAGACGAGCCATTTTCTGGTCTTAGGTGAACGTCATGTTTTCTCATAGTTCCCATTTTGAGGAGTTTTCTAAGAGCAAAGGGGGCCCAAGTTATTCCATATCTATACCCCAGGGGGAAACAGTAAATCACAAATTAAAAGCTCCTCGATACGCTGATCAGCTTAATTAAAAGCTGAAATATGACACGCTTTAGTTGCTGCAGATTCTGTTTATAAAAGCATTCATTTTTTTTTTTACCCCTCAGTGATTAAAAGCGCTTGAACTAAACGCTGGATTTCTCAAAATATTTCCGGTTGAGCCCGCGCTGCAGCAATAAGTCATTTCTCACACGTCTTTAGCGTGGGGGTGCAGAGCACTGGATGCTGGGAGTGGTAATCAGCTGTTCAGTTTTGTTGGATTTTTGTTTTAACGTAAAAGGCAGAAGCTTAGAGGTGTTAGTTGGCAGAAACGGCGCCGGTTTCTGTGCCGAGACGAGTCGCCTCAGCGCACAAACAGCAGGTGTGAGCAGTTTTACACGCAGACTTTCCCGATCTTCTCCACAACAGCAACGCCTGCTGGGCGCCGACGTTTGAGCGAAACGCCGCGCCGATTTATCCCGTCTTTGCTTGGTCAGAAAGGTTCTCTGTCCGATGTCGCCGCGTAGCCACGAGACAATCTACATGAGGAAACCTGCACCCCTGTTACCTGTCGTGTATAATGTTATTTTTTAGAAACTCTCTATTTTTGGATTAAGTTGTGCCGGTGACAGTTCAGACGTCTGTTTATTATGATGATGATGATGATATCCTGGAGCTTTTATTTTATCGCTATACATTTTTTTTTTGGTGTAGGATAGCCAGCTGTTTCCTTCTCCATCTCTTATTTTTATCATAAACATCAAGTACTGGTTTCCTTTTTTTTTTTTTTTTTTTTTAAACAACTTGCTGAAAATTGCACGATCAGTTCTTGTGGTATTAGCAAATGCAATGAAGGAAATACCAGTTAAATGCTGCAGTTTTAATTAAGATATAGAATATATTTATAAAAAAAAAAAAAACGGGAAACAACAGAAATTTAGTCATTCATGAAATAAAAATAAAAAAACAACAAATCGTGTAAATGCATGGGACACCGGTAACAGCTAGGCTCTCGTTACGTGCCGTAATGATAAGGACATGCATCACAAACGAGTTTTGAAGCGGCTCAGAATAATGTAGCATATGAAATACTAAAGATGAAATTTATAGCTAATATATTGTGTCGAGCTGGTCTGCTTTGGGTTTTATTGTAAAGAAGATATTTCTGTTTTTGTTCTTTTTGTTTGTTTTTGAGAATGATATACAGTTTGTGTATATTTTCATATACAAAGTATGCACTGATATGTTATTAAAATTCTATACCGCTTTTACAAAGAAAGTGTTTGTTGTACCAAAGTATCCAAGTCCCTTGAAACCTTTATCCTTTTTGCGTATGTTTTACCGTATTTTATATATTAAATAGACAAACTTGAGTGAAATGACACAGAATCTGTGGGTTTTATTTTCCTGGTCACAGGCACAAAGCGTTGCAGGAGATTTTAAATCTTTTTGCACAGCTTTGGCTAAAAATCAGCCGATTTCTCTCAGTCTGTTCGGCTCTCGGCAGAAGCAACAGAGAATGGTAAAACAATTATCGTCGTGAGGCAGAAAAAGGTTTTGTTTAGCAATGACTATTGTATTTTTGCTTTTAAATGTTAGAATAATCTTGCCCCGCCATAATTCTGAGCTTCTTCACCCCTACTGACCTTCTCGGCCCCTCAGGTCGGCCGATCAGCAGCTCCTGCTGGCACTGAGGTCCAGGAGGAAGCTGAGAGGAGGCAGAGCGTCTCTGCTGCTCCCCCTGCACATCAGAGAGGCTCCATCACTGCCTACTTTTAAAACTTTTTAATCTTCGGCTTTTAACGCTAGCAAGACTTCGTTTTAAAGTTGGATTAACTGTCATTTATATGCGAATGTCCATAGATGGCAGTCTTGTGCAGCACTTTGTTTCAGCTGTTTTTAAAGCGCTTTATAAATAAAGTTGTTTTGGTATCTAGATCAGGTTTTCTGCACAGTCTTGGAACATTTATTTGATTAAAGTATCTTTTTTTTTCCGGGTCTGGAGAAGTACAGGCAAAGAACATCCTTGGATTTCCAAACTTTACTCCTTCACCTGCGACCTACAAGTTTTACCTGCTTATCTGTTCACTCCGTGTTGTGCCAGCTCCTCCTTACCAAGAACTAGTCCTTAAGTATTTTTTGTTGTTCTTTCAAACTATTTTTGCACAGAAAACCCAACAGAAAGAGTGAAGACTGTCCAAAACCTGAAAGTGGAAGTTGTCTTAATTGTCTTGTTTAGGTCATATAAGTTTTAACCCTCCACGATGTTCCTTTAAAAGAAAAAAAAAAAAAAAAAGCACATTAGCTGACAGAATCATGAAATAAGTCCAACTCTGTTGATCTTTTGGGTCTGGGAGAGCAGATCAAAGCTCCATCTCTGGTCCCTAAACGACAACAACCCGATCCGGGCAGCATAACGCCCCTCAGTCATCTACAACTTTCAACGGTGGAATAAAAGAAGCCAACAGATACCGAGGGTTTCTATTTACCAGATATTTCTTTTTTTTTTTTTTTACATATAGTTACCATCCGAGTGCAGCCATTCACCGTTTACTGGAATTGCTACTCAGGTTGTGACACGTCTTGACATGGAAAAGCATGGAGGCGGTTGACGCGTACACACAGCCCCAAAGAAGGAGGCGAGTGGAGGGAAAGAAAACACATAAAACTGAACACAGGGTACATTTTGTACCTTTTAATTATCTTTACTTAAACTATTCATGAAGTAATTTGAGGTTTGAGTTTTATACTGTAATTACAGTAAAAATATAAACAGTATTTAATAATTTAGAACTAAATTTCACCAATTGTCTGCAGTAAATTATATTGATTTAGCATCAACTGCCATTTAAGCCAAATGAAGAAGTCTTATTTACTCAAAAAGAACAAATGTCTTAATAACTCTGTAGATTGTAAAGACACGTCTAAATAAAAGCATTTGATTTATTCCCACACTCGAATCTAGTTAATTTTTAGTGCCAACAGACCCGAGGATCAATATGATGAATTAACAGGTTGTCCTGATTATTTAACATGATTTATGGGATAAACTAGAGCCGGCAAAGACAGACAAATACTGAAACGGTGGTTTCTTATCCTAACTCTTTTTACTTTAAATACAGACTATTGATTCTGCTTTTACTCTTAAATTTTCGGTTGTTCAAAAATGAGCTTTGCATTTACACGTGATTTGATTTGAAGCCAATTTAAACCAATAAACGCGAATGCTAAAAATTCAGCGCATTACCCGGCAGCTTAAAACTAAACGGAAACGCTCACAGATTTCAACTCGTCGATCCAACGGTTGGAGGTAAAAAGATAAATGTGGCTTTACATAAGCAGAGAAGACTTTCAATGACCAAAAATCCTGTGTATGATTGCTGTTTAGGACCGGCAGCAGTTTTATCCTGGAAAGCCTTTGAAACTTACCCAACATTCACCTCTTAAACTTGGATCTAATTATTGTTTTTATTGTTTAAACATCTTATCCCTCTCCAGAAAACAGACGATCAGTAAACAGTCATTTAATCGGCCTCGTGCTTCATGAAGCTTTATTGAACTGAATTATTGAATCTTAGAAAAGATCTAGAAAAACGAGATGGATTTACATCAAGAGCAAAACTCCATTCATTTGACAACAAAAACATTTTAATAATCAAATCTTATGTAAAAAAAAAATAATAATTATGAAACTTTTTTTCCCCTTCATTAAAAATGTGCAGCTTTTCTCAACAACAAATAGGTAGACACCAGCTTTTTTAGATTTAGATCCATTGAGCAAGAACAAAATCTATTTAAGCAAATGTCAAATAAAGGATCACATTTTATGCTACAAATAGGCTTTTAGGTCTTTAACTGAGATTTATTTGCTTCAAGTCAACTATAGACTCACTGTAGCAACAAAGCCTTAGAAGCTGAGCCAAACAAAAACAAGGTTAATGTCTTTATTAGAAAAATAATTGGCACATAATAGGTAAACACTTTAGACAAAATCTGTTAAATTTATGGAAAACGTTTCAAATCCAGACTGATTCTGACTTTCCTCACAACGATCAGAATATCCAAGCATCAACGGTGACCCACAGCCCGGGCGATACAGTTGTTTTTCCACGTAAACCGAAGTTAATACTAGAAGGAACAGCAGACATTATAATCCTTAGGAGTCTAATTAAACCAGATCTAGTTCTAGACGACATTTACGGCGTGTAAAACCCGTTTTTCCGTTTTGTTCAGAGGATTCATTTGGCCGTGATAAACAGCCTGTAATCCAGTGCAGTTTAATCTCTTGAGTCAGCAAAGGGTTAATTTACAGTTTAGATAAACAACCTGAGCTTGTTTGGTCGTTTGCTGTTGTGAACAGGCAGCCTAACTGTGCACACTTTTACCAAAGACACCTGCATCTGGGCGCCGGCTCCTTAGAACCACCAGCGCAGCCTGGGCGGAGGAGGCGTCGCGGGCGGCGCCACGTCGAAGACGGAGTCCTGTCCGGAGCACACGTAGTAGAGGTTGGCGCCCAGCATCACCAGAATGGGGATGAAGGAGAAGCCGAAGCCGAAGGCCCGGACGCTGCTGTTCAGAGAGAGGCAGAGCCAGTAGATGAGCCTGCAGAGCGCGAGAAAACACGACACATGAGCCTCAGGTTTGACGAGCGACAGCGATCTGCAGGGTTCACGTCAGAACTGGGACCCGGCGGCGGAAACCCACACAGTTGGGCTTTCTTTGGGATAAAACTTTAAAAAAAATTCAGATCGCCGGTACAACAAAAGGGATTTTACTTTGTAAAGTCAGCTTTTAGTTGGCTCCTCTCCTGTGGAAACAACTCCCAGTTTTGGTCCGTGAGACAGACACCGCGTCTACTTTTAAGACTAATCTTAAAACCTTCCTTTTTGACAAATCTTATAGTTAGAGTGGCTCATGTTACCCTCAGCTACCTCTATAGGCTACTGGAGGACATCAGGGTTTATTTCTCTTACTCTACTGATTTCTCCTACTGTTTTCCAATTTGCATTGCTTGTCGTCATTTCAGCTTTTAACTTTTTGTTCTCTCTCTTTTTTCTTCATAGTAGGTACACCTGGTCTGGTGTTCTGTTAACTGTGACATCATCCAGAGAAGACAGATCACCACAATTACCATCTAATGTAGAACAGATTACTGGGTCAATGTGTGGTTCTATGATTTTTTGTCTGTCTTGTTGTGTCTTCTCTAACCCCCAGTCGGTGGAGGCAGATGACCGTTCATACTGAGCCCGGTTCTGCTGGAGGTTTTCCTTCCCGTTAAATGGGGAGTTTTCCTTTCCACTGTCGCTTCATGCTTGCTCAGTATGAGGGATTGCTGCAAAACAATGGACAATGCAGACGACTCTCCCTGTAGCTCTACGCTTCTCCAGGAGTGAATGCTGCTTGTCGGGACTTTGATGCAATCAACTGGTTTTCTTATATAGGAAATTTTTGACCAATCTCTATAATCTGACCCAATCTGTATAATAAGATTGAATTTGACTTTGGAAAGTGCCTTGAGATGACATGTTTTATGAATTGGCGCTATATAAATAAAATTGAATTGAATTGAATTGAGGAGGTCTGGGTGGGTTTCTACCCTGGGGTTGGATGGATGGACAAGACAGTTTACAACCAATCGCTTGAAGGATTCGACCGTCAGGCAGCTTCACAAATGAACGGAAGCATCACAAAACTCATCTGTGCAACTTTAAAAAAAAAAAAAACATCTAAAATATTTGTAAACAATCTACCTCTAAAACTAATTAATTTGCTAATAAAAAAATACAAACTACTCTTTGAACCGCAACGTCAACCTCAAAACAAGGTTGAGTAATTATTACCGGTCTAGCAAACACTTCTACAAGTAAGAACTTGTTGTTTTTTTCTGCTCGATCACTGGTGGTTTCATCAAAAGGAGTCCAGTTAGTATATTTCCTTTCTCGTTAATGGAGAGAAAACTACTTTTGCAACCATTACTGGTAAAGAAAAGGAAGCGCTGAGCTGGAAATCTTTCAGAGAATGAGTCACCGATCAGATAAAACATGAACTCTCTGCCAAAACAAAGCCATATTTGTCACTCATGTGGTGCCGTACGCCTAAAAGGACACGACTAGACTTCTAAGCATCCGGACGATCCAAAGTACAATGAGAAAAAATGATCCAGGAGTGATAAATCCAGTCTAAAAGATGTCAAAGAGTAAACTTTTTGCATACTCCATGGACAGGACTGGTATTTTTCCCCCCACTTGTCTCAGATCAGAACCTACACTACCAGTTTGGACTCACATTCCCACTCAATGGTTTGTCTTTTTTTTATTATTATTACCTCTGGGAACTCCTTCAAGACAGCTGGAAAGCCATTTGAGGTGGTCTTCTCTCAATGAGGTGCTCTGCTCACTGAGAGAAGACCAAGGGTGACCAAAGCAGTAATCTTATTTCACCATTTTGTGTTGGATGCCTAATTCTATATACATTTGAGTCATAGTTTTGATGTCTTCACTGTATTAGCAATGTCGAAAGTCATAAAAATAAGGAAAAGCCATTGAATGATTACATGCAAAGGTAATCAGGCAAATAAGGTCTAAATGATTTTACTTTATTCCTATCCAAGCATCTTTCTAAAACCGTAAAAACTGCTATAAAAAGGGCAGATTATTATACGAGTTTTCTGTTGCTTCTTTCTTACTTTTAGCCTGGGGGAAAAAAAAAATAATCTTGCGTCTCAGCAGATGCAAACTTTTAAAACAATAATAAAAATAAAAATCCTTTTTACAGGGGAGAAAGAAATCCCACACAGTTTTGTGTAAAGCAATTACATAACATAACATAAAAAGCTCTCATACCTGCCAAAAACAAATATGATGGTGAGCAGCGGCACCAGTTTAACCATGTCCTGGTAGAGATACGATGCCAAGACAGCAAGCTGCAGGAAGTAGAAGAGGAAGAGAGACAGCGACTCGTTGACGTAGTGCCAGTGAACCATCACTTCCCTGTTCACTAGCTCGCCCTGATAGAGGGGCTCCAGGGCGCTGAAGCGCAGCCGGGCGACTCCCTGGACCACCACACCTGCACAGACACACGAGCCTCTTTAGGACAGGATTCCCCCTCGGAGCAAAATTCACGCACCACGTTACAGCCGCGAGGTCTTACCGAGCATGATGGGGATGATGGCAAAGAAGGAGCAGCGCAGTGTGTACAGCACCCTGAGGGGGGCGCTCTCCAGCACTGGGGCGTCAAAGGGAAGCAGCGCGTACCCGGCCCACACCAGCAGGGGGAAGAGGAGCCCCGCCGCCACCGTGGCTAAAACCAACCTCAGCTTCTCGCTGCAGATGTGCTCGCACACGTCTGAGGAGGAGAAACACAATCACCAGATAGTTAGAAGAGAACAGAAATATAAGGAATGAAAAGAAAAATATTACTCATAACCCTAACAAAAAGCAAACATCTACCCATCCATCGCCTATACTGTCTTATCTGTGCATGCACACACACACACACAACTAAGGGTAATGTAGACAGACTAATTAACCTAACAGTCATGCTTTTTGGACAGTGGGAGGAAGCCAGAGTACCAGGAGAGAACCCACGCATGAACAGGGAGAACATGCAAACTCCATGCACAAAGCCCCCAGGCCAGGGTTCGAACCCAAGACCGTCTTGCTGCAAGGCAGCAGTGCTACCAGCTGCCCAGTTCCTCATATTTTGTTCAGCTTGGCTAAGTATGGAGAAAAATCGTTGAATAGCAGAAATGAACAGGAACCAATAAGTGGAAGGATAACTAATCGCTAAGAGGAAACACCAGCAACTACATTAAATCCTCATGAGTTAAAAGAATTTTGGGAAATATTTTTTTTATATTTCATTGGACCAATCTTATTTTTAAATTAGTCTTAGGTATGCCGTATTTTCCGGACTATAGGTTGCACTTTCTTTCACAGTTTGGCTGATCCTGCAATTTACGCGGGGCTTACACTAACTAGGGCGCCCGTTACGGTCCGGATCCAGGGCTGCTTCTCTGCAAACTCCCCCCCCCAGACACACACACACACACACTAGGGAGACAGCGGCCAGCTGCGGTAACGGTGCCCACGAGAACAGAAGTTCATGTACTCCTTTCTGTTGCTTTACCTCATAAATGATTGAAAGACAGCCGTGGTTCATTTTTCTAGAACAAAACTCATTTTCCGTGCGCATTAAATATCCTATTTCATTCACCAATAGCCCATCTGTTTCCTCACGTTTCTGTTTTGTTTACACCAGTCAAGCTAGCGTAAGTTAGGAGGTCGATTTTATTCTGAAATTCACCAGAACTTTCTCCTGTCTAGCCCCTGATCTTTCCTCTTTGGTCTTGGATTTTGTGAAATAAATTTCTAAATAAATGCGACTTACAAATGTTTTTTTTTCCCTCTTTATGACACATTTTCTGACTGACACGACTTACACATTACAGAGCAACTAATACCCCGAAAAATAAAAAAAATTTGACTGGAAAAAAAAAACAACAACAACAACAACAAAAAATGCAAAATAAAAGGTGCAAGAAATGATCTGCTCCTGTTGAGACAAACCAAGCCTTTCTGGTTCTTGTAGTTTTTAGTGGTCTGTTCTGAAATCCACATAAATCACATCCTGAGCGCTATGACGTTGAGGCTGATCCCAGCGAACCCAAACCCAGCATGAGAGCACTTCCTCTCCACTGTTGCCACATGCTTGCTAAGGAAGAGAGATTGCTAAAACGTCAACAACTCAATAACTAATTTTGCTTATTATTTGGATTTAAATCTGGCTAAATTTACTGCATTAAAGGTAGTAAAAAACATTTGAAACCTGTGACACCTTTACGTTTCATTTACAGTGTGGCTGATTTATCACTGTATTTATTAACTGATTATCATTTATTTTTTTAGGGCTGTTAACATAATGAACACAATGTTGTATGTGATCTGTTTTGCATCGTCACCAAGTTACTTTTCTTTCAAACATATATTTAAGCTGCGTACACCTTTCTTTCATTACGTTATGACTGGAGGTGGAGCCTTCTAAACTGATTGCTTACGAGTCAGCTTTCAGACAGACATCTTTTAGTTTAAGGATCGACTGATTTCTATCTCGTTTCTCTTGAAATCAGTCGATTCGTTTTAGTCCTGATGAACACGGTTCCAGATCGTGTCGGACACTCACAGTACTTGTCGTCCTGATCTTCCCTCTCGCCGTACTGAGAGTCTGCGTCGGGCTCCAGCCACACCTGCCGCTCCGCCACCTCCTCCCTGAGGTACAGGTTTTCCTCCGGGAGCTCCTTGGTGGTCGGACGCACAATCGTGACGTTTGGAGTGAAACCGATGGAGGGTTTCTCCGACTTCCACTCCTTGTCGCGTTCCTCCTCCTCATCGTCCGTGAGCGAGTCGTACCCTTTGTCGTTCCTCTTGAGCTTGATCTCGTCCCTCCTCCGCTTGGCTGTGCTCCTCACGACACCCTCCGCTTGGCTTTGCTCCTCGGAGAGATCCTGACTCCCTCCCTGGCTGATCCCAGTGTCCCTCTCCTCAGACCCAGAGGCCTCCTCCTCCTCCTGGTCCAGCAGCAGCTTCATGTTTTTGTCTCCAGGCCACGGTAAAGTGGTCGCCTCCGACATCTCTGTGCGCTCCCGTCTCTCCTCTTCAACGCTGCCGCTGTCTTTTGGCCGTTCACCTTCTGCCGTTTTTGATTCTGCTTCTGAATCATCAGGCGGAAGAGCCGCGTCATTCAAACCCACGAGTACGCCATCTTGGGCAGCCATTCTGAAAGCGTCCAACGTGATTTTTTTTTTAATCCCGTTTCAGTCGATATCCAGTTGCACGGACAAGAGCTTCACTGTTTGCCACCACTCCTCCGGCTCAAGGAAGTCATTTTGTGGGACATATTTCCCTGTGAAGGACAACAACACGGCGTTTTATCCAAACAATACAACCAAAGCTCAATGTTTATCATGGGTGTGTTGCTCTACATGGCTGACACCGCCCCCACACAGGACAATCCAGTTCATACTGTAGGGTTTAAGTCTCCACAGCTTTGATTTAAGAGAAAGAGAAAAGGTGTTTCGAAAGCGCTACTCCAATAAAGTTGGGCCAAATTACAGAGAAATAAACGGAAAACTAAAATATCAGGTTTATGTTTTGTTACTGAATGAAAAAAGAAAAATCTATACAATACTACTAGTCATATTGTTAAATTCACTACATTGAATAACACGCACACATTAAAAAATTGGCTAAATTTGTAAAATTTAACCTAAACAAAAACGACTCATTGGTGACCTGAGGTCCGTTCTTCGTACGTTGCTTAAAACATCCAAGATCAAATGAGACATCCAAGATGATTTCATCCGGCTAATCATGATCCGGCTAATTGGGTTCTTCGAACACACCTGTTGTTTATGATTAGTATGGCTGAATTGAGTTATCCGAGATAACTGCACGTTCATGCGTTTGTTTAAAAGGGGAAATGTATCGATAGTAGAAACATTGATCAGCAACGCTGCTATTGGCTGTTCAGCATGGCCAAAGAACGCCCACAGTTTTTCTCCCAAGCAGAACAAGAGCTTTTAATGGAAGGTTATGCAGAATTTGAGTCATTAATTAAAACACCTCAAAATCTGTTAAAGCCAGGAGAGAGGGCTGGCAAAAAGCAGCAGACAAATTAAATGTGTAAATACTGTCCATGGTAGATGTTTCTATCACTTTCTACAGTATGAATTTTTGCATTTTAATAATCTCATATTTACTTAGTTCTTTTATATCAGAGCCTCCACAGGACCCACTAGAACACGGGGACAAGTAAAAGTGAAATACAAGAATATTCTACAAAATGGTAGCTTTTAATTATTATACTTTATTTTAAAAAGGCACTTGTTATGTCAAGAGATCCAAATTTCAGTGTCATTCCTTAGACACGGGAAGTAAAGGACGCATGCAAACTGGGATTTTTAACAAAAAATTATTTATCTATAAAAAAATGAAGTTCTTCCTTTTCCAAGTCATCCACAGTTAAAACTGTATTGCTCCGTGTCTAGATAATCCATCCATAGTTTTTTCTAATACAATAAACGGATCGACAGGAAGCAAGCCTTTCAAAGTAAACTAAACTTCACAATAAAATGGCCTGAACAAATTTTCTTACTGAATAGGATAAAAATAAAAAGCAAACCATCATAGAAATAACTTAAATATTTTAGATTTATGGCTCCAACACCACTTTTTCCTCTTTAAAAGCCACTGTTAAATGATGTGTTTGTCTGTTTATAACAGCCACCAAGAAAATCTCTCTACAATTACACTGTCGCGCTGCGCTAAAGGATCCTGTCTATTGCGCAATTGAATACGCGATTAATTAGAAAAACTCTGAAATTATTCTTGCACCTTCCGCAACAGGTTGCAGTCGTAAAAATGGACATGGCTACGGCAGACTTCCCTATCTCCTCCGCTTATACAGCCGTGATCTAATCTTGTTTACATGAAATAAGCCTGCTCTCGAGCAGGCTTAAGCTGGCGCACATGTTGCTATGACAACAAGTGCAGGATGTCTTTCGAAGAACCAAACGATCCAAGATCATGCCAAATCGTCAACAATGAAATCCTGCTAACTGAGTTAGCGACGTACGAAGAACGGACCCCTGGGGTCAAGCTCACCATCGTCATAGTGTTACTCGCTGGCTTTTAAGTTGGTTTTGTATATAAATAACAATAATGTATGAAGTTTCATATAGGGAATGAGAGTCTAGTTTTTTTTAAATACTGAAGTATTTAACCCAGTTGGACTCACTCACAAAGGTGTGAGTAACTCCAACATACGAGCGATTGCCTCCGTTTGGAAAAAGGTGATTTAATGAGCCGTTTTCCTGCCTACGACCCCTGACCCACACAGACACACACAGAGGATAATCTGGTTTAGCAGATCATTAAAACACCTGGTTTAGCAGGTCACTTGCGAGTCTCAATGGGCATCAAACAACCCCCCTTGTTGCAAAGACAAAAGACAAAAAGTTGCCGATGTGGGCATAACATCTGGATCCACAGGGAAGACAAAAGACGGCACTGTGTGGTTCCACCACGACGTTGGAGACCTTTCGGCTCATGAAACTCCACATACAGCGTTCAGTGGATCTGGAGGGCCAACAGAGTTTGCAAGACGCAAAATCCAGAGTCGCCTTGAAAGCTTCCTGCCTTTGGTGGAGATCGACATGTTGACAACAGCTGAGCTGATGACGTTCCTATCAATTCTTTATCGAAGGGCTGCTTTGGGCTACATTGGTGCCATGCAACTCATGTGGGCCGATAGATTCAGCAACCCAGATATCAAAGCCACGATGCCCCGCAGGGGTGGACAGTAATTCAATATCAATATATATAATGATTTAACTTTATTCAATAAAGGTGATATGACATTTCACTGACCGACGTTCCTGGTTTTATTTTTTACAGCAAATGTTTCTGAAATGTTATATTGGAGGAGTTTTATAAACATGCCAAATTGTCCTAAATTGGTACAAGCATCTGTTGTGGGCATTCTTGGCACATATAAATAAATATATTGTGATGTAATTTTGAACCATATCGCCCAGCCCTACACCGTAGACTCCATATGTAGTGAGATTGATTTTCTTAGCCTGAAATAAAAATTAATTTTCTACCCAAAGCTGTTTGTTTGTCGTTTTTCCAAGCTGAAATTGTGTTGTTGTTTTTGGGCAACAATTCCAGTCCTTTGTTTGCTGACATGTTTGAGCTTTGCAGAGGAAATTGTCAGTGAAAATGGTGTGTAACCTACAACCAAATTACTATTCTTGAAGTACTCAGAAATATTCCTAAACAGACAGGCCAACATTGAAATAAGTGTTTTCAGTGGCGAAATATTTCATAGGGATGGCCAGATGGGGCCACTTAAACTCTTGGGGTGGCACTGAAACTAAAAGCCATGATTTCAGAATTTTATTCTACTGTTGTAGTAAAGCTGCCTGTAGAAAACTATCAGAAAGACTTAAGTAAATGCTTGCAAATCTCTTTTGGTTTATAATGTTTTTTTTGGATTTTTTAATGTTCCTAATGATCTAATGTGCACAGACCAATAACAGTACAGTTAACATTTTGAGTTGAACAACAATTCCTTTTTGTTGTGTAATTATATTTAGAATAAGATGTACATTTATTAATTTATTGTGAATGGGGACATCTGTTTGTTTGCTAAATAAAATATTAAATGGTTACTTTTACCACATGAAATAAGATATGACTTCATTGAAATTGGCTGCAAAATGTATGATGTTGTAAGGGCAGCTTGTAAGGAAAAGATAAACAGTATGTTGGGCTCATCAGACTTCGTGCAAACTAGTTTGAACCTTGAGAGGACTACACAGATTCGCAGAGAGGAGGGGGCATGCAGCAGAGCGGAAGAAAATGGGATTTCTAGTGTTAACCATAGCCGCACACAGTGACACTGTTGGGTTTCGCTTAAAACAAAATACAATTCGATGACTGTCAATTTATAATCTTCTTTAGATATGTTTTAACCTTTGTAACCGGCCTGTGTTGTCGCTATAGGGCCTGTAGTTTCGCTATGAGGAATGCAGTATTTTAGATTAACTTGTTCCGCGACTTTAAACAACATGGAACAAAATATCAAACCTGAATCGAACACATACCTGGTTTTAGTCCATTCACGTCGACGACACCTCAATAAACTGCGTGTTTTTGGGGTTTTTTTACGTTTTGGGTTTTTTTTTCGTCGCCGTTTCCGTCGTGTTGCGACTGCGCGTTTCTGCTAAAAGTTACCTGACAGGTGAGAGAAAGTTGCGACGATCAAATACGTGAACGGAGAGCGGACAACGGTGAGGAGGTATCACTCCGCCGGAGATCCCGAATCCCAACAACGTCGCCACAACGTCCCCCTTTGACGTCATGACGTCTTTGTCAATGCCCACACAGCAGTGGTTGCCCTGAAAACTATCCAGATTTCACCAACAGGCTCTCTTACCGTGGAAACTGTGCTACTCCCACAACTTTTCTCCTCACAAAACCTTAATTTGGAATAATGAAGATATTACTATCAGGAAAAAAATCAACATTTTTACAGAACTGGGTTGATAAATATGTAATTTTTGCATGTGACCTTTTTGGTTCTCATGGTATAATGCTTATTTATGAACGTTTTCTTAGTCTTAAATCCTTTCCTGTCATATACAAAGAATTTAATTACGTAACTAAGGCTATCCCTAGTGGCCTATCTCTCCTGATCACGAGCCATTATCGGTATCATGAAGCACTAAGAATAAAACCCCTTCTTATGATCAATGGTCTTGATGTAACGGACTCTAAATGCAACAACAAACACATATGTAATTCTTTTTACGAAAAGAGCGGGATAAATACACGAGCAAAAGCATTTTGGGATAACATCTTCATGGAAACTGACTGGAAGAAGGCCTGGTTATTACCTTATAAGTACTGTATCTCCAATAAGATAAAAAGAGATTCACATCAAAATTTTACACACTATGTATCCAACAAATTTATAGTTTTCTAAATTCTCAGATATCGAAAATAAATGACGTTTTTGTGATACGTAACCAGAAACCTTATCTCATTCTCATCCAATTCATCTTGAACAATATATAATGTGTAAACTCAAAACAAACATTGTAATTGACTATAAGAGTGTAATATTGTTTTTTTCCCACGGATATATTAATGCTACTTTTATTACAAACCTATTCATTTTGTATGGGAAAATTCATATACACAAATGTAAATATTCCAAAGCATCCCCCAACTTCAAAAGTTTCTTGTATGAGTTTAAAGAGTACATGAAATCCCTTACGCTAATTGATTCTAAACAAAGCACCACATCCACGGATATTTTTGAGAGATTTTTCAAAGAATAATGTAATTACACTCCTTTTCGTTGTTTTTTGTTTTATTTTAGAGTACCTGTCTAATGTTCTTCTGTGTAACTGTCTGTTTGTTTATACAATCTGTTCAATAAAGTTCATAAAAAAAAGTAGTGGTTGCCCAGGATAAAAATAAATAAAATAATCTTGAACTTGAACAGGAGGGTGGTTGTGAATATGTGGGAGGAGTGCAGGAATAAACTGAGTAGTTTTTCCATCCAGGTAGAAAAGGTGGAGAACATACATGTCTGGGTTCATCTGGACTCAACCCATAGCTCTAAATTACTTAAATTACTTAATAACACACAACTCCTTCACATGCTGTCGCTCTCCAAGACATTTAAACTCTGAATTTGTCCGGTAGAAAAGCTTAGTTGCCCCCCGGGAATGTTCAAGTGCTCCTCAGTCATTTTACCCACACCAGAACCACCCTGTTCCGGTAGTTTGAGCACCTGGCATGTGTTCCTCCTGGATGCGTCCCTGCACAGGTTTTCCAGCCTTGTTCCGGCACCTCAGCGAGGAGGACCCCCTGGATAGATAGCATTCCACAAAGCTCTGGAGTCCCATCAGAGAAGCTGGAGTAGATCAAGAAGGTGAGGACAGAGGGACGTCAAGATGTTGCTTACCTGCAAGTCATCCACAACGATTCTCTTGTAGATCTTTGTTCGCTTCAGGTTTTATTGCTTAGCGGCGGCACAGCTTTATAGGAGACACAAAACTTTTCTCGTACCGAGGTGAGGACTTTGACTTGGTTATTCTAGAAAAGACTTGTGACTCCACTATGACTAGAGCATCTTTCTTTACTTGGAGTGAGTTGGTACACTGATTAAAGTCAAAACTTTAAGCAAAAATAATTATAGTTAAGTATAAAATATTGTTCTGGATCATTTGTTCCCTATTGTTTCAGTGACGGCTCATTATGTCTTGTTACTGACTTGAAATGTAAACCATAACAACAACACCATGTTATTATTTAAACATGTCTAACCATTTAGAGCCTTGGACAAGTTCTTGTTGAGATCCGACCGTCTTCTCTTCAACTCCCTCTAACATTCCCGTCCCTGCTGATGAAAGTCGTCCCCACAGCATGATGCTGCCACCACCATTGTTTTATGGTGCAGAGATTTTCTTTTAGGGACATCAGGGCAAAGGCAGCTGAGTAAAATTGGGACACAACACTGCAGATTTTTATTCACAAAATCTTTGAAAAACATGATTTGTTTTCCACCTCAAATACCTACATTTTGGACTTTTTTGAAGAGATTTTTGCTTTTTCTCTTTATGACTTGTATCTACATCACTGCCTATAGCTCTCATATTGCTACTCCTACATAAAGGCCAGATTAGTCTTTACTAATGACAGTGAAATATATAATCTAGAGGTGTTTAACAAGAGTGTGGAGAAGTTAAAACCAGTTTCTTTTAGAAGAAACCCGCATAAATTAGTAAGAGAGAGAACAAGTACACAAGGAATGAAGGACAGACAAAAAGAAGGACATAGGGTTACAAGGGCAGGAGGAAGGAGACAAGAAAGAAAATAACTAGAGCCAGAAGGAAGACAGACATAAAACTGAGCAAATGACACAACAAGGGACATAAAGAGTGAAGGACACAAGGAAGGAAAGAAAGAAAAAATAGAAAGCAAAAGGAGAACAACACAAGGAAGGATATATATAATGAAGGACAACAAGGAAGGACACTAGGAAAGATGAAAGGACACAAGTCTGAAGGAAAAACCTGAAAAAATGAGGAAGGACAGGTGGAAGGAAGCAAGGAATGAAGTTCACAATGAGTGAGAAAAGAATTAAGGAAACAAGGTAAGATAAGAAAGGACAAATATTGAAAAAAAAGAACATCAAAAAAAGAAGGAAGAACACAATTAGACAATAAGCTATTGAAAAAAGTCTAAAAATACAAAGAAAAAAATAAAATTGTGATCCAGTCTTCGTAGGAACCATGTGGGTCATAAGTGGGTTAGGTTTATCACTAAGGTGTCTATTAGGCTTAGGTTAGGGTTAGACAGTGATTTTTTTTTTTTAAACAAAGTAACAAAAACTTAATAAAAATACCAATTTTATATATAGGAAGTGCATTTCACCATACATCCATTTTATTTTTAGTGTGTAGTGCTGTATCTTGCTCGACAAACAATCTTTGTCCCTTCAGTGACTCATGGTACATAGTCCATCAGTGAAGTCACAAACAGGACTTCAGGGTGTGTTGTCATTTAGCTGAGTGTTTATATAACCTAAAAAATTATATAAAAAAAAATACAATAACCAGCAGGAATTAAAATGGCACAATGAACATTTTATTGAAATTCAAACATAATTTCACAAATTTTTATCCTCAAAAATCCAAATATCCACTTAAAATGATGCAACCTCACAAAGCCTAATTCCCTCTTAGATTCACAAAGTTACCAATAGGAGTCATAATCATGTACAATACACAAAGTAGCCCCCAAAAACACACACATGAACGTCGGTGAAGTCAGTTAGTCTGATCTCAAGAATGAGCAAAATATGTAAGAAGAAAATCAATGACATCAACACGGCTAACGTTTAAAAGACAAGAACCTGCTCCTAGAAGGAAGTAGATACAAAGAGGAGGAGCTGCAGCAGGGGAGAGAAGTGGCGCTCTGACCACTGGAGGAATGCAATTAATGGACCGTCAGTTCAAATAAAGTACATTCAAGGCTTTTGGCACTGAGGCGATGCAGAAAAACTTGGGAGTCATGAACAATATTTGCGATAGCTGGCTGTGAAACAATTAAAAAGGTTTGATATCAAAAGATTTCATTCCAAAAGGAAGCTTAAAGTAGAACAAGTCATTCAAATTACATACATATCAGAAACAAAACTGCTCAGATTGAGTGTTGAAACATATTTTCATGTTTCAACACTTTGCTCAATGTTTCTTTTTTTATTATTATTTTTTCTATAATGAGTGCACCATGGGTTTAATAAATAAAATCACATTTTGGCTATTTTAAAAAGGCAGAAACATAAAATTCACAAAGTCGACAGCCTCCAATTTCCTCCCCAATTAACTGATTATCAGTAATTGTCAAGCTGTGATGATGGCTTTGAAACAAAGACAGACAAAAAAGTCAATATATGCATCATATTTAGTGGTTGGAGCGGGTACTAATGCCTTGGAGAGGCCGCAAGTTCTCAGGTTCCAATCCCACAGACTGCCACTCCATGAGCAAGGCCCAAGAATGCTCCCAAGGCGCCGCAGTGGCAGCCGACGGCTCACTAACAAAGGATGGATGAAAATGCAGAGGACACATTTTATTGTATTTTTATGTATTCTGCAACAATAAAGATTATTTTTTATCTATGAGGATTCAGGCTTGTGTGAGTACTGGGGTACAAAAAAATATATATATGTAATTGTTCCTTCACAGTTTTTCTTCTTGTAAATTGAAAGACTACATAAAACTCAAAACATGTTTTTTTATCTGGCAAGGAGCTTTTCCTTAATGTCAAATATAGAGAATTTACAAATTATCTTTTAATATTACAACAGTTTTGGAGACAAAGGGGTGTATAAATAAAGACATTTGGGAGTATCTAAGAGATTTGGGTTAGAAATTACATAAACACTTTAGCTTACTATAGGAGGATGGCAATTTGTCATAAATTAAATGTAAACCTAATGGGTTTTTTTTCCATAAAAAGGAAAAAAATAAAACAAAAATACTGCATTTAAAAATACAGAAACTTATTAGTTTCCCCTTTTTTCACATATCTCCCACCAACTAGATTCCAAATTAGATCTGGAAGTCTGGTAAAAGCAGGGATGCACCGATCAACCAGCCAGAGATCGGAATTGGCCCGATTTTCCCTTAAGTTTTGATCAGTGCATTTTGTTTTGAACTTACGGTATTTTTCGGACTATATGGCGCACTTAAAATCCTTAAATTTTCTCAAAAATTGATGGCCTTATAATCCGGTGCGTCTTATATGTGATTACCGTTGTGCTTACTGACCGATTTTATGAGGTAAAATGTGCTAAAAAAATCTGTTAAAATGTGTAAGTACGACTTTGATAAGCAACGATGGATATTCGGAAAATTACGGTACACTGTATCACTACCTGATCGGACCCCTGAGCTGTCTACAAGACTGCCTGACTAATGTGTAAACTAGAAGCACATTCATGTAAAAGCCCCCACATACTCAGGCATACTTCACTCCGCTGAGGTCCGCGCGTACTCGAGGTGTACTCAAGGACTACTCTACGCATACAGGTACGTGCAGAGCTCAACACTATAAACTTCTCGGCGGTAAGAAGTCGTTACATCGAACTGTTTTATATGTGACACTGAGCTTGATACACTGAGCTGCTCCAAGCAGGCGGCCTACAGGACGCGCATCATCACAGTCCCTCTCTTCTCACTGAAAGCTGGTAGTCTGCTGGAAAAGAAACGGCTCTAGGTGCTCTGCTAGCTAATCACACATTTTACCATCCGTTCCGCCGCTTCGTCCCACTGGCAGAAAGTGTAGAAATTGTAGCAATAAACCTAGTAAGTTAATTCAATATAAAAGTTACGTTTATTTTGGCTTTATGTTAGACAGAGAAGTGTAGTCCAACTACTCTGTCCTCCTAACAGAGACGGATAGATCTCCCTCTCAGGAGAGAGCTCTGTACGTGAAGGGGAGGAGTGATATTACACACTTGGGAAGAATATTTAATGCGCCTTATAATACGGTGCGCCTTATGTGTGGACAAAGACGCATATAGACACGTTAATTCACAGTCAGCCTTATAATCCGCTGCAACATATTGGTCCGAAAAATATGGCAGTAAAATTCAGATAAATGGATAGAGACCTATGCTTGGACGCAGAAATTTAACTAATCCTGTTATTCCTTCATGCAAATGTCCAGCTCTGTCACTGTCTTGGAGAAACTAAAGGAAAAAATCTGACTCAACAAACCAGAAGAGATATTTCTGTTTATGATCAAAACAAACAAACGCGTCAGTCGGTCGAAATCAGATTCAGCAGGTCAGATCACAAAGAAACGTGAAGTTCCCAAGCAAACCAGAGCTGTGCATCTGGAACCTACTAAAATTGCTTCTCAATCTCACCTCTTTCTCACAATCAGATGACAGAAATAACTTTAAACAAGCACGACAGAAGAGATGACCATGTTAGAAAAGACGCTGCTGAAAATCTAGCCTAGCGAACCGACAGAAGGTTAAAACATGTAATCTATGACTCAACAGCAATGACTACAGAGAACGTTTTGGTCAGACTGGATGGTCCATCAAGCCTCCTCGCTGATGTCAAAGCTAACGTCCTGAACCAGAACAGTCTCTTCTGTCTCCTCTGTGTGCTTAATGGGTATTGACTCCGCCTCCATCAACTCTTGTGCTGTTTCCATCCCGTCAGCAGGACAGTCACTCTCTGCCTTGGAGTGGTTGGGGAGCACACCGTCACGCTGCGAGCCGCCCCTGGCTTTGTTTTTGTTGAGCGAGCCTTTGGGGCGTCCCCTTTTCCGAACGGTGCCGTCTTCGCTCCTTGCTGTCGTCGAGGGGCCCGCTTTCCTCTGAAGTCTGTCGGAAGGAGTGCGTGGAGAGGATGGAGTCGTTGGCACGCTCTTTCGTAGGTGAGCGCCTTTCTTGGACTCGGATTTGCGCGGCCGACCGCGGCCTCGCCGAGGCACCGGCGATGTTTCCTCCGGAGGATCAACTCGAGGGTATTTCCTCGGCCTCCCTAGAGGTTTCCATACTTTAGGCTTCTTCAGCTCCTCTGGAGAAGGCAGAGGATGTTTCCGTGGTCTTCCCCTTTTGCCTGGCTGTAATCGCGGTCGGCCGGGCTTCCTCCCTTTTACAGGAAGACCAGATGTCTTCTGAGGTCTTTCACCCTTTCCATGCGTGTTAAATGAAGACGGTTTCTTATTTAAAGACCCTTTAGGCCGACCTCTTCCTCTTTTTACTGGCTGTGAGCCATCGGAGTTGTTCCTTGGTCTACCTCTTCCTCGCCGAGGTTTCTTTGAGATTGTTTTAGAAGACCCAACGCTGTACTTCACCACAGGCTTCCTGGGCCGACTTCTCGACGCCTTCAGCAATTTCTGGGTTCTGTAGGCTTCCGCATCCCAATCGCTGTACTCCCGTTCCATCCTCGATTTCTTATTGCGAGCTCCTTTTGGTCTGCCTCTTTTCCGAGGTGTTACGGAGCTGCCTTCATCTTCCTCTCCACTCGTAAAGCTCTCAGACTTGCGCTTTATGGATGCTTTTGGACGCCCTCGCTTGGGAGCATCTGAGCCACCATTCACTAAGCCTTCGGCAGCAGGTTCCTTGACCGTGTCAGTCTTTTTTGGCCGTCCTCTTTTCTTTGGCGAGAGTTCTGTTTTAGCGCCAAATTCACTTTTGTTCTGGTTCTTGGACCCCTTCGGTCTCCCTCTGCCCCTGTGAGCTGTAATGGAGCTTTCTGCGGGCTCTTTCCCAGGGTCTTGCTGCTCCGTGGGTTTTGTTTCATAGACTTTCGGACGTCCTCTTCCCCTTCTAGGCGGGGCGTTGGAATCAGGTGAATCCTGGATCAGGTTTAAAGCAGAAACCTCTTTATTTTTGGAACCTTGAGGCCTCCCCCTTCCCCTTTTAACTGGACTGTTTTCGACCATGTAGGCACCAGCCTCCCCTTTGCTGCTAACTGGGTCTTCTTGTTCCATCTCAACCATTATTACTTCCTCGTCCATACCGCTTTCTTCAACTCAGACCTCCTCTGTCAGTCGGCCCCTATGCACCGACAAAAGAAGATTCAAATTAAAATCCATGACGTAACTTATTTACTCCATCTGTTTTTCAAAGCCCTTTTTGTTGCAAATGGAATATTTAGACATATGGTAATGACTTAAAATGCTTTCAGGGAACCAACTCTTTACACTTAAATGAAGGTGTGGTTGGCAGCATTTGGATGGGTGGATTTCTAACTTTCAAATGTTTCCAGACCAAAGATTTTAGATATTTTACTCCTGTTTTCACGAGACTGTGGGCATTTGAGCACAAAACATTTTGGTTTTACTTTGTTTTATTTTTTTTAACCCACCCCCACATATCGTGAAACTTGTTGCCTTCCATTTGCAGTCGGAACTCGGAAATCCCGGCTTCCGATCGGAAAAATCAACAGTAACGGCAGCTGAAGTCGGACTTTGCCCTCGGAAAGTCAGAGGGATTTTTCAAGGCCGATTGTCATATCCGATATGGCAGCTCCGCGGCATCTACAACAGCAAGCTGTGATAAAACATGTCTATTTTACAAGACACACTTTGTAAGAGTGTGTCTAAAATCAATGTTACATGCAGCGACTGCAACTCTGAACCGAACAACTTAAAAGTGGTGTTTGCATGTGAAAGTACAGCTTTAAAAGACGTTTATAAGATGTACTACGATTAAAACAGCAACTTTCCTGGCCGTCGCCATTTTGGAATCCTGACAATTAGCTTTTTTTGTTTGTATTTTGAAATTCCGACTTCTCCGACTGTATTAACCGGAACGCTGTTTACTCGGGTTTACCCCATGCTCAGCTCCTATCTTTGATTTCTGAGATAAATGGACGCAACAACAGCACAGAGGTAAATCTGGTGGTGTAGTAAAGGCCGATTTAAAAGGTTTCCTTTTTTTTTTGTTTTTTTTAGCATATGGACAAAATTAGATCACACACTATAAGAGAAATCTGGAAGGGATTGTCCAATATTCATCACAGTTAACTTTAAATCATTTTGTGAGGAGCGATAGCTTCATTTTACAAATTTAAAAAGTTGACATTTCAATACTTTGTTTGGCATCTCAGCTGAACCCCAATCAAGAAGTTGGAAACTTTTCACTAGCTGTCTTTAGCTATTAGTAACTGAAAATCACAGTTATGAATATGTGTGCCATATAGCAATGTACATTTTTATTTTTTATATGTTATGGTTTTCATATTTTTATATAATTTCAATAGGAAATAAGGTCTGGAAACAACTTTTTTTCAATAAACTACTCAATATAAAATAAAAAAATGTCCATGCTAATTGAGACACTAAACTTTTTGGGTTTTTGCACCTGCAACCTTAAATCACCTCAAACCCAAATTTAAATTTAGACAACCTCATCCTAGATTTAATCACATTCTGTGATCATTCACTTCACACAACACCAAAAATTACAAATCGCAAAGCTTGATTGAAACTGAGTTCAGGTCAAGAAACTTGAAAGCATTTTAAGTAAAAGGACCTAAAGTCCAAAAAGAAGTGCCATATTTATTTATTTAAAATTAGTTTCTATATAAGCTTCTCAAAAAAACAAAAAGATCAGTGACACAGACAATATATGGAGGTTTGATGAGGCAAAACATCAAAACAAAAACATCTTTATCCAGACCTTATTTGGACCTTAAAAGTGACATATGTGCAGTAGAGGGCTCTGTTTAGTCCATTACTTTTTAAAGTTGCTCACAATGTACATAAATGCAACTACTTATCATTACAAGATTTATTTTTACTGAATGCAACTTCGCATTTCGACTTCTAATTTGAACTTTGACAGGCGGACATGTCGCCACGTAGAATTTTTTTCTAACCTTTAACCGTTTAGTTAGATGAAGGATTTGTTTATTTAATTATTTTTGTCATGGAAGAAGATTAAAAACCCACTGTGCTGATGTTTAGCTGATGATTTAAATTGTGACTGATGTGTAAATCCTATTGAAATATTATTTCTGATCAAATTTGTCCAATAGTTCTTGGATCAGCTCTGATTCTTCGTCTCCCGGTCAAATAATAACAAAAAAAGGAAAATCAGACTTTTCTCGTCTTCAATGAATCCATCTAAACTTCGAAGTCCCTCTTTTTATTAGCAAATGCATTAACAGACAACATAATACTTTGGTATACTTTATTTTGAGATAAACTTTGCGACGTACGCTTTGAGGAACGAAATGAAACTAGATTTCTCCAGGTTAGACCTCAAGAAAACTGTTTAAATCGGGTGTCGGCCAGTAAACGTCTGGTGAAAGCAGAGACGTTCAACAACGACACCAAGTCATGATTGGGCTGTTGTGGGGTGTACAGGAGGTGGAGAGGAGGGAGGACCGATCTGTAAATTGGACCGAACTGAACCACATAAGGCTGAACGTTGTCAAGACCAGGGAGATGGAGATAGACGTCTGGAGGAGGAAGATGCCTGCACATATCTGGGGGGACGGCTGCAGATACCTGGGGGTTCGTGGCTGACAACTGACTGGACTGGAAATGTAACGCAGACAGGAAAGGAATGAGCAGACTTTCCTTCCTGAGGAAACTCGGATCCTTTAATGCAGGGATCACCAACCTTTGAGAAGTCGAGAGCTACTTCATTGTAGATATGAAGATTCACTGTATATAACTGAATGCACCTTCCCTACTCTGCACCTTCTTGTATGAGCCGATGTGACGAGTGAATTTCTCCATTGTGAGATCAATAAAGACTATCTTATCTTATCTTATTGCTACTGTGTCATACGAATGGCTACCTGCACTGACCTTTGAAGTAGAAGAGTCAGAGTTCACTTTAACTTAATATAACAAACATGTTTTTAATGCATTTATCATTTTAAATCTATGTAAATACAAGTATCATTAAAAAGGAAGAGGCACTAATTAAAATAACATTTTAGATGCAGCTCACTGGAGGGTTGTGCTATTTTCTGAACAGGCCCACGTGTCAGGCCTACCTGGTGCCCGCGGGCCCCATGTTGGTGACCCCTGCTTCAATGTATGCACCAAGATGTTGAACATCTTTCACAAGTCTGTTGTCTTCATTCCACGGCTGTTTGTTGGGGGAGCAGCAAGAGAGCAAGAGATACCCACAGATTGGACAAGATTACCAGGAGGGCTGGCTGGAGACTGTGGTGGAGGGCAGGACACAGAAGAGACCGTCCTCCACTAGGACCTTCATTACCTGGACCATCCTCTCCACCCTACGCCGGACAGACAATGGAGCACCTTCTTCCACAGACTCCTGTGGTCTCTTTTCTGTCTGTTATGCTGCTGCCGCCCAATACTTTCCCAATTCTGGGATCAACACAGTAAATCATATTGTGCCGTACCGTATACCGGCTCAGTCCTGCATAGAGTAGCGGAGAAGTTGCTGGTGTTCAGGTCTCCATGCAATAACAGCAGCGAAAAGATCAAGATAATGAAGAATTTTGATGCCATAATGTGGCACAACAACAGGCCCCAAAGTGTCTTATTAATTAAAACCCCACTTGACTACTTGGATGGGTAAGATTGATAAAATAGAAAAACAACAACGAAAAATAAATTAATAATTTGTTGTGCTACAACACTTTTGGAGTTGTAACATTTTAATGTTAAAATCAACTGAAAATAATACATTTCCACATTTATTTGAAAGTTTTAAGAATTTTATCAAATACAGGATTAAATTTGAAAAGGCATTATAAAAATGTAAGTTATTGTTAAAATGTTACACAAATATTTAAGTATCTATTTTATTTAGTTCAAAGTCTATGTGCTGAACTGCACCATGAAATAATAGACCAATAAAGTTAAATTAAAATAACAATTACATATCTATGCTAAGCTGTAAAGCCCTTTGGTCAACTTTTGGTATTTTTTTTAAAAAAGTCCTACATAAATAAATTAGCTCGGTTATTCAGTTGTTTGTAAATAAAACGTCTTTTGTTCTTAATCAATAAAATTAAAAATGTAACATAAATATATATATATATATATATATATATATATATATATATACACAATTTACACACAATTAGATATTAATTATAATACAATCTATTATATTTATAATACATTTCTATTATATTTCTATAAGACATAAATATGCTTTGACAGAGAAACGTTTTTTCAATGATTATAAAATGTTATATATTAAAACATTAAAAATAGATTAGACAAGTAAATAGCTTATGTGCATATTTAATATTAAATTTAACAATAATATGTAAACATTTATTTATGGATTGAACCGTGGAACCTGTGGCCCCTCAGTAATAATAAAAGGGTTTCCCTCCTTTGGCGTTTATGGCAGCTATTAAAACGACCACAAGGCGCCCTCTGCCGGCCGAGCGCCGCCATCTCTGTAGGAAAATCAACTAGGAAGTTCAGGGTTGGTAACCAAATGGTCCCGTCTATTTCCTGGATTACAGCGCTATGACGGCGGGAAAGTGCACAGGCGTCCAAATCAATGCAGTCAACATCACGGGCATGCAGGATGTCTTAACGTCCATTTCCGGCTTGCACGCCGACACTGACAAATAATGATATTTGCAATTTGCGCAGAAACCATATCAGGAGACCGTGCACTTTTAATCAAGGCAGTTATTTAAAATTAGGGCCAATAATAAAGAGCGTTGACTAGTGACTGGATTGTTTTCCAGGTATTAGCCAGCTTCAATACCCGACGGCTGTAGACAGAGACGCAAACACGACGCGCGGCTGCAGACACCAGAGCGCACGTCTCGTCTTAAACTCGCCCGCTGTGAGATTTTACTTAAATGTTTCGGTAAATACTAATTCAGCAGACATACCGTGAAGTGAAAGTGCGCGTTTATTGTTGCTGTGATGGCTGTTCCCGGTCGTCCGTTATGTCTCGGAGACTCTGAAGGAAACAACTGCGCTGCGTTTTCAGTTCCTGCTCTGGACTGGCGCTGTGATGGGAGATTTGCACACATTGAACCTTGCTTTATAAAATAATGATAAGGATTACAGAGTCAAAATGTGAAGGAAAGAAGGGACTCAACAGTTTGCAGCGTCACGGTTGCTCGGTTGTCTACACATCCATGTAAAACCAGGTTATTATGACATAGAGTATGTAAACACGTTAAATCACAAAATAATGTGGTATTTATCTTGTCACAGCGAAAAACAAACAAATTTTTTATATCTTTAATTATCAAAAATATCAAAAGAAAAACAAAGCTCAAATATTTACAGTCAAACTAATTAACAGCAAAAAAAAATATCCAAAAAGTGATCCAATAAGTCCTTCACATCACCTGCACCACCTTATAATGTCGCCTGAGCAGTCCTCCAAAAAGTCTCCACCGGTCCACTTTCTTCCCTTCACACAGCTGGTAGTTCCTGCAGATGTAAATGAAATGTCTTGCCAGTGAAAGTAAAATATTGCATAAATGCTGTTGTTGAGATGAAGCGTGTTGGTTTGTTGCCCCAAAAAGTCTCAGCCGGTCCTAGTCTTCTTCTCTCTCCAGGTGGAACACAACAGTTAAAGGAGATATAAAACAGAAGGTGCAATCATAACCCTGTTGCATGCGCACCCCCCCCCCCCCCAAACAAATACTTTCTGATTCAGCATCCAGTCTTCTTGAGTTCACACACACACCATCAGTTACATTTGTATTCCATAACTTGAAATAAACTTTGTCTTTCCTAGTTGGATTTTCCTGACTTTTTTCATATTAGCATCCTTTAGTTGGGCTACAGCTGCGGAGAGGTTTCAACGGATCAGAACAATCTCGTTCAGATGTATCCGTCAGAAGAAGAGTTAAAAAGAAGGAAGTTTAACAGCATCACTTGTATACCCATCAGCATTTGAAGAAATTACGACACCAAAGTGGCATTACAAGAACAGTCTGTTTTTTTCAAATGTATTAAAAGACAAGACAGAAACTGGTCAGGAAGGCCAGCAGCAACAGTTTCTGCTCGTAACTATGAGTTACGGTCAGATGGAACTACGCTTTAAATATTTGGGCCAAAATCCCAGAATGTAAGGTTGGCACACAAAAAAATAAAATAAAAACAACAACAGCTATTGTCAGAAATCTGACAATAGCTTTTTTTTATTTCACAGTACAACAGCGAGTCCAGACATGCACAAAAAAATTACTTTATGGGAGGAAAATGGCTGAATGAAACCTGTGGGGCCACCTGAAGAGGGCTGATGTCCAGACAATCTAACAGATACGGAGAACTTTTGCAAGGTAGAGAGGGAAAGATGTGGGATGACAGCTGTGGGAGCTGTCATCCCACATCTTTCCAAGTCTGACTGACTGCTGCGACTGAATCAAGTTCTGAGGTCTGGACTTTGACTGGGCCATCGCAACGCCTTGATTCTATGCTATGTTTTGTATTTCTTCTGATGCAGCTTTTTAGGCCAAAACTTTGGATGTCAAACACATTTGCTGCCAGATTTACAAAGCATGTTGAATTTGTTCTTTGAGGACGAGGACCACTTTGTTACAGATGTCCTGCTGATCGCCTTTTGCCACATCGTATCCAGGTGGTTTAGCTTTGATTAAATACAACTTTTCCAGTTTGTAGTTAAAAAAAAAAGTCATTTAATTATTTTTATTTTTTTTATTTTATTGCATCATGAATTTTGCATTTAGCACACAAACTGAGGCCTGTAGAGGTGGACTTTTTATTTTTTACACTTTCCCTAAAGATTGAACGGTGTTACCTTGCAATTACCTTGCAGCGATGTCCGCTCCTGGGAAGACTGTGATAACATTTTCCTCTCTGATTAATTTCCACTGTAGCGGTTCAAGGTTGAAATGGTTCATACCAGCAGGAGGCCTTCAGAGTTATTTTGGTCATGTTTGGGGGGAAATGGACCTCACAGGAACAGAATCACAATCAGTGGAAATAATCTGAGATGCATTTTTTAAGGGGTAAGGGGTATAATTAAATTATTTGTGAGCTTTAAACATATTGATGACTATTGTTCTCCATATTTCAACAAATATACTGAACAGCTAAAGTAATTATACCAATATGCAACAGTTAAATACAACGAATTGGCAGAGTTAACAAAAATAACACAACTATTTCAACACTGCTAATAGACTTTATCCAATTTAGTTTAACATTTCAAAGAAGATAATAAGAAACAGTTTTTAGGCACTACAGTCTCTACGGTATATTTTATATTGTATTTTTCCCAAAACCTGAACATTATAGAAACCCAATTCCAGGTTTACTACACATCTTTACACCTTGAAACTTCACACGTTCCTCTGATCAAATTAGATTTTCTTCCCTAAAGTTTTAACAACACGAGGACAAAATAAATAACCTTTAACTAATTGAACAGCAATCAGGTCTTATCATCTGTAGGTTCCAAAAGTCCAGTAACAATTGTAGCAAGTTTGATGACGAGTTTGATGAATGAGTTTAATTAACTGCCATTTCACAGCTTTTTTAACACCTGGGACTGAAATAGATCACTACTATTTAAAACCTATAACACTTAAAACAGTAAATGCTGATAGCTGGGACGTTTATTTGTTACACCCGTATAAGTGTTTAGGTTTGTAGCATTGGAGTAGCTGAAAAGTGCAGCGTTTGCATGATAAATGAAGGTTTCACAAATAAAGGCCTTCTGAAAATGGAAAAATCTAAGTATATGTTCATAATAACATTTGAATAAAGTGGTACAATGGGAAAACGTCATAGATTTCATTACAAAAGAACTTAAAATTACCCTAACAAGCCTGATTTATACGAGGATTTTAGCGTAACCCCTTCCATGAAGAATGGGAAGAACAGTTTACAGTATAAATGATCAGATAACAATAATAACACGCTTGCTTTAAACAACTTAAAGCGTCTAACACGCACCAATGGATTCAGTGTGCCACCATAAATTTCCACCTTATGAGTCCTTCTTCACTCAGTTTGTCACTTTTAGCTGAGCTTATCCCACATGTTTGTCCCTCCTGTCCTCACTGAGCTTCTCCGCAAACAGGAATCCTGTTGGCTCGGAGGAAAAAGGCTAGAAAGAGGAAAAATAAAAAGAAGAAGAAGAAGAAGAAGAAGAAGGCAAACAAGAGAGACAGACAGATTATGTTGCACATGGTAGCTGGATAAGGGGGCGGAGAATGAGGTAATGTCAGGGTCAGCATCAATAGGAGGAATCCAAGAAAAAGGGGAAAAAAAAGAAATATGCAAATGTGTTTGTTTGTGAGAGAGAGAGAGAGAGAAAGAGAGAGACGCTGTCAATTTGAAACAAGGGGGACGAGAGGCAGAGGGACAATGACAGACGTGGCCGGAGGAAAGGGAAATGAGTGTTTGAGAAAGACAACCCCTGAGAGACGGCACGCTGAACCCACTGCCCCGTCTCAACCCTCCTCCTCCTTCTTCTCCTCCTCCTCCTCCTCCTCCCAGCCTGTGTGCTTTACCATGGTTACCAGACAGGGCTCCCAATGCAGCCAGTTAATGTGTTTTTCAGCAGCGGGAGCGAGCTGGGTACTAATGCGTCTCAGTCTGTCTCCTGCACAATCAATGTCAACTGTCCTGGGATGCACAAATACACACAGGGCTGAGAGCCAGGGAACACCGAGACACCCTGGCTGGGAGTCAGGGCGAGAGCCTGAGAGAAGACCTCGTTATTCTGAGTCAGATTTCATCCGAAGAATCCAACGTGCTTTTGCTCTCCGAGCCAGATTTCACACAGATCCACTTGTCTTATTTTACAATAAAGCAAACAGGATGCAAGAAACCCAGAGATATTTTGGGGTAGGGGGGGGGGGGGAAATGCTTTCATTATAGCTCCTGAGTAAAAACATTTGACCGTTTTAAACATTATCTTGATTTTCTTACTTTGTGTTTGAAATAAACTGCTTAAAACTACTTCAAAAAAAAAAAAAAGGTGCAAATCATTCCGCTTTTATTCCCTGCAACACCATTAATACCCCTTGAACTTTGTCGCATAACAACCACAAACCCAGATGTAATCTTTTGGGGCTTTTATGGCCTCACCCGGAGCAGTGCAAGGTTGTGAAGTGTAGGGAAAAAGATGCTCGGTTTACGACGTTTTTGACGAATGAAAATATGAAAAGTGTGGGACGCATTTGTAGAATCTATCAGCTTTCTGCGTCAAGACGAAAGGTTTTGCCAATTTTATTTTCCAGCAAAACAGCTCAAACTCAGTCGGATTGGACGGAGAGCATTTTTGCACGTAAATTTTTAAGTCTGGTTCAAAATTTGATTGCGGTCAAGGCCATTCTAAAACGATGGGTCAACCTCCGCCTCACTCTCTACTCTTTTTCTGCCTCCAGCAGCTCTTTCTCCAGCATTGGTCCGTATTTAGCTCCAACCCATATTCCCATCTACTGTCACCAGCTTCCCTACTAAAGAAAAGCATCCCCACAGCATGATGCTGCCACCACCATGTTTCAGAGTGATGGGAAGTGTTAGTTTTTTCCCCCTCAGTGTCTTAAATGACGAATAAAAAGTTCATTTTTGGCTCGTTTATGTTTCATCTTTACTGTATCCCCTACATGCTTTGTGTCAAACTGTACGAGGGATTTCTTTTGGCTTTCTTTTAAAAAGAATTCAACGATTTTCCTCAAAGGTCAGACCTGTGTTGTGCACTGCTAATAATTAGCCGTCCTGTCAACAGATTCTCCTAATTGAGGATCTCTGCAGCTCCTCCAGAGTTACCGTAGGCCCTCCTTGCCTGGTCTGTCGGTGGACACCCATCAAGTCTTGTAGATCTCCAGTTGTTCCCATTTTCAGACGATGGACTGGACAGAGCTCAGGGAGATGTTCACAACTTGGGATCTTGTTTTACGACCAGTGTCGGTCTATCAGATAAAATCACAATATAGTATATTGAAGTTTGTGGCTGTAACGTGACAATTAGTGAAAAGGTTAGAGGTGTGAATACTTCACAGGGGACGGTAAGCTGCAACATGTAGTTATTTTATCTAATTGTCAGACATTCACAAAGCGCGCTCTGAAATGTCAGCTTAGAAAAACTGGTGTGGGAGTTTCTGGAAGCTTTATGGGACTTTGAGGAAATATTCAAGTTTTTGACAAGATAACCTGTTTATTAAAAATAACTAGTAGTTATGCATCTGTCCTCTTCCTTTATTGGCAACCCTGGTTAATGTGTGTAAAAAGGCTTAAACCAAATTGATCTTCTGTTACAGCAGTATAATTTCACATTAGAATATCCTTTAAAAAGTCTAACTTGTATTAACTCGTATTATTGTGTCTAGAAAGGTCAATCAGTGACTTCGTGTTTCCAGGGGTATAAATTAATCAGATTTTATTCATACAGACATGTGAGGCACAAAATGCTTTACAGAAGTTAAACGACATAAAAACATTAAAATTGTTAAAATTAACCGTATAAGCAAAGACAAAACATAAAATTGTATTTTATTCATGAATACTTAATAGAGTTAAAAGCTACATCAGGAAGATTATAATAAAGGCTTTAGGCTCAAACTAAGAATCAAACAGAACCAAAAACAGAGAAATGTAATTGAATTTAAAACAGATCGGTTAAAATTTGACAAGGTGCCATTTTCCTCTTGGGCGCTCCTCAAAATGGAAAAGAAAAGAGAGCATGAGCAGGTTGCTTACGTTTCTCTTCAGAAGTCAGAAAACAGCACCAAGGCAAAGCTGCTGGCCTTAAGTTTCCAATATATATAATCAGAGCAATAATAAAAATGGTTTTAATAAATTGGAACCAATGAAACTGGGTGAGGACTCATTTCTATCCTTAAAAATATATAAAACATACTGTTGGAGAACTGTAGCTTATTTCCATTGTTGTATTATATTACTAAAAAAAAACACATCCAAAACTGTGGAGGGCGTTGTATATGACGCAACAAAACACATTTATTAAAAATGCTCACAGTTGGCTCTTAGCTGTTTGTAACGATGTTATGTCACTGGAGACGAATAAACCGGAGAAGAGAAATCCCGTGTGAGTCGTAAACGACGGGGTCACAAACCCTGGCTGCCTTTTTGTTGAAACGTGGCGCTCCGCAGTGCACAAAGCCAGCCAAAATCCACTGTCCCCTTCGGGAAAAAACGTCCTTCTTCTCAGGTTGTCTACAGATTTAGCCGATAACTACGGCAACTATGATGACAGGGCCAACAAAGGCTGTGGCATTATAAAAGGTTTAATTCTGCTCAAATGAGAGAAAACGTGTTTGAATCCTGGAGGCAAATGCATGAAACTTTGTTCCCAAGGACCTCACCTGTGACCTTTTATATCATCACAGGTTAAGGGTCTCAGGGACAACGAAGCACACCAAATAAGTCTAGCCTGTCAGCGTGACTCACCAAATTCAAGTCCTAACACTTGATTTCGACGCCCAGAATGTTTTAAAGGCTAACTGCATCTTGCAGTGTGGAGAGATCAAGGTCTGAAATGAGGAACAGCTCCTACGTCACACAAGCTGGATTAGCGTTTGTCATAGATGCTCCCCGACATGTCTGCAGAACCTGGAACGGATCCCGTCCTGCGGAAAAAGACGGATTTGGTTAGAGTTCACAGCTTATTGCAGGAATATCGGCCCGAGTGACCGCCGTGAAGACACTTTTCATTTCTTAGTCCCTTTTTGCTGTCTGTGTCAGTGACATGGCCAACGCCTTTAATTCAGTGCAGGTCTGTGGAGTAAAACATTTAAACAAAGTTCCCCCTGCTGGCAGACATGTGTACGAACACTTGAACTAAGCCCAGGATAAAACAAAAAAAAGGGAAATCCGCAGTTTTTTTTTTGTGTGCGCGAGTAGAAATTTAGGATTAGAAGAAAGTACATTAAATCAAGAGAAAATATATATATTGCATATACATTTTCAGGCGGTAACTTATTGCTAGTGCTTCGTCGACAGACACCTGCGCCTGCAGCCACAGACAACGTTTTCTCCTTAGATTCCTACAGGCCTTATGATCTCATAGGATTATGTAATCACTCTCTCATGACAAAGATTTTCAGCCCTGAACATCTTCTGCAGACAAAACACATGACCCACAGGAGGCTCGAATGACTGCCTCCCTCTCGCGCCGGCTTGTCCAGAGGACACCTGTACCGCGTCCCGGGCTCAGAACATCTGTCTCTGGCCGGGCGCACACATGCGGACTAACGTGCGACTCCGCCGAGGGGACGTGTAACGCTCACGTCTGTCGCTGCCTGTTATGAATTTACCGCCGCCTCTTTGTTGTCTCTTTGTCTCGGCTGCACTGAGACACCCTCCTCTGCCCCAGTTTTATGAGTTCCTCTGCTGTCCTCGCAAGCACGAGAGACAAAAGACTGGAGGATGTGAGGAAACGTTCACATGGATCGGAGAGAGAATGAACATGAAGGAAGAGACGGATGATGGAGGGCGGATGCGGTTAGTCGGATTGATCGCCTCAGTTGGTGAAGCGGCCCGATAAGTTATTCTGGACTCACCATTTGCTTTTGCCTGCTGTTCCTTACATGAAAACACACAAAGACACATGTTTACACTCAGGTCCACACACAACACACTCTTAACGATCAGTTATTAATCCATGGGAGAAACAAAAAAAAAAAAAAAAGAAGAAATTTATCCATCTGTTAAGGGGAGGAAAAAGCGTTTCATAGAACCTATCCTGCCCCGTCTCCACAGTCTCCTCTGAGCACAGCACGCAGCGGCGAACGGGAAAAAAGCTTTTTTTTTTCCCTCTCCCCCTCTCACTACCCCTCCATCCCTCACTCTCCTCTCTTTTTTTTGTGTGTGTCTGTTCTCTTCTTCTATCCCTCTCTCCCAGGCGCTGTCCCTGTCTCTGGTTTGTGCCTGTCTCCCTCTGCCAAGTCACATCACTAATTCTCCAGGCGATTAGAGTCCGAACAGTCGATGCCTACGACGCAGGTACACAACACGCAGATGCACACAGTTGCATCGATTCCATTATCTGGTGCTCCAACAGCACCCCCCACTTCCACCAACCCTCAACAACCATCAGCCTCTCCTTTCATAAATCTGTGTCACCTGCATACGACACACAAACACGTACAGAGTTACTTATGCAAGCATGCAGCATCTACAGCTACTGCTCTTTCTCTTGCCTTTACACCCTCCATCACCCTGTCCCCGCCGCCTCCTCCTCCTCCTCCTCAGTCTCAGCCCTTCCCCTCATTTTCATCCTCTCATGTCTCGCTCACTCTCTGAACCCCCTTATAGTTTTTTCCAGGGTGTGACGTCCCGTCTCGCCGAATGAAAAAAGAGAGAGAGAGAGAGAGAGAGAGAAAAAAGCGACATTCACATCACGGCACTTGTCCCCATGCGTTACTGTGTGTGTGTGTGTGTGTGTGTGTGTGTGTGTGTGTGTGTGTGTGTGTTTGGACTCGGGAGTTGCGATGCTCTTGCATCTGGAGGAGAGAGTTTGTCAGGAAGGGGTTGTGCACGCCGACTCCTCGCGCACATGCATCTGTGCGAAAAGGGAGCGGACGTGTGGGAAAGAGGCAGAGCTGAAAAGCTGTGGGTTTTACACAGTGTGAGGATCAAAGCCAAGGCGAAGCCCGAAGGTGATTAACCTCCCGGCCGTTTCTGACCACAACACGGCTGCTCCTCTTCCATTCTCCGACAAACAGTCTGCTTTCTGCGGTTCATGTCAGCACACGATGCGTCCACAATATCAGAACTTGGCAGAAAACCTGTTTTTTGCTAAATCTGCCAATTTTCCTTTCCAGCTCAAAGTGTATGGGGCTTAAAATAAAAATATAGAAGAAGCCTGAACCTAATGAGGGTAATAAATTCCCAATTTACGAATCGACCCTCTTATGAAACAGCAGGTGGAAAGTGGCTCTGATGTGACGGCTGAATCTCCCTTCGAGTTGGAAACCTGCCGGGGAGTTGCTTCTTTGTGCTGTGCTCAGCAGAGATCGCTGATATGTGCTTTTTTTTTTTTTCCCCATCCCTTCCTCGCTGGAGCACTGCAACGCAATGCGGATACTGGGTGTCTGAGCCACTAGCCAGACACACTGGGGGACAAGAGAGGGTGGGGGTGGAGGGGAAGGAGAAGGAGGCGGAGGCAGCAAAGCAAGTTCACGTACAGCCTCGTGCTTCAGGGGACACTGACACTAATGTCTGCTTGCAACTCTTGTTATCTGAGAGGAGAGCAGTGAGTTCAATCAGATAGGTGTTTTTTTTGGGGGGGGGGTTTCTGATTCAAAAGGCGTCTCTAAAACTGAGTAGAAAACAAAAATGCCCTACAGAACAGCCTTGTATTGCAGAGCTTCCTCATCTATCCGATTTAAAAATAAAAACCATAATACATTTGATTAATAACAAACTTTACAGAACGTCTCAAAGTGCTAACGTGTCACACAACCTCGTCAAGCGATGGTAAAACTGCGCGTGTGTGCCGTGCTAAGGAAACGGCCCGGTATCGATGGCTGGTACCGAATCCTGTCTGACTGCAGCAAATAAGAAATCAAAAGAGCAGCGCAGAGCAAGGTGCTTATATTGAAAACTGGATTAGCGCGATCTGGAAAGCTAATTAAACCTAATCTAGATTTATTAGATTTACAGTCAGCGCTGAAACTGTTTTGTACTTTGTGTTTATCCAGATATAATTACCGACTTGAAAGTGAATTAGAATAATTTTAAATCTAATAATAGCTGCGATGTGTGTGGCACAGACTGCAGGTTCATCTGTTTCACCGTTTGCAGAGCAGACATCCACCGGTTCTGTAGTTAAAGACCTCAGAAAACAGAGGAAAATCCATTCTAAATAAAATTATGACGTGTTTAATTTAGCTTTAACCTGGGAATTACTTTGTCATGTTTAATGTGTTTTTACTGGTACATTTATTCCTTTATGTGCAACAAAAAGTCAATTATTTTCTAACTTTCTGGCCTTTTTCTCTCTCCACTCTCTATACTTACCATATCAAAAGGAGGGCAGACTGAAGGCATCCATCTGAAGTCTGGGTGACTCCGCAGGGAAAGCTAGAAGGTTGTACAGTTATCTCCAGGCTGTTTATTATGCGAAACCATACAACCAACTACCTCATACTGCAGAGCACCGGAACAGGGTCATTGCCGAAGTCTGGCGACTCTCCGTCTTCTTGTCCTCTACTCTGTTTCTGGTTTTTCTCTCTGTCACGTTTCACTATCATATGCCGCGTCTGTTTTCTAAGCACATTTAAATCATCACGCCATTTTTTTTTTTTTTTTACGTAACTCGCATTGGTACAAGAAGTTTAACAATGTGATTAAAAAAAAAAAAAAAGAAATTCCTGCACTCTGCATTTCTGTGGACTTGTCTCCCTCTAGTGGGAGGACACAGAACAAAGACACCCCCTCCCCCCTCCGGAGGCCACAGCAGACCTTCGCTGCCTGGAATACAAAGACGAGCACTTAACCTGCAGTTGCGTACTGTGGGCGTCTGCCTGACCTACTTCTGCAAGTGGAGCTGCTGGAATCTTCCTTATCCTCAAAGGTTTGATTCAGCTCTATCCTGAGCTTTGTTTCACTGCCTTGCAGAGGTGAAACTCGAACTGTTGTTGTTTTTGATTAACTGGACCGATACTTAAATCCCAGCGCTGCCGCAGTTTCTGATGGGGCTTAAACATGACCTCTTAAACCGATCCAAATCAGAGTTTTCTTCATAAAGAGGGCTTGCAAAACTCTTCTATGTTTTGTGACAACCACCGATCACACTGTATTTAAGATTTTATGTGATAGACCAACACATAATATAGCATAATTGTAAAGTGGGATTAGAAAATGTTGGACATCTGAGTTGTACACATTTACTCTGAAACTGCTGATGCAGACGACATTTTTTATTATTCAAAGGTTTCCCAAATACAATAAAGTTGTAGCTGTGGTATGTTGTTGACAGCTGAACCAACTTAGATCACTTCCATTCAACGGATCCTTAGATCTCTTAAAATAAGGATGGTTTTCTTAAAGCACAGTTTGTTAACTCTTATGCCGTTCTTCTGTTTTCAAAACCTGAAAAAGGGTTGTGTCACAAGTTTTGTTCATTGCAGCAAAATTGCAACATGGGAAATCATAGAAAAAAAGGCGGTCATTTAAATTATTTGGAAACATTTCTCCAAACCTATCTAGATGGAGAAAATTAAAAAAAGGGTGTGATTGCAGACATTTTTCAGACTTTTAGAGAGCGTGTAGGAAGCCTGAACATGGCTTGTGGCAAACTGCAAACAGGATTCAGTCTCAGATTCCTTTAAAAATCTCTTTCTCCTTGCTGCTGCTATTTGAAGGCCAGATATGTGGATGACTGATAACGAGTTTCTCCTCCCTGAGCTGTGCATCTCTGCAGCTCCTCCCGAGTTACCATGGCCCCTTAGGCTGCTTCCTCTGTTAACGCTCTCCTGGCTCGCCCTGTCAGTAAACTATTTCCATTGAAAATCAATAAATTATTTTAAAAAATTGTCTTTAAGGCCATATTTGTGGCATACATTACAAATATTTGGTTGTCCTATTAACACATTTATCCACCTGAGCTGCGAATCTCTGCAGCATCTCCAGAGTCATCATGGACCTCCGGTCTGTTTCTAAATATTGCTAAATATAAATTAATGCAATACTTTCATCTTTTTTTTTTATCTTTTTTGTAAAAGAAAAAAAAAACACATGGATCATTTTCCTTTTATTCAACAATCATGTGCTTCTTAGTGTAGGTCTGTCACACAAAATCCCAATAAAATGCTGACGTTTGTGGCTGCGACATGACAAAATGTGAAAAAGTACAAGATGTGAATACTTTTGCGAGGCGATATATTTGATTTACGATGAATTGCTAATCCATTTCGGGATGTTGCTGTGGGTGTATGAAAAATGTGCCTTTTAAACAGCCCTAAAACAATCAAGCAGCAAAACTTTCTTCTGCGCCATTGGAAAATTGTCAAAGGTTGCCTGATACGAAGTGGCACCAGTAGAAGTTACAGCTACCAGCCAAACACCCAGCGATAAGCCCAATGTGAGCAAATAAGTGGGTAAAATAACGGCTGAATAGATTCTGCACTTTAAATTTCCAACCTTTAAAAATAGCTCGGTTTGCTGGCGTACGTACAGTATACACATCTCTGTATGGTGTCATGGTGACAGCACCTCACAGTAAAAGAAGGCTGCTGGTTCGTGCTGTTAAACAAGCAATTTTCAGAGCGCAGCTCAAATTGCCTTGTTCTACATTAGTTTTCAACGTATCGAATAGAATTTAATGAGCACGTAATTGGATGACAGCTTGGAGTAACAGCACCATACAGCCAATGTCTCTTATTATGCTCCATAAATAATGGGGTTCACCCACACATTCGACATCTCGCTGAGGTGATCTCCTGCAAAAAGCAGCAAACTGGCTGTTATTAGAAGTCAATGGATGTGTTTTGACACTGCCGCTGTGTGCCTCAAGGACTCATGGATTATTTGATAGCTGCTGCACAGCTGAGTTGCAAGGCTTTCTATTCAGCTTGGTCAATGCACCAAAATACAGCTGCAGATGTAGAACTAGAGGCAGCTCATTGCTGGTTCCACATACGGTAACTCACGCTACTGCCTGACACGGCTAATGGGTGCATATTATTTTAAATTGCACAACACAAGTATTTTGTGATAGCAGACTGTGGCTGGTTTGGTTTTAAAATATTTTCGGACTGGTTTATCGGCTTCATCAACCTAAAAAAGACGAAGAAGTGTGGCAACGTCAGGCAGCACCACTTGAATGGTTTTGAAAGCTCCACGTCTTTAAAAGAAACATCCATTTCTTTTGGCTGCATGGCTACCTTTCGAACAAAAACCCACTCATCTCACCTCTCTCCACTCCCTTCTGCTTTTCTAAAAGCCCAGGCTCCGCCCACCCTTCATTGCCTTTCTTTGACTGTCCTCCCTGCCCTCTACGCGTCTCTGATTTGTCCTTCATCACTGAACACTTAAAAGTTCCCAAATCTTTAGGAACTTTTTTCTTTCTTTCTTTTTCTCCGACAAGCACTACTTGATTCTCCTCCCTTTATCCCCTTGATTCCTCTTCTACCCATTTAAACCTCTCACACCGACGCATTCGCAGTCAGGTCACGTACACATGCGGCATGGTTGTGCCAAATCCAGCTCTGTGCCAATGTGCCCGGGCATGTTTGAGCAGGAGCCTCCTGTAACGGAGGCCTGGGTGGCCCAGGAGCCCGAAACCCAGCTGCTTTCAGGTCAAGTAAGCTCAAAGTTCAGCCTCTTGAGAAACCAAAAAAATAAATAAAAAGACATTTCTATTGAACTGATGCATTAATCTTGATACAAAACAACCTTAATATTGATGAGATTATAGAAATTTGGTTTACAATCATCCTTCAAACAGTTTTTATACTAGAAATATTTTTGCCAAAATCTTTGTGGATGAACATCAAACAACAACCGAGCTGCTGAGCTAAACGACAAATTGCAAAAATGTCACACAGAGTACTGAATGAGTTTCCTCTGTTACAAAGGAAAGAGACGACTCTGGTGCCTTTAAACCGCGTCGTTTTTATTCTCCTAACCAATCAATCAGAGATCAGGATCATCCAACATTCCCATAATCTGATGGCTGGGAGGTCAAATACTGAAAGATCTAAATCAAAACTAAGAACTTCCAGAATTCAATCAATCGACTTTGATGTACTTTCTTTTTTTGGTAGTAAGCGGATACAAGTCAGAAACATATGATTTGATGCATAAATGGGGATAATCTTGTGATTTCTTAAAAAAAATTTTTGTTGGATTCAAAACTACAATCAGAGAACCTGCAGCACGATTTTAATTTTTCATCTTCCTGTTAAAACTTTTTTGGGCATGGGTTATTCATTCCTTAGTGCTAAAATAAACGAGGACCCTCATGAAACAGGATCACAGCAGACATTTAACATCTGACACCCTCAAACTCAAAAAAGCAATAAAGAAACTATTTAGAACAAGGGTGCCCAAACTTTTTGGCTCACGGGCTAAAATGATCAAGTGAAAAGCACTCAAGGGCCAAAAAATGAATAAAAAAATAACATAACCAAACAATTGCAAAAAATGTTTTACCTGCTCTACAAAATATTATCATTTTAAATAAACAAATTAGACTATCTGTATTTAGCCAATTTTAATAAATACATTTCAATCAGACTTTAGTGCACCAAAGTCTGCATTTGAGTTAAAGTCACTAGATAGAACATGAAATAGTTTGCGTCCATTTTTTTTAATCCTCAGATGGGTTGTGTACTGTTACATTCAGATAAAAACATAATCTTCACTTCTACTCGCGCTTACACAGAGGAAATGCACACAACCCAATAGCCATTGACAACACTGGCCTAGCAACCATTGGGCATCGTGCCAAGCCACTGAAGTTGCCTGGTACTGTGTTTCCATGGTAACGTTTTCTGGCTTTGTAAATAAGGTACAAGGAGAGCAAAAAAAAAAAGAAAGGAGGGGTTTGTGATAAATCACACTATAGAGTCAAATTAAGAGCGCTAATAATTTATGGTTGGAGAATAACTATCCTGGCCTCGTACCAGACGCCATTCTTACTCAAGAGGCACGTCAGCGTCAGCGGGGATCTCAGGTCGGCGCCCTTCCCACACATGGCCATTTCTTTTTTTGATTGGGATGAGAGGGGAGCATCTAAATCTTCCTCTCTGGTCTCTCCACTGCTCTCTGACTGAAATGGTGCAATGACCAAATGCTGCTGTGCGTTTTGCAGCTAGAAATACTCCTTTAGATTTGCTTTCTAAAAATATACAATTCATCCTTTTTTCTGTCTGTCCACAGACTCGTATTCTTAGCACCTTAATATCACATATTTTTCTGTTCATCCATCATCCATCCATACATACGTGCTCCCTGTTTTAACAGAGAGGGCATTCTCTGTAATAAATGCTCGGTAATAAAACAAAATGTTACAGATCCTTTACAACAAAGCACAGAATCCAGTCATTGGCAGGTGTTTGTCTTGATACCTGGGCATCCATAACCCATTCAAAGCAAAATTGTCTTTGTGTCTGGAAGAGAATACAATTTGCTTCTGCAGACACTTTTTTAAAGAGGAAACTACCTCAAATTTCATGTATCTGTGTCTGGATCTATGTGGATAGATTTTCTCCGCCTGTGACAACGATTAAGACTCTTTTCTTTCCGCTTGAGCCACTGAGATCAGACAAAAACAAGGTTCACTTACACATTGATTAGGAGAAACAAAATGATTTGGGTCAATTATACCCCTGTGTTGTTTTAGGGCGTTTTCACCTCAATCGTTGGTTTATTTTGGGTCCGAATGAGTTGACGGGTTTGTTAACTTGTGACTCTTTCCAGTGATTCGGTTTCTTTTCACACAGAGAAAACTCCAAACGAACCAAAACCTGTCATTACAAACCACGCAAGGACGTTCAGTCTGTTTATTGATCCGATGCGTCCTGGGAGGGAGGACCAAATGAAGATAACAAGAAGCAGATGCCGTGGCCGAGCTCGTTGAAAACTTGGAGGGAATTTATTCCCATCATTACTGTGTTTCTCGGTACTATTTCAGGCAAAATGATCTGAGAAGCATAACCAATAATTTTGAGGACATGTCTGGAAAGTTGCATAGGGCCTTACTGTATGCTTTACGGCCATAACTCTACCGCATCCCACAATGCAACGCATATCTGGCTCGAGCTTGCAGCGAACAGCTCTTTGTCGTGTCGGATTGGGGTCGGACGACATTCACACCATAAACTTTCACATTTATTCACCATTAATAAAGGATTAGATTAAAAACAATAAAGAAAACTTAAGCGTGCCATTTGTGTTTGAACCCGTACAATAATTTAATAGTTTTATTAGTTTTCCTTCTAATTCTTTTAAATATAACAAACCGGAAAGCAGTCTGTTTGTAGGTGCGCAAGAAAAAGACTCTAATTTGTGAACGCTCTATTTCAGGGTAAACAGTGAGTCAAACACAGGGAACATAAAGAGCATAATGTAAATTGATGTTCCCGGTCAAAGGTTCTGGTCTATTAAGCTGTTTTCCTTTTAAACATGAAAAACAGATTATGTAGAAGCCTTTACCTTTAAACTTTTCCCCCATACCTCTCTTCTCACGGAGAAGGCATCTATAGTTGAAAATGGCATTTCTGAAAGCAGATGAGCATTGTTCGGATTACTTGTACGCCACAGGATGTAACATAAACGTAAGATAGATACATTTACACACAGCTATTTCTACCTTTTTCTAAGCAACGTACTTTTCCTGTGACATTGTTGTGAAAATCTAGACACTGGCAGATAATTAAACTGTAATGGATCATTCAATGCTTTTGATAACACAGAATTGAACTGAAACTGAATACATCGTAGCATAAAGGAAGAGAGCGAACAGAAACAGACAAACAGCGGAGGCAGTTGAAGACACCGGCGGTGAAAAATGCATTAATAATGACGAAGTACACAATCTGAGGTCATAAATTAAACCGCAGTTAGTCAAACAAATGCAATAATTATGACATCGCAATGAAGACAAAGACAAAGAAAATGTGGCATCTGTGCTGGTATGTGCTCAAATTCTCCCACGTGCACATTTGGGTTGGTGTGTTCCTGTCAGCGTGCACTCAGGAAGATCTTAGGCAGAGCGTTGCCTGTGGTGCATCTTATCTAATTTAACATGGAGGACACACAGCCTCTCACCCCCTTTGCTCCTTTCCTCCTCGGCCCTTTGAACTCAAGCCGCTGCTCGAGATGTATTCTGACTGAGCACAGCGTGTCCTGGGAGGAGGTCAGAGGGCAGCCCAAATAGTCTGGTGTCATGGCAACTTGATGCCATCAACCAAAAATTTGGAGTGACGGATGGAAGTGCTGAAAGGTTGAGCCAGTTTACCGAGGATGAAGACAAATTGGGTCCATTTCAGTTAAAACCAAATAATAGGAGAGCTTCACTCTGAGCAAAACCAGCGCAGTAACCTCAATAAAACTGACATGTAGGCACTAATAAGTACACAAATTAACTTTTAAATACTTTTTTTCATGTTTTATTTTACAGGCAAACCAATGGACAGTCAAATGTCGGCCTTTTGATTGATAATATTTGATAGGTAGGCTGGGGGGAAGCTGAAAAAGAATCAGTTTATATGACATGGGACTGGTCTTTGCACAATGAACCTAACTAACCTGGGAGAGTAAAAACAAGCTAGGTGCCATAAAGGAAGTTTAACGAAAAAAGCGAGAGTTTCTGCTAGTTTCAGTAAGCTACAGTTAAGAGTTGTTATGACAATTATGATTCCAATTAAATTCACTGATGTATGAAATAATATCATCTATGTAGCCCTCATAATATGCCGCTGTTGGCAGCACTGTTGCCTTGCAGCAACAAGGTCCTGGGTTGAAATCCTGGCTCTGCATGGAGTTTGCATGTTCTCCATGTGCATGCGTGGGTGCTCTGGCTTCCTCGCACAGTCCAATAACACGATTGTTAGGGGAAATGATCTCCCTAAATTGCCCTTAGGTATGAGGTTGTGTGTCTCAGTGGTGTCCAGGGTGTACCTTGCCTAGTCTCTCCATGGCCCTGCACAGATAAGCAGGTATAAACAATGGAGGGATCTATCGCTTATGTAGCCCAACATTTTTGAATCACAACTTAAATCCATATACACACCCAGTATTTTTGATCGTCTTAAGCTTTTGTGTTTTAGTTTTTTGTAAATTTTTAAAAATTTGTAGAAATATTTAGATACATTAATTTGCCTCTTTTAGCCCAAGACTGATTTTTTCAACCATGGTTTTCAACCAAACTGGTTTTCAAAATAAAATAAAATAACCCACACAGTTACAGCCACAAATGTCACCTTGATTCATATAGCTCAGCACAATTACCACTAAAATGAACTCGTTTCATTTTCTTGCACTAATGACTAAGTACATTTGAGCCAACCTGAGAAATGAAGTGCAGTCTTAATTGTGTCGCATGCCCGTGGTGGCTCTAGACTGCCTGTGTTTTCATCTCACTGCTAAAGTGTTGGATCAATACAGAATCCAGGTTCCTTTGTATGTCATTAGCTTGCTTGATGCCTGAGCTGAGACCTCTTAAAAGCCATTGTGTTTGCAGCCTCTTGTGATTGCAAGTGTGCCTCTCTGATGTGATTGTGTGTGCATGACCTACATGTATGCCGGGTTTGTTAATTCCTTTTTTTTTTTTCTCTTTACGTATCTGTGTCGGTTCACGTGCGAGGCTAGCAAGAGAGTTGCATGTGCTGCATCTGAAAGCTTTTGTGTGCGTGGTATGTGTCCTAATGTCTGCTCAATGCGGCAGAGGGTGGAGTGGCGGATCAATAGAAAACAAATGAATTCAGATCAATATTAAGCAGGAGAGTGAAGGAAAGGAGAGATTGAAAGCAAGTGAGAGGGGTGATGCACCAAAGAGGCGCACGAGTAGGAGGAGGAGGAGGAGGAGGAGGGGTGTTGGCGGGTTGGTTGGACGCGGTGATGTGTTACCAGGGGCTCAGCGATTAACTGTACACATGGGGTAGGGGGGGGGGGGGGGTACTAATTTCTAAAGCCAAAACCTCAGCGGTTTGAGGTCACTGCCAGGTAAAATGGATGGTTAAGTGAGGCACGGAGAAAACACAGAGGGACTACAGCAGCAGTGTACTTGAGACAAAGGGGCATTGCTGCATTATTGATGCTGGTCTTTAGTGGAGCGTGGATGTGAAGGACAGCAATTAGTGCTGTTTTTAAACAAGTTTAGAATTAAGCACTTCATTAGGATCTTTTTAAAGTTAAATGAAGCATATTTTCCAATGATTTTATATCTGATTGCAGTTTATTGTATACTGTTTTAGTTATTTTATGTATAACGTGTGGGGAAAAAGAAACCCTTTCTAAACTTTATTTCTACAGAGCAATAACAGATTAGTGTTTAAATGTTGATTTCTCTAGTCAGACTTAGCCTGTTCAGAACTACAGAGGTCACGGCTACAAAAAAACCACAATCATCTCAAATCTCAAAAACAATCATAAGGTCATTAAAAATTTTCTGGGTCTAAAAACAAACATTCCGTACTCTCCCTGGTATCACCCAGATATCTAATTCTCATCATATGATTACCTTGAGTATTTAAAAAAAATGTATATATATATATTCAGTTTGCTCATTGTAGCTCTTAATGCTATTTGTTTTATATTTACTTGATATTTTCATCCAAAATCTTAAAAGTATATTTGAAATAGACATAATAATAATTCTCAATTTGTTCTTTATGGAATAACAGAAATAAGTGCAACTAGAAAAAAATGTCAAAACCATAAAATATGTCTTTATTCAAAGTGAGGGAAAAGTAAAAAGGGTTATTTCAGCCGCAGATGGGCTAGGGCAACAACTATGCTACTCTATTCTTTATAAAGCTATAGAAAATTCTGCTACTTCCTTTGGCATCTCATTAAAGTGATTTTAAACCTTATGAACTGAGTGGTTGAACATTTTAGTGGTTTTGAAAATATAACTTTTAACATTTTCCATACATGAACAACAAACCCATACCTACTGGCTAATGCACTCTGATAGCTATTTCAAGCTACGGAAAACTTAATTCTTAATTGATATTAGCAGAAACTGCAGGATATTTGCACATCTAGACAATGTCCAGTCTTAAAAAAAGAAATACTTCTCAGGTAAATCCTTCAATATTTGGCTGCTCGGTAAGAGAGGTGCTACACTTTGGTTTACTTAATAATTTTCTACCATGCCAGATTCATGTCATTTATATGAGTTTAGAGCAAGACCTCAATTTTCAGGGATTATTTAAATAAAAAAAAACATATCAGAGAAAAGAAAGCAGCTTTGAGAAAGAAAACACCAACACAAATTCTATATTGCTAAAAAGGTTTTAGTACCAATAGTTCTGTTTCAAAGAAACAGCAACATTAGGGTTGTCTTTTCTTTACCATGTATGAACTCAGCTTGTAAATTTAATGGAAAATTGGACTGTTGGCCCTAAAGTTGGCCTTTTCTTTTAATTAAGTTTTTTTTGCTGATATGAACTGATATGTTTGGAAGAAACTGATCTATATAATTTGAAGAATATGTACATTTTGACAAGCATAAATCCCACTGCCATAATCATTTCATGAAAAGAGGCCAAAAAGCAACAACATGCAAACATAAATCTGGGATTTTTTGCCATTCTTGCGACTAAATCAGATAAAACAGTTATGTTTGTTACTGTTAAATAAATTTAACAAACGCTGCTGCAAAAAAAAAAAAATTAAAGTTTTTGCTTTCATAGTGTGACCATGAAATAGCAAATGAGTTTTCTGGGTTTTGTGCATCAGCTCATCTTCTAGGTGCAAAATCAAAGCTTCAAGAGTCATTTGGGAGTCGGGCCTCAACGTGACTTTCAAGCGATTGTGGCGAAAACAAACACAGGGGAGCTGAGTGCCGTGAACAAGTACTCTCTACCTCGAGTTCAAGGTTCTCTCAACCCTGAGAAGAATTACAATGAGTATTTTAACTGTTTTTAATGCTCTTGAGGTGGATGTGCCTGAATTCATATATTTAATAATATTTAGTGATATATCATACTAATACATAAAAGAACGGAACAAATTATATTCAATTATAAACCATTAAAAATAATTAATAATTATTTCATTATTATAATAACTTTTTTATCTATAAAAGGAAAACTTGTCATTAAAAGAAGTTGTTAGCTTATACTGTAACTCCAGTCAATACATTTTCAAATGCACATATTAATGTATCCATTACTATTTAATGCCTGATAAAACAATATAAATTAAAGAGAAATTATGAAATAAACAGCAATTAAAACATGTAATTCTAATAATCTGTGACTTGTAGCATTTTGGGCAGTGTTGTGTGTCTGTTGCTGTGAGACTCTGCCAAACTGGCTAAATATTACATTAGCATGTAAAATGCTAGTTCATAACACTTGGAATATATTAGCCAATGATTGCACGCCAACCAGTAAATTGCGATGTAAATATTGCACACACTGATATACTCAGGACGATATATTTGTGATATATTGTGCAGCCTTAATTTATAAATAGAAATTTACAATCAAATTGCAGCTTGTTAACTCTTATATGATTATATATGACATAATAAAATCAATATCATGCATATCAAACTGTAGCAAGGCATGCTGTATTACTAAGATGGGAGACAGCTGCTCCGCCCACTCAAATTCAACGGCTGTCAGGCATCATGTCTTGAAAAGATTCATTGTTTTAACCTGAATCGCATGTCAGGTATCTGAATAATATGTCAGGAAAAAGACCTGGGGTCCTTTTCCTGACATATTATTCAGATTTCCAACTCAGTGAAGTGGCTTCTGCTTTATAACCTGATCTGTCTTGTATGGTTTTGGCTATGTGCTTATCAATGGTGTTCATGGGACCACATTGGCATGTCCAGCTCAGTAGTGGTTGACAACAGTTGGATGAAATGTTCTGACTTTCCTAAATGTGGAACTGTATCAAGCAAATATGTAGATCTTTCAATATTATTTTATTTTTTACTTTCTCTACTGTCTTTTTAGTTGTTTTTAGGTATTTTTATACACGTGTTCTTTTTTTGTGCTCTTGATTAAAAATTCTTATATAGTCAAACAAATAAAAGCAAACATAATTAAGATCAAATGAAGAATAATAGACATTTTGGATGTAGCCATGACAGCACTACAAAATGTGGAGTTTTGCCCATCTTATTTTCAGCAGGAGATCAGCTGTTACAGCTTCATCTAAATCATCAGAAAACAGTATTTTGCAGCATCCAATGGAGCCAGGAGGCACCTCACAGTCTATCTATATGACTTGCATGAAGAATAATGTCCGGGCCAGAAAGCTCAGCAGTCCTTCAACCGCGTCACTGTCACTCATATCGCCAGTGCTGAACTTATTGTTTTTACCTCTGGCAATCTCACTCAGAAAATAAGCTGACAGACGGAGGCCATGGACAGAAACAAGATTAACTGAGACAACATGTGAGAGGAGCTGAAGATGAAAATAACTTCTATACACTACTAGTCATTGACTTGGACACATCTTAGAGTGGTTAGTCTGTGTTGGTGTTAGTCTACTACCTCTGGGAACTCCTTCAAGGCTTTTGGAAAACCATTTCAGGTGACTAACCTCATGCAGCTCACCGAGTGAATGTCCATAGAGTGATGAGAATATGAAAGATGTTATTACTTATAACACCATATGCTTTTGCTTCATAGTTTTGAGGTCTCCACTATGCAACTGCAATGTAGAAATAACATCAACTCCAACCAGTCTGCTGAACAACACCAGACAAAAATCATGGTGAGGCCCACCGCCATGTCTCACTGATTTATTTTTTATTTTTTCGCTGTCTCTGCTTTTAAATCTGACACCGCCCCCCCACCCCACCCGTCTGTCTCTTTTTTTCTCTGTCTCATTGTTTGTCTCTCTCTGTCCCCTTGAGCTGTGTTCTGTGTGTTCTCTCTCTGCTTCTCTCCATCTCCCTGCCTCTAATGTGCTTTGGCGTGTGTTACCCACGGGTGCGCCTGAGTGCTGCCGCCACCGCCGTCCTAAAGCCGGGTCAGCGGGGCAGCTAAAGCGGCACGATGCTGTCTGTGACATCAGCAGTCACTTCTATTAGTCACGTCTCACCTCCCCTCGCTGTCTGGGCTTTAGTGGCAAACACATACAAACAAAAACGGTCAGGGAAATGGTATCTAATGAGTCCAAAATGCTGAGTCTGACTTAATTCAACCAGTTTTGCTGTTTAACACATACCACATATATGTTGTGTATTTAAAGTAAATTAGATGACCTATTTCAATTAAAAGACTTTGCAATACCTGAACTAGGCATGGGATCCTACTGATAACGAGGATAACGAGGAGTATAAACGCCACAGCTTTGGGCTATTAGAAAAATAATTGAAAACTAAAATGTATGTATAACATCATTAAATGCTAATTATGCAGAATTAACTGGAGTTTCAAAGCAGTGTTGCCTGAATAAAAGTGATGGTTGGAGCTCCTTTAGGTTTGAGAAAATATCCAAACAGTCATATTAATTTTTCTTGTGTAGTAGCTACTTTTAAGCCAGCTGGCTGGCAGTACTCAGGTGGGGGAGCCCTGTCCAGCTGATTGCTGCAGCCAGAGAAAACTGACTCCGGCACTTTCTCTGGCATGTAATTGAAGGCAAGTTTGAACAAAATATAAACTTAGAGAAAAATATGTCTTTAAAAAGGTACTATGGAGCTATAACGAAGGTAAAGATTTGGAAAAACGATAATGAGGAATTAGCAAGTTCTTGTTCACAAGGTAAATCAAAAATATGTAAAATAAATAAATAAATCAGGTGGTAAACATGTATGAAAGTAAGGTTTGCTTATTGTTGTCTATGACAAATGACCTGTTCTAAATTAATATATATTTTTCGATTTACAGTCAGTGTCTTTTGCAGTTTATACCGTCTTTTTTTCTTTGTTTTGATTAAAAATAATAAGTGCTGTCATTTAAAATGGTGTAGATGGTAATAAGCAATAAGTTTAATGCTTCTTTCTACGCTTGTAATCTACCATTTCTGTAATTATTGAACATTATTTCAGCTTGTGTACAGTTGCTCTCCAAATGATAATGATCTTATCATTTGTTATATCACATGTGAAAAATTATGATTTACGAATGGAGATTTCCAATGACTGTTTTGTTGATGTATGAAAATTCTGTAGATAAGATTATTTATTTTGTCTATGAAATGTGTTGCCCTATCCATAAGATAAAATTTAAACTTTCAGAATTAATTTTCTCATGCTCTGGGCTGTACAGCACAGAGGAACATAATGTCCAGATGTGCTTTTCATACTCTATACATTAACATTCTAATGATGCACATCTGTGTAAAAGAAAGAAAACGTACTTCCAGTGAGTGAGCATGTGTGTGTGGGGATTAGACTGTGTCAAATTGCCTCATCTGCCATCGGCTGGAAACATTTCCATACCTGAGGGTCTGTCTGTCGCGCCTGCTGCCAACCGATGAGGAGCTGAAACTCTGCTAACTCCTCCACTCCGGGAGGACAGAGCTCACTGCAGTGTGTGGGAACACGATGTATAAATCATACATGACCAACTGTATGTAGCAGTACTGCATTAGAAATAAGCAATAAATGTGTTTCTTTTATTCCCCTTATCTCGCAGCATGTCCTTCCAAAAGCACCTGCAGCACTGAGCTCAATACGCCATGCAAAAAGACAGAAAAAAACAACAAAAAACTGTAGCTCAGGGTTGGACAATGACAGAATAACGACGTCTGGTACATAAACACTTGAAGGCATGAATTTTGAAAAGGAAAAAGCAGAGGCGAACCCAACAAGGAGGGTGAGAAAAAACGTGAGGCAAAGTAGGACAACAAAGTAGACAGATTAAAAAAAAAAAAAAAAAAAAGGGACAGCAGACACAGAGACAGACAGCGAGAGGAAGCGGTATCAACAAAAGCTTGGAACCATGAAATGCAAAAGAGAGAAAGAGAGGAGAAAAGGACAGAATTAGAGTGGAGAGAGCAGTGTGCAAGCTAAAATAGGTGGCAGACTCTTGTCAGTGCAGTGACCTAGTCGCAAAGCACTGAGGAATGCTCCCCGTTGACCCGGAGACATTCCTCTGGTCGGACGTTAACCCGTGCCACGCTGCCATTCTGCACTGCTACCATTTCCCTGTTGCTGACCCACAAATAAATCCTTTTTAACCCATCTGGAAGGGCTGCACATTTTTATAATCAACGGCAACAGCTCTGAGTGGGCGCCGAGATATGCATTTGAAAATCCTGCGTGTGACCTGGAGTGTATTTGCTGTAAAAGTGGAGGCAAAGTTCCACAAATCTCAGAGCAAATACCTTCCGCAAAGATTTGAAACATCAGGTGAGCAGCTCGACCTGCTGAATCAACAGGCCCAGCTGCTCGCAGAGGGCTGTGTGCACATGTGTGCGAAGGGGCCGTGCAAAAAAAAAAAAAAAAAAACCGCTGTGGAAAATATCAGGGCAAGAAGGGCTCTATTGTGCGGGAGAGGCAGAATGTAGCTCTTATTCCGCCGCTGCTGGTCTGGGGGCATGGGGTGACATCAGCACAAAGACAGAAATGTAATGTGAGGCATCTCCAAAAACTAGCTTCAAGGCTAAACCACAGGCCTGTCTTTATGCCCACAGTCTCTCACTTTTCAGCAACATCTGATAATCGGGACATGACCACCTGATGACCTTTCCACTTGTTGCTAACCAACATAAGTCATGCCCTACAGTATTATACCGAACGGACTCCGACAGAAACAGAAAGCTTCCCTGTTTGTTGCTTTCAGACCGGGCCATGGTTAGCACATATCTGTTAGGTTAATCATGACAGAATGACTCAGGGCAGAGTAATTGAATTATACTGATGGCGCATTGACATTTCGATCGCGCCGCAGACTAAAACGGCTGACCAAGTGTTCTCGTCTGCTGAGTGCTATCAGGCAGAACTCGGTTTAAAAAACACTTGAATTTGCTGAACTTTAATCAAAGCATCTATTGAGCTGTGATGATAAACATTAAGGCCTATGATTCTATACCCTTTGAAAAAAAAACTATATATCCTTACCTTGCATAAAGCCGGTCCAAAAGTCCACGTCATCTTGTCTTCCATCTGAAATACAAACATATATTATATTATATATGTATTTTACAAATTTATGACAGTGATTTGACTTCTTTTACAATGACTTGCAAAAGAAGTCAAATCACTTGAAGTTTTTCAGATTTTATTACATCACAATCACCAACTTCAATGTATTTATTTGGGATTTTATGTGACAGATCAATTTCAAACAGTGATTTTCCACTTTTGTTTACAAAAAATTGGAGAAACTTGATTAGATACCAAGATATCGTTAAATGTAATCCTTGTGCTTTTCGGGGTCAGCTTGTGTGCACTATAAGGAAGCTGTTCTGTGGAGGTTTGTCAGAGAACATCAGTGAACAAACGGCATCATGAAGACCAAGGATCACAGCTGACAAGTCAGAGATAAAGTCGTGGAGAAGTTTAAAGCAGAGTTAGAATATAAAACAAAATCCCAAGCTTTGAACAGCTCACACACCTCTGCTCAGTCCATCACTTGAGACTGGAAAGGCACAAACGCAAACCTACAAAAGACATGGCCGTCCACCTAAACCGAGGTTGCCCAAGTCTAGTCCTCCAAAGTATCTTCTATCATCCCTTCTCCAACACACCTGAATCGAATGAAGAGCTCGTTCCGGGGCCTCTGCAGAGCTGAACGACATGCTGATGAGGGATTTTGGCCGTTTCCTGGAAGCCCGCTGGTCTGAACTGACAGACAGGGCAAGGAGAGCATTAATCAGAGAAGCAGACAAGACCGATGTGTGACGGACGGCTAGCGCTGCACATCAACACCCCCTCCCTACTGAGAAACACTGTGGTGGCAGCATCATGCCATGGGGAATGCTTTTCCAAAGCCTGGACTGGAAAGCTGGTCAAAGTTGATGTGAGAATGAATAGAGGTAAATAAAGAACAGTCTTTGAGGGAAGCCTGGTAGATGCTTTAAGACTTGAGACTCTTACAAAGACATGGCGGTGGCAGCATCATGCTCGGGAGATGCTTCACTTCAGTATTAAAAGCTGGCCGGCGTTACCGGGAAGATGGGTGGAGCTAAATACAGACGTCCTGAAGGGAAAACTTCAAAAGGCTTCAGACTGGAGCGGAGGTTCACTTTCAAGCAGGACAACGACCCGGAGCATATACAGCCAGAGCTACAATGAAGCGGGCGAAATCAAATTATATTCATGTGTTAGAATGTCCTAGTCAAAGTCCTGGCCTAAATCTGACTGAGAATGTGTAGCAAGAGATGAAAATTTATAATCATAGATACTCTCAGTCCAAACTGCCAAAGCTTAAGGTCTAACAGTGTCTTGATGTCACCAAGGCGGTACTGACCTGCCCCAGAGACTTACAGCTGTACTTGATGCAAAATCTAGTTTGCAGGGGGGATTTACACATTCAGGCAACACTTTTTAGATTTTTTCTTTGTAAAAAAAAAAACGACTTTGTGTTGGTATGTCAGAGAAAAATACAATAAAACGCGACAAAGTTTACCATTCAAAATTCCAAGGGTTTGAATACTTTTTCACAGCACTGCACATTCTGTGACTCTGTAAAACATCAATGTCAAAGCCGAACAGCTTTTTAGCCCAGATCTAACAACAGCATTTACTCATTGCTCTATTTTCGTTACCTGCAGCACTTTCCAGCCCCCCCCCCCCTCCTTATTGAGCTATAAGGACACAAACTGCGCAGCACAAAGTCAGACCTGCTGCACACAATCGCAGCTTGCAGGGGAATTCCTGAGGTCGGCTCAATCTGTTAATGTATGCTGCGGTTGGATGTCATTAATTATGAATGAGAAACACACTAGACTCATAGAAAGCTGGTATAGAAAGACGGGCGCGAACGTCGACGGCAATATCTCGGAAATCTGCAGAATACCCTGGGAAACAAAGGTTACGTAATATAAGACGCATACATGCAGATTCATTCTATAAAAGGCAAGGCAATGATTTTATATAATAATAATAATAATGATGATGAATACAGGAGCAATTAAAAGCTTAAACAGGAACAGTAGAGCGAGTTCTTCAGCCTTTCTTTTTTGTACGGATGAAGCAGTATCGTGTTGAGGTTTCTTCCCCTTTAAGTTCCAGGTATTCAAGAGTGTGTTGACCCTTTCAGCGAGTTCATACCATAAGCAGACCCATATAGCTTCTCCTCCAGAGGCTCAGATCACGAGCCTGCTGAGCTGCCGCCTTGGTTATGTAAGATTACATAACACCGGGCCTGTCTGAGTAACATTTCATAACCCTCGGGTCCCACTATACGGTTCCAAGCATTAGGCTCCCTCAGGAGCGCAATCAAAAGAGCTGAGAAATGGAACCGATGATCTGAGGTTCAAGAACAAATAAAAGAATTTGGGGGAAAGATTTATCGGTCTGAACCTCTTTTCGGCTTTGCTGACACGAGCAGATGTTTGGCTTCGGCCAAATGTTGGTCGCAGAAACTTTTTCCCCTCGTTTTATTTGAGAGGATTTGTGGAGGTCAGGAGAAGGCTGACCTAGGGATGCTATTAAACAAAAGCTCCCCCCCCCCCCCCCCCATGGCTTATCACAGATTGAAGTGCTGCTGTCTGCCCACAAAGGTCATATCATTGTGTATTAATTAAATGAGTGCATATGAATTGAATCTGCTCACACTGAGATGCTGGCGATCATTATTTAAGTGGGCCAGTAACTGTTATCTAACGGTCTTGGCAACACGAGGAGCCTCGTTTTCATCTTCTCCAAAGACAAAAAAAAAAAAAAAATGACTCGACTGCTTTTAATCCAAAACTACAGGCTTGTTTGATTTGAGCTATCACTCTAGCTATAGTTTTAAAGCCAAAGCGTAATCGGGAAAACACAGACGATGCGTTCACGATATAAAGCGCATTGACCACGAGGACAGCACGTGCACGTCCTCCCCCTGAGAACAACGATAAGGAACAGTTGTGGAGTTAGAAAACATCCCTGCGCGGAGATTACACCTGGTTCGGTAAATAAAAAGCAGAGGCAGAGCACAGAGACGTGCGATGGAGGAGAAGAAAAAACAAAGGGACAGAGATGCCTTTAGGTTCCTGAGACCGTCTGCAGCGCGGGTTGAAATTATAGACATGTTTGACATTAACTATGTAGAATATATTGCAAAAAAGATCAATTATATTATATTTACAGTCTGTGACTCTGTGCCGCACCGCATTATCACGACTTTTTAAATGCATATTTACGCTTAAATGCATAAAAGCTTTCAATTAAAATGGACTCCCTGAAACACAATGTGTAATAGAAATATTATATCTGGCTTTTAACCTGGAATAAATCTATCATAAATGTGTACGTTAATGGCGACTCCTCTCCGCAGGCACATGGATCGATTGAGGATAACTGGATGAATAGATGGGCACGTTTGGGGGAAAGACTCCCACCGGAAACACTGGTATTGGATAAGTGAAGAAACTCTGCGTTAACTATTTAAAAGACCCAGATCCAACACCCAGCGTGTCTTTTCGATGCATTTCATTAATAACGGCACAGCTCTAAATCCTGAAACATGAAGGACGGTGCCGTGAATCCACGCATGCGCCAGAGGGAGGGACCCTCTGACACGGCCGGCTCCATTAACTCCAAATCACACCGCAGCATATTAACACACATGCACAGACACAAAAATACACACGACTGATACAAATGAATGTACCCCTAATCCTTCGCAAGCTAGCCTCCCGTTCACAGCCCCCCCCCCTCCGAAACTGGGGTGTATTCAGCAAATCCCGTCGCACGGCCCTCTTCTGAATGTGAGCAGAGGTAATCTTTGAAGGAGGGGCGAAGGGAACAAGCGAAAACTCAAGATACAGAAGGGGCTGAAGGAGGGGAAAGAGAGAGAGAGACAGTGAAAAGGAGGCGAGAGCCGGAGCATGAGATGGGATAGATGGATGGGATGATGGTGGTGGTGGTGGGGGTGGGGGGGATTAACTGCCTTTTAAAACGAAAAACCGGGAGAGTTTGAAATGAGGAAAGTGAAAGGCATAAAGTCCTTACGAATGGGAGGGAAAAGGACAGGTACATGCTGTATACTTACGAATGAATGAGAGGAAAGACCGAAGAAGTGATGAACAAAAATCAGAGGCGACCAGAGAGTGCAAGTCTGAGTTTGACGAAAAGTCCGGTCTCTTCTAATTCAGGAGTTTTTCACCCCCCCCCTTTTTTCTCCATGATTTTACCAATTCCTATCCGTCCGTCCCTCCTTCCTGAGTCTACCCCCCCCCTCCCACCATGATCCTCTTTTTCCTCTCTTCCTCCTCCTGTTTTTCTTACCAGTATTGATACGGGTTCTCTCTTTCCCTGCCCTTCATTCTTTCTACCTCAGACCATGCTCTCCAGTTCCCCCTCTTTTTCTTTTTTCCCTCTGTCTCCTTCACATGTCCACACATCAGACACGATCTTCCTTTCTTCAACTCCCAGCTTCCGCTTTTTCAATGCACACACGACTTTAAAAAAAGAAGCGATTACTGCACGGAGGCTGATTTCCGCGTTCCGAAACATGAAATGAAAAAAATTAAAAAAATTACTGTAGAAGAGGAGGCAAAAAAAGAAAAAATGTTGACAGGGTAGGACAAGCGGGTTTGTGGCATGCAGTCTAATGCGGGGACAATCCACGGCCTACATTTTTCCACGGGCGCCACACATAGTAAGAGTGCAGCGTCTGAGAGGTGGTGCCTCCGTACATGAAGGGATAACTGAAAGGAAATCGTGGCATGCGGAAAGAAAAGTAAAAGGAAGAGAAGGGAAAGGAAGAAGAAAAAAAAAAAAACCTGAGCGGACTGCAGTTGGTCTCCAGTGAAAGTGGATAGTAAGGGCGCGTGAGGGAAATGAGTGGGAAGGAGTCCGGGGCGTGTGCATGTGTGAAGAGGTGGGAGGGGAGAGAAAGGAGAGCCAGAGAGAAAGGAGAGAGACTGGAGGTTAATGGAGAAATATCCAAGAGGGAGGGATAGAGGAGGAGTGTGTCAGTCTGGAGAGGACAGAGAAACAGGGGGAGCAGGAGTACAAATATATATATATATATATATATATATATATATATATATATATATATATGTGCGCTTTTCTTTGTACCCTTTAAACTCACATCTTCTCTTCTCCTCTGTGAAGAAGATAAGGAGGAAGAAAGAGGAGGATAAGGAGGCTGAGTGGGCTTCGTTTATCCACAGTCCCCCTACCATTCCTTTTCCTGCTTTCCTTTCTGCTCCGGCTCGCCTCTATTCACCCTGTTTTCTGCACGTGCACTTGAACTCTAAATCCTGTCTGCTTGCCCCTCCCCTCTCTCCCTCTCTCTAACTGCGCATCTGTGCGTCTCTGCCTCGCTCTCCCTACCTCAGTCCTCGGCAGAGGCTTGAAATAGTGCTAGCAGGCAGGAGAGGGCGAGGGGGACAAAAAGGGGAGAGAGATGTTGAGCTGAGAGGGGGGGGAGGGGAAGAAGCTTAGACGGGCTGACATACGGAGAGCCGCCGTGTGTGTGCGTGTGTGTGTGCGTTTATACTAGTATAGTATATTAGTACACATATTCATATAATATTTGATTTAAACGCAGTTATTTGCATCCTGATGGCAACAACACACTAGCTTTTATAATAATAATTAATCACATTGTCAGGATAAAGACATGTTTAAAACACCCTTTTTTGCAGGTAATAATGTCTGTTTAGACTATTGAACACTAAGTTAAAGATTTGCCTGAAAAATATGTCGTATTTAATTCTTTACGCTGTGTTTTTTTCTTTTTGTTTGCAAATATAACTGTTCCCTCGCTTATTCAGAAAGTGAGAAAAAAAATCCTTAGGCTAGTATGTACGGGACCCTCGTGTGATAACCTGGAAAACGCCGTGGTTTCGTTGTATTACGGTACTTCTACAATGAAATTGCGACCAAAAATGTTTAATATGATCCGACCGCTACAATCTCAAACAGAAAGCTAACAATTAATTACACCGTAAGTTAATATGTGGACTATCACTGTTTGATTAACAATGTTGGCAAAAATATCTACAGTGTTATTTTGATCTTTATACATGTACAGTTAAAAAGGGAGAAATAGGCGCCTGCTAAATGCTGTAGTAATTTTCAAAATAAAAACATGGATTGTACAGAATATTTTAGCTTTAATGTTTTTATCATCACCTTAATGAGAGTAATGGGTGGCGCGCTTTATGTTTTAAGACGAGGACTAGGTGTTGTGTTTCATGGGATTATTTTGAATTTGTCTTACTTGCAAGTGAGGCTGAGGTCTAGCGGCCATCTTTCAGCCAGCTCGCTAGCAGTGCACAGCAACAGGTGGGGAGTGAGGGTGGAGGTGGGGGCAACAATACATCTGAATCTCTTCACGCATACGAAGAAACAATCCCAAGGCATGTTTTCTCTGGGATCTCACAGAATAGGCTATAAGCCATGTTTTTTATGATTTTTAACAATTTTGCGGCACTAGTGGCCTTTATGGGCAGCAGTCATGCAAAGGATGGGCAGAGAGAGAGAGAGAGAGAGAGAGAGAGAGAGAGAGAGAGAGAGAGAGAAAGAGAGAGAGAGAAGGCGGGAAGACGAGCAGCAAAGGTCCCGAGGTCAGGAGTCGAACCCGGGATGGCTGCGCCCCGAAACTTCTAAAAACCTTGTTTTACCTTCACACTGAAAGCCTAGATTAAATTACTGCTTTAGTCATTTTGTGTCATCATGTCAGATCTTTTACCGTGTTAATTTTTACCAAAGAATACTATTTTCTTCATATCTAGAACTATCAGCATCAGTCAGATTCGTAGTCCGTATGGCGGAGAGGACGTCCGTGCAGAGGATAGTGAGGGGAGCTGAGACGTTCATTGCAGTGTGTCCAGGTTCTGTTACCTCGTAGGTCCACATCCTCCGCTCCTGTACGTGGCCAGACCGCCTCCCTGAGTCCGTGAAAAGCAACGCCTACTACATCCGCCGTTACTCCGTCTAGCTCCACTCCAAAGGTCCTTGGAGCCCGAGGAGAGCATGTGTATTTATTTATCAAGCAGAAGGCAAATCTATTTGAAGATCACCACGTTTTAAATTAAATGTTGAAATGACATATTCGCTTCTTTATTTGGTGCAAAAAGAGAGGTTTGCATCCGATATTTAAAGAAAACAGTGAACTTTATTGTGAATATTTAAGACATGTATTTTGTGGTTAACGATCTCTATTTACACAATTTAACTTCTTTTTCCTGTTTGCTACGATTGCCGTAGTGGAGCTTGACCCGTCTGGAGCCAGACGGAGCAGAAAATCGGACTTGTTCCGTATTTTGACGGTGAACGGTGACGGTTCGGGGTGGTCACGAAGAAGGCGGAACCGTACGCATTAATTAAAATAACAGCGTAGGATGTTAGAGTTTCTGCAGGAACATGGCTCTGAGCATTGTCAGACACTCCTCCCACGCTCTCCGTGAACTTTCTGGATTACTTCGATAAACTAAACGGTACCAGAACATCAGAAGCAGAACCACTAGACTGTTACGCAGCTTTCTACCTCCAGCTGCTAAAATGCGTAACTGCTGTTTAGGTTATGCTCTAAATATTGTTCCAGTGATTTAATGTTTAATATTTTTTTATTGTATCCATTTATTTGTTTTTTTACAATAATCTCTTGAAAGATCCCAGAGAAACATCTCGTTTGGTGTTACATTATTTGCTTTAGAATAAGAAAAGACAATAATGTGACTGGACTTGATTAACTTCATCTTTAATTTCTGTTTTTTAGTTTAATGTTCTTCTTTTTGTGGGCCGACTGAGCCTCAGTGAGTACAGAAATCATCATCTTGCAATGAACGGTTGTGGGTTGGATTCCACATTTCCCCGGTCACATGTTAATGTGCCCAGGGGCAAGGCACCTAACCCCAAGTTAGCTACCAATCAAGAATTGGGTATGTAGCACATTTTACACGTGAAGCAACACAAAATGTTTTCCACTCAAAGTTTAATCAAAGCCACAGTTATGAATTTGAAGTTAGTTATGAAGATACTGCTTTTCAATTTAACATGGATGGATATGAAATCTACACTGAGGTAAATAATTGTCCTCTATTTCGTTTATTTTGCTATTTTCAAAGTCTAAAAAAGTCCCTGCAGCAGCGATAAAAGCAAAAATAAGCACTTTTATGAGACCTAAAACTTACATAATACATCTCTATTCTGTTAGTATTCTTCAATCGAGGAATCAGTTGTGTGCTGTTACACAAAATCCTGACAACTACAAGATTGTTCAAAACTGAAACAACTTGCACAAACTTTTCTAAGAAATCAGAAAATAAGGCCAAACATGTATTAGGAAGCTGTAAGCCCAAATAAAATCCCACAGGAAAAACTGTCATTCTTTCCATGTTATTGTTGTTGGATGAAGGTGGTATCTGAGCAACTTCGAGAGCTAAATGTTTCAGAAAGTTGTATTTTGAGAACGAAATGCACCTAATCCTCAAAGAAGGAACTTTCTCTGCTTGTTCTGTGTACATTTACGTCCTAAAATGTAAAAAGACAAACTGTCAGCCCTTTGTTTTCTTCTTGTCGATGTTTCTGGCAGAGAGTAAGCGCGGCCTGAACGCCCCTTTCTGTGCCGTCGTCGGACTGGCACAGAAAGGGGCCGTTTGAGGCTGAACAGCAGGTCAGAGCCGATCGAGCTGAAAACGCTCTAGCTGCATTTCAGATCTTATCAAGTTTGTACGGCTACCATATTATGATATTGATATGGTAAAATTAACATTAACGCTTCTGTGTCCCATAATCAAAACCTTCAGAAGCTATCGGTTGCAAAAAACGTAAGCCTTGACGCTTCGTTTTTTTGCAGCTACAAAAAAGAAAAAAGAAGCTATTAAAAACCTGTTCCAGCACATAGAGGGACAGAATAGGATAAAAGTCCTCGATCCTGGCGTCTAGTTATTACAAAAATTTGACATTTTTATCGAGTATTTACCCCGTTTAGATACCAAGCTTTAAATCCACAGCATGTTTTAAACCCTAAGTTATCCTGTTACATTTATTAATTGAATTTAATTCAATTTTATTTATATAGCGCCAATTCATGAAATATGTCATCTCAAGGCACTTTACAAAGTCAAATTCAATCAGATTATACAGATTGGTCAAAAATCTCCTATATAAGGGAAATTATTACAGGAAGGGAGCAGTCAACTATAAATATACTTTAGATTATTCTATCATAGCTCTTGATATTGTAAATGCTAAATTAGAACACGTCCAAATTGTTCTTGTTTTATTATTGTAGCTATTTTAAAGAATATTTGACTTATAAACACTTTTCAGGTTGCAACTGGTCTTTTAAATTTTACTTTCTTGCCAGTTTTAGACAGTCTTAGGATTTAAATAATGCCTGATTTTGATTTGTGAATGTTGCACTTACATTATCATCGTTTCTGTTGTTTGTATTGAATGTCAAAGGGAAGTCTGTGACACTTTTCAAAGGACAAAAAAAAAAAATAGACTTTTAGCAAACCTTGGCACGTTTACTTAACTGTTTATTAATGTGCTTTGTCCAAGTTAAAAACATTAAAAGTAAACTACACTAAGATTATTAGCTTATTTATAATATAACATTATAAAATAAAAATTTTTAGGTAAAAATAATTTACGTGTGTTTCATATCACTGAATAAAATTATTAAAAAAATAAGAATTTGACAGGCTTTGTAGCTACGTTAGTCTAATCATAGAAACACTACTTGTAAATATGAACTGGCATTTTCAATTAATCTTCAATGTTATGCATTCATTCACAAAAATGGGATAACGATTTACAGGCAACACACACTACAAAATGCACTAGATTTTAATCGCACATTATTGTAATTTAAGCACACTTACACGGTGAGCAGCACAGCTTTGAACAGAATGTGAGTTGTTGTTCCTTATCCAACTTTTTGCTCTCTCTCTTTTTCTTCATAGTAGGTACACCTGGTCTGGCGTTCTGTTAACTTTGACATCATCCAGAAAAGACGGCTCACCCGTTACTACCATCTAATGTAGAACAGATTACTAGATCAATGTGTGCTTCTGTGCTTTTTTGTCTCTCTTGTTGTGTCTCTGCTCTGTCTTCTGTAACCCCAGTCGGTCGAGGCAGATGACCGTTCATACTGAGCCCGGTTCTGCCGGAGGTTTTTTTTTCCCGTTAATGGGTGGTTTTTCTTCCCACTGTCGCTTCATGCTTGCTCAGTATGAGGGATTGCAGCAAAACCATGTACAATGCAGACGACTCTCCCTGTGGCTCTACGGTTCCCCAGGAGTGAATGCTGCTTGTCAAGACTTTGATGCAATCAACTGGTTTCCTTATATAGGACATTTTGACCAATCTGTATAATCTGACCCAATCTGTATAATATGATTGAACTTGATTTTGTAAAGTGCCTTGAGATGACATGTTTCATGATTTGGCGCTATATAAATAAAATTGAATTGAATTGAATTGAATTGAATTGAATTGAATTTTTGTTATTCATCTCAAGTCTGCTCAAGCATCCCTGTATACCCAGACTAAGCATATTTCTGCCATTTGCAACTAAAAACCTAAACGTACACAAGCCGTATTGCTCGCTGCTGTAGTTTAAACTCAAAGCAGGTGCTTTCATATTTTTGGAAGCACTGATAAAGACTGACATTTTTTAAATGGTCGCTTAGTATTATTTAAAAATGTAAAAAAAAAAAAAAAAAACATGTCGACGCTGTGATGGGTCCATGGATGATCGAATAAAGGGGCGCCGTAATACAACGACTTAAACCTCAAGATAGTTTGAGGACTGAGAAATAAATAAAAAGGCGAGGGAAAAGACAGAAAATAGAAGTGGTTGCAAACAAAAAGAGCTAAAACCTATTGACTTGGTCCGTTGGGGTAGAGAACACTGTAATTTGTCATGCCACTTGAATTACGTATGACATTTGTAATGACAAAACCCCAAGAGCACTTAGTGTTTATTTCTTTGTTTTCGAAGGGTAGTATTCAGCCTTGCAAAGGGAGGCCTGGGATTAAACCTCAGTCTGAAAAGATGGCTACTGATCAAACCAAACCAAGCCCAATGATACAAGAATAATATTCTTTAAAAAAATTATACATCCATATTATCCTTTAAAAATCGAAATAATTCACAGTAAATTGTATTTTCCATGAAGGAAACATACTAACTATGAAGTTTTTAACCCTTTAAGTTGGCGCAGCTCACGTTGACATGTAAATACGACACAGCAAGTGTATTTCCAGGTGGAATTAGTTACTGTTAGATCAATTACTAAATAATTACTAACCTTATGGTGTTGTCTCCCTCAACCAAACGACTTCTCCTCTGTTGCCGTCTGCACCGCAGTCCTCAAAAGAGGTTTTGAATCCGTTGGGGGAAAAGAAAAAAAAAAGAGAAGAGAAATGAGAAAAAAAGAATGTCACAACACTACCCTCTGCTGGGATACAACCACTATTACTTCATATTCTTTGCATGTAACAGCTTGTTTAAAACGTCATTTTATCAGTTTGACAAAATAACAAATGTATACATAAAAACAAATAACCCGTTACCTTCTTACGGTTTTAAAAGAGAGGTTAAGTGGCAAATTAAAGCCTCCAGGTAAGCTCAAAGCACTCAAGGTGTCATCCATTTCTCATGCGGACAGTCTTCCTCCATCCCTCATCATCAGCATCCTTCCTTCTGATGCTCCGCCGCGTTAGCTTCGACTAAGCGGGGATACTTCCAACCGAGGGAGCCCGAGTAGCGGCTTTAAAAGTATATTTAAAAAAAGCATGATACTTGATATAAAATAATAATAATTTAGAGAGCGTATGTAGATAAAAGCTCCTAGGCGCGATGTGTTGCACTGCCTGCCCACAGCTGGGCTACATGCCGTTTAGCTAGGCTAAGTTTAGCTGCTGTTAGCAAGACAACCGTTACCAACGGCTGCGGCACGCGCCACCAGACCAGTCGCGACAGCTCCCTCGCGCCAATATCGTTTTATTAGCTTACGTTTGTCTCCATTTTTTTTTCAGATGCCCAGTGTGACGGTGAAAGATGTCAACCAGCAGGATTTCGTCAAGGCGTTGTCAGCTTTTCTTAAAAAGTGAGTAAAAACCAAACGTGAAGCCAGACTTTCAGTGTTACTCACTGGCTGTCAATCACCCTTTCTAATGGATGCTGCTAATCCCCGATGACAGTTTTGTGTTCACGGTGGAACGTAGATGTTTCCTTTTTAGTAAAAATATTTTTTAATTGTAATATTATGTAGACAAAAGATATTTATAATATTATTATTTTTATTATTATTATTTATAATATTATTATTAATAATAATAATAAGTATTATTATTGTTAGTAGTTGTAGTAGTGGTAGTATTTTCCTAGATTTGGGCTGCACACTGTTAAGGATTTTGTCTAGGATAAATGCTTAAAGTCCTTTTAAGGAATGTATCCCTATTTCTAGACTTTATTCCCCTTTTCCAATGTAAAAAAACAAACAAACAACTACTATCCATCCATTCATTTATCCATAGCATCCATACATCCACTTGTACATAATTTTTGTACAATTTATTGTAAATTATTTCGAATTTTAAAGAATAGGGACGTAGCGTTTTTTTTTAAAGAATATTATTCTTGTATCATTGGGTTTTGTTTGGTTTGATCAGTGGCCATGTATCAGGACTGAAAAAATATTCTTAAAATGCTCAGCTGGGAGGTTATTGTACATTGCGATAACAATAACTGTTGCAGTAGTTGAGGACAGTGACAGTCCATCCAACTGGAAGAATAAGTTTCTGCCATGCAGTGTCACACCTATATTAGTCCAGTGCTTCTCAGAGAGAGAGTGGGGCGTAAAGGTTTTGCAAGAGCAACCTTGCCTTGTTTTGTCCAGAAAATGCAGGCCTTCAATATCACTCTAAATGTAACAATGGCATCCCCTGCTGTTTGGTCTGTACCTGCGGTCAGTATTATGATGAATACTATCAATAAACTCCTAAAAAAGTACAAAATTAATGTAACTGAAACTTGTCTTTAACATTAATGGTTTGATATTATTTTTGCAATATGAGGTTCGTAGCTAATTAACAGTTGGCTAAAAGCCATTTATATAGTTGTTAAGATTATATAGTTTAAAAAGTGTGGCAGGGTTGAAACATTCGAGTTGTTAGAAACCATTGTTACATGTCATAAATTAACCCATATATATATATACATCTCATACATTTTAAAAGGGATTCTGTGTAATCATCAGAACAACAGCTTTTAATGCATTAAAACAATAGCCCAAGCAGTCCTTTCACAAGCTGAACTGTTCAAGAACTGCCACCTACATCTGATATCTCATACCTGCTGATATTGCAGTTATGAATGTGATTCAATATTGTGCAACTCTGGCATCTGTCAAGCTATCCGTCTACTAACCATTCTTCTACTCCATTTTTCCATCTGTCTTTCCATCCATGTAATTTCCTTCCATCCATCTTTTTCTTTTACCCGCAAACTTAGGCCGTTTTTTGGAAAAATCAGATTCTTAGGAAATGTGTTTTTAAATATGTGTAATATTTGTTAAATAAAATATTTACATGTTTTAGCCATTTGGTGGACGTTTGTTAGTGAATGTATAGATGTTCATTTTACCCTGTTCATGGTAGGCCTGGTAAATGGAGGGTGTAGTAGGTAGGGTATAAAAGGCTTCCTCGTTAGATCATTTGTAGGTGACCTGCTGAACGGGGTTCTCTGAATGGTTGTAAAGATGTTCAGTGTTGGTGAATAAACACCTGGTTGAGCTGCTGCACCACATCTCTTCGTCAAGTCTCCGGCTTAATCCAGCCGCTAATGGCCATTTGTAACACTAACACTAACACTAACCCCATGGACCTATGCACCTGACACTCGCATTCTCCATATGTGGTCATCCTAAATCTTTTTCAGGTCTGGCAAACTTAAGGTCCCAGATTGGGTTGACACTGTGAAGCTGGCCAGGCACAAGGAGCTAGCTCCCTGTGATGACAACTGGTTTTACACCAGAGCAGGTAGGTTTTACTTTACCGCCATTCACCCAAGACAGATTATAGACCGGTCGTTAGCTAGATTAATGTAAAGGACCAAAATGTAAAACATAAATTAATAATTACATGTCTTAATAAATGCCACAATTAAAATTAAAATTGTAATTATGTAGTTTATCAAATACCAAATTTTATATTTGTGAAATTCTATAACTAGAATTTGAAGTCTATGACTCTAAGTCCTTTGATGTTGACTTTAATTTCACTTCATCTTGCATTCCTCCGTCTCTTTGGAATGTCCAGAGTTATTTAAAGCCTTCTCAGATGCCCTTGGGTTTTATAATCTTACAGAAGTGGTTGCGTAACACATGAAAGACCGCTCAGATGCCGAATGTCCAAACCTTACGATATGGAATATATAGTAAAAGCAAACACATTCCTCTCTTGATATGTATTTTATGCACAAAAAGTCTAAGCAAATATCACAAATGATAAGTTGGAATGTTATTTGGAGGAGTAAGTCGGGAATGCTTTATATATGATAAAACCAGTACATATTGCGACATATTTCCAGAACTATGTTTTTCTTTTACATCTCACTTAGCGTCCACAGCCCGCCACCTTTATCTGCGAGGAGGTGTGGGCGTGGGCGCCATGATCAAGATCTATGGAGGGCGCCAGCGGAACGGTGTATGCCCCGCCCACTTCAGTGTGGGCTCCAGGAACGTGGCAAGGAAGGTTCTTCAAGCCCTGGAGGGCCTCAAGATGGTGGAGAAGGACCCCAATGGGTAAGACAAGAAAGACATGGGCGTACATCTCCAGTCTTTTAAAATGGCCTTGGTCAATTGTCTAGTCTCTTCCTGCCAAGCTGCAAGTAACAAAGTACTTAAAGATCAGTTGGAAATTAGTTCTTTGCTAAATTCTCTAATATGTGTCAGCGCAGCACATGAATTTAGGGGTCTTTTTATGCCTGAATGGTTCAATAGAAAGTGATTGGAAATAAATAAATTGTCAGGATCTAGACTGAAAATTGGTTAAAAAGCAACAAGTATAAAAGATCAACGGAAATCTTGAAAAACTGTAAATTAAGATAACTGTAAAGAGAAATTCTGGTAATTTTGAAGCAGAATTTAAGGTAATGAGGGATTATTACAGCATAAGCTCACAGATCGATGGAGCTGCATACATCCTTAGGTCTGGTTGGGGAATCTGTCAACAGGATAATTGAGTTGAGTCTAAGTCTAAGCAAACGCGTGGAAGAAGAGGCTCTGCAGTGGTGGCCGCATCCGGCTGTGGGGATGGTTTTGTTCAGCAGGAACATTGAAGCTAGTCAAAGTTTATAGTGAGATGGATGGAGCTGAATACAGGGCAAGCCTAAGAGAAAACCTGTTAGAGGCTGCACAAGAGTGTCGATTGGGGCAGAGGTTCACCTTCCCGCTGGACAACAACCCAAAATCTACAGTCAGTGATCAATTCAGATTTGTGTGTCAAAATGGCCCCACTCACTGTCCCAGACCTAAGTCCAGTACAAAATCTGAAGCACGACTTGGAAAATTCACGTTCACAGAGTCTCTTACTCCAGTCTGACTGAACTCGAGCTATTTTGCAAAGAAAAATGGTTTCAGTCTCTAGGTAGGTTGCAGGTAGACTCGTAAAAAGTATCGATTCAAGGGGGCTAAATGCAAACTTTTCAGGTTTTCATTTGTAAAAAAGTAAACTTTGAAATCCATTTATCATTTTATTTCCACATCACAATTCAGATCTGCTCTGTTTTTCTATCACATAAACTGTAAATACATTAAGGTTTATGTCTGTAATCAGACAAAATAAAAAAAGTTAAAAGTGTATGAATACTTTTGCAAGACACGGTATTTGACATTGAGGCGTTGGACTTGAATCAGTGTCTAATCTTCAACATTTGTCCTTACAGCGGTCGTCGGCTTACTCCTCAGGGTCAGAGAGACTTGGATAGGATTGCTGGTCAGGTGGGTTTTTCCACATTGAAATATTATTGTTATATATTAAAAAAAAAAAAACTTTCCAACACAAAATTTTCATCATAAATGAAGCTTGTGAGATTGAGAAAAATTGTAGCCTCTAAAATTAGTAATTTTTTATTTGAGAGAAACTTGGCATTTCATTATTTTACAGCTTTTTTTCTGCTAAATAACAAACAAACAGGCCATGAAGGAGAACCTATGGTATTTACTGCCACAATGCCTGTAAGAAACTGTGCAATAACTTTATTTAGAAAGAAGATACCGCATATTTATTGCTCCTCTGTTCTCTCTGTGTTTCCATTTGTGAGTCCAGGTTGCCTCAGCAAACAAGAAACAGCGAAGTTTGCAAAGCGCCGCCTGAGAAAAGCACCCAGAGCATAAACACCGGTGAAACACAGTTATCTTTCACTGTATGTTTACACAAGTTTGCTTGCCTTTCCATATCAGCCCGGTTCCCACAGTACCCAGGGACAGAAGGCAGAGAGATGCATGAGTCTATAGCGGAGTACAGCTGAACTTGTGAACCAATAACAACAGTATAACCAAGCATTAGCATGTTAAAAGCCGTTGCTCTCCACCACCAAGCTGTGAAGACCAGAAAAACCAAACAAATGCAACGGACCCGACAACACGTTTTATTAAATTTCACAGCTGTGTTTGCAGGACATTATGATGTAGCTGTAATAGCAGCAGATACATGAATGTATAGGTGAGGGTAGGTGTTTAGTTGCTGAGCATGACAGAGTTGATCCAGCTGTTGTAACGGCACACACGGGCGTAGACGCTGGGGTGTCCCTGCATGGCGCAGTCATAACCCCAGGACACAACTCCCTGCAGCTGACCGCCACACACCAGAGGACCACCGGAGTCACCCTGCGGATGGAGGGGGCGAGACCAATAAAGAGAAATGTTTTGTCATCACTAATAACTGGTCAATATTGTCTTTTTCTGTATAAACGTACTAGTATTTTCAAAACAAGGTCATGAAAAAAAACTGGCATGATAAACAAAGAGAGAGTTTGTTATCCGGAAACCAGGATTTCACAATGTTTTGTTTTATAACCAGACTAAATAAAATACATGGGAGCCAATATATATTGTTATGATACGATTAGATAAGAAAGACCCTTATTGTCCTAATTCAGGTGCGACAGCGGCAAAAACACAGCGATACACACTAAATGAGTAATTGAAAGACAAGCTAGTCTACTCTAAAGTTAGGTCTAAAGCAACATAGAGTGACCTTATCAGAAAGGCAAAAGAATGTTTTACGTATGCTGAGATTTTGTGTTATTTTATTATTATTTTTGTGTGTGTGTAGGCCACCTGATTTTAATGTTTCAACACTGAAAAGATGCTGGGGAAAAAAAGTATGTTTGTATGTACTTTTGGCTTCCAAGTGACTTGATGTTGTCTTATTGGTTCGATTTTCCTCGCCTGGCCAATCGGTGCTTTTTGTGTCAGTCTTCATCCAATCAGAATCATTCATCAATTCAACGACGACTACAAGGCAGGAGAGAAAAGTGCTAAAAAAGAAAATTCTGTGATTTATTTACAAAATAATTTGCAAATAAATTACAATTCATTTGTATTAATTTAATTTTCCCCCTTAACCTTTGCTTAAGGGGGAAATGGGTATAAAGGAACAGGGGCCGATCAGACTTAAAAACCCAGCAGCAGGTGAGTGACTTTAGACGGATTTATGTTAGAGTTTATTATTGTGTTATAATCCCTGACTTTCAGTCCACCCCCCAAACTAATTTTATTACCAGCCGCCACTGTGAGGAAGGCGACCTGTATGCTTTTTGTTCTCTGAGGTACATTTTCAGCTTTATATCACACTTTTATGAACCTTTCACTGAACAAAAATTAATGTTTCACTTGTAGATAGAGCATCATTTCTCTAAAGCAGTAAAGCTATCAGCAATGTGAAACATGTACTGTAGCCGTCAGTGTAAATAATTCCTGTTAAACTTTGTGTTACTCTTTTTTTTTCTTTAATTTAAAAAAAAAATACTCCATTCTCAATTCTCCTACAACACAGCTTAGATAAATGATAAATGCAAAATTACTGCTGTCGGTTAAAATTTATACGCTTCAGTGTGATGAGTATGTGTCTCTGCTTTCCGGTAGTTTCAAGCATGTTTTTTTGTAAATTTATAAAACCAAGATCTCAAAAATAGTTAACAGCATAGATAATTTGTTGAAATCACAACTAGATTTTGTCATAATTTTCAAATTTACTAAACAAATAGTCTGATATTTTGGATCTTCTGTTGCATAAAATGTGAACAACTCCTGATTAACTGATAAAAACGCTTTTATCTGTGGCTCATAGATCAACTCGTCTGTTTCTGTTCCCTCTCGGTTTTACCGGCCTCCGACGCCTCACCTGGCAGCTGCTGGCGCCTCCGTGCATGAATCCAGAGCACACCATGTTGTCAGTGAAGAGGTGGGGGTACGCGTTCCTGCAGATGCGGTCGTCGATGATGGGCTGCCTCAGACACTGGAGTCTGTCCGGGTAGTTGCCTGGTTAAAAAAGGGAAACTAAACTCTTAGTTTGTTCATTTATATATGAATTTAAATCTGGAAATACCTCCCCTGGCCACAAGGGTTACCAGTGGCCACCAGTGGTCTTTATTTGACAGTATTACAGGAAATAAGGTTGAGATAGAGGTGGGAAGATGCAGTGTGTGGCAAAGGTCCACGGGCCAGGACTAGAACCTGGGAAGGCCGAATTGAGGACTGAGGCCCCGGTACATGGGTCCCATGCTCTACTCCTGTAAATAGATATTTTTCTTAAATTTATCTAGACTAGAGGTCTTCAGCCCTGGTCCCCGGGATCGACTGTCCTACATGTTTTAGATGTCTCTGTGCTCCAGCACATCCTCAGCAGCCATCAAGGGCTGCAGAGGCCTGTTAATCACCCATTTATTTAAGAAAGGCGTGTAGGGGCAGGGAAAACACCTAAAACATGCGGGACAGTACGTCCTGAGGACCAGGGCTGAAGACGTCTAGTCTAGACCAACACAAATCTCCACGTGAACAGTATGTGCTCTTGTTTTTCCCATTTTGAAGAGCGGCTACGTGAACGCATTATGTCGCATTTATACCTGAGAGAAACAGGAAGTCATGATTTACTAGAGGCCATTTCACAATAAAATGTGGTGGTGCTAAATTTGGGAAATAAAGGGCTATAGATTTATTCCCGTAAGAACGTGATAAAAAAATGTCTGTAAGAGCCTCTAATGGCTGCTTATGCTTTTGTATTTTTATTTGTAAATAAAATCAACACATACTGTGCTGTAAAAAGTGCTTACACCTCAAAAGACTTCTTCTGTTTTATATCAGACAAAGATATCCAAACCAAACAGCCTCCAAAGGAATCAGTTGAGGTGGTATTCGTGTCGGATCAGGACGCCTCCCTTTGGGTCTTTTCCAGGCACGTCCCACTGGGAGGAGATCCAGAACTCCCCGGAGGGACTATATGTCCCGTCTGGCCTGGGAACGCTTTGGGAACCCCCAGAATGAGCTGGAGGATTTCGCTGGGGTTCCTTCTTGGACCCGTTTCCCCCGTGACCCAATCTTGGATGAGCGGAAGACAACAGATTGAATGGATTGATATCCAAACCCACCTGGATGTATGTGAAATAGTAGCAACAACTGCCAGTAAGCATTGTTTAAAACTGGCAGGGAGTGTTTTGCATCATTCGTGTAATTTTTGGGTTTGTCATCATGGACGAGACACATTAAATGTTAAATGGACTGACTTTACACTACCATTCAAAAGTTTGGGGTCACATTGAAATGTCCTTATTTTTGAAGGAAAAGCACTGTACTTTTCAATGAAGATAACTTTAAACTAGTCTTAACTTTAAAGAAATACACTCTATACATTGCTAATGTGGTAAATGACTATTCTAGCTGCAAATGTCTGTTTTTTGGTGCAATATCTACATAGGTGTATAGAGGCCCATTTCCAGCAACTATCACTCCAGTGTTCTAATGGTACAATGTGTTTGCTCATTGGCTCAGAAGGCTAATTGATGATTAGAAAACCCTTGTGCAATCATGTTCACACATCTGAAAACAGTTTAGCTCGTTACAGAAGCTACAAAACTGACCTTCCTTTGAGCAGATTGAGTTTCTGGAGCATGACATTTGTGGGGTCAATTAAACGCTCAAAATGGCCAGAAAAAGAGAACTTTCATCTGAAACTCGACAGTCTATTCTTGTTCTTAGAAATGAAGGCTATTCCATGCGAGAAATTGCTAAGAAATTGAAGATTTCCTACAACGGTGTGTACTACTCACTTCAGAGGACAGCACAAACAGGCTCTAACCAGAGTAGAAAAAGAAGTGGGAGGCCGCGTTGCACAACTGAGCAAGAAGATAAGTACATTAGAGTCTCTAGTTTGAGAAACAGACGCCTCACAAGTCCCCAACTGGCATCTTCATTAAATAGTACCCGCAAAACACCAGTGTCAACATCTACAGTGAAGAGGCGGCTGCGGGATTCTGGGCTTCACGGCAGAGTGGCAAAGAAAAAGCCATTTTTGAGACTGGCCAATAAAAGAAAAAGATTAAGATGGGCAAAAGAACACAGACATCGGACAGAGGAAGACTGGAAAAAAGTGTTGTGGACGGATGAATCCAAGTTTGAGGTGTTTGGATCACAAAGAAGAACGCTTGTGAGATGCAGAACAAATGAAAAGATGCTGGAAGAATGCCTGACGCCATCTGTTAAGCATGGTGGAGGTAATGTGATGGTCTGGGGTTGCTTTGGTGCTGGTAAGGTGGGAGATTTGTACAGGGTAAAAGGGATTCTGAATAAGGAAGGCTATCACTCCATTTTGCAACGCCATGCCATACCCAGTGGACAGCGCTTGATTGGAGCCAATTTCATCCTACAACAGGACAATGACCCTAAACACACCTCCAAATTGTGCAAGAACTATTTAGAGCAGAAGCAGGCAGCTGGTATTCTATCGGTAATGGAGTGGCCAGCGCAGTCACCAGATCTGAACTCCATTGAGCTGTTGTGGGAGCAGCTTGACCGTATGGTACGCAAGAAGTGCCCATCCAACCAATCCAACTTGTGGGAGCTGCTTCTGGAAGCGTGGGGTGCAATTTCTCCAGATTACCTCAACAAATTAACAGCTAGAATGCCAAAGGTCTGCAATGCTGTAACTGCTGCAAATGGAGGATTCTTTGACGAAAGCAAAGTTTGATGTAAAAAAAATCTTATTTCAAATACAAATCATTATTTCTAACCTTGTCAATGTCTTGACTCTATTTTCTATTCATTTCACAATGTATGGTGGTGAATAAGTGTGACTTTTCATGGAAAACATAAAATTGTTTGGGTGACCCCAAACTTTTGAACGGTAGTGTATATAGTTATTTTCTAGTCATAATGACCATTTAAAGCGCTTTACTCTATAGCAGGGGTGTCCAAACTTTTCAGCACGTGGGCTAACATTGTCAAGTCAAAAGTACTTGAGGGCAAGGAAAATTGATAAAGATATTAAAATATAACCAAAAAATTATGTTTTTTTTACCTGCTCTACAAAATATGATCATTTCAATTAAATAAATTAGTCTGATTTTCTGAAGGAAAGGGATGTTAAATCACTGGAGATCCAAAGTTAAAAATGGGGTTTTGCTCATTTGCTTTATTAAAAGATGGTCACCCAGTTTGCAAATTATGTTAGACTCGACACTACTTCAAAATATGTTGACTCTCTTCACATCCTTCTGCATTTTACATTCCTCTGTTAAAGCTCACCACCTCACATTACTACAGAACATCACACCCATAACCTCCCCTTCCTCCCTTCACCTACTTCCACCGGCGGAGGTGTTGCCCCATCCGGACACCAGGCAGCTCTCGTCGGCCACGGGGCAGCGGGAAGGCAGGGCCACGGTCTGGACGTAGCTGTTGAGGGTGGCGGGCCGGCTCAGCTTGATCAGCATGATGTCGTTGTCCAGGTTGTAGCTGTTGTACTGAGGGTGCCGGATCAGCTTGGCGCCGTCGATCCACTGCTCGGTGCCGTCATTCATAGCGATGTCGTGCTCACCGAGACGCACCTGGATGCGTCTGGTTGCGAGGAAGAAAGCGTCACAGGGTGCAGGCGTTCAAATGTTTCCTTCCCTATAAGCCCTCTCTATACAGTTAGAGGGTGAAGTTTATGACTAAACTTTGTTTTTACTGCTTCACAAGAGCCTCGTTTTACATTTTGTCACATTAAAACCACAAACTTCAATGCATTCTATTGAGATTTTATCTTACGTCTCCCTAAACTAGAGCGCAGTAGAACAATTGTGTGCTGCGATTTCAGCTGCAAGTCGTTCCTCTCTGCTAAATAGTCGAGAATGTTTGTGAGAGGTGGATTTTAAGTCTCACCACAGATTCTCATTGCAATTAGGTCTGGACTTTGACTAGGCCGTTGCAATAGGTGAACATGATTTGATCTGAACCATTCTACTGTAGTTCTATCTGTATGTGAGAGTGGAAAATGAACCTCCACCTCAGCCTCTAAGTCTTTTTCCAGCTTCAAACGTTTTCCATCCAGCCTCCCTGCCCCTGCTAAAGAAAAGCCTCCCCACAGGCCCTTTTCTCTGATTAGCGCTCCATTTCCTGGTTAGGGGACTTTTGAAGGCAACTGGTTCGACTAAATTATATTTACAGGCATACCAAACTTTTCAGACTTTTACTTGTTTAAAAAAACCCGTTGCTTTAAAATTGGGCAATTCTTCTTGCAATCTTGATGAAATACATAGAAGTTTCTGGTTGTAAGAACAAAGTTAAATGGGGTGTCAATACTTTTGTAAGGCTCTGCACTCTCTTGATCCATTTGGGAAAATAAATCACCCAGAAACAATTCTTCTTAGATGATTCCTTCAAATGAATCAACCCCCATCTTCCAAGACGGCCACAAATCTCTTCAATAAACCCACCTTGTAGCTGAAAGGTTCTTCTGGAATCATGCTGGTGATAAACTACTGTTTTCTTCTCAAACTGTGTTATTTTTAATAGATTCAGTGTAAAATATGGAGAAATTGTGTGTGTTTGTGACAGACTGGTGGCAACAAAGTTTCCAAAAATCCAAATTTATATGGCTCTTTTGTACAGTTGTCTGTTCTGTGACTCATCCCTTGAATTCAAAAGCCTTATAATGCAATTTGCATTTTCAAGACTTGGAAAATTATGGATAAAATTGTGTTTTTGAGACTTTTTAACACAATATTGGATTTTCTAAATAGATAAATAAGAAAATATGATAAATAAAAGGCCAAACCAGAGCCAGCATCTTGGTTTTTGACTTACTGTGGACCCACAGGAACATAACATTTTGCAAAGTCCTGTTTCTTACGCAGTTTATTGATTGCTTTGAAGAATGTTGTTATAGTTCACCCTTTCTTCGTCGCCTGGCACATTCAGCAATATTGGTAGATGTAGGATCTTGAAATGCGACTCCTTCTACTTACGACATGTAGCAGTGAGCGGCGGAAATGACCCACTGGCTGGAGATGAGGGAGCCACCGCAGAAGTGGTACCCGGCGTTCAGAGACACCTGGTAGGGAACGGAGTGTCTGCCACACTCGTATCCGCCGACAACTTTCTCATCTTCAGCTGCAACAACTGAAAGAGCAAATATCATCTGTATGCATACAGGGACGATGCTGAGAAACACTTGGAAGGAAATCTACTGGAATTTTGTTGAGCTGTGAAAGAAATAAACACAAAATAACGTCATGGAAATTAAATAAAAAGGTCCGTTCTTACGTGCTGCTCCAAGCAAAAACAGGAATATGAGGATCTTCATGGTAAGGTCAGTCTGCGTGTGGATCTAGCCAGCAGCAGAGCTCTTTATAACCCCCTCTCCTACCTTTTATATCCCAACTTATCAAGGAAAGAGATGGGAAAGAACCATATGGCTGAAAGCAACACAAAGTCCTTGACTGGTGTCCAAAATGTTGGCTCTCTTTATGCTGCTTTAGCTTAGTTTATACTAAGGAGCAAGTACACCGTCTAAAGCCTCAATAATTCAATACATTTAAAGAACTAAGAGGCATGCGACAGATTTGTTTCCTGCAAATATATGTGACCCGATATTCCTGCAGTATAAACATGGCGAGAGCAGTCTGCAGGTGTCTCTGCTCCCAAATCAACGGTGGACATGAGGAACATTTCGTATGATTCCCAGTGAACCTGATAAGAGCGTCGCAGACCGCAGGGCTTACAAAGAAAAGCAAATGTCAGGGTTTCCCCAATCTCAGCTTAAAAAGATCTGAAACTGTTGTTTCAGTGCAGACCGAGCTTTTGCTTCACTTTGAACTGCTACTAAAATATTGAACTTAAACTTTTTTTTATCAAGTTTATTGCTAAGCTTAGAAAAGAGTCGATGGCAATTTATTTATAAAGCACTTTAAAAACCAGATGAGCTGTACAACAAGCAGCAAAACCAACAGTAGCAATACTATGGGAAAACAAAATAATAAAGTCATCCCATAAAACAGAAAAAAAGGTTCAGATAAATCACTGTCAGCCTTTACTTTATTTTGAACACTATGAAATTAAACTCTTTAAAGGCACCTAAAACTTCTCCAAACTATGGGCGGGAAGTAGCAACAGCGAAAGCACCAACACCTCTACCGCAAAGTCTAGATCTTGGAACATCTAAAAGCATCTGGTTGTTTGACCTCAGTGCTCTAGATGAAGCTGCAAAAGATCCTGAAGAAGGAGCCAGAGTGTTAAAAACTAATAAGAGACAGGGGGCCAGTATAGCGAAGTCAACAGTATTCTTAGCGTGTTGTAAGAAAAGCATGACTGTTTTTCAAAATCTGAAACAAAACAAAAAAGGACTTTGCCTCGGCTAAGAGACGTAGCCGAGATAAGAAGCCTGATTTACCAACTGAACTCACTTGTCTAATTTTAAAGAACTTTAAAAGACATTTTCCAACCAAATGTATGAAGTTAGGGTCCCAAGAATCGTCCCAAAGTTATGAGGCAAATCCTTCCACCCAAATAAAATGGTTTGTGTTTTATTTACATCCAGATGGAGGAAATTTGATTCCATCCATGCTCTGAATTCATGCGGTCTAATAACTTTATGGTTATTAGTTTTTATCGTCATACGCATGTAAATCGGCGCTTCGTCTGCAAAACAATAGAATATTAAACCCTTTAAACATAGTTCCCAGAAGCAGCATGTAGAGCAAAATTAGAACAGGCCCAGAAATACAGCCTTGAGGGACTCCATGTTAGAAGTGCTGCAGCTGAAGAACGACGGCCCAAATGGACAGAAAACCTCATCAAATTTTAATATCAAAGTACATAATGAAATTCTTTAAATGATTATTTTTCATTTATTAGGCTAAAAAAATGATTTGAATTGAGCCACAGTGGAGAATCCTTAAGTGTGAGTGAACTATTTAAGGTCATGACGCAGCAACTCAATCATATTTAGGTCCAGACTTTGACTAGACCGTTTCAAAACCTCCTTTTTCCCCCCTACGGGTGGATTTGCTCTCGGACTTCAGATCATAGATATTCTTCAGGAGTCTCTGGTAGAGACAGAGTTCCTGGTTCCACAGCATCTCCTCCAGACCCTAAAGAAGCCCCAGACCATCACACCACCTCCACCACCGTGTTTGACTGTCAGTATATACGTTTTTTTCCTGAAATGCACACAATACCATTATGCCGGATGTAACTTCAAGCAGAACCTCCAAAAATGAGAACTAATGTTTCATTAAAAGTTAACATCCCTTAAAGTATTTAAGGATAATAAAGACCTTTGTGTTCTTCTTGGTCAAGCTGTTCAACTCTCCCATTGATGCAGTTTTTGTCCACTCTCTTTTTCACTGTTAAATCTAGATCTCTGACGTTTTTCCCACAGTGCAACAATCACAAACCTCAGTGCGCTTTATTCAAGTTTGGTGCGATAGCCCAACATGAAGTTGTATTTGTGATTTGAAGAATATTATTGTAAACTTTTAGCCCATTTCCTCCAGGCCTCCTTTACACAGATGGCTCCGGATAAAGTTCTGCGACACCTGCAACTCAATCATTTTGTAACACCTCTTTGAATATTTATCAAACTACGTTTCCTTGGACAAAAAGCAGACATTAGAAAGGAAACTTTGAACAAACTTTTATTGAACATAAATAAAAAAAAATGTAATGTAAAAAAATATGTAACAGGTTTAGAAATTTTTTATACAACTATTTACAGGGTCCCTGGTCTGCCTGTAAAGTATCATGGCTTTGCATGTGAAATTCAATTACGATTTCAAATCGGTAATAATAAAAGATTATACAACCAGGGACTTGATCTGGTTTCCCCAATGAGAGCAGACTCTTGTTCATAACAGTAGCTGACGCTTAGCAATGAGGTGTGCTCCTTTTCATATTAGAAAGCTTTAATGACGAGGAAGCTGCGTTCGTTAAACGTTTAATTAAATACAACCTTGTTTTATTAAACCTTAGAAGCAGCACACCTGAGAGAATCGTGACCAGAAGGAGAAACACCGGCAGCCTCCAGCTGTTTAAAAGCTCAAACGCGCTTCAGTTGGTTGGTTTTAATAAACATTTATTGTTCAAATATACAAAACGTTTTAGAAAGAACTGCATGGCAGGATGAGAGAGTCCTGCAACAAAAAAAATGTCTCCCTCATGAGCCTTAAAATACACAAAGAAAAGAATATCAGTGGGATAAAAGCATTCAAATCATTTCTTCAATCACAAATAAAAAGAAAAGTTTAATAGACTGCATGAGGGGAAGGACTGAGGGAGGACTATCAAAACTAACCTTTTGGGGATAAACATCACCAAGGCCTAAAACATTGAAGTCCCTTGCTCACCAGAGCAGAGTTCAAATGCAGCTGCTCTACAATGTACACAAGGTGCTGAGGGTGTAATGTGTTCACTCTGTGATGAAAGGGAAACGTGTCCAGTCTGCCGCCGTGCCGCCAGACGAGCTTGTGTCAAACTAAGGTGCAGAATAAATTCTCCTCATCTCCCTCTTTTTGATCTCGTAGTTGCAGACACGGCGGCACGTCCTTCTTTCCTGGTTAATAACCAGAGGGGGGGGGGGGGGGGTCTGCTGATGAGCTCAATTTGTAGGTGTTTTGGTAATTATGTGTATAGACTCAATTTCAGCGGAAACAACGGAGACCTGGAAAGTGTGCGGAAAGACTGCTTCAAGTCCAAAGGAACGCTAGAACTGTCCGGCACTCGGAAATCCTCCAAGGATTTGAGGAGAGCCATGAGAAGACACGCTGCCCATGATTTGTCGATAAGTTAAACTCCTTCTTATTCGTCGGAAAAGATGGCTTCTTGTTATAGAAAGAATAGAGTTACTAGTTAAGGTAGCGGCGGCACCGTCTGGCCCCACAGTTGCAGTGCAGCTTGTTGTCGTCGTCCTCGATGGGGAACTTGTAGTCGTAGGTGAGCTCCTCGCCCCGGTAGATCTTCCTCAGCGCGAAGATGACGATGTGCTTGCGGCCGTCCACGTTGATGACGCGGGAGTAGCAGTTCGGCTCGCACGAGTGGTTGATGAAGCGGGCCGCGTTGCCCTGCATCGTCGCGTCCACCACGTCGAAGTCGTCGATGCGGAACATGTAGCAGCCGATGCCCTGAAGCGAAGCAACACATGATGACAATGTCATTTTAAAAAAAAAAAACCCAAAAAATTAGGATTATTGTACATGTTTATACAGGTGCAGCTCAATAAATTTGAATATTAGCAAAAATTGATTTCAGTAATTCAATTTAAAAAGTGCGATTGGTATTGGTTGATTACGCAATGGGATGCGTTTCAAGTGTTTACTTGCCAAAAAAAATGTCTGAGAACATAATAATAAAATTATTATACAGAAATAAAAGCTGCTGCAGGTGAGATAGACACAAAATGTCATTGCTAAAGGTCTTCGCTGTTCAACCCGTTTAGAGGAAGTTTGGTGGAAGGAAAAACTGTGGTAGAAAAAGCAGTTTTACACGTTTTTCAGGTCCACACCATTATTGCCAGAGTTCTTAAATCACTTTTTGGCCAATACTAAGGTGCTAATTCAACCTTGATGAATATGAATTAATGGTAGATATTTCAACAACGACAAGGGCTTTTAATTCAAATCATAGACAAACCAGGGAGGGAGGGATAGGATAGGTGGGTAGGATGGTTTATTTAGAATATAGGATACAGAATGTCTTAAAATACATACAATTCCCATTTGTGGAACCTGGAACATATTTTAATCAAATTACAGACGTTGGAAGACTGTAGAAATGCTGATGAAGGTGACCAGACAACAGGGAGGAAAGTCTAGAGCCCATTTAAGAGTTTGGGAGGAAACTCAAGTATCGGACTGCAGCTGGAGTCGGTGATTAAATACAAAGTCAGCACAATGATGGACCAGGAAATATTTGGAGCACTTCAGGCCTCCATCCGCAGACAAGCAGGCTTTTGGTGTTTAATCAGCTGTTGGCCATGAATTTTAAGACAGAAATAAAAGCTTGAAGTTTATCCTGCTGTTTCTAATAGGTCTACTTGATTTTCACTTTCAGAAATTAACAAACAAACATGGTACAGTTTATCAAGGATGCACATTTTGACTAAAAAACCCCCCAACTTTAACTAAATCAGTAGGCCCAGCTCTACGCCACATTTTCATGTTTTATCCCCAGACTTGCATTTGCTAAGTCATTAAACCCAATTAAAATAAGAAGGTCAAGCAAAAGTTAGACTTTAAAAGAAATCCTATACAGAAATCCTTGCACTCAGCCTGAGAAAACATCAGCAACAGCATGGGAGACAATAGGAAATTGATTACCTCAACGTATCAGAGTGACATAAAACTGAGAAAGAACATGGGTGCCTCTTCTGTGTAACGCAGCATCAGGATCGCTTCTGCTCGGTTAATTTTACTGACGGCTGGTGAAGCCGTCGGTCGCTCTGTAGAGCGTAAGAAGAGTCTGCCGCCTCCAACCGGCAGCATCCCTCTCTGGACTGCTTTCTATTTGCATCACAGCGTGCAGCGAGACCAATTTAACATGCAGCTCACTTAATGATGCCGTTGTTCCTGCATGAATATGCGCACAAGGGATCAGACTGCAAACTGCAATAAATCAACAAACAAAACTGCTATTCCCTCTTGGTATGGAGGTTTTGAACTGATAATGTAATTTCTGCTCTGTGCAGCAACTGTTGCAACAGTGTTTCCCCTGTCGTTACACTGGAGGGCCACACTGGAGTAAATTATATCCATGTTAAATTATAAATCACAACAGAAGTTAGGGTTAATTTCGATGAAAACGCATTGAAACACAGTTCCTTTTATAGTATTCACGTTATTTTCACAACACTTTATCATTTCTGCCTCTATAATTATGCGCGTGATGGAGGTAGCACACAAATATGGAGCTCCAATCCTGCCAATCTCTAACTCTAGAATAAATTCAGAGATAAATGAATAGTTTAATGCATAAATTACTCACCAAGTAAAGAGGTTAAATGAATAAGTGAGAAATTAAATGCAACAAAATAAAAAACATAAAAAGGATGAGATTTATTCAATAAATGATAGACAAATCAATGTCAATTCCCATTTATGGCGTATAATTTAGCCGTTATAATTTCTCTCTGCACAATTCTTATCTTTTTTTTCTTATTCTTATCTTTTTTTTCTTAAATCTTTGGCAGCTGTGAATTCATTATTATATTACCTACCTCTGTCTCGGCATCTTGAAATGCAACAGCAGTTAGCTCTTGTTAGCAGCTCCTCTTCAAAAATGGTATAATGAGAAATCCAACTTCCTGGAGGGTGACCCTCAGCCAATAGGCAACAAGCTGAGGCTGTGACACTGCTCCAAAGACCGCCCCCTCTGTTTATGCCCCACCCCCTTCATATATGCCCCACCCACTCCACTTTACATTTCAAGACACGGAGAATACAGCAACCAACGCATGTAAAAACAGAAATGTGTAAATTAACAGGCGCATGGAAAGCTGTTTATGGGGGGGGGGGGGGGGTACTTTTTCTTTTAGAAGAAAAAATACATCTGTTTAATGATTAAAAAGAAAATATAATCTAAACGTTTTTTGTAAATGTATTTGTGAGTAATTATGACAAGATAAAAGGGCTTAGGGAAAATAATACGATTAATGAATTCACGTCAAAAAATGTAAGAAGAAGAAAGAGCAAGAATACGACTGAAATTAACATCAACTTGTGATATTTTGATCAGTTATTGAATAAGTTTTTTTTTTCCTCCACTCTGTTGCATTTAACTGCACATTAATTTGCTAAACTGTTGGTTGAGCAACTCATTTATTTAGATACTTATACTTATTTCTGAATTTCTTATTAATTATGGCAGGATTGGTCTTCCATACTGATTCACTCGGATGCACAGAAAAACGCAACACACAGACATGTGAGCAGACGCCACAACCACCTGCAAAAAAAGCTAAATTATCTGTGTTTAACTGCTCTGTCAAAACTATTTTTGAAATAACCGTTAAATTATGCAGCAGTTATGTTGACTGGTATGCTAAACTGATCAGTGTCTTTTTTTATATTGCCGTTATTAAATGAAACATTAAAATAATGTCTTCTGTAAGTGTTGGTGTAGGGAGCACAGGTGCTGGCCGATGTTGTTGCTTTTGTTTTACACATCTGCATCCAAACATGATCCTTTTAGTGGAAACTCTCACTAACCTTGCTGTCGTAGTATTGCTCCCGTTTATCTGTCAGGACAGCTCGAATGACCGTGCCGGCGTACTCGATCACCATCTCCCCAGCGTCGATGTTCCTCTTGCAGAAAAGGCCGCGGCCGTGAATTGGAGATCTACGTGGCAACGGGTCGAGAAAGTTGATTTGGTTACTCTGAACGTGCGACAAATCTTTAATTTATTTTATTTTTGTTTATTTCGCCCCAAATTACCTGTAAACGCCAACTGCTTCTTTGGAGATTTTTTCCAGGTGTCTGAACCTCATCGCCATGGGAAGCTCGCTGCTGGTGGCTCGTCTAGAGGAGTCGGACAAAGAAGAGTCGGACCTGCTGCTTTCTTTTAGCCACGGTCAACAAACGGCAGAGATTTAAAATCAGCTAACCTGGAGGATTTAAGTGGGAATTCATCATCATCTTCATCAAAGGGGCCGACCAACTCAGGGAGCTGTCTGTGCTGTGACGCCAGGAAGTTGAACATATCAAACGTTGCTTTCCTGGTTAGAGAAAAAAGACGGAAAGAGAAAAAAAACAAGTTAACCGTCTGTTTTTTTTAAATGACAAATTAATGCCTCAGTGGGGTTTTTTCCACAAACTGTCCTGCGATTGTTGAAACCATACAAATTGTATAATTTTCAGCTGTTATGAGAAATCCCTGTCAATATATGTCAAATAATGCTCTTGTTTTCTGCTAGTTTAGACATCAGTAAGCTTTTAAAATGTATGCTTTTTATTAATTTATTGAGGCTTTATAGTAGACATTAAAAACGGCTTGTATGTTTTGGAAAACGATGACTTTACACAGTACCGGGACCAAGAAGAGAACCCCAATATGGATCATGGAAAGAGAAAATCGTTTTTATTTCGGTACTTTTGAAAATATTCTTTAATCTTCTCTCAGCATACCTAACAGAATTACTTTAAACGTTTTCTTTCCTTCGCATATAGATCGACTTTAGAGACACCTGGAGTCGGTTAGGACAGCCGTCTACCGCGGTAATGGGCCTTAAGGGCTGGACTCCTGCATGTTTCAGATGCCTCCTTCCAGCACACCAGAACCACACACCACTTATTTTCCTCATGTTATTAATTCTCCAGCAGCCTGCTAACACCTGCTTCATGTGTTCGAGGAGAAAAAAAAAACTATCTAAAACATGGAGGACACCTGCTCTTCAGGAACAGGACCAAGTCTCTGCCAAAGAACCTTCAGGTTGGTTTATAAGCCGTGCAGAGGTCGCCTCACCAGCAGAACTAAGAGGTGACACCCGGACCAGAGTAGAGAGATAACCATCTATACATGCAAAGGAGAAGGGTCCGCACCGCGTGTAAACTTCGGACCGCGCGCAGCCGCTCAGGTTGAGAGGCAGCTCCTCCTCCGCTTCGTCGCAGCGGTGGAAGCGGAAGCGGTGCCGCTTGCAGCTGGCGGCGCCCTCCAGCTGCTCCAGCAGGAAGATGACGGCGTCGTGGACCACGCCGAGCACCCGCTGGCCGCTCATCACGCCCAACGGAAGCTGCTTCAGGTGGAAATCCGCTCGAGAGTCAAGGACGCGGTCGACCACAGCGCGCCACGCCACTGGGGGAGAAGAAACAATACAATTTGAGTTTAAGACTGTAGGTGATTTATTTTTTTTCCCCCCCTGGCGTTACAATCGAAGTAGATGAACCACTCCTACCCTCTATGCTGTTAGCCTTAACGCTGAAGCCGTCGTCGCTGGTGATTTCAAACCGCAGGTGAGGCTGGTTCATGCAAATCTTCTTCCTGTATTTCAGTGCAGGGGCGTCGTCTTCTGAGCTAAAACCTGCAGGATCGGGAGCAACGACTGATTCAATTTCTCTCACGAAACACGAAAACCAACGATAAGGACCCATGAAGAGCGGAGCCTCAGACCTGCATACGGAGCCCAATCAGAAAGCTCGCCGTGTCGAGAGCTGACCCACATGTGGGTTTTACTCTGCGAGGAAAGGGTGGACGGAGCTGGAGTCTTAGCCTGAGGACGCCTGAAGAAACGCCATGATCGTACGAGGGTGGAATAAAAAAGAAAAAAAGGAAATTAAAACATATTTAAAGAAAGACGCTTGTCCAAACAACAGGCATTTACAGTATCATCATACCTAATGATGAGTCAACATGTTAATGTTTAAACATATACCTCTGTGGCTGAAAGAATACCTAGCTTGTTATTTTTTCTTTGTAAACAACAAACGTACCTGAAAGTAGATGTCAGAGGAGGAGGAGGAGGAGGAGGAGGAGGAGGAGCACTGATCCTCATCGGCTCAAACACGTTCACCCGGTCCAAATCTAGAACCTCGTCTGTTGTTGCCGCTTTGACTCTGACGCCACTTGGCCTGCTAAAAATAATTAAAAAGAAGCCACTTATTTTAGATTTCCACCAAAAGATACACATTACCAAAATCATCATTTGTTAACTGATGAATTTTAGGCAACATCTATTTAGGACATCTGCGCCGTTGTAGCCAAGCTAACCCGCATCGGAGTGGCATAGTAAGACTTGGGTTGTACAAGATATCTATTGCGGTAAAGAAGACCACGATATCTGGGACGTTGCTCCTCACCACTCCTAGAGACAGAATCTCTGTCTTACAAACCAAATCCAGCTGAGAACGTGTTTAAAAAACAAAAATAAAACTCTTGTATATCCGACTAAAAGAAAAACACCACTATGCTGCTGGTCACCCGAGCCCTACCGGTGGTTGGGGCTATATTAGTGATTTAAAACAAGAAATGTAACATCTTTTACTAATAAGAATATTATTTAATAGGGAATAACTTGTTGAGTAGGACACCAACAAACGAGTCTATGTATTAAGCAGTTTGACTGGTACTTAATGCTATGATGGGATTCCTGAAAGTTTCTGGTAAAAAATTAATAAATAGTAATTATATAAACTCTAAACCAAGTAATAAAATTAGATTATCTCACTGCTGCAACTCTCTTCCCTTCCATGTGGAGGCAAACCCACTTTAAACATGTTACCAACACCTGAAGGACGCGTCGGATCCATTAATTGTTACATTGCCAAGTATTGCAGACCTGTGTGATTTGGAAATTGTGTTTCTTAAAGCTGCGTTTATTATATTGAAAATGCGATTAGTTGTCCAGCTCTACTCCAGGGTGTGCCCTGCTTCTTGCCCACTGACCGCTGCAGATAGGAACCAGCCACGGCATCCGTTTGGCTAGGTAGGCTCTGTGCACGTTCAGTTTATTTAACATTTAATTAAGGTTTGAATGTCTCATAAAATGTCTGCGGAGGTTTTTTGCTTTTCAGGATCTTCAAAAACGTCTTACCTTGGCGTCTTAATTTCCTCCGTTTCACTAGACGGATCCTTTAAGAAGTCCAACTTTGATTTCTTCCTGGATGGTCTTTCTGACAGCGAAGACACCAGCTTGACCCGGACCTGGTGGCGACCCGGTTCAGTCTGGACACCACTGGGGGACTCTGAACGCCCCACTGAGGCCTGATCTGAGTCTTCGGTGTCTGGCAGCGGCGACGGCTGTTGCTGCCTCGCCTTTCGTCTGCGAGTGTTGAGAATGATCGGCGCCGGCCTCTGCGTCTCCGTTTCGGTGACCGCCGCTCGGTCGACGACAGCCTGTGCGTTGCATGCTTCCATCCTGGAGATGACCCCCGGAGAAAAGGTCTGCACTGTGACGGGAACTAAAGGAGCCGGCGCTACGGCGGGTTTCACCGGCACCAATTTGATGATGACCTTTCTGTCTGGACTCGTGTGGTTGGCGGGAGGAGAGGTGTTCAGAGCCGACGAGCCGGCGCGAGGCTTTATTATCACACGTGGGACAGACTGATTTAAACTCTTCCTGCCGTGGAGCATCTTGGCAATTTGGCTTATTTTGCTGTAAGTAGGCGAGTTTCCAGGATGTGTCAGAAAAGTGTTTGATTTGGGGTCTTTGACCAGAATCTGTCCCTGCCGGTTGACGAGCAAGACCTGCCGGACAGGAGCCGGTGGGCCGGGCGAGTTCACGGCCTCGGACTGGTTCTGATTGCCCTGCGCTTGCTGGGAACCCTCCGGTTTGGCGCCGTCCAGGCGGATCGCGATGGCTCTGCCCCGGGTGGCGCCGGGCTGAACGGGTAAAGCGTTTAAGCCGTTGATAACAATGGGGGAGGACACCGGACACTGGAACGCGCAGAAAGGGGTGGACGGGGAAGAAACGGGGCCGATACCGACGTGGTGCCTGACCTGAGGTGCTATGAGGGTCACATTTGGGTTCAACTGGAGACAATTTTTGGGCAGCAGAGGCTTGGCCGCTGCAGACAGTTTTCTGTTTATGACGACGGTTCTCTTCTGCGTCACAGGAGATCGTTTGGATTCAGAGTCCGGAGAAAAATCCGGATCGTTTAAGTCGTCTTTAAACACCTCGGCCGAGTCGGTGGAGGAGCTTTCGTCCCTGTCGGGGGGAGCGTACTGGTTCGAGTTCACCATTTCTGGATCCAAAAGCATCTCATCCTGAGATGTCGGACTGTCTGAGGCCAACGGCACCTCCTCTTCCTGCAGGGACAGGTCGTTGCTCATGGAGCTGGATTCCAGGAAAACCGGCGAGGGGCAACTTTCCAGAGACTCCGCTTTGGACGCTTGATTCTCAGTGTTTGACTTTGGCAGAGAAAAGATGGACTCCAGCCTCTGCAGAGCAACGGTTAGATGCTTTGTGGGGGTCCCCTGAACAACGCGACATTTAGCTCTGTCCTCTCTTTCCTCTGTCTCTGACCCGCTGTCCGCCCCGTCTAACTGGGAGATCGACTGCGCTGGAGCGGGCTGACTCAAGGCGTCGGAGCCCCTTGCTGCGTTACACACAACTGTGCGCGTAATCTTGGAGTAACGGCTTGAGTCTTCATCCCCGGAGCCGTTCTCTTGATTGTCTCCTCGCATCTCCACGTCCTGCGTGGCGCTTTCCGCTTGACCGCCGCCCAGATCCACGTCGCCTGTGAGAAGAGCCTCGTCAAACTCCAGCTTGGTGCTTAGCATCGACTCGACCGCCACGTCCGCGTCGGCGTCGAACACGGTGTACGGCAGCTCCTGAGACATGAGCTGAGCCACCTCCTCCTCCAGGTTGTCGGGGGCGAGCGAGATCCCGTTCGTTGTGGCCACGGCCGCCTCTTCTGCCTCCGATAACGCCAGGAAGTCTTGTGGGACCTCGGCAGTCACCGGAGTCGTGATTTTAAAGTTCTGCGTCCCTCTGGGGGAGTGGGTGACGCAACCTCGTCGAGGGGAGAAACCTCCAGATATGCTGGAACTTGACCTGGGGGGAGAGTTCCAGACCGGAGAAGTCGAGCTTTGACGGGAAAGAGGCGGAGAGGCTGACCCTAGGGTCGCCGATCTCGGAGGGGAGCTGAACAGAGCGCATCGGGAGCCGACGGAGCCCCCGGGACGGAGGCTCATCGTTACAGACGGGCCGGTTTCTGGTGGCGAGGAGCTGCGGCGGCTTCGTGAGATCCTGCGAGGCCGCCTGGTGTCGTCAAGATCCCTCAGAGTAAGGATGTGATGAGACTTGTGAGAGGCGGATCCTGAAATTAAACACAATGAAAACTAAAACAAGAGGAACCAACCAAAAATATTCTGGCTCTTAAGTCAGAGTTCCTACAAGCAACAGAATTCAGGGTGAAACCAAATGCCGAGGCATTAAAGACTCCACAGGAGCCGTGCGTACGTAAAACAAACTATCCTACGTACCGGGAGACGGGAGTGGACGTGATGATCCTCCGGCCGGTCTCCTGGTCTGTGTGTAACCAGGACTCCTTGGTCCCGAGGTGTTGTGTGTTTTAGTTGAGTTCGGAGATGGGGTTGTGGATTTTATTGGGCTGGAAGACGAGCTGAAGCGATCCGGGGACTCCATTTCTGCTCATAAATACAAGTTCATGTATATTATTCTACACGAGCACAATAACTAAAATTAGATGTAAAGTTGGTCTAAAAACAGGCCAGATGACATGGAAAACACAAACTTTGCTCTATAGTCCAAATTGCAATCTCTTATTGTAATTCTGGGATTTGGGGGTAAAACCTTTAGTCATATTCATTGATTTTGCAGCTCACACAGGAGCAAACCGGCTCACCTCTGTGGTGGCTGGGACTGTGGATTATGGTGTGATTCTCCTCTTTGTCCAACCTCAGATCCTGTTCTTCACCAGGGAGAGGAGTGCTCACTTCTGTCACCTTACAGGTGTACTTACAGCGCCTGCGGGGGTCCACTGTGCTCCAATACAACCGAGAGCATCTACAGAGTGAAGGGAGAGAAGAGAGAACAAGTTTCTGTAAAAACACTGCAAGTCAGGATGCAACTACATTTACCTCCACACAAATTCACAGCAAATATAGCTTCTTTTTGGGTTTTTTACAGCAAAAATAGACCATATTTTAAAACAATTATCCTTTAAAATTGCTACTTTTAGGAAAAACAAACATTTTATGAAGATAAAAGAAACGAAATCATCGTATTAACAGGTAAATTACAGATAGAAAACAATATTTCAGAAATATATTTCAAAATAATGGCACCACAACCAGTAGGAAGAAAAAAAAAAAAAAGTATCCAATATCCAATGAGCACTTACTGATAACCGACAGGATAAAGCATCCTCCCATTTGAAGACAGCTCTGACAACACGCCAAGCTTCTGAATCTGGAGAGAGCCTAGAAAAAGACAGGGGGGAGCGTCAAGTTAAGGTTGTGTCTACAAAAAAAACTCAAAGACCCTCTTGATACAAGATAAATCTCAGGTTTTATAGAAAATGGCCGCTTATCAATTAATCATTGGTCGATTGAAAAGTCAAAATCAGTCAACTTCAGGTTAACTCTTTAATCGATAACTTGCATCCCTGAACACAGCAGTGAATATACCACATATATTCATATATATGTGGTATATTCATCATATACCACAATATTTGTTTTTTTGGGAGGGATTCTTGGTATTAACAGCAGATAACGTCCAACCGTAGCCTGCACAGAAGAATAAACAAACACATTTACTCTTACCTATTGTCATGTTTATGCTTTCTGGCTCAAGGCCGGTGAGAAACTTTCTTCTCAGATTGATCCCCTCAAAGTCCACATACACCCGGCGAGGCACCTCAAAGCCCTTCCCCGTCACCACCTGGAATCAATTTAACGCCCAAAAGGAGTAAACATTTAGGCTACTTCCTCCCTATAAAAAGAGCTATGAATGCATGACAAAAATCGAATGGAAAATCGATTCTCCTCCTCTCACCTTCGCACCAACGAGGTCCGTGTGTTTGCAGCAGTACACCTTCCTGTCCTGCTGGAACACGCAGTTATCCGCACGAGCGCACATGAAGTGGTAATTACTCTGGCAGATGGCGAGACAGCAGCCCACCGTGGCTCCACACTGACCACAACGATCACAGCGCTGGAATTACAGGGATTATAAACAAAAACCCATCAGAACTGTGATGAAATACTTATTTCTCCAGTCTCATTTTACAAGTTTTTTTTTTTAACCATTTTTACAATTATGAACCTAAAAAAAAAGTCAGATTAATAATTACTAATGGAGGTTGGTGATTAAATTCAGAATTTTTATAACACACAGATTGCATTTATGGATGCCTGCGCTGTTAGCGAGATCAAACCTTGGATCCATTAAACCTTTTCACAACCTGCAGCTCCGGAGCCGCTTGTGGCACTTTGGACAAAATGCCCCTTAATAATTTTGGCTGAAAAAGATGGAGAACAAACTAATGTGTCTAAATATAGATATGATATCAAATGCAGGTTTTAGCTTTTTTGTTTCTTTCCAACACTAATTGTATTGAATCCCAACAACAGAATGACAAAAAGTAAATTATTTTAGATTAATTTTTCTAATCATTCAGTTATTTTTTTGCCCCCATATAAGAAAAAAATATTCATCTAGTTGTTGCAAATGTTTTCTTTTTATTTTCTTAAATCTTAAAATGGAAATAAAATAGTAACCCTTTTAAAATGACAACACATGTTCTACAGTATATATTTATCAGAAATTATAAAGCTTTTTTTCCCTAAGGTCATGCAATGTTTGCGTCTTTAATTGAGTTTTATTTAGTTAGACTGGGGCAAAAATGGCAGGGTTGCATGCCCTGCGTTAGGGCATGCAACCGTCCCTGTTTTGCTTTTGTATTTTATCAGTAATTACAACAACAACAACAACAAAAAAGACGCAAGATAACTGCCAAAAATTATAAACTCAAGAACAGATGCTGTAGGAACATCCTGACATACGGGTAGCTGTACCTCTGACCACAGACTTTTTGGGGGAATATTAAAGAGATAAAATTACTAATATGAGAAAAAAGTCAAAGGAGAATAAAGTAGGGCTGGGCGATATAGAAAAAAAGCTTATAGATAAAAAAAAATGCATATTGATCGATATCGATAATTATTGAAAATATTTAAAACCATATTTTATGTGCAGCTCTGCCTGGACATTTTATGATATCGCTAAATGATTTGATTTAAATAAAGAACACAAACACAGAATTCCAATTAAATCTTTATTTAACCAACTTTTTTAACCATAACAGAATTTTTTTTAAGAAAAATAACTTTAACTTTATATCGCGGATCAAGAGTGGCAGGTTTTTCAGCTGCAGAGAACAGCAGACATATCCATCACTATGAAGCACGTTACTGCATGCGTTATGTCCTTATGCCGCTTGGACGCTTTGTCATTTTATCACAAAGAAGGGAGCCCAGTTTAGCTGCTGTACCTGCTTTGTTTTGGAAGAAGTTCCAGAAAATTCCGACGACGACGACCCGGAGCCGCACAGCTCGCTGCTGCGGGTGTGAGCGGCTTACGTGATGAATACTGGTGGGTTGCGTTACCAGACTTTGTTTTTACCGGTTCCTTGAAAGTTTTACAAATCACTGTGGTTTATTTCTATCAGGCTGGCGAACTAGTAAAACCCCGTTTTGGGACCGTTTCCTCCGCCGCTACTTGCTGAGACATATTCACGTGCTCTGTGTTGTGGTTTGAGAGGGCGACGCTTTGTGACGGCGTGCCGACTGTAGCAAGGAAGTAAAACTGTCTATCGAAGTTTTTATCGACCCTATTTTTTTCCTATCGCGCCACACGTCTATCGATCGATATATATTGTTATTGAATTATCGCCCCCCCCTAGAATAAAGTAAAAAAAAAAGTGGTAATATTATGGGAAAAACGTCATATTATGACAATTAAGGGGGAACATTACCAGAATAGTCACAGCTTGCAGAACTATCTTAGTCCTGGAGTAATAGGGCCAGGTTAGATTCTTATAATTATTTTTATTCTTTACGAGAATAAAGTCAGGAGAACGAAGCCAAAGGGATACGAAAATAAACTCATAATATTACAAAAATAAAAAATATTACGAATATAAAGTATATTCTGAGATTAAAGTCCCTCTGATACCGTTTAAGTGACTGAGTCTGACTGCAGATTTGCCCCATTCAACATGGCGGACGCTCTGACGCATCGCAGCATAGACAGAACCCGCCCGACGAGGCGTCTGCGTTTATGTCTATGCCTCTGACAATAATAAAAAAAAAAGCATAAAACAGTTCAGATATGAAATATTTACCAAAGAGCGCCCCCTTGAGACGGCGCTGTGCACTTGTAGAAGAGCGCTGTTCTGCTCATAGACCTCTGCAGACCACAGGCAGCAGTTGATATGGGCCCACTCGTTCTGCCCCAGGTACAGCAGCCGCCCCGCATCCTATCAGGGCAGAAACGCACTCGCATCACTAACCCATCAAACGGTAAACAGGACGCTTTCAGTTACGATATATAACAAAAGCTGTGGACGTTTACAGCATCAATAATAAGGAAGGAAGAAAAAAATAAAAAGCCTTTGTGGAAACTCACACTGGGAGCAGCATCTCCATACTGCTGGCACAGCGCACACTGCCTCAGGTCTTTCATCTCGGTGGTGTCTGCAGGCAAATTAACACCGTAAACTAGAGAAAGCAAACTCCTAAATACCTCGATTTATCCGGAGAAATGCTCCCCTACCCGGTGAACATCCGGGGACGCTGATCGTAACACGAGCCTCCAGGGTAGCGAATGAGGTCGGCGTAGGGGCAGTCCGAGTCTCCAGGCTCCTGGACCCCCCGGTGGGGGAGGACGTGTCCATCCACTGTGCATAGCTGTGCTCCTTCGAAGGAGGAAGGACGGCCTCGGGGAGCATGCCACTGAAGAGCATAAGGTAAGAAACACATAAAATACTTGCTATAGAAGCAATTTCCACCTGAAAACACACAACTGTAATAAATTAAGACTAGCTCCACAATTATCAGGTCTAAATTAAATTTTTTGGTACCAGTGTAAAGGTAAGACATAAAAACGGCTGTCACTATGTCTGATTTATTTGTGATTAAAGATAGAAATAAAATAAACATTTTTTGAGCCTTGCCTGAAGTCTTTTTCTAAATAAACAGTGAAAAACACTTTTACAGTCCCTTTGAATACCCTGGAGACACCTCAGATTGTATTTATTAACATCTTTACTATAACTGCAGCAAACTTGGACAGAATCAGTTGAAGCATATTTGATCCACAAAGGTTTTAGTTGCTGTTGTGCCAGGCGGAGCTGCCATGTTGGCACAATTTAGGGAATCTGGCAAACTCCTGCTGCACACGACAACGCCTTTGGTCACGTCATTTACGCTGTTCATGATCAACTGTGTCTGGAGCACCGTTTGTAAGGTGAACTGTGCGTAAAGCATGGAGGCAGGGCTGGGAGATATGGCTTTTTAAAAAAATCTCCAATTTTATTATACCAAATTTAGATTTTTTCCCTTCCTTTTCGTTTCATAAAAATACATTATTTTAAAAACGTGCTTTTATGTCAAGCATTTCGTCTGGGAGATGACCTGAATTCAAAGTGCAACTAAATACAAGCTGTGAAACATGCTTGTAAAACAAGATGGCGGCTCTTCCGTTGTGAACAATGAAGATATAACAAAATGTTATAAAAAAAAAAAAGTTTCCTCTTTCCAATATTTTAAAAAAATATATTTTTCCAAAACATATATTCAGCATTGCTGCTATTCTCTTTATGGGAGCCCAATGAGTGCATTCCCAAAATAAAACCTCGATTTTCCAAAAATGTATTCTTAAAAAAAAAAAAAAATTATAAATTCAAATTAATCGATTAAGTCAATTTATCGCTGAGCCAATCATGGAGGTTATAAAAGTGATTACCACTTTTATAACCTCCGCTACGCACAAAATCTGCGTCACCTGACGTCAGAAAAAGACGTGCGGTAGGTTGTTGAAAAGGTAAGAGTCCGCCATGTTTGATAGGCCTTTAAATGGGATCTTCTGTGTTTAATGTGCTGTATAACCCATAGTATGTGTGAAAAAATAATTTTAGTGACTTGTTTTAGAAACATTAAAGCTCATCCTTAGAGGGATTTAGAAGAGGAAGAAAAAGATCATGTTTGAACTACTTTTAGAGAAGGCAAAAACATGGCTGTCGCCCTCTCGGCTTGGTACCAGGCTGGTCGGGTTTAATTAAAAGATGAAAACGTCTGGATACGGTCTTCCATCGCAAGCCTTAAAACATGTGAAGAACTAAAAGCAGAGTTTGGCCTTTGCAACAGTCTTTTATCGCTATTTCTTAACTAAATAGCGATTGGGAGTAAGTTGTTAAATCAAATCTGATTCAGCGGTTCTTACTACGGCTCCATACTGGAACTGTGTGAAATTTCTGTTTTTATCACAACAGAAAACGCTACGCTAAATGCAAAAAGCAAATGTGGGGGTTGAACTCCGTACAGACATTTTGCCACATAGCTGGGTGGAGATTTTGCATGTGGCTGAACGAGATATGAGAAATTGATCTTAATGGAACAATGATGGAAGAATGATGGTGCTCACCTGGGCAACGCTTCAGAGAACGAGCTCCACTTCTTAGGATGGCACACAGAAAACCAGCTAAAAACCTGTTTCATAACCTGCCAGAAAAAAAAAGCCCAAAAAGCTAAAACCAAACAATTCAGTTCTGTTTTAATCCTAGCTAATTTCAAACAAATACTCTGGGAAAAAAAGGGGAAAGGAGAGAAGCTCACTTGAACGTAGTGTGCTTTGGCCTGATTGGTTGGCCTCTGATCGTCAGGAAGAGGTTCCTCTGCCTTCAGCCAGTTATTCATCACAGCAGCAACATCCCAATGAAACGCTTTCTGAGTGAGCGAAAAGAAATACAGGAGAATATTAGTGTGGTTTTAGTGTTCATTTCAGTCATTTTCTTCACTTCATAAACATAAACGGTCAGAGTGGGTGATGTGCTGCAGCTATCGACTGTTTTAATCATCAATTTGTTTTTCATTAATCTAAAAAGAAATACTACAGATTAATATACCTCAATAAACAAGTGTTTTGAACTTGAACCAGGCGAAGCTAAAACTATGCCTCATGAGGAGTCCTGGATAGAGCATACTTATAGACAAAGGGTTTTATCTTAAATGCAAAATGCACATATTTCTGTACAATTATGGCTGGAAATGACACGTTTTAGAGTCTGTATACTGCAGCTGACGATTCAATTCAATTACTAAATTAGTTGACGATTATTTCAGCAACTGATTAGTAAATCTGATTGTCTCAGGCCTTCTCTGGATGGACATCTAAACGCATGGCTGGATGAATAAAAAAAAAAAGGTGGATAAAAGAATGGATGGATGGACAAGGAAAGATGCATGCATGGTTGCATGGGTAGACTTATGCATGGATGAAGGATGGATGAACAAGCTTAAAGAAAAAGATGACAGGACAAACTTGAATGGAAAAATGGATTGATAGAATAAGGGGTTGATGGACGGTCCCAGCAGCAAACTGCTAGATGAGTAATTAATAGAGCGACGTACAGAAGATGAGAGGATGGATAGATGGATGGACAGATGGATACTTTTGGACGATTAAGTTAAATTTACATCTGGAAACAAAAGTATTTTCCTCATGATGCTTTTATTTTCCACACCAATCAGACCTGCATAAAGCCCAGAGTCTAAGAACCCAGACTACAACAGCTTTAAAAAGGAAGATTTGCTCTTTTGACCACACAAAAAGAAGAGGACAAAAAGAAAGTACTCACTATTGACGTGTAACCTCCCTCTCTTAACTTCTCGTCTACGGCTCCTAGATCACAGACCTGCTGCCTCGCTCCGACAGACGGCCTCTCGTCTGACTTCTGGCACTGAAATGCAAAGACAAATAATAACCTGAGCATATTTTAAAAAAATACCTGAGCAAAATAGCGCAGGCGACATTTTCAGGCGGCCTCCGTTGTTTTCTGGAAATTGCACTTTTTCTCATAGTTTGGCCGATCATGCGACGCATATTCAGGTGCGACTTATATATCAAATTTAAATGATAATTCATCTTGACCAGCATGAACCAAAGGGTAAACATTACTGTCTAGACGCCCACGATTTCCGGGGACTGTCCCCATTTTTGATGACCTGTCCCCTGAAATCTCCCCCATTTCAGCGTATCATGATGGAGTAAAAAAAGTTTAGCGCAACAACATGTATTTACCCAGTTCTGCCACTGTCTAGACGTAGCAGAACAGCTGAGGCGAACAAAACTTCCTCGCCCACACAAGGCGCGTCAGCGTTGCAGATGGTGCAATACAAACCAACCCCCAGACAAAGATTCTCAACAAAATCAGAGATATCCACGGTTTTCATTAGAGAAATCTGGTCACCTTAAAAATAAATTAAAACATTAACTTATAGACAACAAAAACCAAACACATTTTACTGTTGTTTCGCTGTTTCAATATTCATTCACGCAGCGGAGCGTTGCATGGTGCCGCTCGAAGGTCTCAGACCGCGACAGAACCGTTATTAGGCTGTCCGTGAAGCTAATACCAGCTAGCGCTAGCTTACAGCTCTGTTGTCTGGGCGGGTTACAACTTGGCTGATGCACGTGAGCTTTATGTTGCTCTGAAACATCAGTGCCCTACTGTTAGCTTAGCATGTAGCACCGTTAGGCTCACGGTCTAATTTAGGCGTAAATTCTGACAACGGCACCGTTACGCTGGATAAAACCTTGTAGTTGCTAATTTACCCCATTCATCCTCCCAGGTACAGGACTGTCTCAGAAAATTAGAATATTGTGATAAAGTTCTTTATTTTCTGTAATGCAATTAAAAAACATGAAATGTCATACATTCTGGATTCATTACAAATCAACTGAAATATTGCAAGCCTTTTATTGTTTTAATATCGCTGATTATGGCGTACAGCTGAAGAAAACTCAAAAATCCTATCTCAAAATATTAGAATATTTCCTCAGACCAAGTAAAAAAAAAAATTATAAACAGCAAAACAAAATCAAACATTTGAAAATGTCCATTAATGCACTCAGTACTTGGTTGGGAATCCTTTTGCACAGATTACTGCATCAATGCGGCGTGGCATGGAGGCAATCAGCCTGTGGCATTGCTGAGGTGTTATGGATGCCCAGGATGCTTCAATAGCGGCCTTTAGCTCATTTGCATTGTTGGGTCTGGTGTCTTTCAGCTTCTTCTTCACAATACCCCACAAATTCTCGATGGGGTTCAGGTCAGGGGAATTGGCAGGCCAATCAAGGACAGTAATGCCATGGTCAGTACACCAGTTACTGGTGGTTTTGGCACTGTGGGCAGGTGCCAGATCTTGGTTGTGCAGCGTTTCCTGCCACATTTCCCCCTTCCAACACACTTTTTGTGAATGTGCTTTGAAACTGCACTCTGTGAACAGCCTGCTCTTTGGGAAATTTCTTTTTGTGTCTTACCCTCCTGATGGAGGGTGTCAATGATGGTCTTCTGGACAGCAGTCAGATCAGCAGTCTTCCCCATACTTGTGATTTAGTTTACTGAACCAAGCTGAGTGTTTTTCAAGGCTCAGGAAACCCTTGCAGGTGTTTTGAGTTAATTAGACGATTCAAGTGATTAGTTGAATAGCCTACTAGTATACTTTTTCACGATATTCTAATTTTCTGAGACAGTCCTGTATGGTTTTATGTTACTCAGCCGGTTGTGGATGCAGCTGTGGAATTTAATAGGTTGCCTTACCAGATTAAATGTCAGTTTTTAGTCTTGGATTGAGTGAAATAAATGTCTAAATTAATGCGTATAGTCCGGTGCGACTTGCATGTTTTTTTCCTCCTTATGACGCATTTTTTGACTGATGCGACTTTATATCCCGGCGTGACTTATAGTCCGAAAAATACGGTATCTAACCCCCCCACTCCCGGTAGCTCTCACCTCTTTGCAGAGGAGGAGGTGCCGAGTGCTGCTGGAGGAGAGGAGGTCAGCGAGCACCTCCTGCAGCCCGGCCTGCAGCTTGCTCTGCAGTAGCTCCTTCAAGCTGCGTTGTTCACTGTGGCTGTGTCGGCAGGCTGTGCAGGTGAACTCCAGTTTGTCTGGCTGACTTGACAAAAGCCCAAAAAGCTCCTCTGCAAACAGAAAAACGATCCAAGTCGTCAGTTTTTCATCTAAATTCTAAGTAATGGAAAGAAATGTGAAGCATTATGAATTGTGGCAAATCATTTGCTAGCAAAGCCACATTGATGTCATAAAATGAAGCTTCTTTCGCTTTTGGTCTAGCAAAAAAAAAAAAAAGCAGAAGAGGAAAGAGGATACGAACATTTTCCTCATGAAACATTCCTCACCTTTGATTCCTTCACATCTGTAGTGAATCCAGTGTTTGCACTCTGAACATCGCATCATGTTGGAGGTTTGGTTATCTTCAAAGCACTTGTTGCAGACGGTGCAGAAATTGCCTGCAACAAAGTAAAAAAACAAAAAACAAATCAGCACCAAACCCTTAAAATACTTCAGCTACGTTACGACTGAGCTTTAAAACAGCGGCCGGTGTGTTTAGGAGATCCCACCTTTCTGAGTGAGGGAGGTGCAGTCGGGACAGAGGTCCTGCTCATGGTTCCAGGCCATGTCCCAGGTCTTCCCAGGAGTCACGCCGCAGCTCTTACAACGAATACACGTCATGCACACCTTAAGGGGCGACACGGTCATAACGTTTACTATAGAATGGCCTCAGCTTTTGCTCATATTATTCCAAAACAAGATGGCAGTACACTTGGAAGACTCTGAAGCAGTTACCCAGGGCATTTGGGGATTCATCGGCTTCGGGTACGTTGGTCCCAAGCAGGAAGGGTGGTAGCAGGTTTGGCATCTCCTGCACTGCAAGACAGGCTGAACGAAAACCACATAAATTATGGATTTATATTCCCTTTTATTTCAATTTCATGATTCCAAAAAGCGTTAGGTGTCTCTTAAAATGATAAATGTTAGCATTAAGTTTCGTATGTTTTAAAAAGGGACACCGCCTACCTTCAACTTCTTGCTTCTCCGGCCGCACACGTGACAGAATTTGCAGCGCCTGCAGCACCAGTTCTCCTTGGTCTCCTCCTTGGGGCGCTCGTCGGGCGTCAGGCAGAAATCATGGAAAGGTTCGCAGCAGATCTGGCAGAATATCATCTGCCAGACGAAAGAGATTCTGGTTAAAACTAATTCTTGAGAAAAATTCTTCAGGGACTTTTTAGCGCCTGAACAGCTGAAGTACCTCATGTTTCCCTTTACTGGCGCAAAGCAGGCAGACAGGCTGAGGAGTGCTTGGGACCGAGGTGAGGACGCTGAGGCCGCCCATTAGCCACACATTCTGGACAGCACAGTCCTCCTGGGAAGATGCAGGGCAAAAACATCGAAAATATCACAAAGATGACTCTAATTTCAGTTCATAGGCTTAATTAACGTAGTTTAGATGTGTTGAAATAATGAAACGATGTATTAGGGCTGGGTGATGTGGCTTAAACATAAACTCTTCGATTTTATTATACCAAATCCGATTAATCGTTTTGTCCCCCCGCTCCTAAAATAATAATAAATTATTTTAAAAACTTGCTTTTATGTCAAGCATTTCATCTGGGAGTTGACTAGATTCAAAGTACAACTAAATACAAGCTGTGAAACAAATCATTGGAAAAGCAAGATGGCGGCCCTGCAGTTGTAAACAATGAAAATATAACTAAATGTTTGCTGCTAGTGGTTTTACACAACAAGCTGAGAACAGGCTTCACTTCACTTGTATAACTTCAAACTTAAAAACGTACATGAATAAATAATACATAAATAATAGATTTTCCTATATATATATATATATATATATATATATATATATATATATATATATATATATATATATATATATATATATATATATTCAGCAATGCATCGTATTCTCTTCATGGAAGCCCAATCAGTGCATTTGCAAAATAAAATTCAGATTTTCCCAAAATTAAATCTTGAAAAATTGTAAACTCAAATGAGTCGATTACATCGCTTTAAAAACAGAGACTCACCTTGAAATCTACGCGGATCTTGTGCTGCAACACGCCCTTTTGGGGAAAGCCGTTAGTTAACCCTGTCTGCGTGTTCACTGATGTGCATTCAGGAGGATTCTGGGAACGAAGCACATATTGCGTATCAGTTGTTGGACAGCTTTTCAGCTCGGTCTCTTTTAGAGACGCCGCCGCCTTGTCCTCTTCGTGCTGCAGCCCGTGCGGGTCCTCCTGCTCCTGCAGCCTCTGTAACTTTTTGCCTGGACTAAAAGTCCAGGAAGGATTCGGAAAATCCCCGTGCTCAGTTTTATCTGCTTTAGCGGGGCATGCGTCCATAGCCTGGATGTCTGGAGGCTTCACTTCAGACTCGCATCCCTGAGCACACCTCTGTGACACAACCTCCGCCACAGCTGAGCTCCAGACACACGTTGGATGCTGTCGAGATGATGGCGGCGTGGGATTGTGCAAATCTGAGGCCGGCTGCACCGCGGGCGGAGCCAGAGACAGCGGAGATTTCTGTGGAGAGTCTGCAATGGGAGGCGATGACAGTACAGCAGCGGGATGCATTTCGAGCTGGGGCGCTTCCGGAGGAGAGTTTGTGACGTTACAGGGCGGCTGTGAAACAGGAGGCTCTGTTAAAGGCCGCCACTGATCCACAAACCGAGGCATCTGCCACGGCAAAGACTGAGAGCCAGTCTTCAGGATGTGCGCAGGCAGACGGTACAAGTGTATCTGCAGCTGCTTCTGCAGCTTCGGCACTGGGCTCCCGGTCCACGTGGGTTCTGGGAAAGTTTCTCTGCGCTGCGTCGCTTCTGCGTTCTCCTGAGCCTGTGAAGGAGGGGACTGCCTAAGCCAACCAGCAAGACGGGTTCCATAGTTACACTATTAATAGTAGCATGCAGCGGCGGCGACCAGCGGCAGCGGCAGAGGAAAGGGACAGCAGGGTTGAACATAACGTGTTAGGAGAGAGGAATAAAAAGGCAAAAAAAAAAAAAGTTAAAAAAGGCTTTCGAGCATCAGCCAATTATACACATTTAAAAGTAAGACTGTTGTCGGGTTTATCTAGTGTGAAGTATGGAAAAAGGCTACTAGGGAACTACTCTATTTAGGGATGCAAAATGTATCCGCTCTTACACGATCCGTGCCAGCACTCCCCGACTATACTCAACTACTAAATACATGCAGCTGGCGTCTTATTTTATCCCACACACCCAGCGAGCCATGCAGCTGTTATAGCGCAGTACTTTTCTAAAGTCACAGCCTGCTTTCTGCTTTAAGGCTTGCAGAACTAAATAAAGGCTGTACACATCATTTTATCTTCTAAATAACTCTGAGGTTTTCCTTTATAGTCTCAATAACAAAATGTTCACCCTTGATGCTATTTAGGGTGGAGGTGAGACTGTATTGGCTGCTGCAGCGTCTGTCAGTGTGTGACCTGTGAACTGCTTTTAGACCGCAGTGTTTTTAGACACTCAGTAACAATTATGACGTGACGTTCAAAGCAAGGTGCTAAATTTATAAAGTCGGAGAATAACTAATTATTTAGCTTGGTAATTCATGCTAATTGCAGATTTTTTTTTTTTTTTTTTTTTTAAACACATCGTCCTGTAAATTGACTCCTGTTCCATTTTTTTTACTTGAACATCTCATATTTATCTGAATATGCCTTATCTATTAATATTTTCTTGGTATATTTTTCCCATTCTCATAAGTCTTTGTGTGTTCACTTAAATTTACATTTAGCTTTTTTTCATATTGATTAATCTTGTGTTTAATGTCTTCTGTCTACGTTTTTTGCCACCGTCACCTGAATTTCCCCACTGTGGAACAATAAAGGCATTTCTATTCCATTTATGCTAGTTTTTGTAGGCACATGCTTAACTTGACCGTCGTTGAAAAGTCAAAAGTTATATTTCAATATTTTTAGGCTGAATGCCGATAAACAGCTTTTATATCCATTTGGCCTGGACAATTAATCACATTTGCAACGTAATTGCAATTTTAAAAAACACAATTTCCAAACGCAGAGGTCTGCAGTTTTTGGCAATGTAACAATTAATGGATCAGACGCGTCCTTTAGGTGTCGGCAACATGTTTAAAATGGGTTTACCTCTACATGGAATGGAAGAGAGTTGCAGCAGTGAGATAATCTAATTTTATTATTTGTTTTACAGTTTATATAATTAATACTTTTTACCCGAAACTTTTAAGAATCTCACCACAGCATTAAGTACTTGTTTGTTGGTTTTACTTTATGTTCAACAAGGATTGATGTCCAACTCACAAAGTTATTCTCTTGAATAATCATATTCTGATTAACAAAAACAGTTACATTTATTGTTTTAAATAGTCCTTGTTTACAAACAACTTTATCTACAGGCCATTTTTGTTGCTTGTGGTTAATGCAGAGAAAAGTCAAAATGTAATCACAATTATTGTTGAAATATCTCGCAATTTAGATTTTTGGCAAAATTGTACAGCCTATTCTCAAAATGTTTTTCTTTTCATAAACGTAATTACAAAAAGGAAACTCTGAATCAAAGTTTCATCCCAAATGTCTCTTAAACAGCTATAGATAAATGTGAGGCTAAAAATAACCTATTGGAATACATAAAAGTATAATCCTAAGGCAACATAAAACATCTCAATATAAACAATATTGTCTCAATTATCTCTTTTTGAGAAAAATCTCAATATTTTTAAAATCTGGATACATTGCCCCGCCCTTCTCACAATAGTAAAGTGCGCTCATACCTAAACTCACATAAATGCCTAATATTAAACCTAACATTCATTTACAGACCGGTTATTAAATATGGGGATACATCTTTTGATTGTGGTCGTCTTTTTTTTTTTTTTTTTTTATTACAATGATTATGTTGGTAAAAGTTCAGACAGCGAATGAAGCAACATAGATTAGATTTTAAGTAAAAGAAAGGTGCCATAATCAGGTAAAAGCATATAAAGCTAACAGAGATATGAACAAACAATGCCAAACATCTCAAGTTTGTTTGATTAGTTTAGGAAGGTTTTTTTTTTTCAACAGGGGGAAAGTGAAAGCAAAAAGTTTCAGCCAAAAATGAACATTGTGTTTGGGTCATGACCAGAGAAACAGCTGTGAGAAGCCAACTCAACTTACAGATTTCTCCACTTACTGGTGGTTAGGTTCAGACATTAAGACTTCACCTTTTAAATATAATTAGATCCTCCAGAAATTTCCCATTTTAATACAACATTTTGTCAAAGAAAAAAGTTATTTAAAAAGCCATGAAATTTTTAATTTAAGATAACCCGTAGTGGTCATTAAAGGCAAAGGCAACTCCAGGAAAGGTGCTAAAACTGCTAAAAGTGCTTTTTTCTAATTATAAAGAGGCAGCGCTAATGTCAAATCCGAGGACATGAAATTAATAGACACAAATAGTTAGTGAATACACTTTTTACATCAAGTTATACTGCTTTGAACTGAAAGAAAGCCTGTACAAAACATACATTTAAAAATCTAAAGCTTAAAAGGATATTAAGTACATGCAGAATGCTTACTTTAAAGCATAAAGTCAGAAATAGAAGATAAGCAACACTGAGTTTCAAAGATATCGTAGTTAATTCAAAACAAATTGTGAATACAAATGAAAGGAGAAAAAACGAGAACGAAGTCCTGGGCAATGCATTGTTTGGAAATAATCGCTCTTTTTTTTTTTTAAAGTGTGAATATCTAGACAGCGCTAGTTGCTATTTGGGTGAAAATCTAATTAAGCTTCAACAGGGGGAAAAAAAGCACCTTCAATGTTAACAAATTTAGACTTTCTACACAAAGCAAATAAAAAAAAAAGGGAAAAGCATTTTCCAAAAATACATTTTTGCCCAGTCTTGTTGAGGAAGGACTCAGAAGTAAAGAGGGATGGTATTTTTTCTTTACCTTTCTCTGTCTGCTGGCGGTACTTTTGGGGAACGCTCGGCGATTTCTCATCGAATCAGTGAGCTGGTCGTCTGGCAGCAAAACACCCTCCTGTGGTGAAAAGCCTTCAACACAAAAAAAGAAACATCAGAGAAACATGACTAAGAGAAAAGCAAAACCAGGATCAGGGTCACTTTATTATGTGGGATACATCTTCAGCTGTGATACTAAATAAATGCTCTTTAAAGATTGACGGGATTCATTTTCCAATTTTCAATAAATGCCACACAAGAGATTTCATCAATGTTTAGATTATTTTTTTTTTATTTAAATGCCAGCTTTTGCTTATGCAAACCTAAGAGTATCAAAAAACAGCAGCAGCACTGATCCTGATCAATTTATTTTGTTTCTGAAACAAGGTAGATTAACTAAAGGTTTTAAACCTCCATTTTACAAATTTTGTTAGTTACAAATATTTGAGTACAACTCATTTAACTAATTAATTGTTTAATTAATTACAATCACGAAGCAGCTGAGGGGGGGGGGGGAGGGGTTCCGCTTTGCCAGTGTGATAAAGAGCTATTTCACTATCTATTTATTTTTTGTATCATGGCAAACTTCAGTTTAAATCTATGTCACTTAATAAAAATCAGGACTAGATAAACCCAAAGTTCAACCAATTAAATCACGGTTTGTGATGAGTATTAAACCAAACCAAACTCAGTTAAGGGGTTTTGGTTTAAAGGCCAGACATAGACAAACTGAAAGGCAAACAAAGTTATGAAATTGCCCATTTTAAAATTTTTGAACAAGTACTTTTATACGTTTGTAACTCAAACCCCGTTAGACAAAAATCTGGCCTAAATGGTAGTCATGGTGATCAGAAATCAATGTAAAAGCCCTCAAAATTTCCTCCACCCCCCTCTCCAATTATGAAAAAGAATTTCATGCACAATTTTCCAGACTTATATGAAAAATATTTTTACAATAAAAGGTGAAAATTTAAAGGGATTACAAAACAAAAGAATGAAAAAAATAAAATAAAATTGGAACATCAGCATGTTTGAAAAAGTACTCATATGGGAGTCAACGGCACAAAAAGGAAAATCCCTTTTTAATTTAACAGGCATATAAAGCTTGCTTTAAGGAAAAAAATGAATAAAAAGTTAAACTGGTTAAATTTACATGCAAAAAACAACAACTAAAAACTAAAACAAAAGTTCAGGAATCCCAGAGTGTCGAGGAGAAACACGGAAGTCAAATGATTATGTTTTAATAACGGGATAAAAATTTATTACATTTTACCAACCAATCAGGGATTTTAAGGTTGCAGATGTTGGGACACAACGTCGCTCAAAATGCTAAATACAGGTTGGGAAACCTGCTGGAGTACAGAGAACACACTAAAACCCTGATAGGTGGTGAATAATGTAATTTTACTTATAGTACACGTCTTGTGCTTTATGACACATTTCTTTCCAAAAAGCTTGAAAACTGGACGGAAGCAGCTCGTTACCTTGGCGGGAAGCGAAAGCGCCGGCCTTGTCCGTTTCGGTTTCTTCTTCGTCTTCCGATTCGGATTTGAGCAATCGGCTGTAGGAGCGCGGCTTGATTTTACGCAGCGACTGCTTCCTGATTCCAAACGTCGTGGAGGACGCGTCGTCTTCCCCCGCTTCGCTGACGCACCAGGGGGCGTCACCGCTGGACGCTGACTGTGACCGCCTGGACAGGACTGAGAAGAGAAAGAGCCTTGTGGTTATTTCTTGTCTGTATTTTCAAGAATAATTTAGAAAAAAATGAGCATCGCTTATGTAGAAGAGAACACGAGACCCCACAACTTTATTAGAAACCTACTTTTTAGTGGTCTTACAGCACGTCCGCTCTTTGCTTTCATGATCCGGTCACACTTCCTGTATCTGGGGGCAGAAGAAACGGCAAAATTAAACCTCGAAAGCAAAATTCCCGCTGTAGACATCTGCAAATGTGTTGAGCTGTAAGAGTCAACTTGCCTTCTTTAACAGGAATGTTTAAAATGTGTTACTGGAAAGGAACAAGAAGTATTTTCATGTTTTATGTAGACAACTTTAAACAGTATTTTAGCTTCAAATTAACCATCACAGACCCACATCACATTGAACTTAGTTGGAAACCAACAAACTTAGCTGCGACAACGTTGACACAAAAAGTATTGTTGTATTGAGAGTTTGAACTGGGAGCCACGGAGGCTCCCTTCCTGTTTTTGTAGGATGTCTGCTAAACTAGCCCATGCTAAACCGGCTCAGAGATGCATTCGGTTTCTGTTTTTAAGAAGCTAAAAATACAATCCTCGCATGCTTTCAAACCGCTCTACCTGTTTTGTCCCAACCACAAACTTTAGCCCGTTTAACTGGGGTTTTATGTGACAGAGCAACAAAGAGAAACTGGTAATTGTTAAAAGTAAAGGTTGTTTTAACAAATAAAAGCCTGAGAAATGTGCTCTCCGCTTGTAAACTAGGGCTGCAACTAACGATTATTTTTATTGTTGACTAATCTATCGGTTATTTCTTCAATTAGTCGGCTAATTGCCATTATTTTTTTGTAGGATCTCCATCATCAATTCAGTTGCTTGTAAAAAATATTTTGACTCACCTGTTCTTGTCTAAACACGTTTGAACGCCTCTTTATTGCCTCTTGTCGTCACTCTCCTTTATTAACTTTAGAAATGATCCTCCATGAAAAATGTTTTAATATTTCTATGAAAGTAGATTTTATTTTTCCGACCTTCAAGCTGTTAACATTGCTTAATGTTTAAAAAGATTTTAAACTATAGGTGTAAAAAAAAAAGGGGGAGCATATTAACATGTTTTCAGTTGTTCTCTTTGATTGGGCAATATTCCCAGCATCAATTATCAATTAAAAAGGAGCCAATTATTCATTTCCAAATAAACTCCATCGCTCTAGTCACACATTAAAATTAAATAAAACTATCCCGTCACGTACGTAACTTTGCGTTAATTTCAACCATTAATCTTAGTGATGAATGAACACTGAAATAAACCCAATAATAACCGTTAGATATCATCTGATTGAATTACAGCAGTGGATTCAAACAGTCTGCCCCCCCAACAGGCTGCGTCTACTCCGGGGCTGAGGAGCTTGATCACCTGCTCACCTTCAGCCGGGCATTTCACACCTAAGCAATATGTTGATAAACCAAGCAGATATTTAGGCTTTACAGCCACGTTCTCACCTAAAACCAATCTAAAAGTTCATTTTGTATCAAAGAAAGTTTAATTTACGAAACTTTACCAGTTTTAGTGGCTTCTTCGTTCAGAGCATGGAGCTGCAGGAACGTGATCGACGCTCTACTGCCCCCTGCTGCAGCCTTAGTGAACTGCATGTGATTTAAACGCCTACTGAAAGTGAAATTTGGAGACCGCAGCAATGTTTTAACGACGTGTTGACAATTTTTCATTAACGACAGTGTCGACTAATCGTTGCACCAATAAAGCCCTGGGATTCAGTAAATACAAAACACAACCTTCAAGACTCAGAGTCAGTAAGCTAGAGTCCAGTTATGTAACATTTATTTTCAGTCTCAACACAGCTGTTCAGAAGAGTCAGGAAAATAGCAGTTATTTGCAACCAACATTTTCAGCACAATGTTTGGCAATAGGACCTTCATTATATGCATATATGTCACATTTGTGATGTCCCCAATGCCTGCGAATTATGTATTTTCCCAGTAACTGCTTTCAACAGCCCCAGCAACCTATAGTTTCATTTAATATTTAACATTACACATTTGTCTCATAATTTAGCCCCAGTCATGAGTTAGAATGGCTCAATCAGAGTCCAGACCTAAATGAAAATGAGAATCTGTGGCAAAACCTGAACATTGACGTTCACAGATGCTCACCATCCAGTCTGACTGATCCGGAGGTATTTTGCAAAAGGAAAAACATTTTCCACCTGCTTCACAACTAAGCACTACTTTAATGGCTTCCCCCCCCCCCCCCCCCATACAATCCATTGACGTTTATGATTGTAACATAAAGTGTGAACAGGTTTAGCTTAGATGATCAAAATGGGGATTGGGAGACTTTCCAAACATCAGCTGACACTATAAATAATTACGCAGGTGATGGAAGATAAATGCACCATTTTAAAAGAACAAGCCTTTTTCCTCAATATTAAGGGTTAGCCAAAACGGTAAATAACCCCCGAACAACGTTGAGAAAATGAATCCGCAGCTCCCCAGTGTCTGCCCGTGCACTTACATGCAGCACTGCTTCTTGACGTTGCGTCCGCCGAACTTGGGCTTGTCCAGGCAGTTAACGCACTCCCCGCAATCGTCCTCTATCGAGCAGCCCTTGCAGACGCCGCAGCGCCTCGAGCGCACCCCTCCGGGCAAATACTGACTCAACATCCTCCTCCTTTGGAACTTGACGCCCTTTTTCCGCCTCCTGCGCTGGATGCTTTCCTGAGAGACAGCCCAATGTGCCCTGCCCTGATCAGAGATGTCATCATCATCATCATCAGCCACATCTGCAGGTGAGACACAGAGGAGGATGGGTAAAGAGTTGATACAGCATTGAAGCGGCGTTAAGTACGCGTAGGTGACTGGCAGAGCTTTTCGAACGGCCTGCAGGAGGCGTTAAAAGGTCTCAGTTCTGTGACTGGAGCTTCATTGCAGGCATCGATAAGCCTTTGGCCTGATAAAGAGGCTTCCTGCTGATGGGTTTCTAATGGCTGCCTGACGAAATAAAGCTCTTTATCGAAGGTGGGCGGCTGGATGAATTGTAAAGTCACCCACAAAATGCATTACAGGTGGAAACTCCCTTCAAAACATTTAAATCAGAACTTCTTAACTCCCTTTGTGGGGACGTTTCAATGCAAAGAAGCAAAAAAAGAAAAACTAAAATAAATGATTCAGTTTTTTTTTTTTGTTTTTTTTATTAAAATAATGCATCTACAGGAACCGTGTGCAAGCATCACTCTTTGCCCTTTCCTCCATATGTGTTCAGTATACGTTGTGCATTTTAGGACATCCGGTCTCGGGAAAACATCGTCAGACGTAGCCCCGAAAAGCATCAAGTCGGAGGGAAACAACCGACAGACTTCAGACAAAACAGAGAGACAGAACCAATCATCCTGACGCCGGCCCGGTTCAGAGGCCCCAGCCACCCACGGGCCTTTTCTGCAGCTATTTGATAACATGACTCCAGGGGGCGCTGTTCCTTTTCTATACCTTAAATCGCTGTCAAAGAACCTCTGATAATAAAAACAGAAGGTTACATATTCTAACAGATTATTTGACCATACAGGAACTTCACAGAAAGCTGACGTAAATGGTAAAGTCTATTAAAGTCTCCTTTAAACTGCCCCACTGCCTTCTCCACCCGAGGCCCTCTCGCTTGTGACCGCCTTTAGTCAAACTTGTCCGCCGGACGACCTTTTCGACCGACTCCAAGTTGCCTGAAGGTGCGGTCTGACTGTTTTTGAATTTGAATCCATTTTGTCTCATGACGTTTTAATCAAAGTCTGTGTTGTCTGAAGTCTGATGGTTATAATCGTAAGTGCTGTGCCCTTTTTTTTTTTTTTGGGCCACAGCCGACATGGTCCGGTCTGACTCCTGGTGATGTGTTCCTGGGATCGGAGCAAGTCCTAAAAGGCGCAGCGCGTCAGTGAGTTCATTTGTCAAGCAGCACTTCCTCACCTCATACTGAGTGAAGCTCACGCGACCAGTGTTGGGTAAAGCTTTCCAACAGCGGTGGCTAATCTGTGTGTGACAAAAGATATTTTTGCTGGCAAATATTTTTAAACATTTGAACTTTTAAATATTTTTTTCCCCCTGTGCATGTTCACCTGGAGAGACGCTAACAAAACTCTGCTCATTCTTATAATATAATGATTTTTTTAAGGTTATATTGATTATTTCAGTAGTCTGACAGTGTGTTGCTTTGTTACACTCAATATAGCTTTGCTGAACAGGAAAAAAATAAAATAAAGCATTTAAATGAACTACACACACACACACTATCTCAGAGCAGTAACACAGAACGAAATTGCTCTATTTGAGTGCAAGAATTAAAAGAAGATCAGTTTCTACCAAACAATTACTGAACTAAGTCATTTAAGGTGCTAAAAAGGATCATTATTGTCTAATAACTGAGTGTGTTTGTGCACTCTGATCATTTAATATATTATCCTAATATAATTCACCCGTCCTTTATTTATGCTGCAAGCAGAGACCTCATTCAGCCAGACTGACGCTACTCATTGCAGCTTCATTGAGTTTAGGCTCTTTAATAGTCTGATCTTCAAGCTAAATGGGTTCAAACTGAAGATTTTCCACCATCTATACTTTTATTACACATTTTAATAGCAGTAATATCATCAAGAGATATTTTAGCACTGATGATGAAAACTGAGTGCTGAAGTCGTTTTTTCTTATGCTGCTACAATCGAGCAATATCAAAATAGTCAAACCCTTAATAGTTGAGGGGTGAAACTGCGGGTTTTAATTAAACGTTTCAACAGAATATATGCCCTTTTATTTAATTTTATGTTTCAGTCCATTTATCTAATGTGCTTTAAACACACCCTGTAAACCAACACGGGCTTTTAAATGGCTGTGATGACGATTCTATTCCCCTTATTCTTGCTAGGCTTGCTAAAATAGCCATTTTATGACAAAGATGATGCAAAAGTGTGTTTAAAATGTTATGTTTAGACATATTTTCTACCAGTGGCGTAATATTTTTTGCTACTAGACAGTGAAGTATGACCCAAGGTATTCTGGGTTCGGTTACTTAACCAAACCTACGGATGATGGCGACGTCTCAATCATAACATCTAAACCCACCTGAAACTTCGCTTTAGACAAATTTAATTCAAGAGTTTGTAACAGCATAGATTACATAATCAAATTGACCACAATATTTAAGGATAAACAATATTATAAAAACATTTGACACTTTATGACCGATTGATGTTTTTTGAGATGGCTTTATCCATCTACAGCTAAAATTAATAAAGACGCTTCAACATTGTACATGAAGGGCTTTTTTCCCTGAATTATTTAAGCAATTCCAACAGAATAAGAAAGAAGTGGACTTAAGTTTGTTGTTTCTGTAAAATATGAAGATAAAGTTGTTTTTCCCCTCATGAGATCAAGTTTTATTTGCAATGTTAAAAAAAAACGAGAAAGTGTGTGTATGGCTTCTACTTAAAGTTTGAGAATGTAAAAACAAAGTAATTAAAAATAAAAACGATGACATGTCAAAAACAAAAAAATAAATCTGTTGACATTTATCGTTGTAAGACCAAATATATCTGGGTGATTCATAGGTTGTGCTGATAAATTACAACAGTACCACCAAAATAACAAATGCAATAGATTTTAATAGCTATGTTTACACAGACAAAAGTAATCAGAATAAAGGGCCGATCGGAATAAAAAAAAGTGTCATGTAAACAAGCCAATCGGGATATTGTGAATGGATTAAGCTCAATTGGAATTAAATTGTAACCCGAATGAGAGGGTGGTTTATGACGATTGATAATCCGATCGACGTGCCTATAAACAGGAACAAGTTATTCTGAAAGTGGCAAACTGACCCGTGCATGTGCGCCCGAAGTAAACGTGACGTATTTCCACGTTGGTGAGTGGCGGAAAAACGTTGGGAAGCAAAACTGTCATGGCTCCCGATAAAACCTTTCCATTTGAAACATTGGAAGAGCTCAAAATTAATATTTATGCAGTAACGACTGAACTGCAATTAGAACCTGGTGTAAGTCCAGCCTGAGCGCTCAGAAGACAAACAAACTCATAATATGGCTTTGTTTACTATTTTTTGTTGTTCAGCAAAGACGGAAGTTCTTCTTCTGTGTTTTTTCTTTTAGGGGAATTTGATAACTGCGCATGTCAGAGTGGTCATATCCTGCATAAAGCCAGGTGCATATCAATGCACATTATGATCGAAATAATCGATTGTGTATCCATATAAATGGTACAATCTGATTATTTTGCTTTTTAATATGAATACATTTCAATCCAATCGTGAAGTTTTGTGCATGTAAACATAGCCAATGAGACCAAAAGTTATAAAATTATAGCGCATTGGGACGTAATCAATGATGATTACGGCTAAATCTCATCAAAACAATATATGTTTTAGATTCAAGAGATTTTAGGATGCAAACCGGAAAGAACGAGAAAAGGTGAAGATGAGCACATGATGAACTTTATATTATTGCGTCATCTAATCAAAAACAAAGGCTTAACATTGGTTTAGTTTACCTGAAATAAGTCCTTACTATAAGACATAACAGCATATTTAAACAACCGTTAAAAGCTATTTAAAATTTCCACTCTGGTATGATTGTTTGAAAATGTCAATTTTTTACCATCCAATGCCAAGATGTAAAGAATTATGAAATCCTGCCTTTATTGTATAGAATAAAGGTAAAATAAAAAGATAGTCATGGGATGGGCCGTACCTTCGGCCGCGGGGGAGAAGGTGATGCCCTCCCTCTCGTGAAGCGGCAGAGCGCTGAGCCTGGGAATGTCGTCCGGCACTAAGGCGCGAGGCTGTCCCAAAGCCACGGCGGCGGCCCGGCACACGTGCTTGATCCTTGGACCTCCGAGCGGCTGCTCCTGCACATAGACTCGTAGGTTAAAAGCCGCGACATGAGCTGATGCCTGGGTTATTTGACTTCACACAGGATCAAGACACCTTCGGCCTTATGAGTCTTTCGGTCACTCATTTTGAAATCCCCCCCCCACATATACGGTATTTTTCGGACTATAAGGAGCACTTAAAATCTTTTAATTTTTCTCAAAAATTTATGGTGCGCCTTATATGATTACTGTTGTGCTTACCGCCTGATTTCATGTGGTACAATGCGCTCAATAATCTGTTAAAATGTGTAAGTACGACTTTGGTTACCAACGGAGCCGAGGAAGAGCTGTCCGTCTCTGTCAGGAGGACAGAGTAGTTGGACTACACTGTCCTGTTTCTAACATAAGGCCAAAATAAACATAACTTTTATATTGAATTAACTTACTCTGTTTATTGTTGCTAGCATGTACTTCTTACATGAACGCACTTCTAGTTTCATCATTACAGTCAGGCAAGTCTTGTAGACAGCTCAGGGGTCCGATCAGGTAGTGACACAGTGTACCGTAATGCTCCGAATAGCCATTGAGCGGAGCGGCTTTGTCGTACTTACACATTTTAACAGATTTTTGAGCGTGTTGTACCACATAAAATCAGTCAGTAAGCACAACGGGTACGGTAATCATATATAAGGCACACTATCAATTTTTGAGAAAAATTAAAGGATTTTAAGTGCGCCTTATAGTATAGAAAAATACGGTAGTAGCACTAGATTTTATTTAGGGGTCAGGGGTTAAAGGGGGCCCAATATATATTTATGTGCAAGCCACACCATTCAGATTTTTCCTGAAACTTTTGCGTTTTTTTATCGCATTTTGTAAAAAACCCAAAGCTGGGGGTTGTCACATAAACAAAATAGAACCCAGAAGGCATAAATATTTTTGTGAGCCAATGCAGACGGTGTGCCACCAAAGAGGCTAAAAGTACTACCTGTGGACCATATTCTTTAGGAGACAGGCCGGCCCTCCTCCTCCTCTTCCTCCTCCTTCCACACACGGGCACCTGTGAGTCCCTTGAGCCCAACTAGAAGCCCAGAGAAAGTGGAAAAATATGCTTTTAGATAAGAGTGCATTAAATTAAACTTTTCAAACGTAGCATAAGCAGTTTTTTTTTAATTCTTGCCTTTTTACTCTTCCGTTGTCAACATTAAAATGCAACTGCTTTACTGATGTTTTATAAAATACACAACACAAATCATCTGGGGTTCCTTTGAATTGTTTTTTTTATCCTAGCAGAGACTTAACCATCGATCCCACAGGGAAATACAAACCCCTTTAGTAGTTTGTCCATTTTACCCGTTTTATTAATTCTCACATTACTTCTCAAAAGCCGGGACATCTGTTGCTACCTGTGACAACTTGAGCTGCTTCTGCTGATCAATCTTGATGAGCTGGACTTTGGCTTTCTTCAGCAGGTGCAGCATCCGCTTATTAGCTCCACTGAGACCGATCCGGTGGCTGGGCCCGCCCACTTCCAACACGTCACAAGCGGGCTCCCCCGTCACAGCTGCTGCCGCGTCTTCACCTGATGCCACCAAAAAGGCAGATTAGTTACAATCTCATGACAAAAAGACATGTTTTAGCTTCGAGGGGCAATTTTCATACCTGGCATAATCTGAATTTATGCCGATTTCTTTTGCAAACAAAACATTTTTGGATCTCTTTAAAAGAGGAAATTAGGAGGATGGTCTACTTACTGTTATTTCCCATGCCGTCTGCTGGAGTTTCCTCAGGGATTTCCACTCCCGCCTTGACCACCACAGACACTTTCCTCACAACTCCCGGGGAGTCCATCTCCTCCATCATGATCTTGGGCCTCCGTTTCCTCCTGTGGTGGAAACTCAGACTGTCGTCCTGGCTTTTCTTTTTCTCTGCCAGCTTTAAGGTCAGCTTCTTTAGGTTTTTGTAGATCTCGACGTGGCTCGCGCCTGGACCCGGCCTGGAGGAGATTTTTGATTGAAGCAGCGAGCTGTCCAGCACAGATTTGGAGTAGGCGCCTAGCGGCTGCGCGCTGCAGCCGTAGCCGGACTCGCTAAGGGACAAGGTGGGTTTTGCGTCGTCCTTCTGCTGACTTTTCAGCCATGTTGACAGAGAGCCCTTCGGAAACGGAATCATTTCCTCGTTCAGGAACCTCTTCGGGGTTTTGATAACGCGGGAAGACCGTCCGCTCGTTGCAGTGGCATCGGTGTTGTTAGAGGTCTGAGACAGCTGCTCCGCACTGGGCTTTGTCTCCTCCTCTGATGGGGCAACACTCTCGCCCAGCTGTTCGGCGCGGTCCACGGACGGAGGCGGCTCTGACATGTAGGTACAGAAGACGTGCCGCGTTCCAACCTGGCCGATTTTTGGCCGCTTGTTAACCGACACGTCCGCAGCTGGTCGGCGCCTGTACCCGAACAACAATCGGCCTCGGTGCCTTTTGTTGGCCTTCTTGACTGACGTCTCTGCGGCCTTGCACTGGAGTGACGTTCCAGCCTCTTTTCCACTCTGGGCTGCCGCCTGTGGATCAGCACCCGAACCTTCGACCATTCCCGCCGTCTTCTGACATTTGCGAGAGGACGTATAAGAGATGGCGCCTCCTTCAGCCGAGTGCCGGGCGTCCATTTGAAGCCCTTCGGATCCTTTTGCCTGAGACGTCTCCGAGTCCCCCAACGCCTCGCCTTCTGCCTTGACCGTTCCATGATCCTGTTCAGCATCCGCGACCGCTTGAGATAAACTCGACACTTTTTCATGAGGTTTAGTGTTGCTAGCTGATTTGGTGGCTGCTCGCTTCAATGTTGCCTCTCCTTCTTTGCCAACAATGTCAGCCGACGTTGTACTGCTCTGTCTGCCTGGGGTCTGCTTTTCTGGATGTTTGGCTTTTGCTGCCGGGGCGCCTTTGTTTTGCACTTTAATAACCACTTTCGGCAACTCTTTGTCTTTAACTGGGCTCTCCTTCACATCTGGCCCTTCCTTGGGAACTCTGGGTACAATTTTCCCAATCAGAGCCGATTTTGGGGTCTTGGGGATAATTTTTCCAATAAGAGACTTTTCTTCTTGCACCTGGTCTGAAGCTTGAGACGGCTTGGCCTGGCTGGCCAATCTCTTGGAGACGGAGATTTTCGGTTTTGGCGGACAGACTCTTGAGCTCCCAAATCCAGTAAAATCCTCCCCCTAGAAAAGATTTTTAAAAGAAATCTTTTAGTCAACAAAATAAATCGGAAATGTTGAGATAAGGACAGATAATCTACACACCTACCCGCCCACTATGGTATCATATAAATTTATGACAACAATTTGAAATTTTTTAATAAAAAGGGCATAAAAATATATGCTTGTGTGAGGCCAAATGTTTTCTGAGAATATAGCCGGATACGCAGAATTCGACAAATACATTGGAAAACAAAACTGTAGAATTTGACCAAACAGATCTGGGTTTTACCCAGAAGCATCTAGGTTTACGCCAAGTGCAGAGATCATACTAACAGGCTACACCGCCTGCTGCAGCTTCTTGTCTGGTTTGTGAGCAGATAAATCAACGAGTCATATCAAAACAGAGAGGAGGGGAGCGCCATGTTCCTACAGTCACCCCCGTCACCTCAGACAGAACCTGCCTGTAAGACTTCTTTAGAGGTAGCTCATTATGAGCTTTGATCTTAACTGCATGGTAATATCCTCATTTGTACGTTACTTTGGATTTTTAAAAAACATGTGTAAAATGGTTACAAGGAAAGGAACTTAAAAGTTGGAGTATAAATAGCTTCAAAATTCACTTTAAAATCAATCCTAATAAAGCTGGGTTGTTCCTGTTAAAACGGTCATACACGATGAATACGTGACTTATGTGCAAAGATAAAAACTGGAATAAATAAACAGAATATGGAGGGAAAAAATTAAAATGATTTCATACGTAGCTTCGGCTAAACCTCCAAAACACCATTAGAAAACAAAAATTAAATAACAACACTTGTAATCGATACAACATACTCTTGAAATATTTAAACACGTACACTTTGGGGCGTTTATTTAAAATAAGTTTTTTGTCTCATTTTAAATAAATTTATAATATTCATGTTCCTCTAATTTTATTTCCCCATTAATAACCACAGCATGCTGCAAAGCAGAGGCAATATGCAGGCTACCACGTTTTGTCCACATCAGCTTTATCATGTTCGCAGTTTATTTATGGAGGAAGGAATAGGGTTGTCGATATGCTAAAATTTAAAAACTCAATTCAACACTAACAGAAATACTTGGTACTATTTTCAGTACTGCAGCAAAATATTTTGAAGCCACAGGGTTATTTCTGGTTAAGAGCAAAAAAATTTTTTTTATCAAAATACGACACAATTTTAACTTCCTTTATTTGGGCAAAACCAAAAAGTAGGGGACAATTCAGGCCTCACTGACAGAAATACGTCACTTCCTTGTTTGGCAAAACAGTAGACAAGTATAAGTGTTAATACTACCTTTGATTCCAGTCATGAAATTATATTTTATTAGAACTGCTTATCTGTGTATGTGTTACCATTTCCCTGTCAATTTGCTCATGATGCAATTAAATGTTACTATTGAAGGAAAAGAAAATAATCTATTTACACTAAAATAAACTGTGCTAAAACAAACATGGATGTGGTGCTCCACTATAACCTGTTATTAATAGCCACATTATCCTCCAATATCTTTATAACTAAACAGAGGGTGATGAAGGGAGCTGCACTGGTTTGTTTCATTGCTTCACCGTTTACTAGCTGACCGAGCAGCGAGCTGATTAGCATCACTGCACTGTACTGAGATCAGTATATCTCGGTTTTGACACAATTGAGTAGTGTTGCACCGATACCAGTATCGGACGGGGCCCCGGTCCAGCACTAAAATGGTGGTATCGGTATCGGCGAGTACCAACAAATAGGGCACTGATACCATTTTGATGTTTGTATGTCACTTGAACGCAGCTTTCTCTCTCCCGACTAGTATTATACATGTTATATAAGTTCATGACAGTTGGCATTTGAGAGCCAAAACTCAGGGTTTAAAAGAGATTATTCAATTATTAATGTAATTTTACTGTCTTACTGTTGCACTACTATTATACATGTTATAATTTCACGAATGTTGCACTATTTTGGCCTTTGAGAGTCAAAAGTTTATTCAACTATTGTCACCCATTCCAGGTAGGCAATAAAAAGTTCTACTACCCTAAGTAGTATGCAGTTCTTCATATATACACACACATCAATTTCAAACAGATGGTATCGGTATATACTGCACAGTCAGGTATCGGGGCCAAAAAATGGCATCGGCGCAACACTACAATTGGGTATCCTTGAATAATTAATTTTTTTGTATTAATTATATCAAGACATTTATTATATTTTGACAACCCTATATGAGAAAGTGGTAAATTATAAAAACTGTACACTACTTTATGGAGAGTTAATTGGCAACTGGCTCTTTATTTTATAAAGAACAAAATGTAAAAAAAAAAAAAAAAGTTTAAAATGTTATCATTCTACTCAAAAATAAATATTTAAAGCAACCCTATCTCCAAACACTCCCTAAATAATTATTACGTGAGATTAATATTGTTACACTGATGAGGCAAAACGTTTTAAATTACTATTATGGCTGTTCGATCCAAAAAAAAAATCCTGCAATGGCAAAGTTATTGTTAAATATTGCAAACAAGTGCACTGGTAGTGATGAATCCACATTGTTCTCCCCTTCTTCTCTCCATCATTCGTGCTGCCACCACTCTCTGTGACCTTTAGCATGTTAGGTACAATAATCTGTGCCAGGCAGGAGCATCCATTACATTTTATCACATCCAACAGGCTGAATATTACATTAGCACAGAAACTGTGAATTCATGACAACTGGAAGATAAAGCAAACGATTACTGCATTCCCAACTGTGCGTTTTAGTGTCGATTTCAGACGATGAAAAGGTTCTCAGCTAAAATTTGAAGTCTCTAAGCGTGGCTGCGTTGTTCACCAGTATCCCTGAACTAGCCCGTTAACCAACACATGTACGGGTGTGTGTGTGTGCAGCACAACCTAAATATATGAGTCAGTACTGTTCACAATTTGATTATCAGGTACATGCCCAACAGAAACTGCAGCTCAGCATCAGCAGCCTGGCTCTTTACTGTTACTCCCCTGTTGCATCAGTGTAGTTTTGACACAGCAACTGAAACATTTTTTTTATTCTCCCATTTGTGACTCAGCAGTAAACTAACCAGTCCACACCTCTTCTCCCTGTGCAATACTTCTGTGCACATATTTAATATTTTAGTTTGCATATGTTACACCATTTATGTCGAAGCAATTAACATAATGGAAACAACATTCAAATTATTCTCATAAGTATGAATATTTCTCTGAAGACACTCTCGGGCAATAAAGACTGACTTAAAGTGAACTTAACAACAAAAGAGTCCTTATTGCACCTAGAATTCACTAATTCAGGCAACCATTTACTTTCCTCAGCAGCTCAGAAATGTATCTTAATTTATATTACTTACATCCATCTCAAGTGTAAAACAATCTTCAGTGTGATCAGAAATAAAACAGAACCCTTGGATCATCAGCAGCGAAGAATACTGCACGATATTAGGTGATGTGGAGAGCTCTAGATGAGCATGCTCACAGGCGTTAGCCTGAGCCATGTGATTCTGTTACAGGCAACGCTAACGAGATTGCATCAGTAAAGTATCGCTGATGTCAGACACTAAAGTCCATTCATGGGGTTATACAATTAAGACTTCATATACCGATAATTGCATAAATACAGAGTGCTAGATGGAAGTCATCTCAATTTCTACTTTCTATTTAAAAATATAAATTATTGAAGACTGAACTATGAGGCTTTTTCTGGCTGATACACTTTTCCACTTTCCTCAAAGGTCTGACCTGCTGATTAGGATTTTTTTTTTTTGCCAAATGACTGAAACACACACGCAAAAAAAAACCCATACCCTGAAGGTTATAATTTTTTTTCTCTGGCACACTAGTGGCCTTTATTTCAAAGTGGACAGACAGGAAATAGGGTTCAGAGAGAAAGGGAAGACACACAACAAAGGTCCAACTGCCAGCAACAAGTACTGAGGCCTCCATACATGGGTGGAGGGGTAGCCCCCCCCCTTGCAGATTATATTCTAAAGGTGGTAGTTTTTAATTCAACAGAAAATAAGGATATTACAAGACTATCTCAATGGATGCATGAAAACATCTGTTCTCAACCTTAAAATAATTTAACTAAAACAGTTCCTAGATGTGATTTTTTTAATAAAATGCAGGAAAAGGTCTGATTTCTCAGTAGTTATCTTGCTGATCGTCTTTAAGAGCAAATCAAGGTTAAGAAAAAGAATCATTCTGACCCTAAATTGTCAAAAAAAAACACTCTTACCAGTTAAAGTTATGATAAATATAAGTTTAGGCTAAGAATGATGCACACATTTGGCAGACTCAGGTTTAAAGTAATCTTTTGAATTGAGAAACGTGTTTCTTCTAACTGAAACATTAATACTTTAAAGCAGTCCAATGAGATTTTCCGACTTGAATGCAGTAGAGAATCTTTGGCAGGAGATAATGATTGTGGTGATGGGAAGGGAGCGTTTAACCTCAAAGTTTTGGAGCATATTACATAAGGTGAAAGGTCAAAAATGCACGCCACATGAATGTCAACAATTATGAGTATTCGATTGCAGGGATTCCACTGAAGGGTTTTCAGTACATTGCTGGGAATGTTGTAAATAACCTTCAATGAGACATTTTTTGTGTGAAAGTAAATAAAACAAATGTAGTATTTTTAGCAAAAAATAAAAAAAGACTATTCCTTGAACACTTTTTTATCTCATGTAGGAGGTGCCTGTGTCAAAGTTTTTGGTTGAATGAACATAATCTGATAAAAATCTAAATCTGCGAGGGGTATGAATAATTTTGACCTTCACTGTAGGTCAACAACTTTCTGGCATTCGTCCTGGGAAAACATGGCATCAAATGCTCTTTGCAGGCAATCTGCAATTTCATCTGCAGACCATCCGAGGCAGGCAAAGGATTAACATAAAACCCTTCGCTCGGCCTTGTCTGATCATCAACCAACTGCATATAGCTTTTCGATGTACCCTAGGAGGCTCGTAATGTATGTCACGACTGGCCTCGCAGACTACGAAACGTTTATTAAACGTCGTCTTTCCTTCCGGTGCTTCCTACGTTCAGCTGGCGGTAAAAAAAAAACACCGAGCAGTCAGCTGACAGACTCCAACGTGAGAGTACCAAAACGTTTTAACGACGACAATATCAATAGACAGTAGCTTTTATCAGACCCCCGTGGGGGAAACAAAAACAATTAACCAAACCACGTCAGTGGGATACCAGAGAAATGTTGCCACCAACAAAACGCCTTTTCTGCTGTGCTCATACCGCCAAAGTTTCCGCCTGATCTGTTTTTTAATCAAGCGCTGCGCTGGGCGGATATTTATATTTACAATGCAACTTCCTACGCCCGTTCCGCAAAAACAGGGTATTAGTATAACATGCATTACAGTTGCACGAAAACAACAACTGGTGCTCCTATCTAAAGCATTTCCTGCAGGAAAACAGCTTGCTACCATGCTGCTAAGTGTTGTGTTTGTAGCTAGCTAGCTGCACAAAAGCTAAACTGTCCTTTATGTGACAAACATGAGAAAATTGCTTTAATGTCGCTCTTTCAAACACGCGGGGTGTTTTCTGGTTTTGAAGCCTGTTGTTCCCATGTCTAGCTAACTCACCTCCTCGCTGTCGCTGGAGTCCAAGCCCACATCTCCCCGCCGACCGTGCTTCTCCACCACCCCCAGCAGCCGCAGCAGGGACGGGTCCTCGCTTAACGCAAGGCCCGTGTTGACGGGCCTCGGCCCGGCTGCGACCAGTTCTCCGTAGTCCGAGCCCAATCTTCCACGTCTAACGCGTTTCTCCGAGCGCAGCCTGCTGCGAAGGGAGAACGGCCGACCCGGGAAGCGAGCCCGGGCCGGCGGAGCCTGGGAAGTCAGCCCGGTGATGGTTGAAGGAGACAATAATCCGCCTCCCGAGGCCGCCATTATATTTACTACAACAACGGAGACGGCGCGCGGGCAGAGGATCACTGCAGCGTTGCGAGAGGCAAGATGGGTCTGCTCGAGGCAAAGGCGCGAGATAGGTGCATCATGGGTAGGCGAACGTCGGCTGGGCCGCTCGACGTTAGCTTCTGGCTGAAGTGGGTGATTTCGCTTTTGGAGGGATGGATATTTTTCGTGACGAATTTAAAATATCGCCGAGACTGCATTTACTTAGATAAAGGCTAAAATGAAATAAAATGTTACGGTTAATCTCTTAAAAAATTGCAGCCAATCATATTAACTCATTTTGCAACGCTTCCATCCAGGCTGACGGGAGTCTGCAACTTTTACAAACCAGAGGCATTTTGGGTTTCAGCCCAGCTAAATACATTTTATTTAGAGCCACAGTAGTTACATGACCTTAAAAAGAGAACTTTATTTAAAGCACCACATTTTTATTCTTTTTCTGCTTTAAAATAAACAAAATCATAACAATTTTACAAAAAGAGGATGGATAAAAATAAATAGGAAAAATAAAATAAAATAAAAATACTTAGTTTTCAATCTCATTACAAGAAAGATAGATTTAAAAGTGTTACTGATACTTTTAATGTCCTTCCGTTCTAGAAATTCAGTGCAATCATTCCATAAAAAATAATAACCTGATAACTCCTGAATTTGTTATTATATTTATATATAAAACATTAGTTGGTTCTTTGTTATTTTTTGCCAAAGTTATAAAGAACCATAGTGGAAACTCCAGAGCTGCAGTTTGCATGTCTCTGGTCTAAAATGTCTGATTTTGATAATAATTGAAACTTTAGCTTTAAAGTTCCCCCTAAAGTAATCCACCCTTATAATCAGCAATTTACATATAATTTATATATTGCCTTGCAAAAGTATTCACCCCTCTTGGCATTTTTCAGGTTTTATTGCCTCACAGCTTGGAGTGTTTGATATTGCACTTTCATTTACAGAGCATGCATAAAACTTTGAAGATGTTTTTTTTATTCTGAAGCAATAACAAATGGGACAAAATACCCCAAAAATATCCAGAGGTGCAGCTCAGAGACCAAAGGTAACACTGAAGGAGATGCAGAGGTCCACAGTAGAGGATCTGTCCACAGAACCACAATAAGCTGTACACTCCACAGAGCAGAGTTTTATGGAAGATTGGCCAGAAAAAAAGACATCACTGGGTGTTGAAAATAAGAAGACATGTTTTTGGTTTGACAAAAACAATATGGGTACTCCATAAATGTCTGACAATGACCTGAAACATACTGCCAAAGCAACAACTGAACAGTATAAGGGGAAACGTTTAAATGTGTTGGAATGCCCTTGTGACTAGTCATAGACCATACCTCAATCCAATTGAGAATCTGTGGTTGGACTTTGAGATTTGGAGATTGATGTTTTCAAGCAAAAAACATCCAACAAGAAGGTGTCTTGAGGAATGGGCAAACATCCCAGTAGGAAGATGTGGAAAGCTCAAAGACAAAGGAGCAGATACTGGTCCTGGTGATGGACCTCTGGTGATCCTGTCCACCTCTCCTGTATCAGCCTCTTACCTAGAATCTCCTCCATGCTCTTCAGACTGTGCTAGGAGACAAAGCAAACCTTCTGGCAATGGCACGTATTGATGTGCCATCCTGGTGGAGTTAAAATGCCTTCACAATCTCTGTAGATTCTAGATAGCGCCTCATGGTACCAGTAGTGACACTGACCCCGGTCAAAGGGCTAACTAAAGTAGTTTAAATAATGAGGAGGGAGAAAATGTCAGCTGCCTCCACCTGCAAAACTATTCTTGTTTAAGTCAAGTTTATTTCTTGTTCATTGTTCCTGTTATTATGGGTCAAAAGCAACTCTAAACAGGTGGGTTTTCAGTCTTGATTTAAAGGAACTTGATTGATTTGCAGTTTTCTGGAAGTTTGTTCCAGATTTGTGGAGCAAAGGAACTACATGCTGCTTCTCCATGTTTGGTTCTGCTTCTAGGTATGCAGAGCAGTATCATCTGCATAGTTATGGTAACTAATCTTCTTTCTTGTTATAACCTCAGCTAGTGGGAGAATATACGTATTGGACAGAAGGGGTCCCAGGATTGAACCTTGGGGTACCCCACATGTGACTTTTGTCCACTCTGATGAGAAGTTACCTATTGACACAATGGGGTTGTATGCGTATGTATTAGGGCTGGGCAATATAGATAAAAAAGCATATCGATAAAATAGAAATCATATTGATCAATATTGATAATTTTCAAAAAATTCTAAACATATATTTTAAGTGCAGCCCTGGCCATTTTATGGTGTTGCTTAATGATCTATTCTTAAAGAACACTGACTTCAAACACAACCCTTTATTCAAACAACTTTTTACCGAAACTGTAAGTGTTGAAAAAAAGTACATGTGCTGTCTGAACTCTCTGATGTTTGGTGACGGAGGTTCCTGGGTCTGTGTTTGTGATTGGTTGGGAGGACATTAACCTACATGATAGGCTAGAATGCAGAAGGAAGGAAAACTGTTCTGCTATTGAACTTTTTATTGACCCCTTTTGTTCAATTGAACCACACGTCTGTTGATCGATATATATCGTTATTGAATTATTGCCCAGCCCTGATATGCATGTATTATATGTAAAATGTAATGCTTTATTTAGAGGAAAAAGGGGGAAAATCTGAAGGGACACAACACCATCGACTTAAAATGACAAGGATACCAAATAATTAATTCATTTGATGTTTTAACATAAAGACAACCAACACTTCAGTTATGGTGCAATCCTGTAAACTGAACAGTTTTTTCAATCATATTTTATTTTGCTTGTATTATGATGCACCGTGCTAGTGTCACATTTACACTTTTTGCTTAAAATAAAATACTTTCAAGTTAAATACAAAATATTCCCACAAACCAAGGAGGAATAACTCAGCTACTTCACTATTAATATTACATGTTTAGGATAAATCGGAGGCACGATGAAGAAAAAAAAAAGGCCTTTTACATGATTTTTTCCCCCTAAAGTTCACATCGGAAAAATTAACCATGGTTATTTACACATGCGGTGAGTCAAGTTTCAGGGTATTTCATTAGAAGGAAAAATAAACAATGTTCCTGAAACAATCTGCAATGTTTTGCATAACTTTGCTTCATAAACTCAATCTAAAATATCACATTACAATATATTCTCTAGGAACATGAATGACATGATGATGCAACATCCGAGGGGAGGAATTTTCTACTTCATCTCTGGTCAACAACCTCCTCTTTCTTAATATGGGAGGTTTGATGAGCCACTAAAGTACTTCCTCTTGCAAAGCTCTCCCCACAGGTAAGGCAAGTGTATTCAGAGCTGGGAGCTTTAGGAGGACGAGAGCCATGCCGGTCTTTTTTGTGCGCACGCAAGGCTTCAACTGTAGGAAACATGCAATCACAATCTTCCTCAGGACAGGGAATTTTAAACTCCACAGAGGAAGCTCCCGGAGTTGAGTCACTGTGTCCTTCGTATCCATTTGCATCCTCTTCTTTCTTGATCTTCTTATCAACTTCCACCTCTTGGGTTTCGGGCTTTGGCTCACAAGCTCGCTTTTTCCCCCGCGATTCCCTGAGATCGCAGGTAGCAAATTCCTGCTGGTGCTGAAATAGCTCTTCTTCCGTCTGGAAGACAACACCGCATTTTAAGCACTGACACGTCCCGGCATCTTCAGGCGAAACCTCTTTCTCCGGGTGCATTGCGATGCGATGCTTGCGGAGACGAAAAGGCATGGGGAACCGGGCGCCACAGATCTCGCACAGATGCCGCCGCTCATCGCAATCCTTCCGTGTGTGTTTGTTCAGCTGCAAGATAACAAACAATCTCCATTAACTGTGAAGCAATCATAGCTCAGAAATTAAAGCACACACACAGGTTTAGCACTCCCACCTCGGAAAGGGTGCAGAACCTTTTCTGACAGAGCGAGCAGACAAATGGCTTTTCTTCAGTAAAGTGTGTAGGTTGGTGTTGGTTGAGCTCTTCAGCAGTGGAGAAAGAGCACTTGCACTTGTAGCACATAAACAGCGTATTACTCTGCAAAAAGATAACATTCAAATTGAACGAAATACACTCCATACCTAAATTGTTGAGGAAACTTTACCACGGCATGCACAGAAATTAACCAAACACAAGAGCTGATCATTTCAAAGCTTTTGCAGCAATTTTCACACTTCACCGTTAATTTGTTGCATAAATTCATTCAGTGGTCAGGCTTGAAATAAATAAGTTGTATAAAAAAACAGCATGGATGGAGAGATGTACAGACAGAGATGAACAAAAAGATGGATGCATAGATTTAAGCATACTGATACTTAAAAACAGACAACAGATTAATATTACATCAATAAAAAACAAAGACTAGGATGTTAATGCAAAGTGATGCAACATCCTTTCTGAACTCATGATTGTTATTTTGCTTTAACAGATTAACTAGTTCACAATTTCCTGAAACTCCCAAGCAGGAGTCTGCCGCTTATGCACCTTTTTTCTGCCAGTTTTTTCTTCTAATCAATTTTTGATGGTTATGTTTGGATACAGCACCCTGTCAGCAGCCAGCTTCCTGGGAGTCAACAACGTTTAGGTCAGCAGTCCTCACTACAAACATGTAAACCAGAAAATTGCCATTACATATGATTTCTGCAGTAAAATTCTTTTTTGTAATTGGTTTCATGTGATATTATTTTTTTTGTGAGAAGGTGAATGCTAAGGCTTTGAATATTCCCTTTGTGTGTAAAGAACTCGTTCATGAATTTCACTTTTTGAGCCCAATTACTGAAATAACTTTTAATCACGTTTTAGTTTATTGAGATGCATCATTGGTAAGATTATTATTTCACAGGGGAACCAATCAAAAATGTGGGTAAAAAAAACAAACAATACTATGCCATACGCAGGTCTGTTTATAAATAACTTTAAACGACATTATAACAGTTCGATATCCCTCAAAAAAACGTGTAACTTGTTTACCAACACATTTTGTAAAGATAGTTGGCTTCTAAGCGCTTCTAGGATTGTTAAAGTATTTTTTTCTCCAATAATTAATTTTCCTGCATGCCCTTTTTTTCTCCCTAAAGTTCAATGAATCAAGAAGATTCAAGAATCTTTTATTGTCACCGCGTGTTACTGTGGTGAAATCTTTTCCAGGGCATACACCAGCGTTGGGAACACACAATACACCCCAAGCAATAAACAGTGGGTACAGGTAATAACGCAGCTAACAACGTACAGGTTGTTGTTTTTTTTTTAAAGAGATTAAAGCATGCAAAACAAAACAGTCTTTAGGTTCTGCTAGGATTTGCACCGAGTTCCAAAAGTCAGTCCTATTTAAATATGAAACTGTGCGATGAAACATTCCTGATGGGTAATGTGCAATATCCGTAAACCTTAAAAGGATATTGATCTAGAGTTTAATGCTTATGTCATCTTTGGGATAAAAGTCTGTTGAGGTAGCTTTTAAAATAAGTTCCAGAGTTTTTATTTTTAAGGTCTTGATACCTGTTGCAGTTGATGTGTGTACTCCTCCCGATGGCTCCTCTTGAAGTGTCTGTCTTTGGCTTTGCGGTCTTTGAAGACAATCAGGCATTGAAAACACTGCAGACTCTCGTGGGGATCTATATTACAAAACATAGGTTTAGAAAATAACTCACGATCAGTTACGTTACCTTTTCACAAATGCAACTCTGGAGGCAGGTTATTCCAAATCTGAGTAGTGAAGGGTTGATCCCCTTCACTACTCAGTCTTGCATGAGGAACAGCTCATACATTTAAAACGTGAGAATGGAGCGAGACACCGGAACTAAACTGAACGTTTATTCAGCTTAGAAGCCGTGGGATCATTCTGTGCTCTGTGTGTAAACACTAATAAATTAAAATGAAGGTCAAACTCAACAGAAAGCCAGTATATTGCACATAAAACAGGGGTCGTGTTAAAACCCTCACTGCAGAGCACTGCAGGACATGTAAAAACACTCAAGTGATGCCTTTATAGTCCTGTATAAATTGGCTTACTTTCTCAAAACTAACTTATCCATAAAACTGTTGCCTTGCGTTACCCAAACCAAAACATTAAGGTGAGATAGGTTTCACTGAGAGTTTTATAGACTGTTCTAATAAACATGGTTAGGGCTAGACAAAATAACCTGTACAGATTATTTGACCATGTCTGCAATTAAAAGAAAAGCACCGTCTTTCATGTAGAAGAGGATTTATTGTGTGTAGTTTGTTATTAATAAATTTATTCCAGACATCTTGCAATCTTTTTGTAGATATTTATGCCGTGAAAGGCTTGATTTTCGAGACAGGGATTGCACATGTCTCGATGTCCATGATTTAGCATTAGAACTACATTTGCAGCACAGTTTACTTTCTCAGTCCCAGAAATGTGAACATGCCCCAGGGCCCAACAGAACAAATAACATCTAAACTCTGACATTTTGAATATATCAGATTTTATATCCATAATTTAAAATCTATGTAGGAAGGTGGTCTCATGTTGCAGTTCAAAATGCTTCAATTTGAGATCAGTCTACGAAGGTGGTAGAATACAGATGCAGCTGCATTATATTTTTAGGTCAAATTTCAGGTTTCTCGGGTAATGTATGATTCTGATGTCAAATGAGGAATCAAGGGATGAGGGTCTGGCCTCTTGTAGTGAACACAATGTTCATCTAGGTAAAATACTAAAAAAACAAGTTTCAACTGCCTATTCTGAATTAAAAATGTCTCTGCTTTCTAAAAGACTGACTTTCTAGGGAAGAATACAAAATGGAAATTATGGGACAAGTATTGAACCTTGGGGACCCCCAATATGTTAAACATGTTTTCACAAACATCTTTTAAATAGGAGGGAGACCAATAAACGTTTCGAAAGCGTCTAATCAGCCCATAGTAATCTAGGATTAAATTTTATTTTAACCTTCAAGACAGCGAGCACGTACGACTTCCCGTGTCATTATGATAATACAGTATCCTCTTCTTAACAGTCATATTGTTTACAGCATTTAATAGCTTACAGTAGTCCGGCGTGACCACAGGGTCAGACTTGATCTCTGCAGAGGAGGTCTTCATTTCATTTCCAACTATGACTTTCTCTATCTTCACCATTTCCATGCTGATGCTTTCACAGAGCAAAGATCCACATCAAACTGTAAATGAAGAATAATGTCACAAAGCAAAAAAAAGTACTTAAATATTAAATTCTTTTTATGCAGGCAACAAAAGACACCTTAACTGCCTTATATCTTAAAGGCATCGGGATGTAAACTCCTTAGCATTAATGATTACGATAAAAATCCAAAACCCAAAATAATGACAGCACGACGGAGGACACAGGGCAACATGCAAAGCAGCAGCACAAGCTACGCTGTTTTGTTTCTACCAACACCGCGCATTGAAAAATAACGTTGCTTTTACCGTGTGATAATTTATGAGGTTATATCGCCAATATTAAAAATAAAACAAAACCAAAGTTGCTTTTGTATCGTCCGCAGCATCCACGGAAATGAAGCCTCAAAGAACTGTTAGCCCGTGTCACGTGACATGGGAAAAGACAATCTCGCGAGAGTAGGTTTGCAACTACAACATAAGATGGCAAAATAACTAATATATATATATATATATATATATATATATATATATATATATATATAGCACATATTTTATTTTTTAATCATTTGGGGTGCGTGCATTTCCACAGCCTGCTCGCATGGCACAATATGTCAGCAGGTCAAGTTAATAGATTTTGGTCTCATCTGACCAGATGTGATGTGTACCCCTACGGTTGTAGTAAACTGCAGAGCTCAGTTCTTTAAGCTCTTTTTCAGGAATTTTTTGCTGTCCCTTCCTAAAGGAGTGTTCCAACAGTAGTTGACTTTCCAACTAATTATCCCATCTGGTGGCTCCCTGGAGCTTCTTCAACAGTACCATGGGCCCTTGGCTGCATTGCTGAATAGTACGCCCCTTCCCAGTAAGTCTTTTAGGGTGGATACTGATGTCTTGATAGGTTTTCAGCCGTCATTTTCAACAGTGTGGAGTAAGATCCTGTCTGCTCCACATTATCCCTGACCTGCCTGATAAGTTCCTTTTCTTCATGATGCTCGTTTTCACCGTTTTCTAGCGTCTGGGGCCTTTCCAGAACAGCTGTAATCACATTGTTTACTTTTACTTTTGGAGGCAACTGGTTGCCCCAGATTTTTCAGACGTGCCACAGAGTAAAATGCATGCCCCACTTTTCAGCTTTTTATTTGCAAAAGCATTGGAAAACCATTTGTTATTCAGCTTTGGAATAATGCACTATGCCAGTCTACCATTCAATACATTGAAGTTTGAGATGATATATAAAAAAAAAAATCCTTACATTGACATTTTGGTGACCAAGAGCCATCTTAAAGAAAATCTTTTATCAGCTCTTGTGAAACCAGCTCATTGACATGCAGTTCTGATCCAAGCGTAGGAGTCAAATTCAACTAACAAAATATTAATGACCAATAATTTTGTCATACAAAAATAGTGGTAAACATAAAGACCCAATATCTTTGCCCAAACTTAATGCACATATGATTTTATTTCTACATCCTAATATTACTTTTGCCAGGGCAGTTAAGTCTTGTTGATCCTACAAACTTATACCGATGTTTTCATAAAGCAGTTTTTCCACAGCATTTTAGACTTTTAAAACTCCAATTAATAATTATATTATTATTATTCATCTTCAAGAAAGCCTAGAAATATATCCTGAAATGTTGCATTTCAAACGCAGTGTTTTCATGTGGATAAATCAACAGTTTGAAATTAAAATAAAGAATAAATAGCATTGGCATTTCATTGTCAGTATGTTTTTACCAAAAAACTCCAAAGTAGCACAAAACCAAAACTCTTAAAAGTCAGCCACTCTTTTCAGGTAATAGATCTTTATTGATATTTTTACCCAACACAGCTAAGATGCGACTCGAAAGCTTCCTGATGGCTTGAAAAGAGAGTACGTTATCCTTAGTTTAAATATTTTTTAATGGACATAAAGTTAAGGGCATATGGAGGCAGAATGAAGAAGAACTTAAAAGACATTTAGGCCACAGCCTGCTTCTGCTGGTAATCAGCAATTCGGCTTTCCATCACGGGCCTGAAGTGCCGGATCAATCCCTAAAAACACAAAGGGAAGAGGATTTATCTTTGCCTGATAAACCATCAACATACAACCTCAAGTCAAAGTCATAAAAAGCTAAATAATATAGGAAAAATATGAATGCATTATTGTGTTACTGTAAGAGGGGTTTAGTGACATCTAGTGGCACAAACTGCAAATTACAAACAAGGATTGCTCTAGTAGTTGCCCAAATTAGTTTTGGGAGAGTAAATTGGGGACTAAAAGCTTTATTTCCCTCCTTGTCTTTTTGTATATTTACTTTTTTTTTTTTTTTTTACATAATATTTGCAAAAATATTATGTAAAAAATGTTGAGAATTGTTAACCACCCCTATAAGAAACAGTACAGAAGGAAAGTAGAACAGAGGAGGAATGATCTGACACAATTAAGCAAGGGAAGTGGGACAGCAAGAGGGAAGAAAAACAAAGACAAAAAATCAGTACTAAAAAAAATTAATGAACAACAAAACATGGGAAGGTAGAGAATAGAGGCAAGACAAAAAAAAGAAGCTGAGAGGGGCAGAAAGAAAAGACAATCAGAGAGCGAAATAGATCTACATGAATGAATTAAGGCAGTGCACAAAGAATGAAGAACAAGGAGACACGAGACCAAAAAAAACAAATAAAAAGACAGAAACAGGAAATCAGCACAAGAAAGAAATGTTTACAAGACAAGGATGGAATATAGAAATAAAAGATAAAAAGGGAGGAGAGAAGCGATGACACAAGGAAGCAAGGAAAGTGAGATTACACGAGAGAGAATTAAAGCATACAAGACAGAAGCTGGATGGAAAGAAACAAGGAGATCAGTGAGGGATGAAGGAAAGACAGCAGGAATACGAGTAAGAAAACAAAGCCAAAGAAGAGAGAACAAGGTATTTAAAAAATAAATAAATAAATAAATAAATAAATAAATAAATTCACAAAATAAAAATATTTTCCCCATACAGACCTGGAAAATACTAAAAACAAACTATAGACACTTTCAGAGTCTCATAGGAATAACAGCAGACTTCAACTACAACTGTTAATATTAACTCTTTACACTCCTAATGTCTTTACCTGCACAGGCCACGCTGCACCGTCACCTAGCGCACAGATAGTGTGTCCCTCGATCTGCTTACTGAGCTCCCAAATCATATCGATCTCTGATGGCCGTGCGTCACCGTGAACAAAACGCCACATCATCTTATTCATCCAGTCCACTCCTGCAGAAACAAACCAGAGCATAAAAAAAGGATGGAGAAAAAAAAGCTAACACTCTTTGTTGATAAAATAAATCCTTAAAAAGAATAAAAATTCTAGTAAGAAGTAATTACCCTCCCTGCATGGTGTGCACTGGCCACAACTCTCATGTTTGTAGAACTCAATCAGGCGGGCAATGGCTCTGATGATGTCAGTCTGCAAAAGCAACCCCAATCAACCATTGAACCAGAGGATGGCCAGCGTCTTACCACGACGCAGAGGTGACAGACTCACAGATTTGTCCATGACGATTAGAGCGGCCGTGCCAAGGCCAGTCTGGGCTTGAATAAGCCCGTCGAAATCCATCAGCACCTCCTCACAAACGTTCTTGGGGATGAGGGGGGTTGAGGAACCTCCAGGGATTACAGCCAGCAGGTTGTCCCAGCCTCCACGCACACCACCTACCGCACAGATGTTGGTTTCAATTAAGTTAGGAATAAAAATAAATAAATCAAAATGTACGAGTGCTTAGGTTAAGCCTTCTTAATCTTAGACTTCATCACCCCTGTTCTGAGGGAGAACATGGCAGATGGATTTAAGTCATCCCTTGGTGACCTTTTTACTTATAGTATTCAAGAGAAATGGCGATTGATAAAACCCACATACAGGCAAGGCTCCTCCCCCATTTGGGTAAAAACTGTATAATAAAAGATACAAAATACTGATGTTCACCATCAGTTTAAAGCATACATTTCCAGAGTGGGCAGGTTTTAAATATGGAAGCCGCAAATAAACAGACGAACGTGGAAGGAAACAGAAAAAGAAGGAACAACAGAGGATAGAGAAAGAAGGGAACAAGGAAGAAAGGAAGAAGAGAAGAAAGGAAACGAGTTAGGAGGAGATGACAAAGGAATGCAAAGAAGTGGGCAAGAGAAAGGATACAAGGACGTAAAAAGGAAAATAAAAGAAAGGATGTAGAACACATGGTAGGGAGGACACAAAGAAGTATGAAAGGAAGGAAAGGAGGTGGGATACAAACGGAGAACGACAGAAGGAAGGACAAAGGGAGGGACACAAAGAAAAAAAGAAATGAGGAACGATGGAAGGGAAAGATGTAGGAGGAAGGCCAAAAAGATAGGCAAGTATACAAGAATAGAAGGGAACACAGAATGAACAAAAGATGGAAGGAAACAAGGAAGGGAGCTAGATAAGTCACCTCAAGGAAGGACACTAGGAAGGAAAGACAAGAGAAGAAAGGGAGGACAAGAAATAAAAGGAAAAGGAGACAGAAGGACATAAATGAAGAAGGCCACAAGGATTGAAGGCAAGTAAAAAAGGATGCAAAGATGGAACGACACATGAGAGGAAAAGAAGGAAAAAAGAAAAAAGGGTTGAGGGGTAAGGAAGGACAAAAATTACAGCAACAAACAGGGAAGGAAACAAAGAAAGGCAAAGATCCTTAGCAAAGACTGCATTTAGATGGTATAAAACAGGGAATACAATCTGGAAATACAAATATTTTTTTCTTATTGCTTCCATAACCAGACCTGAAAAGTACTGAATGTAAAATTCCAGACTTAAACTGTAGGAAACCTGTGTAGATGTTAGCCTAACCTCCAGATTTAAAACCCACTGCAAGTAAAAACCCAAAAAAGGATGCATGTTGTCGTCTCGGGTCGTAAACGTACCTGCGTGTCTCTCGATGAGCTCCTTCAGAGGGATGGACATCTCCTCCTCTACAGTGCACGGGTGGTTGACATGACCAGAGATGTTGAACAGTTTCGTGCCAGAGTTTCTCTCTCTACCGAAGCCCAAAAACCACGTGCCTCCACGGCGACAGATGGTGGGCGCCACGGACACCGTCTCCACGTTGGCAACGGTTGTCGGGCAACCAAAGACACCTTTAACAAAGCGTGCGAGAAGACGACGTGAGAGCCGCAGATATCTGGACAGAACCCGGTGGGGTGCGGCTCATGGATGGGAACTCACCGACATCGGCAGGGAAGGGAGGCTTGAGCCGCGGCTTCCCCTGCTTCCCCTCCAGGGACTCTATGAGGGCGGTCTCCTCTCCACAGATGTACGCTCCCGCGCCACGCATCACAAACACATCGAAGTCATAACCAGAACCACAGGCGTTCCTGCCAATCAGCCCAGCAGCATAGGCCTCATTGATGGCCACCTGAAAGAGAAAAAAAAATATTACTGACATTTGGGAGAAACTAGTAAAAAAAAAAAAAAAAAGACGAATAATGGACTTCCATCTATGAACTTCCTCCAAACAGATACTATCATAGATGTGTGTATGAATGTAATGTCCTTCATTATGAGGAATGGTCTAAATTAATGACACTTTACAAAAAATTTGCATTTGCATTTTTGTAATTTTCATTCAATTAAGTTTTTTTCTTCAGCTTTATTTAATGAAAGGTTTATCCTCTCATTCTGTCAAGATAAGACCTCAAGCTTGATCCAGTTACTGTTTAATTATCTCATCGTCTTAACATAATAAAGCACTAGGTTGTTAAATATTAGGTTAAGAAATGTATTTCTACCAAGAATACCTCATAGTGACGCTGGCAGCAGTTCGTTGCACAATAATCCAAATCTATAAGAAATTGTGCTGACCAAAAAAAAAAAAAAAAAAAACCCCCAAAGAAATCAATGTTTTATTGCTAGAAAAACAACATTACCTGTGTTTTAGATAATTTAATTTTCTACAAATCACCTTTTTTACTTTAATAAATGAGCACGATATAAACCAACTTGCATCAGATTTACTTATTTGAGACAGTTGTCTTCAACTAGTTTCTTTTTACATGTTTCGGAAGTTTTTTCAGATCAGTGTGAAAATTACTCCCCGTTTTGGGGCAATTTACTTATTTTTCTGGAAAAACTGGAACAGAGACAAAAATCTGCATAAACAAATATGTTTCTATAATCTCACATAATTCTTTTCATACTTATTCAGACTTGAAATAATGTAAAAAGGAATTTAAAAATTCAATAGTTTCCCATTCAAGCTATAAACCCATTGCATTTTCGATGCGAAATATAGTTTGAGACATTTTTAAACTAATTTCTTTCTGCATTACACCACGTAGGGAGGTCTGATAAACTCCGACATTCCTCCACTGTGCGCACAGTCACCTGCAGGTTAGATGACTCGTTGTAAAACTCTCCTCTGATGTAGATATAAGCAGCACGCGCCCCCATGGCCCTGCCAGCGATCAGGCAGCCCTCTACCAGCTTGTGTGGGTCGTTCCTCATGATCTCTCGGTCCTTGCAGGTTCCAGGCTCTCCTTCGTCTGCATTCACCACCAGATACTTTGGCCTAAAACACGGAAACAAAACGAGGTTGAGTAACACAACAACCGTCCCTAAAAGCAGCAGGAGCTAAGGAAAGTATAACCAGTTCCTATTTGGCATCAAAGTGAGGGTAATTTAAAGCACCAAACTATCAACTCAAACTGGGCATGACGGCTGGAAATGCAAATAGTTATATTTTCCTTTTTTCCTACCTATTCAGACCCAGTGTCTCTCTGCAGATTACCAATAAATGGTTTCCTTTCTTGGCTGAATTTCTATATTATGGAACATTTGAAAATATAGAAAATAGATCAGTTGTGAATCTGCCAGGTTCTGCACTGACCGGCCATCACTGGGCTTGTTCATGAAACTCCACTTCATGCCCGTAGGGAAACCGGCTCCACCTCTGCCCCGCAGACCAGAAACCTTGATCTCATTCAGAATCCAGTCCACACCCTTCAAAAGGATCTCCTTGGTTTTGTACCAGTCGCCACGCTTGAGGGCACCGTTCAGCCTGCCAGCAAACAAAAAGTAGGTAACCGCTGCAACTTATTACTTTTTTAATCACTTTAATAGCACTGAATGAACATAATGAGACAATTTGGATTAAGCGAGAATGTTACAGAGACACGTTACCTCCAGTCATGACGACCATAAAGATTTGTGAAAATTCTGTCTTCATCCGCCAGTGGGCCAAATTTTGTTTTCTTTGGAGCACTCTGGTTACAAAAAACAAAATGAGGAACGATAAATTTTTTTAGATACTTGTTAAATGTAAACCATTTTAGGGCTTCTTCTGTTAAAAACAAAAACAAAAAAAACAATGTACCTGTGCCGTGCTGTTGTACCGACAGAGAGTGGTCACACCTCCCTGGCTGACAGCAGCCGGGGCACGGGCCACAGCACACACCACCGAACGAGACAAGGACAGCATCCTTCCAGCAGCAAGAACAAAGAGCAGCAGCATTAAAACTTTTGACTTAGTAGAAAAAAAATAATATAAGATTGTAAGGAGCTGAGAACCTCATAATAATCTGTGTTGCTACTAGGATCCATAACATTACTGAATGTAAACAAACTCGTTTACATCCTAACTAGCTGTCTGTGACAGAGCAAAAAAAGAAAAAAAAAATCCCCTTTAAAAAAAATTCTTAGATGTTCCATATCCATAATGTTTTTGTTTAGGATGCATAAAAATGCATCCTAAACAAAAACACCATCTGTATGAATCACTCTCCAAGCAGACTAAACCATCACATAACAGACACCTGGTCCAATGTTTCTGCAAGCTTGAAGAATACGTTATGTCATAATGTAAATTTAGACATAAAGCACCTCAGTAGAGAATAGAAAGTTGGAACTTTAACTCGTGACAAAAATTTGACTTGCAGCGGCATAGCCACTTGCAGGTTTTTTTTTCTTCTTTACTGTAATCGCACCACAAGTGACATAAGAAAAGGGATGCAATGCATTTGGCAAAGGGATACTTTCACATCTGTGCATAAGCAAAATCTAAGTGCCGACATGAGATTCCCTGTAGACATTTCAAAAATAAATAAAAAGATTGAATATTTAGCTTCTGAGTCTTTTGATTTATTGCTGTCTGCTACTTGTATACAAAAGTTAACTGATTTGATAGGTAAGCACATGCTCTGCAAGATCTAGGTTCCATCAAAAATAATTCCTTATCACCATTTCAGGATTTACCTATAAAAAGGGTGGGGCTACACAATATTAAAGCAAGTTGAGATGTGCAAAATATTGGTAAATGCTGTGATAATGATACAGCTTGTGATAAATACGGAAAAAGTTAAAAGCGTTGATGTCTTTCTCCTTTAGGATCATAGCAAACATAGACCCCAGATATTGAGTCGTTTATACAGCGACTAACAAACAAAAACAGTAATAATTTCCATCTCAAACACAATGTTTTAATGAAAAGGTTCCCTCTGTCCGACTTGTGATGTTTTGGTAACATCACCACAACTTCACTACCTCTTTATCTTCTCAAACGTTTTATGTGGCATTACATAAATATAACCAAACATACTAAGGGCACTGAGAGTCAAGTCAAGTTGCTAGTTGCAGTAGCATAAAACAAAGGAGTTGGAAAGTCTGTTTTTGATTAAATTAAAACAACTAAAAGGCGGGTTGAGTCGAAATTTGTATTTCAAAATAAAGGCAACAACAATCAGTGCCAAAATAAGAGCATTATTTGACTGTTACGTCACGTTAACTTTTACATAATAAAAAACAATGACAGTCACGTTTAACAATAGCAACTACAAATTAATGTTCACTTGGATATTTCTAATTTGGATATTTGGAGTTTTCGATTTTTCCTTTTAATGTGATACTGTTACATCAGAGGTAACGAGTTTGCTAACAAAAAGGAAAAAAAGGTAAACAAAGTTGATTTATCAAAGTTGTTAAATGTAAAACGTCGCTTTTTTATAAAACAAATGAAAAATACTGATTACATTAGGCGGTGAATAAATAAACAGAGACCGTGTCGACCGAACCACTCACTGACCTCGGTGCTAGCATGCTAGCTTCCGTTAGCAAAGCGGTTAACCTTGTAGTGAAATAAAAGCCACTTTTCAACATGCTAATTTCGCACTGATATGTCTTAACTGGTTGATTCACAATAGAGCTACAAGTAGCAGTTATATAAACAGCAATATGCTTTGACAATAACCAGCAAATTCAATCGGCCCGTCTTACCTTATGTCTCCGTTAGAGGTTTATGAAACACAGCTTCACAGGAAGCGGAGCGCGTAACCCGGAAGTAGTTATCAACAAAGCTGCTGCACTGCTGCAGCGGAGGGTTATATATACAGCTGACTGTGGAGAGGGAAAAAAAAGATTTTATAACGTCAGTCTGACCTAACATATGTAACATTGCCAAGCATTTTTTTTGGTCAGGCTTTTTAATAGTGCCGGGAATATGTCTCATGAGAAATAATGGCATTTTGTATTTTAGTGAATCTTATATATTTTGTCACATTGGAAATAAATTAGGCTGTGTGTCTTAATTATATATCTGACAAGACAGAATCCATCTGTGTAAATTGTCGAGAAACAGGGAAAAAGGAGGTATTTGCGAATCGATCAGATCAACTTTTGGGGTCAACCTTCACAATAGAACAATAACCTCTACTTTAAAATAAATCCACCCACAGTCACCTGGCTCCTGCTGAAGTCTGGTAGAAGTCTGTCCTGTCAAAATTCCTATATTCACCTTTCTCCTCCAGTAAACTTTCATGAAATATTACTTAGTAAACTCAGTCATTTAGTCAATAATAATCTACAGAGATCCACAGCTCAGGTGAGAGAATCTGTTAACTATCAGCAATGCAACTTTTACTCAGAGGCTGAGGATAAATGGCACACCACAAGAAAACCTTCAACTTTACAATAATGCATACTTTTTCTGTCATGTAAAATTTAATTAACGACAGTTAAAATACATTGAAATACTGGGTGGTAATGCAACAAAGTTTTAAACATTTTCAGCTAAAGCATTATGAAAAAGACTATCGAAAAAGATTTGTAGAATAAATCAGAAGTGAGATAGATAGATAGATAGATAGATAGATAGATAGATAGATAGATAGATAGATAGATAGATAGATAGATAGATAGATAGATAGATAGATAGATAGATCACTTTTAAAGTTTTCCCAATTTTTCGGACTGACTGACCTTCATTTCTTAAAGTAATGATGGCCACTCGTTTTTCTTGACTTAGCTGCTTTTTTTCTTGCCATAATACAAATTCTAACAGTCTATTCAGTAGGACTATCAGCTGTGTATCCACCTGACTTCTGCACAACACAACTGATGGTCCCAACCCCATTTATAAGGCAAGAAATCCCACTTATTAAACCTGACAGGGGACACCTGTGAAGTGAAAACCATTTCAGGTGACTACCTCTTGAAGCTCATCAAGAGAATGCCAAAAGTGTGCGAAGCAGTAATCAAAGCAAAATGTGTCTACTTTGAAGAACCTAGAATATAAGAGATATATTCAGTTGTTTTACACTTTTTTGTTAAGTATATAATTCCACATGTGTTAATTCATAGTTTTGATGCCTTCAGTGTGAATCTACAATTTTCATAGTCATGAAAATAAAGAAAACTCTTTGAATGAGAAGGTTTTGGTCTGTACTGTACATACATACACTGGATCTCTGTGTGCAGTTCTTCATCGTCCTACAAGGGGAAATTTGATGCACAGCAAATACAATTCCCACACTTAATAATAGTCAAACATCCATCCATCCATCCATTTTCTGACCCGCTTAATCCCACATATCAACAAGAACAAAAATCAAGCAAACAATAAAACCAAGTTACAGCTTTAATTGCACTTGGGACAAAAGAGTATTTGTACCAGTTGTACCATATATTTAGCAATCTGTATATTTGACCAGAAGAAAGGAGAACAAATTCCTTTAAAAGAGGATGGCCTCTGGTGGCCAGGGATGGTTTTAGGCCTTTTTCACAATCTGTCTGTTCCAGATATCAGACAGGGCAGTTTTAGGCTGAACGTTTTTTATTTTTCAAGGAGAGGTTGTCATACAATATCAAGCAATAAAACCAAATGTTAAAACAGATCCAATAAAAGAGCTATAGGGTAAAATCATGTTTGTCATCTTTTTGTGAATGGGGCAAACATTACACGTTTTTACTTCCTTTTGCTTCTTTTCATTGAACATTTTATTTCTTTTTACCTTTTTTCAAAGATGGTTGTTTTGTTGCTTTTTTTTCAATGAAAAAAAGTGAAAAAAAATGAATACAATAAGAGACTTGAACACCATTGTTCCCAGATACTTACAAATCAAGTTTATTTGTATAGCACATTTCAGCAGCAATATATCTAGCTCACCACCGTCAGGATGTGAATGTGAGTGTGAATGGGTAAATGATTGTAGTGTAAGCGCTTTAGGGTCGTCGGACTTGATAAAGCGCTATACAAGTACAAACCATTTACCATTTATCATATTCTTTGAGCTACAGGAGCCAGTGTAAGGACCTTAGAACTGGGGGGATGTGCTTTATCTTCCTGGTTTTAGTGAGAACACGAGCAGCAGTGTTCTGGATCAGCTGCAGTGCTCTGATTTATATTTTTTTTGGGCAGATCTGTGAAGACACTGTTGCAGTGATCAATGTGACTAAAGATAAACCCATGGATGAGTTTCTCAAGGTCTTGCTGGGACATCAGTCCTTTAATCCTGTAAATGGTCTTCAGGTGGTAGAAGGCTGACTTTGTATAATACTTGTATAAGCTGTCCACAGTCACCACAAGAGATTTTTGATTGTTGTTGGTACAACAGGGTATAAGGAGTTTTCCTGAAGTCTATGACTATATCCCTTGTTTAACTGACATTCAGCTTTGGGTAACGTTCATCACATCACTTCACAAAGTAGTCAAGATCAGATCCATGTTGAACCTCTCCAACCCACAACAGACTGACTATAACAGTGTTATCTGCAAATATGAGGAGGTGCTTGTTCTCATACGCACTCTTGCAGTCATTTATATGAAATATACAAAAAAAAGGGGAGAGCACGTAACCCTGAGGTGACTCTGGGATTGGGGATGACATCTGTATCCACCATTCTCCCTCACTGTCTGCAGCGTACATTTGAACAAGCCTAAAATCCTTTCCATATTGCCAACTTCAAAATCAAATAAATGCAGGAGTTTGTTCACCAAGATTTGGGGTCAAGTTAATGTAAATTCAATTCCACAAATAAAAGTCTTGCATGGATTTTTTTGCATCCAAAAGATGACTGAACAGATGATTAAAGAGAATGAAAGTGGCGTCCTCCACTTTTCTTTGTGTCTGATACTGTAAGCAAACGGCAGTGGGTCAAGCTGGTCCTGTATTTTACCAGTCAGTAGGGATTGACCAGTTGCTCAAACCATTTTTCGGGGCCAAAGGTAAGATTATGGATTTTTTCCAAAGCTTGGGAACCATATGCTGAATTAGAGACAGGTTAAACAGATGTGTGAAAACATCACACAGCTGGTCTGCACAAACTTTGAGGATGTACGAGTCTGTCTGGCCCTGGGCCTTTCCTGATGTTACCTTTGAATAACAGAGACCCGATTGACTGAACCATGATGGCATTATCAGAGAAAACAGTACATTTATCCAAATGCTCTAAAAATATCATTACCTTTGTCTGTAAAATTCCATTAATCTGTAAAACATAGATCCAAATCCTGCATTTTCTTAGCTGCAACTGATCTTTAAATTCTTGACTTGTATCTGTATGCTCCTCTCATTGTTCAGTCCAGTCACACCTGTCATGCCATCCCATATAGAATAGAAATTATTTGTCATTGCAATTGTACATTCCAGTGAAATGTGTCTTCTGCATTTAACCCATCCCTCAGGGAGCAGTGGGCAGCTACCACAGCGCGTGGGGAGCAATCTGGGGCTAAGGGTCTTGCTCAGGGACCCACAGTGGCAGTCTGCGGGGATCGAACTGGGTACTTGTGACCTTCTCAGAGTTCAAGTCTGCTGCTCTAACCACTAGGCCACCAATCCCCCAAAGTACATCACAACTGTATGGTCAACTCAAGAACATTAAACATGTTGAGGAAGCCATATGGCTTTGAGATTAGTAGTATGACATTTATCTCCTGTTTTGTTTCACATTAAAGATCGGCTCTTCTGATCTCATACCTGGCTGCTATTTTAGTCTCCGCCATATCATCATCCTCATCATGTAAAAAGATGATGGCACTGCCTTGCAGCAAGAAGGTCCTTTGTTCAAATCCTTGCCTGGGGTGTTTCAGTGTGAACTTTGCAGGTGTCCTCCTTTGGTACTGCAGCTTCCTCCCGTAGCCCAAAAACATGAATGTTAGGGCAGGGACAGGACAAGTTAATTTATATAACACTTTATTAATATCCTTTATATCCTGGTAATGGTCTCCTGGCCATTTAAACTGGCTAGAGAGCTCAGCTCTGTTATAATCATTGCAGTATACATCCAGACGAAAGCTAATGCAAAGTTAGCTCTGGAGGAACTGTCTAGATTTGTTACTGGCCAGTTGAACAGTAATCCAGGTCCAGGAAGACTGAACATGCTCCTCTCTGCATAACAAGGGGAGGTGGTGGAGCGTGTGGACAACATTTGGTTCCTGGGCATCCACATCTCCTCTGACTTCTCCTGGACTGTGAACACCTCCCACCTGGTGAAGAAGGCCCAACAACGGCTCTTCTTCGTCAGGAAACTGAAAAGGACTGGACTTTCCACTAAGCAGCTAAATAACATCTACAGAAGAACCAGAGAGGGTGTCTTATGTATCAGCATTACTGTTTGGTATGGGAGCTGCACTGTACAGCAGAGGAAGGCCTAGAACGGGTGGTGAGAACAGCGCAGGGGATTGTGGGATGCCGTCTACAGGATTTGGACTCAATCTATGCAGAATGTGTCCAAAGAAAGGCCAGACGCATCTACACTGATCCCACTCACCCAGGCAATGCACTGTAAATTTAGAAACAGCTTCTTTCCACCAGCTGTGAGGGCTATTTCTGTAAACGAACCCTCAAAGCATTGCACAAAATAGCATTACCTCATCATTTGTGATTCAAGAAGGACAACTACTCTATATAACATGGCTCAGACTACTTGCGAAGGGACTGATACCCAAAGTTCCTTGGACTCTGATACAACCTTTTTTATTTTCTTACATAATCTGATGTGAAAAAAACATCTGTACACATTGTTTATTGCATGTTGTTTGTCGTATGCACTCTAAACTGGAGTATCCTGAAAACGATTTCACCACAGTAACATGTGGTGACAATAAAAAAATCTTTGAATCTTTTCAGTAACAAGACATTTCAAAGTGCTGAATTAGGTTAGGTGGTTACTCCAAATTGCCCATATGTGTGAATGTGTGCATGACTGTTTGTCCTGAGTGTCTCTATGTTTCCCTGTGATGGACTGGTGACTATGGAGCTGCCAGGAAGTATGTAGAGGAAAAGACCACAAGGAAGGTAAGTGAATTGCATAAAATTGAATTGCATTCTTACATTAATGCTCCACTGTTCCTGCCATTCGAAACTCAACCAAAGTTTCTTCCCTGAAAAAAGCCTTCAGAAATGTTTTAGTAGGTAAATTATCAAGAACACAAGAGTAAAAAATATCCATTAACCTGCAAAGGGAATCCAGTGTTTAAAAAAAACACATCAGGAAAGGCCCACCATCTGTAATGAACTGCAACATTTTCTTTCTGTGCATGCACTGTTCACTCAAAGAGATATAGAAATATAGATAAAAATATATGCCGTGAAGGGCAACTCCCCCTTTTCTGAATGCAATATCCTAGTGTCATGTGTACAAATCTCAGCTGGTGTCACAGCTTTTTGATCTTAAAACTAAAAGTATAAAAAGATTTGTAAAGTAAAACATACATAAACCATAAATCTTATGACAACAGCTTTGGAAAAATATATTTTCATTATTATATTTCAGGGACTGATCCATATTTACATTACATAATCGTTGTGAGCGAACTGCACGTAGAAACACAGATAGGGGGAGGTCTATAATACGGTTGTGGGAGCATCTCCTTCAAAATAACTATCATCAAATGTGCAAAAACAATTTGTCCCTTAAACTTCATTCAGTTTTATACACTTTAGATTTAAATGTTATCATCACTGTAGTAAAGTCCTGTTTAAATTAAAACACATTATAAACCAAAAACCATATTAGCATGGTCTTTAAGCATGTCAGCCAAGTGTCAATTAAGTACCAAAAGTTATGAGAAAAAAGGTAAAAAAAACAAATTTCAAACCTTTATCTTTCTACATCTGCCTCTCTTGCTTGTAAAAAGCGCTTGAGAATAATCATGTTTCAGCAGAATTTAAATGTTTTATTCTTTAAATTCTGGCAAAGTAATAAACTGAGAGCTTTTGTTACGCGTCTGAGCATAAAAAATATACTTGGAATTAGACGGTAATTATAAATCATAACAAATCAAACAAGAAATAATAGAGTCATGTAGAAGTTCGTAACCTGTAACTGCAGTCACAGTTATTACATCACTGGAGCTTATCGTCTATGCCCATCAGCATTAACCTCCATGTGACACAACATACAGATCTTAGGGATCATTAGAATCAGAGGGCTTTATGATGCATCGCCATCTGGTGCACCTATACCAATGCTGGGCAAATGCAAATACAGTTTATGAGGTCCAACGCATGGTTAGGACGCATCTCTGCTCGAACACGCCTGATTCAAAGTGTTGAATTATTTTATTTGCTGGTAGCAAGATTTACAGTCTGAAACTTGCTTTGTTTTTTAAAAACTTGTGGATCTATGTCTCTCATTTACACAACGAACAAGAAAAAGCCATGTCAGAGTGACTTTTAACATACATAAAATGCATTAATTAAACATAAACATACTGTTGATTATTAATATTTAAGTGACAAAACATCATTAGCTTAAAGTGCAATAGGTTCAACCAAGTGATGCAGCATTTTGGTCGTTATGTGCCTCCCTCTGGATCACCATCATGGGGCACTATTTTACATCTGTGTTTTTATTTTATCTTCTGGAGATGAGTCAAAAATTGTTCCAGGTTTCTGGCTGGAGTCTCTTTCTTTTTCTTTTTGGAGACCCAGTATCTCGGTCTCAGTTGTTGGAGGCTGATAACTGGACCTGCGTGATACTCGATCCAGTCGCTCCACAGCGACGCTCTCAAACGCCCTCCTCATCAGAGGATGCTCCTCTAGGACCTCGTTGAAGTCGTCCACGCTCAGCGAATAAAGACGGCAGTAGGTGTCGGCCCTCACGCTGGCCGTCCGTCGGCCCTGAGTTAGCAGGCAGATCTCTGAACCAAGAAAAAGATTTGGAGGAGTCATTAAGTTCAAATAAAGAGTGAAATCAAGATTAAAGAGTTATGCTGTAAAAATCTTTACTGTAGAATTTCAGTCACTTATGGAAATAGAAAGAACAAACAACTTGCATTTTATTTTTAGTTTTGGAGTGCATGATATTTTATAACATCTATAACTCCAACATATGTTAGTTTGGGCAATGCAAATTGTCCTTTGTTTGTAGTGAATAGCATCAAGCAAAGGACGAAAAATTATGTTTCCCATTAAAAATGCAGTAGAACTTGTGAACTTTTTTTGGGGAAAATGTGGCGAAATTACAAACCAGGGTTCAGCGGGATTGAAGAAGAGCAGCAATGAAGGTTAACCCGAATGACACAGGCTCGCACAGATTTGATAAGTAGCTGAATAAGTTTAAATACAGTGGAATATAATTTACCCCCAAAATACGCTCCGTCGCTGAGACTAAGATCCTTACTGCCACGTGGGATGATCGTGACGGTGCCATGCTGGATGAAATACATTTTACGACCAAGGGTTCCTTCTCGTATTATAAAGTCTCCTGGCTGGAACACTTCAAAGCGTAGCTTGGTCAGGATCACTGTCACAAAATGAGGGTCGGTGTTGGCAAAGAGCGGCATGTTGGCGACGAGTCCGCGGCAGTTATAGCTGACGATCTCCTGCATGGCAGGAAGAAAACAGACAGAAATTAAAAAAGTTTTACATCACGTTCTTTACAGTGCATGCTGATGGAGCATTCACTTGTACATAAACTACATGTCGAATAAACTGTTTACTCATTTATGGGTCATCTTAAGTAATCTTTCTTTTCAATTTCTTACATGGCGGATGACTTCTACCTGGAGTGAGGCTGGTTGATTTTAGAAACATAAACTGAAATGTATGTCCATCACATTTTACGTATCTTCTACCTTAGCATGCGACCTCCAGCTACAAAAGGAGACATACCTTTCTGGACGTACAGAAAAAAATCGTGGCATGAGCACCACAATTTTGGAGTACTTGCACCACAAGTACTTGTCGTAGCAATGACCCAATAATGGTGACCCTATCCTGTCACATTATGCAGACTCTCAGTCTGCAGATCAGCAGGTGGAATTCATGAAGTGGCTAACGTCTGGTTCACATGGCAAGATTTAAAAATTGTCGGAAAATTTTCAAAATTTGAGCGACCCCACACAAGACGACGAAAAAAAATCATAGATATAACAGATTTGCTTCCACAGTATGTTGTTTCTGGCCAAACGATAACCACAACACACCACACACGAACAGATTTCACTCAGGAACATTCAGATGTCAGACAGGAGATCTTGCAAAACCTCTTGAGATCAAATGTGAGTTCTGAGCTAATAAACATGGCTTATGAGGAAGAACAATGGCGATAGTTTGTGGACTAATTTTAACAGAGACAAAAAACATTACAAAAAGAAAAGGCGTTGGTTAAAGGAATGGAGAAAGTGCCTCTATGTTTGCTACCCTATGATATGGAGGCGAGCCGATGTGGTTTTTTTCCCTCCGGGTTTCCATCACCTTGCTTTCTGATTAGCTACATATCACATTCAACGGGCTCTGTGCTCATTTATCCTCAGGTAACACCACACGCGCTAGGGCCAAGACAATCGCCGTCCTTCCGAGCAGACCAGATCACCCTTAACATGCTACAAATAGCAGGAATGTCTCATATGATCATCTTATGAGCCTTCTGAAGTATAAGATCGGATAATTGGAGTAATTAACTTGCCGTGTGAATCTGGCATAACAAGGCATGCATGGGGCTAGTCTTTTCTTCTGAGTAAATCAGCTCGACATTGTTTGAACTCTTAGAGGTATTCATTGACAATATTGAGTTTTGAACATTCAGCCCAGGATAGTAAGACAATCTTTAAAAATTCAAAAAATATAAAAAAAAAAAAAAAGTTAACGACAACATTACGGCTACTCTTTCCTTATCTTCTATTACTTGTACAGCACACCATAAATGTTCCAATGTTTATTCCATTAAACATGCAATGTAAGCTCAATGATGAAAACATATACCGGCACTCCAAATGTGTGATTGGGATTTAAGTTTCAGAAAATGTGTTCAATTTCTATGTTTAGAACCACATAAACAATTTCAGATAAACAAAATAAATGCCAAAATAAAGAAAAACCAAGCCATTTTATTGGTGAATCTCCATCTGTTGATTGTACCATCAATGGGCTGATCTACTGTGATGTAAGACACAGAGAAATGTTCACATATCAATGTCCACTCTTTTAATCTCAAAGAAAGATGGTGAATTCCATAAACACAAATGATTGACCTTAATATACACATTAAACAAAATGTGTCAACAAAAAATGCAATCTGAATAAGGAAAAAGTTAAGATACTACCCATGTCTTAATAATATTACTCCCTTTGGTCAACAAAACTACTGTGAGACTTTTCTTGCATCAACCAGTCTGTGATATTGGTCTAAGGGAATTTTGCTTCTCAATGAGATGAAAGTCTGGGTTTTGGATTGGCCTGGGCTTCTTTTTTTGCCAAATTCTTAGCCAATCCTTGGTGGATTTACTGGCATGTTTTGGGTCACTGTCATTTTGGTTGGATCCAGTTCTGCTGCTGCTTAAATTGCTTTTAGGGAGGGTCTCAGCTGTTCCTCAGGCACCATCTAATACATGGTAGTATTCATGGTGAGCTAACCAGGTCCTGCTGCAGACAAGCATCCCTTAATCATGACATTTCAATCTCCATAAATCACGGTTGGAATCAGGGTGTTTTACAAGAATTATGTATTTAGTTAATGAAAAAATATTTTCTGTTCTGCTGTCCAAATAATTCAGTTTGTAAACAAATTGCCATCATTAGCATTCATTCTTTTTCTTGAAGAGAAACTATATTTCCCTTGCAATGGAGACCTAACTAAATGTCTGAAGTTTAACAGGGCACCTTCTTTTTTCAGGATACTAACTAACAATATACTAATCATACCCCCTTGTGTGTTATGCTTGCGAGTAAAATTAGCTGTTTTTAAAATGGGAATAAACATGACAATGTCCCATTCCTTAAACAGCAATCACAATGTCTACGTTATATTTTGCTAATATTTCAAAAGGCTTTTTATTAGTTTTTTCTTGTTTAATTATCACAGTTCAAATTCTGAGATAATTAAACAGGTAGTTAAAATTAGTTAGTTAAAATGAATAACTGAAATTAATATTACATTTCCGTATGGCCAGATATGATGGGGAAAAAAGAGGTCTAAAGTGGTCAAAAGAGAGAGAAATGGCAAATCTAACATTGGCTAGTTTGCATTTTTAAAATAACACTTTAACTTAAAAAAATTGGGATTAATCTCAATGGAAGACGTTTTACATTTCTTGACGGGATGTGACAATAATCTGGGGGTTAGTCCGGGATACAAATCCGAGACCTCTCACACCTCATCTAATAATCATACTCCAGGACCTCACAGGAGTCTATGAAAACCTTTAAAAAGGTTTAAATGGAAAATGGAGAACATTTTATCTTAAGAACTCACAAGTTAGAAAGATAAAGGTGTATGTCAGTCCCATTGTGTCTGAAAAATCCTCAGAAGTGTAGGTTTTGTCTTAGAGTATTTTGATGTACAAACAAACTAAATGTTTTTATGGAGTGTAAAACAAACTCTGAGGAAATCTGAAGACATTATCTTAGACTTTCTACTATCATTGTCTGGTTGAATAGTACCAGTAATCTACTCTCATCAACACATCTTGCCATTAACAAGACAGAAAGAGCAGTCAAAGTCACACATCTGAAGAAAAACCCACCTCCTTCAGTGGATCGCTGAGTTCTCCCAGTATGCTGTCCTCATCAAACATCTTGCCTTGGAATCTGTGCTCGTAGTAATCATGAATCCTCTGCCTCACATCTGCCGGCAGTTTATGAAACGACATATACTGTTCCACTTGCTTGTACTGCAAAAATCACATAAATATATATACATATATTTCGTGAGTCGACCTTCATGTGGATGCAGTCAAAGTTCTGTGGGACTTATGGCAGGTGTTGTGAGTCACATTTACTGCCATGCATTTGCTGAGTTAGATCACTGTGATTAAAATTATCTAATTTGTTTTGTGTTCCCCCTCCCTCCTCCCATTCTAAGTGGATTATAAACTGATTTGCAACTGTCATCAGCAGACAGTCATCCAAAACAAAGGTAACACCATTAGTCATCATCTGTTCAGCTTTATCATGTGAAAATCCCCAGGAAAAGTCAACATCATGCCCCAAAATCCATTAGGTAATCAAAACATTACATGTAGCGTTGTCTGACTGAGTAAAGTTTGAAGCAGTAAGTAAGCCTCTGGTTTGAAACATGGCTGTGATATTAAAACTGAAAGCAAGAGGAACATTAGCCTCCTGGAACATATTATCCACTAAACACCTGAGTGTGTCTATAAAAAGGGTTTAAGTTTTGAGCCTTTACGGTCTTAAAAGAGAGGATTACCTTTTCCTGATACTGGCGATGGGATGCGTCCAAAGATTGGACCAGGGTAGTTGCATGACCCAGGAACATGGCATAGCAGGTGGCACCAATAACCATGCTGGTCATGGTAAGCCAAACATCGGTCATGCCCTCTGGAGGGTTAGCGCCGTATCCTATACATAACATGTGACTCATGGCCATGAACAGGGCGTAGGAGTACTGTATGTGCCAGGTGGCGTTCTGAAGAGGAGAAATTAGAAGTACCTTTAGCAGCTTAGTGTGTATGGGAAAAATATGTTTATAGGGATTACCAAGACCCACATGCATCTCTCGCTCTCTGTTTATTTCATAAACTAATAATCAGTGTTTACAAAAATTGTCAAAAAAACAACCCCTCAAGCTTTTTGTGAAAGTGCATAGTAAAGAATAACAACACATTTAATCTAAAATCAAAGATTCAAAGCCCTCAATAAAAACTATTACTATTGTCAAACTAACCGTTTCAGGTTAGAGGTTTAAGCTGAGCCTGACTTACCACCATGTTGTTTTTAGATACCCAACAGTCTGGAGGAAACTCTTGCAGCATTGGAACCATGAAGGTCAGGCAGCCGTCCCAGTGGCATAACAGCAGCATCATACCAATCAAGTTGACGATACGTACCACCGCACTGGCAAGGTCATAGGTCATGTGGAAAATCTGTTGGAGGAGAAGATAGACTGAGTTCAGGTTCAGTTTATACATAAAGTACATATAAAATGACATCAGGTAACAGAAGTGCTATAATAAACCTTTAAAAAATACCAAGACAGAATCAAATTACAAAGTACAAAGGGTAAAATGTAAAAAATAAAAAAATAAAATATTAGAACACAGTGGATGTTCAGAAAACAATAACAAAATCGCTTACAGAGGATAAAAAAGACATCGGGGTTTAATTACTTCTGGTAGCTCCCTGGGGATCCTGCAGCCTGTTTATGTTTTGCACTTTTAGTATTGTTTATCCTTAGATCCTGTTTCTGTAATTAGTTTAGTTTTCTGTTCACTATTTATGTTAATACTGCATTCTTGTTAGATTCAGTTCATCCTCTGCCCTTCCAGCTCATTGCCCTCCTTCCTTCTGCTTAATTGCCTTTTACTCATCTCACATGGGTTTAGTCCACCTCCTGCTCCTTTCGTCTGCTCCCTTATTTATTCAGTTAGCTCAGCCATAAGCCTGCTTTGATTTACTTTCATTAAACTACTCATAATTTATCACGTGGCTCCCCTGCTCTTGTCTGTGTTTTGGCCCTGATCCATCTAACACAAACCTGACAACCAGAAAATAAAAAGCAATTTAAAAACTAGAGGCAAAGATGCCCCTCTGATATATAAATACAACTGTCCTCCAAAATTTTGTCAATGCAGCTAAAAACGTCTAATTTCCTCGAAGTTCCTGCCTTGTTCTTGTGGCAGAACAATCTATCAGCTGATCCTTACATCCATTACTAAAATTAAGGGTGAAGGCGTAGCTCCCCAGAAGCTAGGCCTGTCCGATATTTAAAAGTCAGCATCAGCATTTTAAAATCCATATCCCCAACTCAGCAGAAACCAGTAGGGGGGACAACAGAACGGGTTTTATGCTCAATTGTGCCAGTTCCGGGCAGAAGATGCACTTTTCACTAGCTCTAAATGTGATAGTGGGTCGCGACTGACTCCAGTATACAGTGCATTGTATAATAGTCAAGACTGGCAGAGCTAAGTACATGTATAACTTTCTCACAGTCTTGCATTAACAAGACTGGCTTAATTTGATTAGTCTGCCTTAACTGGATAAACGGGAGGCTAATCCATGCTTCTTTAAAATAGACTTGAGCAGAGAAAAAAGATCCTAAGGCTGACCCTTGTGGTACACCAAAAAACACAAAACAAAATAAACCCAAAAAACAAAGGAGCTGGACCAGACTGAAAATTTGCTGTGTTCATACAGAATATCCTGCTATGATTGAAGCCAAGCACATGTGCCGACTTTGATCCCAGCCAAATGCTCCGGACGAAAGATAAGAATCAGTCAGCAGCGCTCCTTTGAGTAACTGGCTGAAAGAATATCATTCAAAACGGAAGAAACAATACAAACCAAGAGTCCAGGTTTGCTTTCTGTCCCATTCCTTTACCTCTTCCCACTGATGGATGTATCGGATGAGACGAGAGAGTCGGAGAAGACGCAGCAAGCTGAGAATCTTGGTGAAACGCACGATCCGGAGAGCACGGGCAGTTCTGTACACGTCAGACGACTCGTGGCGGGACTCCAGGTCAACGATTAGAAAGATGTAGTCGACGGGGATGGAGGAGATGAAGTCTACCAGGAACCAGGTGCGGAGGTAATGCATGCGGATCTCTTTTGGGTCCAGGATAATGTGGCTGTCCTCTCCCGGGATACCCGTACGAAAGTTGAAAACCAGATCCATAAGGAAGAGGGTGTCGGACAGGAAGTTGAAGGTGATCCATGGCAGGGTGTTTTGGTCCTCAAAGAAGGTGATTCCCCACGGCAGGATGATCAGATTACCCATCATCAGAAGAAGCATCACAAGATCCCAGTAAAACCTACATGGAACAGGAGAGAGTGACTGTGAAAATCATCCAGGGAGGACAGATCACCGACTATTACCATCTAATGTAGAACAGATTACTAGATCAATGTGTGCTTCTATGCTTTTTGTCTCTCTTGTTGTGTCTCTGCTCTGTCTTCTCTAACCCCCTGTTGGTCGAGGCAGATGACCGTTCATACTGAGCCCGGTTCTGCTAGAGGTTTTTCCTTCCCGCTAACGGGTGTTTTTTCTTTCCACTGTCGCTTCATGCTTGCTCAGTATGAGGGATTGCAGCAAAGCCATGGACAATGCAGACGACTCTCCCTGTGGCTCTACGGTTCCCCAGGAGTGAATGCTGCTTGTCGGGACTTTGATGCAATCAACTGGTTTCCTTATATAGGAACATTTTTGACCAATCTGTATAATCTGACCCAATCTGTATAATATGATTGAACTTAACTTTGTAAAGTGCCTTGAGATGACATGTTTCATGAATTGGCGCTATATAAATAAAATTGAATTGAATTGAACTGAATTGAAGTAGTTAGATGTATGGCTCGCTCTTGAAATTACCTACAAAAACCTCTGATTGTCTACCATCTATTTGTGTAGCAACAGAGGGGCTGCATGTGTATTGTAGCTTGAGCTGGACAATTAATCTAATTTGCAATGTAATTGCAATTTTAAAAGATGCAATTTCCAAATCGCTGAGGTCTGCAATATTTGGCTACGTAACAATGGATAAGACGCATCCTTTGGGTGTCGGTAACATGTTTAAAGTAGGTTTACCTCTTCATGGAAGGGAAGAGAGTTGCAGCAGTGAGATAATGTTATTGTATAATTTGTTTTAGAGTTTATATGATCATACTTTTTTTTTTTTTTACCAGAAACGTTCAGGAATCTCACAATAGCATTAAGTTCTGGTCAAAGATAAATATACAGACTTGTTTGTTGGTTGCACTTTGCCCTTTATGTTCAACAAGGATTGAAGTCCAACTCAACAAGATATTCAGTTGAAGATATTATATATTATAATTTATTATTCTGTTGAATAATAATTTACTGATTAATAAAACGGTTACATTTCTTGTTTTAAATAGTCCTTGTTTACAAACATATTTAACTTCAGGCCATTTTTGTTGCTTGTGGTCAATGCAGAGAAAAGTCTAAATTAAATCGCAATCACAATTATTGTTGAAATATATCGCAATTCTGATTTTTGCCAAAATCGTACAGCCCTCCTTGTAGCCAACCAGATGTTGTATGATTTGTTGTAGGTTTTATTTATTTGCTATTTTACAAATATGTAAAGTACAATTATGTTTCCCTTTGAATTCAGTGAAAATGCATCACAATTTTTGTTCTGCCTACATTGTTGATTGGATTCTGGACGTTTAGGTTTGCTTTCAATTATCAAAGACCCCTCTTTCCATCTTTAATGTTTTTGTTTATGAAGGTAAAAGTCCAGAAAGGTTTCAGTACCTGAACTACACATTAAGGAGGTAAACTCTCACATACACAAAATTACCTCATAAAACTCTCAGTGATTCATTGTTATTATACATCAGCTGTAAGTAGGACAACAAACTGGCCTTTTGAAAATGCACGGCTGGTTGAATTGCGTCTTTAAAAAGGAGAAGGTGTATTAGTTACAAGACCGTCACCACGTGTCGTATTTCCTTCCCCCAACAACAACACAGATTTGAAAATTTTGGGATCACATTTCCTCACTCTGTTGAACATTTATTTTCATTTAATGATACATTGGTTTTAATGCTTTTATTGGTTAAAGTTTATTAAGCTGTTGCCCTACTTAAAATGGTTAACTGTGTGCTTTTAATCTGTGTATGTTGTAAGGATGATTTCTGCCAGATGTCAAAAACAAATCTCCATCTCAATGGTGATGACTTTGACTTTCTGAAGATGTTGAGTGCTGTCCACGCCACTTTCCAAACAGGTCCTGAAACATTGTACTCTCCACGTTGGATGGATGGATTTACATTTTAATATGAATAAAGTAGAAAAAACAAGTGTTCGCCCATCCCCTACTCATCCAGAACCTGAGAATATTACACTTTTGCAGACCTTTCCAAACTGTGTAGTAACCGTGTTTCTACCTTACAAGCAGTTCATGGTTAAATTGTTGCATTTATGCAGCATCTAACTTTTTAATATTAGAAATATTTATACAGATTCTACCTATAAATAGTTAACATCCTTCCCCACCCCCTTATAGTTCTGCATTTAGACCAAGTGGTGTTACAGTTTAGAAGCTAGATGCTAGAGGACTTTTCTCCAGAAACGCATTTTGGAGAAGAGTCCTGGAGAGAGGCAACCAGAAACTAGACCCAAACCCACAGGAACATGGTTGCAAACACTTGACGGTGTATTAATTTCCATCCATCTCTCCAAGAATGGAAGACACTACCATCACAAAACTGCGAAATTCAGGTCAGAGTCAAATCTGTGTGGATTTTCCCACCAACATTATATCACACAGAAGATAGAAAATCCCCTCATAGATTGACAGGCTGTTAGAGGATTTAATTTATCTGTTAAACCTGTGGATTTTAAATGAGAGTTTCATGGTTTGAGCCAGTTACCAAAGGCCATGAAAGTAATTTCCCTGAGAGGGCGGTGTCCCATTGCTCCCATTATTCTCCGACCAGTTTCTGTCACAAGAGGAACCCCTCCCATTAAAAATGAATACTGCTTGCCTCATTGGGATCCATATATGTTGAACAAGGCAACGAACAAAAGAGCATATCACTCCCAGTGGAATCGTCTGCCTTGGGACGAGTGGCGCATTCAGCCTTGTGGCTTCACTCTTCATTCATGTCGAACATATTCCACTGGCCTATATGTCTCGAGTGTCGCGTTATGCACCAAAGGGCTCGGTTTGGATTTCCTTACTGATTGTTTACATCAAGCCCAGATTACTTTCCAGGCCCCTCTGTCACTCTTTCATTACTGTGGCAAAAAAGCAGAATATCAGCTGGGCTCGTTTTGATTGCAGCAACGAGGAAGCGCCTCTTCTTCTTAAACCAGCCCAGGAGGAGATAAAGAATGAGTTGATTGAGATTTTCATTTTCTTTCACATTCGTTGCTCCTTCAATCCCCTTGTGGCTGTGTCCTCCATGTCAACACGCTGGTTTACATGACTACTTATGGTACAACAGATTAGTGGCTACTTCCTGCTGCTAATAACTCCACTACGACGCTGGAGGGTTTTACAGCTGTCGACGCGGACTTGGTGTCCACATTTATACAAGCTTAGTGTGCAAGAGTAGTTTCAGCTGCAGAAAAAGCTTTTATACTAGCTATTAATAGTTTATATTGTGAAACGTGCAAAACAGATATTAAAGCACCTTGCTAAAGAGCATTTTCACATTTTGTCACACTATATGTTGAAATATTAATGTATCTTGTTGGGATTCTATGCGGCAGACATATGCAAATTGTTGCATAATTGTGAAGTGAATGGAAAATGATGCATGCTTTTTTAAACAATGTTTTAGATTAAAAAAGAAAGTGTGCATTCGAGTCTCTTTTGTTTTTTAGTACAACATCATTTTGCTGCAAATTCATCTGCAAGTCTTTTAAAAATCTCTTTGTTCAGCTTTGCAGATCTGAGGACGGCTTTGCCTGTTCTTCTTTGCCAGATAACTCGAGCTCATTCTGATTGGGGGGGGGGAAGTCTGGAAACACCAGTTTGTTTCAGCTCTGGGCTTTGACTAGGCCATTTTAGCACATGAATATAATATAATCTTAAGTATTTAATTTTAGCTCTGGCTGTACATTAAGAATTGCTTGAAGGTGAACCTCCACCTTAGTTTCAAGTGTTTTTCTGCCTCTCACAGGTTTTCATTAGGCCAGTCAATGGTTTCCCCTATTGACAAATACTCCCACCTGAGCTGTGGATCTGTGCAGCTTCCTCAAAGATACCATGAGCCTCCTGGAAGTTTCTCCTAATAAGGCTCTGCTTGCCTGGCTTGTTGTTTTTAGGTAATCAATAATGTCTTAGTAGTTTCTTTGTGTCCTGTCTGGCAATGTGGCAATAAGAATTGTCTTGATGCCAAAAGGAGCCCGACACATTTTACTTTCACAAGTGGAGCCTTACTGCTTTTGCCATGGTGCTCTGCTTGATTTATATGTGCAAAAAGCTTTATTAGAATTTATGCTGAGACTATTTCATGATAAATGGACACAGAAATAGAAAGATAGAAGAGGAAAAAAGGAGAGAAATAGACGAGACCACATGCCAAAAGGGAGAAAAGGTGAAAGAGAAAAAGGAGAGAAACCACATGTTTATTGGTTTTGCAGTCATGCCGTTCTCCATCTGTTTCCAGGTGATGGGTTGGATTTAGAGCTCTGTGAGATATTTAATGCTTGAGATAGTGTTTTATATCCTAACATTGGCATTGACCTCTCCTCATCTCGGCTGGTGTGTCCTTGGTCTTCGTGATGCTGCTCATTGTTTAGAAAACATCTCAGGTCCTCACAGAATGACTGGATTTATATTGAGATTAAATTACACACAAGTGGACTGTTCACTACTTAGGTGACTTCTTGAGACAATTTCTTGTAATAGATCTTATCAGTGGTGTCAAAGTTATCAGTGGTATTTTCTATCTGCTGACCTCATTGAGCCATTTACAGGTCAAGTTACCTTACAGTAAACAGTAGTTATTGTTGTTGGATGTATTTGCAATGTCCTAACTTACTGTATGTACATTAACTGCTTGGTTTCATACTTTTTGTGTTGAAAAACATTGTTTAGAGAAGTATTTCTTCTGCCTGAATATGTTACTTTGTAGTTCTTATATTTTTTACGTTTTTATGTTAGTTGTTGTAATACCAAAATTGGTACATAATTTAATATGTTTGTCTGACCGATTACATCACTTTTAAATATTAAATCTGTTGTTTAGCCATTGCACAAGTTGAGAAATGCCTTATAAAATATCAGTATGCATTTTCTTGGAAAATAGACCTTCGGGCTTAAGAGGTTTAACAAATAACAAAACCATGTGTGATTTCCCTTAAGATTTGCAATTCTGCTTCATGTTGTGTTGGTCAATCATAGAAAAATTCAAGTAAAATACACTAAAATTTGGCTCGATTTGTGACAAAATGTGGAAAATTTTGAAAGGTATAAATATTTTTGCAAGTCAGCACCAGATTTTCCAGCTTTCATTGGATCGTTTAGGAGGAACTCGTGTGTCCTTAAAACCTGAACTGTAAACTAGAGCAGAGCCGTTCCAAATGGTCCATTATAAAGGAGGAAACTGGACCATAAGGTCTAAGGAGAGCAGGCTCTCCGTAATCTCCCCCTCAGCTGTCTGTGTATTATTACATAATAGAGCAAGATGGGAATTATAGGGATTCTTATGGGCATTAATCCCCATGCATGGGTTTATCCTCCCTGTCGGGCATAACCCTGATGGTTAAAAATTGTTCAAATCTGATGCCGGCTATTGTTAATGACCTCGCACAGAGGCTGTATCGGGATTCGACCTTAGGACGATGTGCTCCAAAAGATTAAGGAGCCCACAAAGTGTTCCCAAAGTAAGGCTGAGGATGAGTGAACAGAAATCATATGTTCAATTAAAATGACAATGGTCATTAACGAGAGTCCTCCTCTCCTTATGAATCTGAAAAAACTGAGTCGCATTATTAATCCACTTGATCTTGCCCTAAATACTTTATCATTAATCAAATCCCTTCATCGCCTTATCATGAGCTACGAACCGTGACATCAGCTGATGTCCTTGGAGAACTGGACGTCACAAGCTGCTTGTATGGCTGGCTTCACTCATTTCAACGGAGGTTTATAGAACCCATGTTAAACAACACAGATTTGTTGTTTCAGAAACATCACTGATTTTCTTATTTGAATTTGCATCTTCATGATCACCCAAACTCAGCGTTACCTGAAATCACTGTAGGGGTGGATGATCCACATTCCAAAGCTCTTGACCCTTTCCTGCTCTGCTGCAACCCCCTTGTGGCTGCCGAACATCCGCAGGGAGAACTTGTTGACGCCAGGCTGTAGCATTGAGCCGAACTGCTTTTGGAAGTATGTGGACTGATCCTGAAGGAGGTCCTCCAGGACCCCCTCGGCCTCTCCGTCCATGTCCAGGGCACCGTCCGGGTCTGCTGTGTAGTCGTCATTGTGGGTTTTGACCAAGGAGAAGAGCGTCCTGGAAACGTCACTTCTCTTCTCGGTCTTTGGAGAGGGGCTGCCTGGAGGGGTTGTCCTCTGGGAGCCGCTTCTCCATCTGGAGAAGCGGAGGCTGCTCCAGCTGCGGAACCTGGGGGTCTCCGGTTTGTGAGCAGGGCTTTCTCCGGTTCCTCTCCGATCACCTATACTACTAGAAGGGCTTGTCATTTCTTTGTAAATTTCACTTAAACTGAAAAAAGTTGAAAGGTTGTATAGCTTGCCTTAAATTTTTCTTGGGACCTAAATGTTTCATTTACTTACTATTAAAAATGTTTAAAGATTCCTTTTAATATTTCATGCTCCCCCCCAAAAAAACTAAAATGTTAATGCTTTAAAATTTAAAAACAAAAGTAAAATGCTGCAAGGAAAGTAAAAGCCTCCAAGTAAAAAAACTAAGAAAAAAGTTGCCGGTTTCCTGTAAAACTTTGGAAGATGAATGAATCCTGCTCCCTGAAAAACCACAAACTTGAGCTACTGCTGTGTCCTCCTCTCAAATGACCAGGAGAGGACGGATGCAAATTGCCACAGAGGACTCAGTGGCCTTCTGTAATCGGCTTTTTGTCACAGCCTGGTCTACTCAACCCTCTCCCTCCTCCCATCCTCCCTCCTCCTCCTCCTTTTGTGGTGGAAGTGGCCTCCCCTCCCCTCTGGAGAGAAGAGTCCCAGCGTGGCCCCATGTTGCACTGTCAAGATAGGAAATGTTCGGGTCAATAGGAGCAAAAAAGCTAGATGAATAACTCATCACTAGTGATATTGTTTTACGGCGGGAACCTACCACTGTAGGCCACATACTAAGTAGTATCTGAAGTACTAATAATAGGAACAGCAGTTTCAAGAAACAAAAAATTATTGAATGCCAAATGCATCTAAGAGAGGGACAGGTTGTGTGTGGATGCTGAGCGATACATTACTGTATCATCAGCATAAGCGAACATTTAAGAGGCTAATAAATTAAAGGCTACTTTGACAATTTCACGAACTTAATAAAACACCTAAAGGCAATTTAGTCATTTAAAGGGGACATACAATGTTCTTTAATGTCTTCCTTTTGACATTTAAATCATTAGCTGTGGTTTGTATAAAGTTGAACTGCAATGCTTTGGTCTGAATTCCTTGTCATTGTTGCCCACAGGTTTTCTTTTGCCCCTTCTCTAAGGTGGGTCTGAGAGAAAGTTGTTTTGGTGCTGTCTCTTTAAATCTAAAGTAGGCACTTCACACACACCCCCAGGTCGCAGAGCGTTCCACTCCACCCCGTTCGGCCATTTTTGTAGTATACTAGGGGATGGTGTAATGAATTTTTACGGGTTATTACACCCAACAACCAAACATTTTCACTTACCTAATTGTACATTCGGCATCCTTGGGTTTGGACCAAAAAATCATGTGTGGGGGGGAAAAAAAGACAGATTTATGAAGTTGGTAAGCCCAAGGTCCATGACCTTGTTTAGCAACTCTGGTGCAAATAATGTGAGGTAATTGTTCAAAAAAATGAAATAGAGAACAGAGAAAACTGAATGGCTTGAAAAATATGACCAGAACCAAGTATAAAGGTAGATACAGAGACCTTGGACGGACTAAATTTTACTTTTCTGCACTCCTCGAGTCTCCAAGTACACCGCAGAATGTATTCAAGGGCTAATAAGTGGATTTTGGATGATATGTCCACTTTAATAATTCAGAAGGGACCCAAGTGCGACAAAATTAAACAGTCAAACACTTTGGCATCAGAGATTTTCTGTTTGACCTTTACAAAACAAGGTTGCAGTTCAACAACAGCATAAGCTTCAGTTATGGACATGATTTTCATGATCTGTGGTTTTGAAGGAGCCAAACACAAACAGCAGCCAGGCATGAGCACATGGAGTGAGGATCCTTATTAATAAAAAACAAAGAACAAACAGAACCAGGAAAGCAATTAAATCCAAGCTGACTGCATGCGAAACACAGCCAGTTGCTGGTTTTTGTTTGTAGTCCTTCTGTTCCATTTGTTTTTTACTGGACATGGTTGCAAGTGATCAAGCAGATATTATAACGAATCAGTCCTGCATGGGATTTTTCAAAGAAATATTTAGAGATGTCTAAATAAGAGGATACAGTACAAGCAGCTTAATGTTAATACCACTGAAAGACAAGAGACACAAATTGAAATGAGCATTTAATATTATTCATTGTCCTTATTTACACTTTAATTCTCCAAAGATTAAACAACAGTTAACATGCTGAGCAGATTAGGTTTCCTTTTGTTAAAGCGAGTCCTCAGGTTTCCCTTTCTTCAGGCCCATAAAATACCTAATTCTGAGTATCCTTTGATTCAATAGCAAGTTTTCTGGAATCTACCAAGGCTGCACAATCAGCACTCTTTATGACCTTTTAACGACACACGAGATTATGGTCTAAGAGATCCCCCACATTGTTTTTGCATTTGTGTGTTTTTGTGTCTTAAACAGGATCAGGGCTAATGCTCCTGTAGACTCAAGCACAACAGGTGTATCTCCACTTGCTGGTGAGGCTTTGAATGTTTATGCTTTTTATCTTCTTATTTCTAAACCCTTCATTTAGTAACCCTTTCAGAGTAAACACAGGGTTCAGAATCACTAAGCTCAGGTAACTAAGCGTTTCTGGCTGCACCGGGCTTCCTTGATCACTCCCGAAAGGTTTGCAAAGGTCAACGTTATGTAAAACCAAAGAAAACAAGGATGAACTTTGTGTGTTATGATGCATTTTAGAGAATGTCTCAAACTGTGCATCATGATATGTTTTGAATCATTACATGTACTTTATTGTACCCGTGTACCTCGGTTGTAGAGTTGTTTGTATCTCACTTCTCACTTTATGTCTCAGGTGATTGCTTTCTTTCTGGTATCTTTGAATATGTTGTGTGTGTGGTTTTTTTCTCCCCTGCTTTGCAGGATTTACATCAGCGGTGTCAAACTCCAGTCCTCGAGAGACAGTGTCCTCCAACTTTTAGACAGAGGTGGGTGGTTACATTCACTTGAGTAATTGTTTTGAATACAAAGTACTTTTAGAAGTTTTACTGCACTGTGCTTTTCACTGTTACTTCAGTCATATTATTAAGAACTATGGCTAAAGTTCTGTCTCCTCTACCCACTGTAACTTCATTGAATAAAGACTTGTTTTAACCAAAGATTCACCTGAGATACACACGCCTACAGTTTATGTCAAAGTGAGACTTCTTGTTTGTAGACCAGCTTTGTTGGTTTAAAGTTTTTTTTCTATCGGCTGAGCTCATTGAGCCATTTTGAGGTGCAGTACACATTCAGTAAACATCAGATATTGTTATTGGGAGTACTTTGCACTGTTCTAACCTATTGTATTTACACTAACTGCTGTAAAGTATTGGTTTCATTAGATTAGTGTTGTAAAACAATGTTTAAAAAAGTGTTTATTCTACCCGAAGTTGTTACTTTGTAATTATTTTTTGTACATTTCTACGTTAGTCTTTGAAATACCAGAATTTGTAGATAACTTCATATTTTTGTCTGACTGAAGACATTTTAAAATATTAAATCAGTTCTGATTAGTTATTCAGTACTTAAAGGAGCAATAAGCAAGATTTTATTACTTTAGATGGGTGTGAACAGCTGCCACTCAGGGCTTAGCCACTCCCTGCCCATAAAATGCCACTGCCAGGCACAAAATGGCGGAGAGCACACCCATTGGATTAAACTGTTCTCTTGCTAACAGCATTATAAAGTTATGAGTTACTTAATTCTTCCCTAGACATGTTCCTCCAAAAGGTGAAGCTGTTTTGCTGAGTATATATCCCTTGCAAATATGCTTATATGAGCCAGCGGGTGACAAAGCTTATAGTTAGAGTAGCTTAGGTTACCCTGAACTATCTCTGTAGTTATGCTGCTATAGTTTTAGGCTGCTGGAGGACATCAGGGTCCATTTTTCTCCCTCTGCCGAGCTCTCCTACTGTTCTCCAGTTTGCATATTTGTTTTTTCAACTTTTTGTTCTGCCGTTTTTCTCTTCATAGTAGGTACACCTGGTCTGGCGTTCTGTTAGCTGTGACATCATCTAGGGGAGACAGATCATCCGCTATTACCATATAATATAGAAAGGATTCCTGTATCAATGTGTGCTTCTGTGCTTTTTGTGTCTCTGCTCTGTCTTTTCTAACCCCCAGTCGGTCTGCTGGAGGATTTTTCCTCTCCACTGTCGCTTCATGCATGCTCAGTATGAGGGATTGCTGCAAAGCCATCAACAATGCAGACGACTCTCCCTGTGGCTCTACACTATTTTAGGAGTGAATGCTGCTTGTTAAGACTTGATGCAATCTGCTGGATTTCCTTAGATAGGAAACTTTTTGACCAATATATCCGATTTCATTGAATTTGACTTTGTAAAGTGCCTTGAGATGACATGAGTTGAGAATTGGCGCTAAATAAATTTAATTTAATTTGAAGAGTACTGGAGCAAGGTAAAGACAGGCATGGCTTGATAGACATCTTGTTTTGGTCTACAGAGTGCTCAAGCAACACCTAGTGGTGAAAATAGTAATAGTAATAAAATAGTAATAGTAAAAATCGCTTATTGCTACTTTAAGCAGCCTTCTTACCACATTAACTCAAGTAATTTTTTGGATGGCTACTTTGTACTTGAGTAAAAATATGTTGTAGTAGTGCTAGTCTTATTCGAGTACCGTTTTTGGCTATTCAACCCATCTCTGCTTAGATGTGTCCCAGGTCCAACATCTGACTCAATTAATGATCCAGGTATTAGATGATAGCGAGTTGCAGCAGAGAAACCTCTAAAAACTGCAGCCACAGGATTCTCCTCTTGCTCCACATCACACTTCTGTGGTCTGGCTGTCTTGTGGTCTTCTGTCACCTTGGTTCTCCGTAATGTAAATTTTGGGCATCATCCAATTGAACTACGCTTTTTTTTTTTTCATGGTACCATCCTTATCTCGTCTGTGTCGCTACTTCAACGTTCCTCGAGTGAAGCATGTTAAAATTAAGCTCCCGGGATGTCGATCATCTTCCAAAATTATTGGAATTGCAGTTGGTTCCATAAAAAAAAAATGTTGTTACCATTGTAGTTTGCATTCATTTTGTCTAAACATCCAGGAAACTTCAGTTGTCTCCAGCAAATGTATCCACTTGAGAAAAGCCCTGTTAGTTCAAACTCAGGGTAAAAATAAATACATCTGACAAGACTGAAATTGGACAAATTTATTTATAATGCAGATTTAAAAATACTACAATAAAAGTTAAGATGCTTTTTTAAAAAGGCACACAAAAGTTTTCTTTGAGATTTTCACTTGCAGCCTGGAAAGGTATTTGGTTAATTTAAAAAATATGTTGCAAGAGCTAAGACTTAAAAAAATTACAAAAAAAACAACCCGTAGAAATTGTAGAAATTAAACTCAAAAATAAAAACGTCACAAATTGTACTAAGTTTTGAAAAACTTTTTATGTAACAACAACCGTCCACCCTTTCATCGTCTAAACCTGCTTTTCTGTGCAAGGTTGCAGGGGAGCTGATGCCTTTATTAAGCAGTCATAGGGCAATATTCGGGGTACCAAATCTGTTTTGGGCCTTGTGGGGTTATAGTCTCAGGCCATCTGCTGTACTTCTCTTCAGTTTGAAGCTGCCTGTGTGGCACATAATTTCCTGAAAAACAGAATAGTTTGTCATTCAACAGTGTTTAGTTACATTTTCTAAAAAAAAATGTGATTTGTTTAATTAAACTTACATAACTTCTTTTTTCGTCTTCACATAGTCACATATTGGACTGGGTAATGTTAGATTTTCCTTCAGATTGGCGATCTCTTGTTTCCAGACTGCAGACTCTGCAGCAAAGGTCTCTTAAAGATGGTCAAAAATGTAAAATAAATAAAATGTTTATTAATTAAAAAATATATGTCATTCTTGTATATCACCACAAGGTGGCAGATGAGCAGTATATGTATGCTGCACCTATGGTTCTTTTGAGCGTTTCCTCTACAGATGCCGCCTCCTCGTTTGTTATTTTCTGCATCAGAGAAATAATTAGGAAAAAAAAGGTTTAGTTAGTGAGTATATGTTGCAAAAGGCATTCAGAAAACCAGTTTGCACATACATTTAAATTAACGCTGATACGTTTTCATGTCCTGGTTATTAAATTTAAGCTAAAATCCAGACATTTCGGTTACTTTTACAGAAGTTTTCATGAGGAAAACACACCTATTATTGAAAAAAAAAATAAGAACATAATTCTTATGTAGTGTTAAAAAAATAAAGCCAGAATTATTCACATTGAAAACAAAATAAACCATGTGTAAAATGTCAAAATATGCAACTTTTCTCACAAGTGGCCAATATGCCTCTACAACAATATTTCAAAACATAAACCTTCAACTTGAGTTCATTTAATGGAGTGGTGACATTTAATGAGCGGTAACAAACAGATTTAAAAAACGATAGTCAGTGCGGCAATTAGAAATCACCTGGTGCCATAAATATAACTAAAGTGTTGAACTCTTTTCCATTGTTTTTTTATGTTTGTGTGTGGGGTCTATTGTTTTAGTCTTTCTTCATATAGGTACGATTAAATAACATGCCATTCAACTTAGGTAGATTTATGTTGCTCAGGAAATGATTACAAGTAAAAATCTACTCTTCTAAACCTGCCTATATCTACTGTCTGAACAATAATTTAAAAACTTAAAAACAGCTGGACCTGTCACAAATGAGGCTGGGTGAGGACTCATGTTTGTCTTTCCACCATGTAAAGTGAGGCGGATATTAAGGGAGGTACTAAATAAATAAAAATACTCAAAGTTCACTCATTACGTGTAACAAAAAGGGGCATTTTGTGGTTGTAACATCCGTTTTATGCCAAAATATAACATATATATTTTCTGTCTAATTGCAGGTGGACCCTTCTGGAGTTTTCTAAACTTTTTTGGTACCAAAAAAGTAATTTATAAAACATATTAAAGCCATGCTACTGGCTCATAAACAAGGGCCAAAGTCCAATGAGTATGTTTTACCTAGAATATGTGCAAACATGAACCATTTACTTCTGTTTGGAAATACCCCTTTCATAGACATGTGCAGAGTTTTATATGTCAAATATTACTTTTATAGCACCTTTCACAGACAAGAGAAGGTCACAAAGTGCTTTACAAAAAGTACACAATACACATAAATAAAAATATACATAAAATACACAATGCAGATCATATTACCATCTGAATGGTATAAAATTAAGTAAATATTAGCATGTGGTCATGCAACCCTCACTGCTGTGGATAGAAATTTTACCTATTTGATTATAAATATTAATTATAATTGGATATTATAATTAGTAATATGTTCTTCTACTCAAAAGGTAAGTGACAATGAAAAATGCTTCCAAATGGTTGTGATTAAGGGCTACCAGCCTTTAATGATTATAACTAGCAATTGGGCTTATCAATTAACAATTATTAACCTTATTTACCACAAAAGATGGGTGTTTAATCAGTTTTGAAACCGAGTCAGGTTAATAAACCATAAATGATAACCTTAATTTACAATCACTAATTATTAACCACAAGAGAAGGAAACAATGTCTATGTATATTAGTGTTGTTAATTCAAAAGGGATGAGTCGTTAACTCTTAGAGATGATCGGATCACCGATATAAAAACCACAGACAACCGCAGTTAAGATAGTCAAAATTTATTAAGCCTATAATTCCCTGTCACAGCAATTATTCTGTTTATTACTAATACTTCTTGAACGCACTACCGAATCAAACAACACAACGTAAAAAGAACAAAAAAACAGCAAAGTGATGAAACTTGGATGTGGCAGTCTTTCAGTAATTTTCTGACTTCTGACTAATAATTGAATAATCACCAATTAGGCAGCAGCACATGTAAACAGCATTGAAATGGATTTGGCTAAAAAATTGTGCCAAACATTTGTTTAGCCAAACATTTTAATTTGTGCCACTAATATTTTAAAGATTTTAATGAAAGTTTCCAGAGGTCACAATCAGCCCCCCCAACCTTCTTCAAAGCAAACTAAAGCTGGTATCAATCAATTCAGCTACGTTTGTGCAGCAAAAACATCGTTTGTCCTGCTATCATTTTAAAGATAATAAAAAAAAAGTTACCAGGAGTCAACCAACATGTATGTGTGTAAGAGGGGAGCGATATTCAACTGTTTGCCGAGAAGCAGCCCTTTCCTTTGTTCAACATGGTTCCACCTTTAGGATTGATCTCTACTTAAAATTAACTGTAGGCTCCCTGATCTGATGGACAGGCTTAACTGAAGTTTGTCTTTTTTTGTAACTTGATTTATTGGTTTAATTCAGCAGGACCTGCAGCAAAGTCAAGCAAGGAAGCTTTAACTTCTAACTCTATTCACGGTCCATTGGCAGATAAGTAGCCAGCTTATGTCTTTTAGTTACATGTCTGAAGATTTTGTCTACCAGTATGCTTAAATAGAATAAATATATATTTTTAGAGTCAAATATATATTTTTAGAGTAAAATTTGGATATTTTAAACCAGTTGATTCACTTTTGATTGTTTGGGTGTAGAATATCAATTTAAAAAAAAACGTGCTGAGAGTCAGTCCTGCTGATTTTGTTCAATCCATCTTCCAGTGTCAGGTAGTTATTCTGTAGGAGTGTCTTACCCTTCAAAAAGATTTAATAATAAAATTGGGCAAAAAAAACTGACAACCTTTAGCCCAGTCTGTGCTGATGGTAATAAAATGGCTAAAAGTGAAAACAGATAGTCTGAAGTGACTCTGGACTGAAATCTGAAGAGACTTTGTACTCCATCCATGCATCCATTTTCCTTCACGCTTGTCCCTTGTGGGGTTGCTGGTGGACCATCTCCAGTATTCAATGGGCGAGAGGCGGGGTACACCCTGGATAAGTCGCCAGTCTGTCACATTTTTACCCCCCATGATGAAAGCATTAAAATATGTGAGAGCAGCTGTTTTAGAAACTCAAGTAATTTTATATATAGTATAAACTTTAAAGGGATCCACGATTAGCTGAACATGTCAGTCTAAATATGTTGTAATTTTCTGATCAACCTAAAAATTGCTGTTTGTGATACGTAAATACTCATTTACTTAAAAAATTGTATATCCTTAATTATGTTTTTCACCCATGGACGTCGCCATTTTTTCACCTATGCAATGCATGCTGGGTTAATGACGCAATTAGGTCCTACTGGACTGGAACCTAAGGGAGAAATTTTACCTCCAGTCTCAGATATTTCCATACCCACCTCAGTTTGCCACCTGAGATGCCAGGACAAGCCTTCAAGGGGATAAAACTCTCATGTTTAGGTAATGTTGCATGTTTGACTCAGATGCAAAGCAGGCACAATCTGTTTCAGTGTAGTTTAATGATAAAAGAAAAAAGAAGTTATAACAAAACTGCTACTGCGCAATAATGTGAGAAAAGAGTCACTGGAAGAGGTAAAAAAAAAAAAAAAAAAAAAACTGTGCTAATTTTTTACTCTTTTAAACAAATTTTGCTGCACAAACATAGCCAAGCAGATTGACACCACTTTTGT